>CM053592.1:142276564-142407769 GCA_028646515.1 Pseudochirops corinnae
GGGGGGATACACTGGGATGGCTGTTTTGGGGCAGTGTGTAGGGGAAAGATGGGGAGAAAATATGTAACTCAAAATCTTGTGGAAATGAATGATGCAAACTAAAATAAAATTAAAAAAAAAAAAGAAAATATAGGAATCAAAAGAAACCTAGAAAGGTAAATGCATTTGAACAAATTAAAAGGGCTAAATTATGATCACGTTTGCATTCTAATACTTTGGAAAGAAGAAACACGGGTGCTTTAAGTGTTTTCAAGGGTCATAGAGGAAGAAAACAGTACTGGGAGGGAAATTTGTTTTTTATGTTCTTAAGAAAAGAAAGGGGCAGGGAAAAGGAAGAAGAAAGTTAAGATTTACTATATCTCATCATCAGAGTCTGTGAGACTTAGGAGAAGAAGGGGTATGGGAAGCAGGCACCATAAACTTCATGCTTACCTGAACTGTTCAAAAGAGAGTTTTAATACTCTCAAACATAATTTAGTGTAGAAATCCAGTAAACTCAACAGGGAAACAGGTAGGGAAAAGAAAGGGGGGTTGTTTTAAGAGACATAAAATAATACCTAGAATAGAATAGACACAAATAAAAATTCTAATTTGGAGGGTGGATAGGGTAGGGAAAGAGATTGAAAGGAAGAAAGAAAGGGTAAGAACCAGTGGTGGAAGAAGGAAGGAAGAGTACTGGAGTAGAAGCAGATCATTTCTGTTGTATTTTACTTATCTTGATCACAGGATCTTTTACTACTGGCACCCTTGGAGGTGTAAGGGAGGAGAAGTGAAGAAAAAATATGAGAGGATATAATAGAAGAAAATATACAGTTAATAGTCATAATCATGAATATGAATGGGAGCAACAGACCCATAAAACAGAAGAGAATAATAAAAAACAGAATCCAGCAATAATGTGTTTATAAAAAGTACACTTGGGGCAGCTAGGTGCCGCAATGCATAGAGCACCAGCCCTGAAGTCAGAAGGCCCTGAATTCAAACCCAGCCTCAGACACTTGACACTTAACTAGCTTTGGGACCTTGGGCAAGTCATTTAACCCCAATTACCTTCCCTCCTCCAAAAAGAAATTTTTTTTAAGTTAAGAAAAAAATTAAAAGTACACTTAAACCATAAAGATTCATACAGAATTGAGAGAGAGGAGAGGAGAACTTATTATGTCAGGTAGGTGAATTTTTAAAAGCCAGGGTAGTAATCAATATCTCAGACAAGGCAAAAAAAGTAAAAATAGTCATGCTTGAAAGAAAAAGGGAAAAATTACATTATACTTAAAGAAACCATTGACAATGAAACGATGTCAATACTTCATATGTATATATTTGCATATATATGCATGCACTAAATGGTGTAACATCTAAATACAGTGCAGTGGTACCTTGACATACGAGTATACCAACTTACAAGATTTCCAAGATATGAATTGTCACTTGGTTGATTTTTTGCTTTGAATTGCGAACCAAAATTTGACATACGAGTTCCTCCTCTAGTTGGCGCAGGCACAGCGAACACCACAACCCAACTCCACTCGTTGAGTCTACCTGTTTACCTCACCAGTGAAGAAAATTAAGTTAAGCGAAAGTAAAAAAGATATTGTAGCAATTAACTTCAGGGATAAAGTGTAGCATTAAGTGTAGTGAATAAGTGAACGAAAGTGACCGAAAGAGCACGAAATAAAACTCTTCTAACCTCCTCCATCTATCTCTTCTACCCTCCACCTCCACCAGTATCTTCTGTTAGCTCAAGTCATCTGATATCCAAGGTAAGTATACACTTTATAAAGCCAGTTTATTTCTTTACATTCTCTTTTATTATGTTTTTATACAATATTTGTTATTTATAAATACTTTTTCTTATTTAAAAACACGTAACAAAAAAATACTGGGGTGGCATTTTGGGGGCTGGAACAGATTAATGGCATTTCAGTTAATTTCAGTGGGGAAAATTGATTTGATATGTGAGCAAATTGAGTTACGAGCTCAGTAACGGAACGAATTAAACTTGTAAGTCAAGGTAAAGGAAAAGTTGGTTAAAATACAGGAGGAAGTACATAGCAAAACTATAATAGTTGAGATCCTCACTGATCTCCTCTCTGACCTAGACAAAACCAACAAAAAACTAAACAAGAAATGAGTTAAAGACTTGAAAGAGTTCTGAAAAGTTAGATGTGATAGATTTCTGCCAATTACTGAATGGCAAGTGACAGAGCACTTTTACAAAAATTGACCGTATGCTAGGGTATAAAAATTTCATACACGTAGAAAAACAAAAATATTAAATATCCTTCACTGACCATAACTCAAAAATTCTATTCAATTAAAAAAAGGATTCATCTTTTAAATGGAGGCTAAATAATTTAGTCCTAGAGAGTTGGTAGAGCAGAGAACAAATCATACAAAGAATAGATAATTTTAGCAGAGAGTATTAAAATTTTTGGAACATAGACAAAGCATTGCTTACCTTGAGGGAAAACTGTAAATACTCCCATCAACAAAAGAAAGAACAGATCAATGAATTAGGCATGCAACTAAAAAAAATTAGAAGTTCAACAAATAAAAAAAATCCCAACTAAATACCAAAGTAGAAATTCTAAAGATTAGAAGAGATTAACAATTTAAAACAAAGTAATAATGAAACCACTTTAATCAGTAAATAAAAGTAAGAGCTGTTGTTTTTTTTTAATTAAACTAAACCATTCAGGTTGAAAAAGAGAGAGGAAAACCAAATTACCAGTATCAAAAATGGAAAAAGAATTCACAGCAAATAAAGATATAAAGATTATCAGAAAATGTTTTGCCCAGTTACATACCAATAAAATAGTTAACAAGTAAAATGGATTAATGTGTACAAAATATATAAAATTCTTAGGTTAATAGTGCAAGAATTATATAAAATTTTTGAAATTCAGTTCCAGAAAAAGAAAGTGAACAAACTTTAAATAGACTCTCCAAAAAAAAGGATAAGATAGATTTTGTTGGTCAGTCATATCTGACATTTTGTGATCCCATTTGGGGTTTTCTTGGCAGAGGTACTAGAGTGGTTTGCCATTTCCTTCTCCAGCTCATTTTACAGATGAGGACTGAGACAGACAGGGTTAAGTGACTTGCCCAGGGTCACACAGCTAGTAAGTGCCTAAGGCCAGATTTGAACTCAGGTCTTCTGACTCCAGGCCCAATGCTCTATCCATTGTGCCACCTAGCTTCCCTGCTTTGGTAGATAGTATCCATCTAAAGCCAAGAGCCATCACTAGATATAGTTGGTAAGTAATAGAGGTCTTTCTAGTAAGCTCTAGGGTAAAATCATTGTTATTATTTTTATATAGTACCAGAAATGCTAATTATAGCAACAAGCTGAAGGAGTCCGCAAAGGCAAAGAAGAAACAAAATTAGTGATTTTTGCATATGGCATGATGATCTACTTAGAGAATCCTTGAAATTCAACTAAAACCAATTGAAACAATAACTTAAGCAAAGTTGCAAAAGTTAAAATAAGCCCACATGAATAATTAAGTATATGTTAACAACCTTACCTCCTGCCCCAAAGAGACAGCAAAAGAAATTCAGTTCAAAATGACTACATAATTTGTAAAATATTTGGAGATTTCACCTACCAAGATATGTATATTGTGTAATTACAGCTACAAAACACTTTGTATAAAAGAAATACACAGCTAAACGATTGGAGAGATAATTAACTATTCATGTTTGAGCCATGTCAATCCTGATTAATTTGTTTATTCACTATCATACCAACCAAATCTACCAGAGTATTACTTTAGAGATCTAGAAAAAAATGATAGAATTCATTTGCAAAAATAAAGTTATGAATTTAAAGATTAATAATTTTAAAAAGAAGGACAGGGGCATAGCAGTATCAGATTTCAAATCATACTACAATAGAGTAAACATCAAAGCAATTTGATACTGGTTAAAATTAAACAAAAAATTATGAATGAAACAGATCAGGTATATATCCTCTCATACCACATAATACAGTAAGCTCCAAGTAGATATATGACCTATATATAAAATTTTACATGACAAACTAATTAGCAGAGCAGGGAAGTAGATAAATTTTACAACTATGGATAGAGAAAGTATATTTGATCAAGAATCATAGACAGTAAGATGGACAGTTTTGATTATAGGAAATTGGAAAGGTGTGCAAATAAAATCAATGCAATTAAAAGGGAAAAGTTACCTTGGAAAAATATTTGCAGCATATTTCTCTAATAAATTAAAGTCTGATGCCTACGCTATAAAGGGAATTAATTAAACTATATTAGAACAAAAGACATTCCTTAGAAGATAAGAGGTTAAAGGATATGGTATATATGCAGTAGTCAAAAAGAAATGCAGGCTATCAAAAAGCATTTTCAAGTGTTTCAAATCATTTACTAATAATAAGAGAGAAATTAAAGCAACTCTGAGATTCTACTTCACACCCATCAGATTGACGAAGATGATGAAAAGGGGAATGGCAATTTGGGGGAAGCTGTGGAAGAGCAGGTGCATTAAAGCACCATTGCTGGAGCTATAAACTGGCCTAGCCATTCTGGAAAGCAATTTGGAACTATGCCCCAAAAGTCGCTAAACTATCCTTAGCCTTTGACCCAGTAATATCTGTACTAAGCACATGCCCCCAAAGAGATCAAAGAAAGGAGGAAAAGATGTATTTGTACAAAAATTTTTATAGTCCTATTTTTTTGTTTTTTAGCAAAGAATTGTAAACCTAAGGGGTATATCTGTTGGAAAATGGCTGAAATGGTTAATGGTATTTGTATATGAATACTAGTGTGCTCTACAAAATAAAGATGATTTTAGATAAACTTAAGAAAACTTGTATACAGGTAAAGTGAGCAGAACCAGGAGAAGAGTTTTTACAGTAAAAGCAATATTGTAAAGATAATCAACATTGAAAGACTTAGTAGCTGATCAACTTGGTTACCAGCCATAGTTCCAAAGGACTCAAATGCACTCAGTGCAGACTTAAGCAGAGTTTCTTCTGTTTCTTGCTTTTTGTATGTGGGGGGCAGGGGTAAGACATAACATAATGTAAAATTTTGTTTTGCATGTCTATCCATATCTGTACTGAGTTTTCTTTTTCTTGCCTTCTCAATGTGTAGGAGAAGGGGAGAGGAAAGAGAATTTGGAGCTGTAAATAAAGTAAAATTGAATTTAAACATTGAAAATAAATGCCTGGGAGTCTACCACCTTTAAAAATTTTGGCAGACTTTTTCATAGAACATTATGTCGTTTTGCTTGTCTAGCAAAGGGTATGGGGAAGAGGTCATAGCGGAGAGATTAGATCTGTGGTTTTATTGGTACCGGGAGCTTGGTGAGGAATGCTACCATTGAAGGTCAGCACTTTTTCTCTACTTTATGGTTTTTGAGAGTTGCTTGGGTCACCTAGAGGTTGAGAGACTTGGGCAAAGTTTCATAGCCAGTATGTATGAGGGTCAGGATTTGAATTTAAAGCCAATTGTGTATGCACTGTGTGAAGCCTGATGGCACTGTGCACAGAGCACTGGGCCTGGAGTCAGGAAGTACTCTTCCTCCTGAGTTGAGATCTGGCCCCAAGACACTTAATAGCTGTGTGACCCTGGACAAGTCACTTAACCCTGTTTGCCTCAGTTTTTTCATTTGTAAAATGAGTTGGAGAATAAAACGGGAAACCACTCCTGTATCTTTGCCAAAAAAAAAAAAAAAAAAATCAAAAACAAACCCAAATGGGGTCAACTTAAAAACCAGTGACTGAACAACAAATTTTATCCACTCTGTACCATGCTGGTTCTTGTTTGCTCAGCTGAAATAAAATCTGTGACATTGGAAGGGACTCCCTCATAGATCCAGGCATTGCCCCACATCAGGCCATCCCACTCAACCTGTTAACGTGTTTCATTTTTATGAACTTTGTCTAGCGTTCAGTCATGTCAGTTCAGCTTTGTTTATTCTCATCACATTATATTCTACTTTAATCTTGAGTAAGGCATCTAATATCATCAATGTGCGGGACTTTGCTTCAGGAAGAAACATCGATGGCTAAAGAAGGAATCTTTTATATTATTGCTTCCTTTCAAATATGTTGTAACCATGAACCACAATTACAGGCTCTTGAACATTCTCAAAATTGGAAGTCTTGTGTGCTAAGGGTCATTTGTATTAAATTATTCATGTTGTATTGGTAGGGAACTCAAAACAAGCTACTACCTTTTTGACCTTGTGAAAATCTCTGGGCCTCCTGCTCCCTCATCTGTAAAATGAGAGGGTTGAGTTTGGCTAGGTAATCTCTCAGATCCCTTCCTAATCTACTTGAGAGGTCTGTGGAAAGAATATAAGATGACCAGGGTCCCTTTATATGTAATAAAATAAATGTAGAACAGAGAGGACCTGACATTGTTGTGGCCTTGTTTTAGCTCTGTGAATGTCTCCCAAGGAGATTCTGTGACTCAAGAATGTGTAAAGCTTAACATAATGCATATTTCCCACAAACAGCTATAGTGCCTATTCTAGAATTCTGTTCTAGATGTTAGTGGGTGGTCTGTAATTTGAATTTATTAGTCCCATCAAAATTTTAAGCTGTATTTTTGTGGTAAAGAGAATGCTTGAAAAAATAACCATTTGAAATTGTGCTGGCCTTTATGAGGGTCAGACTTGCTTTTTAATATTTCCAGCCATTTGTTCACAAGGATTACTCTTCTCTTCTCCACTGTTTCATCATCCCAAACATAACCACGCTGTTGGTATAAGTCCACTGCTTAAATTTTCCAAGCCATCTCCAAGTATACGAAACTGTTAAGACCGCAAGCCTAATCTGATGTCATTTATCAAATTGAACTCTTAATGTTACTGCACAGTAAACACTCAGTTTTCTTTATTCTTTCTCAAACACCTACTATTACTGACATGAATACTTAGAACAGTAGTATATAGAGAAGAGTGGAGGAGAAAGAGAACCAAAACAAAAACGTGGAAGTGGGAGAGGGCTCCTAAAAATCTTTGTCAAGCCATTCGTTGCCAGCCAGCCAGATTGTGGACAACAATCGCAGAACTATTATTGTGTTGAGAGCTTGTATTATGAAGCTAGGCTTTAACTCTTATCCTTTACAGAGGTAGTGCCTGATTTCTAAAGCTCTATTGAAAGTGCTAAAACTGTACTACAGGAATATTTATTGAATTATTTCCATCCTTATTGGATGGTGAAGAGAGTAGATTGTCTGGTTTTATTAAAGTATTGTAGCCAAAGTACCATTTTTATACACATACACATTTTGGGAAGAAATCAAGAAAAATGTTTTCCTCACATAATTCTTCACTGAGCAGATTTGGTTTTTTTGCTTTGAAATATCAACCACTGCTGGTACCATATTCTTCTTTAACTAGAATGTGCATTGTCCTTGCCAGGTCAGACAAAACGCTCAATTAAGGAGCTGCTGACTTTCTGCCATCATCTGATATAGAATGGGAGAGAACAACCAGAACCAAGTTAATACTTCTCTGCTCTCCTTCAGCTGAATCTCAATCCACCTTTCCCTATCAGTTTTCTTCTTGCTTGTGTGTGTGGGCCCACTTCAGAGAGGAAAGGGGACAAAGAACTTGTTTGGTCATTCTTTGGGCCAAAGACCGTTAATCCAGAAATTCAAATGGAGGGGGAAATATCTTCCTTTGTTTTGTGAAGTTTGAATTCAGTCAAAGGGCCACACTTCAGGACCTGGAGGGCTACATGTGACCTTGAGATCACTGGTTCCCCACCCCCCATCTAGATTGTTCTTACAAATTCACACATAGTCTTATTGCTGCTAACCATTTTTCAAGAATAAGAGAAACTGAAGAAGGAAGAGGAAAATGTTAGAGGATCTAAAGTCCAAATAATTTTCCACTGATTGCTTTAAAACTATGGTTAAGTCACTGTTCTTTACTAAATGGGAGTGAGATCTTTTTTTTTTTTTTGCTGGAAGGGCAGTTGGGGTTAAGTGACTTGCCCAAGGTCACATGGCTAGTAATTGTTTGGATCTGTTTAATAGTATCTTGATTTCTCATAAAGTCATTTGCTTGCATTTGCTGTACTCTAATTTTGAAGGAATTATTCTCTTCTGCAAGCTTTTGAGATTCTTTTTCCATCTGGCAAATTAGACTTTTTAAGGCATTCTTTTCCTGATTGGCTTTTTGGGCCTCCTTTGCCATTTGAGTTAGTCTATTTTTTAAGGTGTTATTTTCTTCAGTCAGGTTGTTGACTCTCTTATGATTTTCCTGCATCATTCTCATTTCTCTCTCCAATTTTTCCTCCACTTCTCTTATTTGGTTTTCAAAATCCTTTTTAGCCTCTATCCAGTTGGTATTTTTCTTGGAAGCTTTTGGTGTGGGAGTTCTGACTGTGTTGTCTTCCTCCCATTCCATGCTTCAGTCCTTTTTGTCCCCAAAAAAAGGAATCTAAAGTTGGATTGCTGTGCTTGCTTTGCTTCCTTTGCCTGTTCATATTGCCAGTCAGTTACTTGGCTTTTGGGTTCCATAGAACTCTGCTTTCAGAGAGGAGATCTGTCCCAAATTGCTGGGGTTTTCGCAGCTGCCGGAGCTATTAGGAGGCCGCCATTTCTGCAGCCCCTATCAGTTTTGGCTCCCTGAAAACACGCCTCAGGACCACCACCCAAGACCACAATCCTGATCCAGGCAGCTCAAGGCAAGAGCACTTAGCTTCTGAATGATTGCTTGGCCCCCCCTGCAAAATCTGCAGGCTGGGAGCTTCTGAAGCAGCTGTATGGAGGTGGCTGCAGGGCCTGCAGGGCTGCTGCTTCAGACTGCTTCTAGCTCTGGAGGCAGTTGGCCGGGCCCTCTTCCCCAAATTTAGCCGAGTTCTACTGACCTTTTCCCTTTGTCCTTGGCTCTTATGGATTGGTAATTCTGGAAATCGCCACAGCTGCTGCTGATGCCTGTCTCCTGAACACTCAAGCCGCAGCTTCTCCTGGACACCCTGGGGTTGAAACTGCATGGGGCTGGGCTGGGCTCCCAGCATGCTGCGATGACTGCCTGCCGGGCTGCCTTCAGCGGGAGATGTATTTTTCTGTCATTTTTGTGGATTCTGGAGCTCTAAAATTTGTTTAGTCATATTTCACAGGTATTTGAGGTGGTTATGGGGGGAGCTTGCAGAATTCTCCTGTTTCTGCGCTGCCATCTTGACTCTGCCCCCCATGGCTAGTAATTGTTAAGTGTCTGGGGCCAGATTTGAACTCAGGTCCTCCTGACTCCAGGGCTGGTGCCCTGCTCACTGTGCCACCTAGCTGCCTCCTTCATTAATCTTTAAGATCTCACTCCCACTGTGGTGGCTAGGTGGCACAGTGAATAGAGCACCAGCCCTGGAGTCAGGAGGACCTGAGTTCAAATCTGGCCTCAGACACTTAACACTTACTAGCCATGTGACCTTGGGCAAGTCACTTAACCCCAATTGTCCTGCCTTCACCCCTCCAAAAAGCAAAAAAAAAAAAATTAATGAAGGCAGATGAGGTAAGTAGACCAATGACCTATACATTCAAATAATTATCCATTCCCACCTCCAAACACTTAATAAGGAAGATGAAAATGAAAGAAAGATTGCAAGGGAAGAGTTCTCTAAGTACAGTGTACTATAATCATCTTTAGGTATTATTGAATTTACTTATGAGTTATCTGTACCTAACATAACAGATTACTTATTGTATATTATCATTTGTAAAATTGTGTTTTTAACTAATTGTTCTCTGTAGGTTTTCTACAAACTAATCCCTAAATGATCACTTCTGGGCCTGGAATCAAGAAGACCTGAGTTCAAATGTGGCCTCAGACACTTATTAGCTGTGTGTCCCTAGGGAAGTCACTTAACCTCTATTTGCCTCAGTTTTTCAAATGTAAAATAAGATTAATAACAGCATCTAACTCTCAGAGTTGTTGTGAGGAACAAACTGATGATATTTGTAAAGTTATAATTTTAATATAATTATTGTAGGTATAATTACAAATATAATAGAAATATTATTTTAGTTTTGAGGATCTTTTATTTTTTTCGATGTGTGTAGTTCCTCAATCTTTGCAGATCAAAGCCCTTCTATGCCTCAGGAGACTGTCTTCATGAGTTGCCTTGGCCAAAAATTTCATTCTCCTTCGCCAGTATTCTATTTGTGATTCTTTCCAAACTTAGAAAGATTGGGCCCATATGAGAAACTTTCCTAGATTGGTTGTTAGGCCTGCCAGAGCATAAATTACTTTGGTATATCTTTCAAAAACACATGATCCTCTCATACCTATACGAGGATTTGAAGACAAGCATTTTGGAGAAAAAAAATCTCTTGGAAAATACTGTCTCGGTCTTAGACTCTAAGGGAATAATCATATTACTTCTTAGGATCATATGTTTAGAATTAAAAGTCTCATTACAGGCCATCATGTTCACCATTCCATCTCATTTATAACAGATGAGAAAATCTTGGAATCCTGGATTTGAAAGGCCATATAGTACAGTTTATACCTGAAAAATATCCCATTCTACAACATACTACAGCAAATGGTCAAAAATTTTATTGAAGACTTCCAGTGAGCAGGAACCCACAACCTCCTAATGCAGCTTATTTACTTTTGGATAGCTTTAGTTAGCCGACTTTCCCTTATAATAGGTTTGAATTTAAGTCATTCCCCAATTGGTCCTTTGACCCAAACGGTCAAAGGATATGAACAGGCAGTTTTCAAATGAAGAAATTAAAGTTATTTGTAGTCATATGAAAAAATGCTCTAAATCACTATTGATTAGAGAAATGCAAATTAAAATAACTCTCGGGTACCACCCCACACCTATCAGATTGGCTAATATGATAGAAAAGGAAGATTATAGGTGTTGGAGAAGATATAGTAAAATTGGAACACATTAATGCATTGTTGGTGGAGCTGTGAACTGATCCAGTCATTCTGGAGAGCAATTTGGAACTCTACCTAAAGGGCAAGCAAACAGTGTATACCGTTTGATCCAGCAATAACACTACTAGGTCTGTATCCCAGATAGATTAAAAAAGGGGGGGGAGAGGAAAGGACCTATACGTACAAACATACTTAAGGCAGCTCTTTTTGTGCTGGCAAAGAAATGGAATTTGAGGAGATACCCATCAAGAGGGGAATGGTTGAACAAGTTGTGGTATTTGAATGTAATGGAATACTCTTATGCTGTAAGAATTGATAAGCAGGTGGATTTCAGAAAAACCTGGAAAGATTTACTTGAACTGATGTGAGCGAAGTGAGCAGAACCAAGAGAACATTGTACACAGTAACAGCAACATTGTGCAGTGAAGTGATCAGTTGTGATAGACTTAGCTCTTCTCAACATTACAATGATCCAGGACTTCCAAAAGACTCATGATGGAAAATGCTATTCACATCCAGAGAAAAAACTATGGAATCTGAATACAGACCAAAACATACTATTTTCACTTTTTTGGTTGTTTTTTCTTCTTTGTGGTTTGTCCCTTTTGTTCTGTTTCTTTCACAATATGACTAATGTGGAAATATCTTTAACATGATTGTACATGTGTAACCTATATCAGATGCTCCCCATCTGGGAGAGGAGACGGAGGGAGGAAAATTTGGAACTCACAGTCTTATAAAAAAAATCTTATAAAAGATGAATGTGGAAAACTATCTTTATATACAATTGGAAAAAAAATAAAATTCCTTTTTTTAAAAATTCTATTTTAAAAACATTTAAATTTACCCCTTTTTAACTAGCCCATTGTTCTTAGGTCTTCCCTTGGAGGCCAAGCAGAAAAAAAAAACCTAATTCCTATTCCATGTATCAGCTCTTCAAATACTTGAATACTCTTGTCCGCAAAGTCTTCTTTTCTCTAGGCTAAACGTACCCAATTTCTTCAACTCATTCTTATACTTACAGTTACAAAACACTTTTCATATAAATAAAGTCAAATATAAACAGTTGGAAAAATGTTAATTGCTCATGGTTAGGCTAAGGCAATATAATAAAAATGACAATTCTAAATTAATCCGCCATACCAATCAAACTACCAAAAAATTACTTTATAGAGCTAGAAAAAAATAAGTGCTTAATAAATGCATTATTCATTCATTCATCTCCAAATTTTATGAGCATCACAATTATACCTCTTATGTGACTGATTGATAAAAATGTCCAGTAGGACAGAACCAAGCATAACCCAGCTGTCCATTCCCGGCACATATAAAAACCAAGTGTAACCTATGATCATTATTATTTTTCTGTCGTTTTTTTCTTGTCAAAGAAATCTATTTTTAGTTGTAACAAACAGTATTTGAGGGCAACTTATATTTGGACCAATATGGTAAATTTTCTCTTCCTTTATCATCGAACGGATCTAAACTTATTCCATTTTTTCCAAATAGAGCAAACCTAATGTAAACACATTACTAGTTTTAGCTGCCACAGCTGAAAAAGCAGTTCCGTATATTTGGCTTGTTTACTTCTTCCTCAACCCTTTCTCCCTTTAGCACTGTGAGCATCCTACTGACAAAACTAACTGATTTGCTGATTTCTTTTCCTAACTAAAAATGGAGTACTAGTGATTCAGTTTCCCCCATTTAAAAAATGCTGACATTGATCTTGAGAAACAGATTAACATATTGAAAGAATCATTGGATTTGGAGATGGAAAACCTGGGTTTCAGCTCCAAGCTAGACTGTTCAATTGACTAGCTCTTTGACTATACATGTCATTTAATTTCTTAAATCTTAAGCTTCTTCATCTATATAATGGGAATAATAATATCTACCTTAAAGAGTTGTTTTGTAGCGCAA
Organism: Pseudochirops corinnae; assembly: GCA_028646515.1. Classification (NCBI taxonomy): domain Eukaryota; kingdom Metazoa; phylum Chordata; class Mammalia; order Diprotodontia; family Pseudocheiridae; genus Pseudochirops; species Pseudochirops corinnae. The sequence continues at coordinate 142,289,360 of CM053592.1, forward strand.
ATGAAATTATATATGCATATAAAATTCACTAAACAGTCATCTGTTATTAGGAGGAAGAAAAGTCTTGTTTGAATTCTATTATATGAACCATGGTACTATATGGAGGAACACCCAAATTCTAAGAGTCAGATTGTACCTTGCAGCACATATTGTTTTGACTGGCCCTTTAGTCTTTGAAAGTTATTTATTAATTTATTTTGTGTTTTGTTTTCCAGCGTACACAAACCCTACTAAAAGAGTACAAAGAAAGGGACAAGTCTAATGTATTTACAGATAAACGCTTTGGGGAATACAATACTAAAATAAGTCCAGAGGAAAAGATGATGAAGAGGTTTGCTCTAGAACGACAGGTATGGAAAAAGTGGTGTAGGGGAAGGTTGGCTTTGGGGTTTGAGGGATTATTTTTTTATTTTGGTTTTGTTTTTTTATTTCTGAGCTGCCACTTTATATAACCAGTGAAGACAGCCTGCTTTGTTCTCATTGTTCATTAAATGTGCTTACCATTTAAGCATTTCATTATCCCTGGCATGGGACTAGCTACCTCACATTTGACACCTCTTTTGCCTCCTAGACCCTTTATAGAAAGCAGCTTAATAAATATTAATTGAATGGGTAAACGTCCTATCCAAAACAAATGTGATCTCTGCCTACTGGCTGTTCTGGATCCCCTGCTACCTTTAGTGCTGTTGACTGAAACTGTGGTTATGGTGGCATCCCTAAAACTATTTAGTGTACTTGTTTCTTGGAATAGACCTGGGCTATGGAAATGTTTCTGATTGTCTGTTGAAGTAAAAATTCCTCTTCTCTGGGTAATGGTATATTTTTGTAGAATTACTTTATTGACCAAAAATAAACTCGTCTATTGGTTGGAGAGAGAAGGACACAGAACAGAATAAAATTTGTAAAAAAACAAAAAAACCCCAAACATGTAATTATGAAAAATAAGTATTTGTTACTATTTAGTTGAATGAACTTTGGCAGACTACCACAAACTATTGTGGAAAATGTTAGGTAACTAATTAATGCTAGTTTCTATTCTTCCAGCGTAACAATGAAAAGAAAAGCATTTATAATCTCAATGAAGATGAAGAATTAACCCATTATGGCCAGTCTTTGGCAGATATTGAAAAATTTAATGACGTTGTTGATAGTGACAGTGATACTGAAGAAAGAGGAATATTGTCTGGTAAGAATAGTAAAAATATCACCTTATTCTAAGTTTTCTTTATATTAAATTGATCTGCTTTTATCCTTCTTCCTTCTGTTCCTAAAAGTAAATCAAGACCTATAGAAAAAACATTGACGAACAGTGATGACAGGTAATAACAACCACAGTCAATGGAAGGGACCTTTTAGAAGCAAAAGTGATGAACCCCAGAGAGAGAGTAACTTGCCCAAGGTTGACGCCAGACCTGGCCCCAAAACTGGAGTACTCAGTCAGTGGGGTGATGGGGGAGGATATAAGAGAGAGCAGATTGGGGGAGGGGGTATACAGTGGGATCTCTGTTTTGAGGGGGTGGGTACGGGAAAGATGGGGAGAAAATTTATAACTCCAAATCTTGTGAAAATGAATGAGGTAAAAAGAACTGGAGTACTCTTCCTGCTCAACTTTCTGTGCTTGACCCTGTGCTGCTTAACTTTTTTAACTGAAAGGCATAGGTTATAAATTATCCGTAGGCATAGATTACCAATTTGTAAATGTCATAAAGCTTCAGGGAAGAGCTGACACTCTTGAGTCAACATCCCAAAAGGTCTTCCCAGACAAGAATGCTTGGCCAACCTGAACAGGATAAAATTTGAAAAGTTCTGCAACAGAGGAGAAAAAAGCAATTCCTTAACTTCAGAACAGAGGAGATATTTTACTCTTTAAACATAAAACTTGTGATTTTGCTGTAAAACACCCCATCATCATCATTATAATTTTAATCTGTAGCAGTTTCATTCTCCACTGAAATATTTCCCTGCTGCTGCATTATATACAAGTGACTCAAGGTACTCATCTACCCAGGGTTGGCATACTGTGGCCCAAGAGCCAGATCTAACCCTGCCACCTGTTTTGTGTGGTCTGTAAGCTCAGAATGGTTTTTATATTTTAAAATAAAGTTATTAAATGATTCTTATCTTGCAGGCCATATGAAAATAAACAGTGGGATGGATTTGGTCATCAGGCCATAATTTGCAGGCCCTTGTCATAGATTATTCCATAGAAAGCTTAAAGAATGGGCCTTTTGATATGCATTGTGTCTCACTTTTGAGAACTGTGCTGTGTGACTTCAGAAAGCTAATCAAAAGATTGGTCACCAAAGGATACATCTTTAGCCATAACAGCTAATGAAGGACATCTACCAATGTGGTAGTAGTGCTATAGTATCTCTCAGTACAAGGGACTACCTGTTCTCTGCAAAATAATTATGCCTTTGAAGTAATAACAATTACATAGCATGTTTAATCTTTGTATGCTTTTTTAACTAACAGACTTCAAAGCAAATTTCTTTGAGAAGTGATGCCAATCTCTGTTTTTTGGGGTTTTTGAAGGGATTAAACCTAAGAAACTAAATGTTTTGCTTCCCTTTGTAAGAAGAAATTAGAAATCAGGTCTTTCTACATCCTCAGGCCTCTGGTTGTGAAATTACAGTAATGTAATTAGGAATTGGGTTTTAGTTTTCATTGACTTCAGGTCAGAGTTTGTCAGCTTTTGCAAAATCTTGAGAACATGCAATACAAAGCTAAAAGATGTAATTTGGGTGGGGATTTGTCATTTTTTTCCTTAAGCATATGGAAACTGAAGAAATATAAAGTGTGTAACTGCCCTTTGATATTTGGATAAACCATTGGGGAAAAAAAAAAGGAATTGAAGCAACACATAGTTTAAAACCAGCTGTTCTCTATAAGAACACTGGGAGGTAAAAATCATGACTCTTAGGCAACATTGTTGTCAAATTATCCTGCCAGATGCTGGGTGATTTTTAAAGAGAAATGGTTACCATTTCATTTTTCCTTTCTCTTTTCAACTTTACATTGTTTCAGATCATTGTGCGGCTGTTCAACAATAAACTTCATCACTTTTAATCTTTATTTAGTTCATACAGTTTACTGGATGGTGCTGAAGAGCACCCTCCTCCCCCTTCAGTGCCTTTTTGTAGGGGAACCTAGAATACTAGTCTAATAGGAATAAACACATACGAATGTTTCTAGTAATTTTGTTTGACAGATAAGTTCTGTTTAACTTTTTTTAGTAATAGATTCACCTCCTCCACTATTTCTGTAGTTGAAGTTATGCACAAAACAGTTTGTCTTGCTTTTCCAAAACTTAAGCCTTATGATTTCAGACATTGACCTGAATTCCAAGCTAGATGTTTTGGGACATTTTTGAGTGAAGTTCATGATAGCAGCTATCTATGTGAGAGTGAGAAGGGAAGCATGGAATTTTGGCAGAGTGACTTAAAATGACATTTTGGGATGCATGTGAATAAAAAATGGCAAAGCTTTTGAAATTAACTCTTTCCATAGTGTCATATCTCAAATAACAGTTTCGTCGATAAGAGGGTGAAGAAACAAATAGAAATGGAAATGACGGCCATAATTTGTTGGATATCAAGTACAGAATTTTGTAGACATCTGAAAGTTTGACTAGAACTAAATAATTTCCTTGTGGATTATTGTTGCCTTTTGTAGAATTAGGAAGTTTTGGCAACACACAGCTTGTATTGTATGTGTTCATCTCTGTTTTGTCAATTTGGAGTCTTGGAATGTTTGACCTTGCCTAATATTCCCTCTCTGGTCTCTTGAAGGGTTGTATAACACCCAAATGCCCTCCAAGCAAAATCACACAATCCTAGCATCTGCCAACAAAGCTACAGACCGGAACATTCCTACGTCTTGTACCCCTGAACCCCCTAGTGACTCGAAATCACTTGGTTCTAAACCACTCTGAACACCCCTTAACCAATTAGTTGCCTTCAAAGCAGCTTCTGGCAACCTATCTATGCTGGACTTTGAATAAGGAGAGATGGGGATTCATGTTATACACCTGACATTTAGCATGAGCATGTCTCTTAAACTCTCACTAAGATTCATTTTCATCATCTGTAAAATGGTGTAAATACCTGTTGTGGCATCTACCTCACAGGGTTGCACTGTGTAAATGTCAGTCCTTATTGTGAGGAGGATATGCCTGGGTCTGGAGTATTTCACTCTCACAGCTATTTCTGTGCCATCTGGAGAGGTGCTGAGGGGGTATCTCCCCCCTCCCCAGTCATTTTAGAACTTTCTGTTGTAAAGCAGCAGTATTTTCTAAGACAGAGAACTGAGAAAACTAATTGTGACTCTATTCATTTGAGAAAGAAAAGTCCAAAGGATACTAGATTTAGTGTTAGAAGACCTGAATATTTGAATGTTCTAGTTGGGTAAGAATACATCCCTAAGAGGGTTCAACTTTGAGACTGGTGAAAAAAGCCTTATGGTCCTTAAGATTAAGCTGCAGGGTAGATAATAAGGCCTGATGGTCTGGCACAAGAGCAAGGCAAATGAAAAGGCGCAATGATCTACCATTTTACTGGATGGATTACTGCTCTTTGAAGTGCTGTGAGTGGCCAGATGAGCTCTGAAGGCCGTGTCAGTCCAGAGCCATGGAAAGGAAGAGAAGTAGGCCCAAGAGTTATCATTTGCTGAGATAGTAAAGGCTCCTTCCCAAATGGTATGAGCATAAAGCCAAGATAAGGAAAAAGAAATGGATAGGAGTTGCGGCAGAAAGCTTGAGGAGGAAAGGGGAAAATCTGGTGAAATCTGAGCAAAGGGCAAAGGGAAGGTCTGGCAGTGGCCTGGTCTGCTCTGACCCTTCAGTACCCAATGGAATCTCCTTCACATTTGAAAAAACAACTACCCTAATTAAAAAAAAATTACCTTAAATACAATTGTGTATGTGTGTGGTGTGTATATATTTTAATTTATATAATGGATGTTTCTGAAAAGTCAAGTATAAATCAGATCATAGCTGAAATGTGCCAAAGAAACCTGTTTTAAAAGAACCTGAAGGTGAATCCTATAATGTGGATGATCATCCCTGAATATAGAGTTTATTGAACATAAATATTTACATGACTTGGGGTGATCGTTTTCTAAGTATAAAACAGAAGTTATAAGACTGAACTAAATGTAATCCTTGAGCACAAAATGGAAGTTGATTTCTTTTTCCTCTATCTCTTCTAGCATTCTTTCCTTTTTAAAATAAATCCTGGATTTCATTACATTTCCCTTTGTTTTGCTTCTTTCTCCCCAAAAGTTGATTTCAAAGGGAAAATAATCCTGGTCCTTTAAAGTTCTAATGGTAGGGTTATGTTTCAATACATTAGATTTGCCTGAAGACTCAGATGTAACATTTGATAAGTGCCATTATATATATGTTGTCTTCAAGATGGTCTGTGTGAATTTTTTGCTTGAATGTGAATTACTCAGTCCTTCTTATGACTACTCTAGGAGAAATGTTGGCAGAGTACTGTAATAGTACACTCCCAAACAGTGAATCTGTGTGTGGTTCATGTTAGTTCTCATGACTATTTTTCTGCAGCTGAGTTAACTGCTTCCCATTTTGGAGGAGGTGGCGGGCTCCTTTGCAAGAAAACCTCTGAACCAGGAGAGGAGGAAGAGAAACCAAAATCACGCAAAGAACTTATTGAAGAGCTCATTGCAAAATCAAAACAAGAGAAGGTGGGTTTGTGTTCTTAGCATGGACCTACTTAGTAATAATGAAAGTAAATGCCACATCATGGAAAGACATACAGGAAGACGAAAGATTTTATGTGTGTATGATTTTATTACATTTAGACTATGTTTAAACTCTTTAAAATGTGGTTAAAAATAATTACTTTTAAATATAGATATTTTGTAGAAGAATTAAAGTCCTACTCCAATGCCTCATTGTGACATGAAAATGACCCTGGGTTCTCAAAGGCTATCCCAGTAAAGAAACGGGGGAGAGTACAGGGGGAGGAGTAAGCTCTGGCAAATTCTGCCATGCTGAGAAAGCTTTGAATGTGCCCCTGCTAAGAGACCAAGTCTTTTTTTTCCATTAGACCTACTAAGCTAATTACAAAGATGTATGTGACCAGTACGCTGGCCTCCTGGTAATAAATCAGCTTTCTTGTTTCACCTCTCCAAGACTCAGTTTCTCTCCCTGTAAAACAGGAATAATACTTGTGTGATCCACCTCACAGAATTTTCATGAGGCTCAAATGAGGGACATGTTGAAACAAAAGAAAATGAACCATGATCTTCTCTTCTACTTCTGCAATGATGGCAGCAAATGGGTGGGAAAGGAGGCAGAGAGGGCAAGAACCACGCACAGATTTTAGATCATCAATACATTTCAGTTTGTCCTTTTGTATTCTAAATGTGAGATCCTTCACCAGTAACCAAAGTGGACATATCACCAGAGGAGCTTAAAATCATCAATCTTGACATGCTTTGCTATAAACAAAACCAGAAAGAAAAAGAAGGAAGCCACAGTTAAGTGGAAGACTGGTTCATTGTACTCCTTGGACAGGCAAAGAAAGAAGTTGGCTAAGTGGATTTTACCAAATACCCAGAGGCAACAAGAAACATTCTTTCATGGGATATTTGGTTATTATGTATTACGATACTAATAAATATGGACCAAAAGTTCATCATGAAAATAATAGCAACCTGGACACATCCATCTAGGTGAAGATGAAATGTCCTGTAAGAGTGCGTGCCTGCAGTCCTGCCCATATCCAGGTTTTGTGAGAGTCATCCAAATTGGAATCAAGTGCATCCTCAATGACAGCATCAGTAAGGAGCTAGCAGGCTCTCACAAATGATATTCCATAATGGACCATGTCTTGACCATTTCACAATTATGAGAAAGACATGGAGAATATTAAGATCCCATGTACATGGTGCTGACTCTGAAAAAGATTTTAATTCATTTGCTAAAACAAAATGCTACAAGCTTTTTTACAACAAATGTATTTCTCATCCATATATTAAGATTATTCAGGATTCCTTAGAATACATCAAAACAAATAATGCTATTCCATGACCCCTCTAATTACAAAGATCAGATGAGCCATTAAAGAGGGAGAAGTATACTTATCAAAGGCATTTGTCACTGTGAAGTAGGAAATCTGGGATAGAGTATAGCATGAGAAGCGATTGCCTGTTGATATTGAGACCCTTCAGATACTCCTGTTTACACATGACATTATGCTGATTACATCAGATTCTCCTGGAAGAAATCTTTAATTACTAAAAACAGTTCAGTCTGCCCATCTACAGAGATGCTTCATTTACATTTGTATGTGGATGAAGAATGTCCATTGCTTTTATTTCAACATGCATTTGGATGGAAAAATTACCCCCAGAAGTAGCAGACTGTAATTGCTTTGGGAAAATCGCAAATTATGAAATGAAAACAAAGATCCATAGTAGCATTTTACTGGTATCGTGTATGGAAGCATGACATAGACTACTACTACCACTAAAGAACTAAAAATGAGTATCAACCAGAAGGCAGTGGAGAGCATCCAACAGCATAGAACCAAGGAAGAACTCCCCAGAGAAATAGAAGGAAAGACTGTCAGCAAGGAGCACTGGTCATATCTCAAGAGAAGGGAGTGGCAAACCGTCAAAGTGTTCTGCTGGTCCTCAAAAAGTCAGGAGAAAGTAGGGAAAACTTCCAGCATGTTGGGTGAACACCCTGTACTGAAATTTTGGAAGAACATGGATAAGGATCTTAGAGATGGGCAGGCGTGGAGGGGCTGCGATGTGCTTCATTGAAGGAAACTCCCAAAATGATGAGATCCCAGATCCACTTGAATATAGATAATGTTAACTTTTACCTGGTATATATGAATAGTTTCAGTGTTTAGACACTTGCATAAAAATATATTAATAAGGTTATCATTTAGATTATGCTTATAATTAAAATATTTTTCTCTGTCATACATTCATTTGATAAACATCATACCTCCTTTGCCATGCACATGACTCTTATAGACATTGGGATAAAAAATATGTCATTGAGGTGAAGACCTGTCTTTACAGGTAGATAAGACATTGTTTCTGATTCCCAGAAACTTTCTGTCTTGAAAGGGAGATAAAATAGGTACATTACCAAACTGTGGGGCAAAATAGAATATAATGCATACATGAATAAGGTACAAGCAAAGCACTCTCTCTCCATTCATAGGTAGGAGAGATCAGATAGGATGATAAGAAATCATATTCCCTTCATTTTACAGAGGAAGAAAATTAAGTCCCAGAGAGGTTAGAAAGACGTGTAAGGTCACATAAACCCTGGGGATTTGAATCTAGGTCCTATGACTCCAAATTTGGTGCTCTTTCTACTCTGTTGCTTCTGATGTAACACGGGGGCTGGGGGAGAGAGATTATGGGAAACTTAACAACAGAGGAGAGGGTGTTTGAAGGGGTATCATTTTCATAAGCAGAGGTATAGCATTTTGGATAATTATGTTAACTAATCATAGGTAGTAAGGTATGGGTTTTTTAAAAATCTGTCCATTTTTATCTTTCAGAAACAAATATCAGCTTGGGCTATTTATGTTTTTATTGTGGTTACTTTTTTTGCTAAAAACTAGAATATTTAGTCTGAAGTGAATACTAATGATGTAAGGTGTTTTTTTCCCCTAGCATGAGAGACAGGTTCAACGAGAAAATGCCCTTGAACTCACTGAGAAATTGGACAGTGATTGGAAAGAAATCCAGTTTCTGCTATCTCATAAAACTCCCAAATTGGAAAAAAAGGATAAAGAAGAGAAACCTAAGGTAGGAGCCAAACCATTTACCTAAATACTATTCTGAATGTCTTCTAATTATTTCAGCCAGGGGAGAGTTTTTAGGCCTTTTAAGTGTGTGCTGGCCCTTTTTCTTTTATTCAGTAGTCATTCATTCCACTACCATTTAGTAAGGACCACCTATGTACAAAATAAGACATAGTGCTTGCCCCCAAGGAACTTCAAGTCCAACAGGGGATGTGAGACATGCACAAGCATGAGTTTGCTGATGCAGAATGGAATATGGTAAGAGTGTAGGAAACCTACAATTGGCTGTGTAAGAACTGAGGACAGAACTGAGATTTCCAGCTTGAGGGATCAGGAGGGGATTCAGAGAAGGTGATGTTTGAATTGGGGCTTAAAGAATCAAAGGATTTCAGTAGGAGAAGTGGGAATGGGATGAGGAAGCAATTCCATGCCTGAGCAATGGCAGAATAAAAAGTACCAAGGTGAGAAAGAGCCCTGAAAATGTTAGAGGAGACAGGGAATGGTCCATTGTGATTAGAGTTTATTAACATCTGAAAGGAAGAAATATGAAATAAGATGGGAAAGGGACTAGAGTGTAATCTAGGTATAATTCTTTTTGACTTTAATAATTTGGGGGGGGTTTCTAGATTGTCCATTTTAAAAAATTAAGCTATTGACATCTTGCCAGTGTGAGAGGAATCTAAATTATTTTCAATATTAACAGACCTTTTGGATGGATGTATTTTACTCCGCCCACCCCCTAAATGGTCTAGTTTCTGGATTTAGGAGAAGTTTCAGTGTAAATTTTTTTTTTAAATAATCCTCTGTCCTTTCTAACAGACAAATAAATTCTTTCTCAAATACATTCTCAAATACAAATACATAAATACACATTATTTATCCAGCTGGTTCCTAAATACTTTTTTTTTCACTCCTAGTTAGTTGAAAACACTCACTTAAACTGAGTAGCTACTCTTTGAAAACAACTCTCATTTGTTCAGGCCTTGATTTCACCTGACTCTCAGCAAGTGAGGTATTTGAGCTAGGCCTATCATTCCTGACATAATTTTTTTTCAATTAATCAAGTAATTTTTTTCCTTTTTGGAAGGGAGAAGGCAAGGCAATTTGGGTTAAGTGACTTGGCCAAGGTCACACAGCTAGTAAGTGTGTCAAGTGTCTGAGACCAGATTTGAACTCAGGTCCTCCTGCCTCCAGGGCCAGTTCTCTATTCACTGTGCCACCCAGCTGCCCCTGTTCCTGATGTTTTTATCAAATTTCCCATACATTAAGCATACAGCAGCATGGAAGGTCCCTTCCAGCCTGAGAAAAATTCAGTTTTTAATAACTTAATGTATAAATATTTTTATTTTTAAGTGAACACTATTTTTGCTAATCTACATGCTTTTGAAAGGGACGTTTTAGTCTTCCAAGGCCTTCTTTTTCATTGATTTCATTAATCCTTAAGTACTACTATGATAGTTTTTCTTCTGGCAGCAGAGAGTTAGATATGGCTTGGCTGCTTCCAGACCTGGTCCTAGCCTTTGCTAACTGTTGCCAGACATCTAATGGCAGAGGTCTCTGAAGACAAAGCGCTTATAACTGAAAGGGCTTGTTTTCCCTTAGCCTGATGCGTATGACATAATGGTCCGGGAGCTTGGATTTGAAATGAAGGCGAAGCCCTCAGACAGGATGAAGACTGAGGAGGAGTTGGCCAAAGAGGAGCAAGCACGACTCAAGAAGCTAGAGGTACCTCGGACTGGGTCAATTGATTCCTCCTCCTGTTTTTTGTTGTAGCCTTGGAACTAATGGTAGGTCTTGAATCAAAAGAGGCTGAACAGCAGCAAAAAGTGACGGAAGTGCTTAAATTTATCTTGTAAAACTGTTTCCATTTCTCTTTTACACCCAGGAAAGGTGTTTAAAGAAAATGCTACAGACTGAAAATTCTTTCAGATACTGTTGGTTATCGAGTAATTTTATCTTGGTCCAGAAGTAGATTTAAGTGGTATTCACTTATAGACTAAAAATATACCTTATATCATATCAATGGCATCATTTAACATATTTAGAAGAGATAATATTTATTTCATGCACTTGTTACTCTGTGTATACTATATCTGTGTACACAATATATTTCCACTAAGAAATTGCTTTAATTGATTGAAAAGACTTCAAGAATGATTGTTGGGGGATTTTTTATGACCATAGAAATGTTCCTGCTATAATTAAAGACATGAGGCTTTCAGTTGCAAAGAAAACTACATTTTCTTTGGCAAACAGGATATGCTCTAAAATCTTACATTTAAGACTTGTGATGTATTTTTTAGTTTTGTTGAAGAAACCTAAGTAGAAAACATTCGTAAAGCATTCAGAGTCTGACATGAATCAAGGAAATTCAGATTGGGGAGTACACAATTGTGAGTGCTCCAGTATCTGGTAGTGCAGTGAGGCACCCTAGAACACAGCCAAACATTTTTAATCATTTATTCAGTAATTTAGTGGTGACAGCAAGGTGCCCAAGTTTTGTGTCTTGTCTTACTTGCCGAGGTAGAAACATTTTTGGTTGCTGCTGTTATTCTTGTTCGGGACAGGCTGATAGACTTCGCCGGATGCTTGGAAAGGAGGAAGATGAAGATGTTAAGAAACCAAAGCACATGTCAGCAGATGATTTGAATGATGGCTTCGTTCTAGATAAAGATGATCGGCGTTTACTTTCTTACAAAGTAAGAGATTTGGGTTTTGAGCATCCTAAGTTGTTTAAAAATCACTTTTTCAGTAATGGTGTTCTCTAGTGATTTCATCTTAGTGGTGTACTTTTTTGAAGGAAGCTCTTCATTTTTCTTTAAAAAGGCAGGTTCTGCATTGTGCTTATGTTTAGATGTTTACTGATATAATCAAATGTCAAAACATTATTGAGAAGATGGTAATAATACCTATCTGCCCTGCCTCCCCAGAGAAGGCTCACAGATTGTAATAAAATTAGTGAAATCAGCATTTTTTACTGTTCATTTGTTCGCTTCACCTGTTCCTTATTGTAGGTGAGTCTTAACCTATAATGTTAATCTATAAGCCTATTTAATACAGTGGTACTCAAAGTTTAGGTAGAGTTTTAAATGTTACTAAACGTCAAGTCGAGTAGCTGTAATTCACTTCATCAATTATTAATTGCCTAATCCCCCTCAAGCACTTGAGTTTAAAATAAAGTTCCTTCCTGCAAGGAACTTATATTCTAATATTGCCTCAATTCTAAAATGTGTTCACCCTGAAACAGCCAGGAAAGGGACCTTTAGGATCATGGACTTTTAGTATTAGAAGAAATGTCTGAGGTCATGGATTTCCTGCTTTTTCCTGAAGGATAACTCCCCTCTCCAACATGCCTAACAAACGGTCATGTTGCACTCAAACATCTCCAGAGATGAATTCTTATTGCTCATATAGTTTGATTTTTTTAAACCTCATCTGTTAAAAGCAAGTTCTTCCTTCCACTGAACTGAAATCTTGCCCCTTGCACTGTCTCCTTGGTCTTAGTTCTCTCCTCAGGGGCAAAGCAGGTTAAGTTTCGTCATCTTCCATATGACAACTCTTAAAATATTTTAAAAGACAGATCATGTTCCCTGTAAGACCTTTCTTCCCAAGGACTAAACATTCCCACGGCCATCAGCCAGGCCTCATAGGCTGTTCTCATATCCCCTTTCCATCCTGGTTACTGGGCTCTTGTCACATTGCTGCTCATCAGCATTCCTTATGAAGTCGGGCCCTCAGAACTGAACACCATGTTCCAAATGTGGTCTGACCAGGGTGGAGAACTAGACTATAAGCTGCCTTGTTGTGGACATCATACCTCCATTCATGCAGACTTAGTGCATGGAGGCAGTTGAATTGTTAGCACGTAGCTGACTGCCAGCTTCTTCCCTCTCTGCCTTTCTCATCCACATCTGCCTTGCAACCTAGCACATCAGGCCAGGTCAAGTCAGCAAGCCCTTTTGAAGCACTTACTATGTGCCTGACACAATGCTAAGCACTAGGGATACAAAGAAAGGCAGAATTTGGGGAATGTGGAGGGTAGTAAAGTGACTTGGTGAAGGATCAGCCCAGAGGCCAGCATTGCTGGATCATGGCATGGGGAGAGATATATGGAGACTAGAGAGAGAGAGAGAGAGAGAGAGAGAGGCCAGGTTGCAGAAGGCTTTAAAGGCCAAACTGGATTGTTATGTTTGATCCTATGGATCATGTGGACAGAAGAAAAGGCTATGAGGTAGAGTCTGGAAGTGAACTACTGTTGTTATGCTTAACTGTTGATAATAGATGTAAATAATGCTTAGACCCTGCTTTAATTGTGCCCTGTTGAGGTTACATCATGCCCAGACTCACACATTTTGTCTTAATTATTATGCCTACTGTATCTCCTATGAATGATTGATTTTTTTCTCTTATGAGGATGGGAAGATAAATCAAGAAATAGAAGACCTTAATGAGGAGGAGCAAGCTCAAGAAGGCGGGGATGAAGACAGTGAGAGGGAAGGGGAGGAAGGATCAGATGCTGAGGATTCAGAAGAAAGTGATGCCCCAGACAGACATTCCGACCTTGAATCCGATATGGACAGTGAGGAAGAAGACATTGTACGTGAGAATCAAAAGAAAAAGCAAGTCCGGGCACCTGAAAAAAATCCAAGTGACGCAGACCAAAAAGCAGTGATTAACGCTGCCAGATCTGAACTGCCATATACATTTGCTGGTAAGCAGACAGCTGGGCCTTTCTTGTCTCTTAGGAGACTTAGAAAAAGCTCTCATTTCATTAGTTCTCTACACTTCACTTTGTATGTCCATAAAGGAAAAAATCAAATCACAAAGGAAATAACGTACTTTTTACTTTGGTTTTGTCAGTACTGTCATACCTCTTCTGGGTAACTTTTACGACACTTCAGCTAGATTAACATTTACCCATTTAATCATCCCTTTTATGTTGGTGAGCAGAGGGTCCCTGGCTGAGAATATGAAGTAATTCCTACCATTATAGAAGCTTCATGTTTTCATGCTTTTGCTTATTGGTAATAGAGAATATCATGGAGTTAAAATCAGTTGCCTGCATGACTGTAGGGTGCTACCACTGGGTCAGTGCAAATCAGCCTCTTATATAAGACCTTCCATGATCACTTCCTAGTTTGTGTTGTTAAGCAGAAACCGATTTTGTGGTATATAGAATAAGTTTGTTAGGGAAGAGGCTTTGTCCAAGCAAACTACCACTTAATTTCATTGCACAGCCTTGGGAAATAGATTCTCTTTGATGGGCTCTTCCATGGAAAATGCTTTTCTTTTAGACTCCTGCTGTAAATGTCAGATAATTAGTGTAGATAAAACTGCCTCTTAGGTAGTGCATGACTCAGGCACTAGTTGTATTGCCTCCTTGTCTCACCCCACAGAATTCCTTGATAATGTCACCTAGATGGTTTTTTTACTAATCCAGACTGTGCTTTGGTCCAGTAAAATAGCAACTCTGTCTCTGATCATGCTGTCTATCCTTCACTGCTTCTGTGTAGTGGCTCATCTACAATAAATAGCATTTATTGTGGTTCAGGCATGGAAAACAGGAATCAGTGAAATATAAGAAGCAAACCTTGAGAGAAACAAGATGTAGAGGAGAGTTGACACAGTAGTGTCTTTGGAAAGTTTTCAGAGAGAGGCAACGTGACATGATGGCTAGAAATCTGGCCTCATCATCAGCAAGGCCTGAGTGAGGTGCAGTCTTGCCTCTGCCCCATATTGACCATGTGACCCTGAGCAAGTCAGCTAACCTTTCAGTGACCCAGGCAGTTTTCTGAAGTTTTCAGTTGGAGAGCAGCTTCCAGTCTGCATTGGTACAGGGAGATTGCTTACTGGTAGGTTCCTCTACCAGTGATATCCTGGGCCCAGACCAAAAGGTTTTCAGAAGTAAGAACTTTTACATACACTTGGGTTGGGACCTTTCCTCTTCCGTTACATCTGTCATCATTCAGAAACTTGTGGTGCCTCCTCATTCCCTATGGGATCAAACCCAAATTCCTCAGTTTGGTTTCTGCCACCATCCACATTCTGGTTCCTCCTCTCCATCCAATCTGAGAGCCAACCATGTCCCGTTTTGTATCTTCCGCTCCGTGGGGGCCGAGTTCCTCACTAATCACAATGCATTTCCAATTCTACTCTAAACTAAACTGACCCTCTGAGTCAGTCAGGGGTTCAGGGCATAGGGGTGGTATGGTGTGGTAGAAAGAAATGGATTGGGCATCATCAGACAACCTAGTTCTGAAATCCATGTTTGTCTTCTTAACCACTTTTGTGGATTGGGTGCCTATTTCCTCATCTGTAAAATCAAAGAGTTGAAGTAGACAGTCTCCAGAGTCCTTTCCATTTCTCAGTACCATGGTCATCTGAACTTTAGCTTATCCTCCTCTTTGAAATTTTAAGATGATTCTCTATGGAAAAATATTTGGGGATCATTGCTTTAATGAGATTTTGGGAAATCATTCCTTTGATGACTTTTTTGTTTTTTTGCCTTTTTGGAGGGGGGAAGGCAAGTCAGTTGAGGTTAAGTGACTTGCCCAAGGTCACACAGCTAGTAGGTGTTAAGTGTCTGAGGCCAGATTTGAACTCAGGTCCTATCGACTGCAGGGCTGGTGCTCTATTCACTGTGCCACCTAGCTGCCCCATGATGAGATTTTTGAGCCTCTAAAATTCAATGTGAAATTAAAACAAGCTTCGAGATTTCCTTGGTATAAACAGATAGCAAACATTAAATATGTTTATCCCTTTATAATTAAGATCTGCCAAAGGAAATAACTTCTTAGGATCACAAATCTGGGGCTAGAAGGGGCCTTGAATGCTAAGTCCAAGCCCCTCACTTTGTAAATGAAGACACCTAGTCTTAGGAAATTTTGGTGACTTCTTACCCACAGGTAGTAAGAATCAGAAACCATGTTTGAACAGCTAAGTTTCCTAATTCCAGAACCAGTATGTTCTCCAGTGGACCACACTGTTTTTAAAGGAAATTAAACTTTCACTGTAATGGGCATGATTATTCCTCAGGAACAAAGTGTTTTCCTTTGCTTTTTGGATATACTGTTCATTAGACATTTTTGGTTATGTTTTTATAGCTCCTGATTCCTATGAGGAACTTAAATCTTTACTCTCAGGAAAATCAACAGAACAGCAGCTTGTGGTGGTCGAGAGAATTCAGAAATGCAACCATCCTAGTCTTGCTGTGGGAAACAAAGCAAAATTAGAGGTATGTCTACGTGTTTGGGATTAGAGGACTCTGTGGGGCTGTGTTCCTATCTTAAGTCTTTGTTAATAAGACTGTTATTGTCTGGAGTGGTGTTCTAACATAGAGTGGGCAAACACTGCCACCCTGCCCGGATCATTCTCAATAAGGACTGATTGAATGCTTGATGCATGCACAACCCAGTGCTAAGGGCCATGGCGATCGTGTCTTAATTCTCAGATGTACTCAAATTCTACCATTTACTCAAGCACCACCCATTTTTGATTCTTTCTTCTTCTGTATCTGATTAACCACCAAAGTCCTATTTATTCTCCCTTCTATTTGTGTCTTAGACTTGTCCTGCCCCTGTTCTTTCAAGTTCCACAGCCCTTCCTCCTGAATTATTAAACAATCTTCTGGTCTCTAGACTCTCTTTCCAGTGTATCCTGTGCACTGTTGCATTTCTACATTGCTCCTAGCATGTCAGCTCTTGCTTGGAATCCTTCACCATCGTCAGATCAAATCCAAACCTCTCAGGACCCTCCACAATCTGGCCCTGTCCAGTTTTCCTCTCACTCTTTCTCATAATATGCCCTCTGTTCCAGCCATGTGTATCTAACCATCCAATAAACCTCAGAATTTCACTCCATATTAACTCAGAGTGGTAGAGATCAATGGATTTGGAGTTAGAGGGGCTTGGTTCAGATACTAGCTCTGTAACTTATTAACCTGGGTGACCTTGGATAAGTCACTAAACTTCCTTGGGCCTCAGCTTCCTTTTTTGCTAAGCAATATGGTGACCTCTAAGACCCCTTTAAATTCTAATCTACAATTCTGTGAACTGGAACCTATACAGATTGTCCTCATTATCATCACTTTGACTATGCTGGCCTTGGACCTGGGTTCAGTTCTCAACTCCAGAGCTTGGACACATCACTCAAGGTCTTAGCCTTATTTTTTTTCTTGTGAAATGGAGATAATTCTACCATTGTCCCCAAGTCTCCAGGATGTCATATTGCTCGAGGTCTTGAGTTGTTAATATTAAAGCACCATGTTTCATTTGGTTACTGTTATGTCATAGTCCACTCTCTGCTCTAACTGCCTGTGGCAGCCAACTATCAAGTGTGCATTTGCTGTGTGCAGGACATTGAGCTAAATGCTGCAGGCAGCAAACAGGCGCAGTGGCTGCCCTTGAGCTAATTACGGTACAGTAGGGATGAGACGAATACATAGACACTCCTAGAAAACAGAGTATTATTAGTGACACCAGATACATATAAACCAGAGGCATGGTGGTTCAGAAGAAAGAGGGAAGCCACGTCCACTTCGGGGCTGGTGAGAATTGGGTCAGGCGGCATCTAAGGTGGACGTTAAAGGAGGGGCAGGGTTCAGCCAGCATCGTACAAAGAAAGAACTGTCCAGTGGATGGACGATGTGAGCAAAGACAAGGGCTCGGGAAGTATGGGGCTTGTTAGAGAGACAGAAGGAACCCAGCATTTTTTTTCCAAACTGCTTTCACATTAGTTTTATCATTTATGTCTTCAATGACTACCCTGTGAATTAGGGCAGGTGGCATCATTCTCTCCATCCTAAGGAGGAGGAACCTGAAGATGACACCTTGCCCAGCATTAAACAGCTAATTCCGGACTGAAATAAGTGTCATAAAAGTTTAGTCATTAGTAGCATCTAAGGCCAGACAAGAAAAATCCTCCAGCAGCAAAAACCTCAAGCAGCCAGTTAGGACTTCTGGCCGAGTCTCCCTCAGTCTCCTGCAGATTCCTGTAGTACTTGACCCATACCACAAAACTTAACATGTCGTGCATTGTTCAAAACTGTCTTATTTGTGTTGGTTTGATCTTCTTAGATTGTTAATTTCTGGAGGGCAGAGCTTTTGTCTAATGTTCATTCTTTATATCTGTATCTCTATATCTTACCTACTAGGAAACTAAAGCCTAAAGGGAGGCAAAGGGTCTCTATAAATATGTGGTGACCATTTTGTTGTCCAAGCCTTGCTTTCAGCACGGTTTGTTAGGTAGGCAGAAGGGAAGAATTTGATCGAAGCAGTAGAAAGTGTCCCAGGCATGGCCCCAGGCTAGCGGAGCTGTACTTCTGAAACCTTGAGCAGACCCTTCCCCTCTCTGGCCTCATCTGTCCCCTCAACATGAGGTGCTTAGACTAGATGATGTCTGTTGTTAGGATACTGATTATATTCTGCAGCTTGGTGATGATACGGGAAGAATAAGTAAGAGAAAGGGGAGAGATAGTGACAGAAATGAAATGGGGAAGAGGGAAGAGCAGGCATTGTTGGCAGGTGCTAGTCTAGTCTGGCTTTCTTCCCATCCTGGGTGGTCCTCCGTTCTTTTACTACACATTCTATACTGTCTCTTATCTTCCCTCTTCCATTATTTTGATATATTCCAGTGACTACTACTGGTGGTGAGGGAACCTAGGATGTGTGACATTGGTCAAGTCATTTTCATTCTAAGGATTTTGATTTCCCTAAATATACTGCTGTTAGTTTAATCAGTGAACCTTGAAATTACAAAGGATCAAGTCTCATGATGTCTTTCCATATGTTTTTAGGTAGAAACCCTGGATACTGAAAGTACTTAAACTGCATGAGAATTATTTTCCTTTTAATACTAGTCAATATATCATTTTCTTGTTGATGTTCTTACAGAAATTGTTTGGCTTCATCTTGGAGTACGTTGGGGATTTGGCTACTAAGGCTCCTCCAGATCTGAAAACTATTGACAAGTTAGTTGTGTAAGTATTACATTGATTGAGATAGACTTTTAGAATTTGTGTCACATTCAGAATCAAAAATGCACCCAGGATATTATAAAAGGATTAGGGTACCTAAAGTGAATCCCTGTGACAGAATCCAAACTTCACAGAACAAATCCCTTTAGTAAAAGGATTTGTTCTGTAAAACTTGGACTTAGTCAAAAGGCCCCACCCAGGGCCTTAGAAGGCCTCTTGTAACCATGAGGCCACAGATTCCCCACCCATGAACTAGAAGTTTGTGTGGCCACATATGTAACAGGTTATCTATACCTCTTAAATATTTAGAGTCTGTTAGAATGAGAAAGGGACCTTAGGGAACACCTGATCCAACTTTTTTATTTTATTGAGGAAGAAGCCACTGCCCAGAGAGGGAAAATGATTTACCCACAAGTCATAGTGAAATTAGTGGCCAAGTCTGAGCCAGAACACAGGTCTACTAGAAAAGCTATGATCTCGATCACCCAGAAACTTAGCAGAATATGAAAAAAGTGATTTTGGCTAAGATCTTCCAGTTCTAACTATTAACAGGAGTTTAGTGTGCAATTCAGCCAGTGAGAACTTGCAGGTAGCTTTACGCTGGTGTTGCAATTTTTTGGTTGAGTTTTTTTTCTCTTGGTTTTACTATCTGGAGTAGTTGAATGATGACTTGTGTTTCTGGTTAACAGGCAGTTGTACAATCTTTGCCAGATGTTTCCTGAATTTGCAAGCAGCTCTGTTAAATTTGTCCTGAGAGACGTTGTGCATGAGATGGAAGAAATGATTGAAATCAAAGGCCGTGCAGCATTTCCAGGGTTGGATGTGGTAAGTGACATGTTCTGTTGAGTAAAAATTGGTTACTTTTCCCATAATGTACAACAGCTTAGACATTAAGTTCTCTTTTACGTTTCACAAAAAGGCTAATTATTAGAATACAATACAGCATTGCTTCCAAGGCTTGTGTGGTCCCCAGGGTTTCATGAATAATATGAAAAATGGAGTAGAATAAGACCTGAGAGAATTTTTCATGTACAAACAATTAATTAAAATGATTTTAATAAAAAAGAAGCTTCAATTTGATTCAAAATCAAGAGGACCTTGTTTTCATTTGGATGCCAAATAGAATTAAAATAACTCATTATGGTAATGGTCACTTAATACTGTAGCACCGTCAGGGAGTTCCCCATGCTTGTGGAATCCAAGGCCCTAACCAAAATAAAGGTTTGCCAAGTGCTTTCCTCCAAAGATCCGGGAGAACTTTATCATCATGGCCACTTCTTCCACCAGGCCTATTCTCTGACTCATCCCAGCTTAGGATATACTCCTCCAATGTTACCACCACACTGTGACAGGGCATCAGAGTAGGATAATAAGTAGAGGAGAAGTTAGTATGCATTAATATCCCCATTTTACTAAGGAGGTTTAGAGAGACTTGCTATTAAGTGTTGTTGATACCTGCATTCAAAACTCCCAAATTTTCTCACTCCAAATTCAGTTTTTCCTTCTAGAAAACATCATCTCCCTTAAGCCCAAATTAATGTATTTTACTAATGCTCAAAAACATGTATTGGTCCCTTTTTTTCACAATGATAGCAATATCTGGACTATCTAAACCACTGTTCATGACTCTCCTCTTGATACAGTTGTGCACAATGTACACAATGGCTTTCATATGATTTTTATGGATAAAAAGCCCTTTTTTGCTTAATGGCCACTCTAATGCATATTTATACTAACCTATTCCCTGACAAGTTGGAAGGGGAAAAGCATACTTTTGTTAGGTAGGTCAGACCAATTAACAATTATTGATCACTTCCTATACTCTTAGGAGGTCATTCTAATCCTGCCATTCCCCACGTTCTTGGGGATTGAAGCCTTATCTTTTCACGTAATTTTACAGTTCCCCTACCCTGCCGCCCCTTAGTATTTCAGTATGTTGTATAGCATGTATTTATTTTGTAAGTGAAATAAAATTTAAGTTATGATGGGGTTGGTTTGGTTTTTGAAAGAATTTCGTGAGATTTCTTGGAGTACTACAAAGTCAAGGTCAGAAATTAGGTTTTACGGCTTTTTTGTACTTGAGGCCAAATAACCAGAAATACACACACACACACACACACACACACACACACACGCACACACGCACATAAATTGTCTCAGGAAAATAGCCTGCTAGAATATAACAAACACTCACATTATCACCTACCCTGTGGCCCACTGATCTTGAGGAGAATAAACTAAATTTATTTAAAATGAAGCCATTGTCCAAGCATTTGGTCACAGAATCACAGAACAGAAGGGTTTTAGAAGTCACCTAGTTAGGTTTTCCTTCTTTTTTATAGAGAAGGAACCTAAGGGACAAGAACTTGCCCAAGGTCACCCGTCTAAGCAGGAGCTTGGCAGGATGTAGCCCCTGTCATCTGGCTTCAGTTCTGGCCCTTGTTCCATGAGGCTGCACTGCTCAGGGAAGACCAAATACTAGAGGTATTTAATCCTTTTGTAAAGCAAACAGAAGGTCATGGTGGGGCCCAGCCATAAGAAGGTGGCACTCCCATGCCATACAGTGAGAGCGAGAGACAACCCTGACATAGCACAGGTGGGGTGGAGGTGTTTCTGTTCCCTTTAGGCCTCTGAGCCTGTTTATCAGGTGCTTTAAGGATCTGATTTACGGATCTTTACTAACCGTGAAGATTGATACCTGTGCTTCTCATAAACCACTTATTTGGGATAAATAGTTGAGCCTAGCCCTTGCTAAAAGGTAACGATGGTCAGTAGCAGTTCTCTTTACCTCAATCCTGAGTAAAGGCAGAAATCGTCCTAGTTGCAGATTCTGTTTAAAAGTAAAGAGATAAGTATACAAAAAAAAAGCATTAGAAGAAAAGGAGGGGACTGGAAGTGTCCTTCTGTAGCTCCAGCCCCCTCGACACAGAGCGTTAAAGCACTGGGGGGCTAGAAGCTGATTCAGTGGTCAGGTAGTCCCACAGTCACCCAGGGAAGACATCACATAGATGTCTTCACCAAAATTTGGCTCTGCAGCTGGCCCTGCACACCCCAGGACAGGGATGATACTGCCCCCAATCATTGAGAAGCTTTCCCATAGCTGGAGCCAGTATCAGTTTCCCTATAATGCCATCTCTTGATCCTAGTTCTGTTCTCTTGGGTCAAACAGAGCAAGTCTGATTTGGGGTATTCAGGAGTACCTTTTGACTGTTCTTGTTACCCTAATCTAATACACAATTCTGGTATTTTTAGAAATGCAATCTCTAGGCCATGTTGATGTCATTGCAAGAGGTGGAAAAGGAGAGGTGCCTACTAGTCTACAAGACACACAAGTCAGGTGTGTCAGTAGCAGCCACTGGCTACGACGTGCCACCCTAGTCACCTGTTCCTTTTACCAAGAACTTATTCTCTGCTGTATTAAAACAGGGGAAAGAGGCTTCTCTTTCCATTGAATGTGGTTAGTGCCTCCAACAATACTAATGATAGATAGACAAGAAAAGACAAAAAGAATTTTTAATAGTCAACCAGCATCTCTGCCAGAACTTACCAGATTTCTGCAGCCCTCCAGAGTAGGCAGCAGAGGTATCATTAGCCCCGTTTTAAGGAGGAGGAAACTGAAGCTCAAGATGAGATGATTTGCCCAGGCTGTTTCCAAGCTGGATTCAAACTCAGCCTTGTGACTCCAAGTCCATTTAATCCAACAGAACAATTAACTGCTCCTGTGTCAGCTTTGGCCTTTCTAGTCTTACACCCCACCTTGAACAGAGGAATTAGTTAGAGATTTCCTTGGTTATGCATCTTCCAGATTAACAGTTGCATCTTTTAAAGTAATTGGCCATCTGGAGGGGTCTAGGAGGGGGCAGGATAAAGACAAAGGAATGCTTAGTAACAGGACCCCTGTGGTTTTTCTGAAGAAAAGTAGCGTATCTACATCTATTATTAAACCTTTGGAAAAATTCACAATAGATCTATAAGTGCATGTTATCCAGCTTTATGCCAGTTTTTCCTATTTATTTGCAGTCAGTATGTCCAATTCTCAGTGCTTTTCTAATCTTTTGTTAATAATAAACTTTTTCAGCTCATTTATTTGAAAATTACTGGACTATTATTTCCAACTTCTGACTTCCGGCATCCAGTAGTAACTCCTGCACTGGTGTGTATGAGTCAGATCCTCACTAAGGTATGTCATAAAATGTTTAACTTTTGTCTAAGACTTTTGCCATATATCTTTTTTTTTTTAAGGGAGCCCAAGGTAGTTAATGCATCATGGTTCATATTCTGATAGGTTTTATTGCCCAGTCCTCATCACGATTCACTGTTAAGAATCCTTCCTGCCAGCTGTGGGTGGTCACCTGTATGAGGAGATAGCCTTTGAAAGCCTAGAGAGGCCACAGCCATTTCTTAGGTCATGTAACTGACGTCAGGATAATAAATGCTTTCAGGCTCAGTCCTTGAAGCTCTGTATTCCAAACAGTGCTGTGACGCAAGTTGGGAAAGATAAATTTAGAAGCTTGAGATTAGAGGGCTGGGCAAAGGGGAATCTTCCAGAAAGGTCATTTCAGGTTGGTAATAACAGAGTTGTCCTGCTTTGTTTTGCTTCCCTCTGTTGGCTTGAGTAGTTAAAACAAGGCTCACACTTTTCATTGCAAACTTCAGTACCTCAGTAGCCCATGTTAATGTGTAGTGAGGATTTGTGGTTGTAAACGTTATCTGTGTTTCATAAAAGGTGGTTTATAAATGACCTGAACACGGATTGTAGAAGTTAATCGAGCCTATTGCTGCTTTCTGGATCTAAAATAATGACTTAAATCTTTCTAATATACTTTTCCCTTAGTGCCCTGTCACATCACTCCAAGACACTATTAAAGGACTATTTGTGTGCTGCTTATTCCTGGAATATGTATCTTTGTCCCAGAGGTTTGTCCCTGAACTTATCAACTTCCTAGCTGGGGTGCTTCACATAGCAACTCCTAACAAAGGTACTCCAGGTGAGTTTCTTTGAGGCAATAAGTAAAATTCTGTCTCTTCGTTAAGTTAAAAACTATTTTGAAATTTCTGCATTGGCATTTCAGTTTTATATATTTAAATTATACTTTGAACTTACACAATTTCTTCAGTCATCATGATAGGTGAGAGAGTCTTATTTCTGATAAAGAGATTCTGAAGTTCTTTCCTGTGTCAGCATAGTGGGCTCTTCTTTCCCAGGTGACACTTGGCCCATTTCCCCATTCTCCTTTTCACATCTTATTAAAATGTTTTGCGAAGAATACTAGGTTTGAAGTCAAGAGACATGGGTTTTGTTGCTGGTTTTACCTAGCTGTGTGATTCAGAGCACGCCTCTTTTCTCCCTGGCCTCAGTTATTTCATCTGTAAAATAATGAGGTTAGAGTAAATGAACTAAATTACTTCCTTTTTAGAACTAATTTTTTTTAAGATTTCAAGTTATTTTTATAAGCATTTATTCTACACACACACACTCAACTCTCTCTCTCTTCCTCTCTCTCTCTCTTTAGTTAAACAATGAAAAAAGAAAAAAACCCTCATAACAAATATGCTTAGTCCAGCAAAACAAATTCCCACATTTTCAATGTTTAAAAATAGACATCCTGCTTTTTAAGTTCCTCTCCTCTCTGACAGGAGGTGGGTGGCATGTTTTGTCTTCATTATAGTGATCAAATTTCTGAAGTCTTTTAGAATTGTTTTTCTTTTTAACGTTGTCACTGTATAGATTGTTTTTCTACTTGTGTTCACTTTACTCTGCATCAGTTCACAGAAATCTCCCCAATTTCCTCTGAAATTATACATTTCATTATTTCACAGTAACACAGTAATACTCTTATTACATTCATATGCTACAATATATTTAGCCATTCCCCAGTAGGTAGAGTGCCCTGTAAATTTCTAGGTTTTTGCCACCACAAAAAGTTGCCTGTTTAAATATGTTTGTTTATATCAGGGATGGGGAGCCTGCAGCCTTGAGGCCATATGGCCTTCAGGGTCCTCAAGTGCAGCCCTTTGACTAAATCCAGACTTCACAGAGCAAAATCCATGTCTCTTGACTTCAAACCTAGCATTCTTTAGAAAACATTTTAATAAAATGTGAGAATGAGAACGAGGGAATGGTCCAAGTATCACCTGGGAAATGGGAGCACCCTTTGCCAACACAGGAAAGAGTCCCTTTGTTAGAAATACAACCCCTTAATCAAAGGATTTGTTCTGTAAAACTTGGCTTCAAAAGGCCTCACCCATGGCCCTGGAAGGCTACAGGTGACCTCGAGGCCTCAGGATCCTCCCCTGGTTTATATGGGTCATTTTCCTACTTCTTTGATCTCTTCAGGGTATAGACATAGTCACGGTATGATTGGGTCAAAGAGGATG
Source organism: Pseudochirops corinnae (assembly GCA_028646515.1). Classification (NCBI taxonomy): domain Eukaryota; kingdom Metazoa; phylum Chordata; class Mammalia; order Diprotodontia; family Pseudocheiridae; genus Pseudochirops; species Pseudochirops corinnae. The sequence continues at coordinate 142,314,509 of CM053592.1, forward strand.
AACAGTTTTGTAACTTTGGGGGCATGATTCCAAGCTGCTTCCCAAGAGTGACTGTACCAATTAACAGCTCTAATTACAGTGTATTAGGGTGCCACTTTTACCACAGCCTGACCAGTATTGTATTAGTCATTTTCCTCTTTTGTCATCTTTGTCATCTTTGATGGGTGTGAAGTAGAATTTGTTTAATTTGCCGCCTAGCTCTCTGAAAAGACATGAACAGGCAGTTATCAAAAGAAGAAATCTAGGCTATCAACAACCATATGAGAAAACATTCCAGATCTCTAATAACTGAAGAAATGCAAATTAAAGCATTTCTCATGAGTCAGGAAGACCCATGTTCAAATCTGGTTTCAGATACTTTACTAGCTTTGTGACCTTGGGCAAGTCATTAATCTCTGTTTGCCTCAGTTTCTTCAACTGTAAAATGGCGGTAGTAATAGCACCTACCTTGCAGGGTCGTTGTGAGGATTGAATGGGATAACATTTGGAAAATGCTTAGCACAATGCCTGTCACATAGTAGGTACAATGCTTATTTCCATCCTTCTGCAATTTGTTTATTGGGGGAGTAGCTTTTAGTCTTCTACATTTGAACTGACTCTATATGTACAATATCTTGAAAATGAAACTTTTTAGAGAAACTTGCTGCAAAGATCTTTGCCAGTTAACTGTTTCCCATCTAATTTTAACTCATTCAGTTTGTTTGTGTAAAAACTTTTTAATTTTATATAATCAGAATCGTCTGTCTGTGATCTCTTACTTCTTTGGTCATGAACTCTTCCCCACTTATAGGTCTGAAAGGAAATTTCTTCCTTGCTTCTTTCATTTGCTTATGACATCACCTTTTATGTCCATATCATATATTCATTGGGCATCCAGTGTGAGATGTTGGTCTTTACCTATGCGAGAGTTCTTTGCAGGTTTTGTCAGATAGTGAGTTCTTACCCACCTGCTGAGGTCTTTGGGTTTATCCAACACTCTTTGTTCTTTGCTTCTATATATTGTGTACCTGATCTGTTCCACTAATTGATCTATTTTGCAGACAGCAACAATCCATCTTAATCATTACTACTTTGTTGGAAAATCTGATATTGCTAGGCTGCCTGCCATTCTACTTTTTTTCGTTATTACTTTTGAGATTCTTGTCCTTTTGGTCCTTCACATGAATTTATTAGTTTTTTTTAGCTTTATAAAATAATCCTTTGTTAGCCGCGTATGGCACCGAATACAAATTTAGATACAATTGTAATTTTCATTATATTGACTTAACCAATCCATGATCAGTTAATGGTTCTCCCTTTATTTAGGTCTGTCTTTATTTCTGCAAATATGTTATAATTTGATTCATACAGTTCTTGGATGTGTCTTGGTAGATACACTCCTAAATATTTTATAGTTTTTATACTTATTTTGAAAGGGAGTTTTTCTTTCTGCCTCTTTGTGCTGGAATTTGTAAGTAATATTCATGAATGCTGATCATTTGCACAGATTTTATTTTATATCCTGAAACTTCTGAAGTTATTAATTTTTTTAGTTAACTCTTTAGGATATTCCAAGCACATCATCATGTCATCTGCTTTAAAAAAGGATAATTTTGTTTTCTCTTTTCCTGTGTTTAGTTCCATCAGTTTCTTTTACTTCTATAGCTAGAACTTTTTTGATGAAATTTTCAGTTGTTTGCATAATTTGTGTTTTGGCCCACTATTCTTCATAATGTCACTTGATAATGATTTCATCCACTTTCCCCTCCTTTCTTAACTAAGACATTGCCCTCTCCCCTTCATTTCTTCCTTCCACTAAGATCTAAACAGAACAGAACCATCCATAGGCTCTCTGTCATATTTACTTTTTCTCTAGGACCCTTAAAAATATTTCAGTTTTGAGAAGAAATTTTTTTTTTAATCTTTTGCAATATCAGCTTCCAAATTCTCCCTCCTTTATAATAACCATTGCCAAAATTGATGTGATCCTGACCATGGTTCCCTGATACTTGAACTCTTTAGTTTTGGTGGCTTATAGTATTTTTTTTTTTTCAACACAGAAGCTCTGGATTTTGACTGTGATGTTTCTGGGAGTTTTATTTTTGGTATTATTTTGTTTTGTTTTTCAGAAAGTGACCAGTGTGATCTTTTTATTTTCATTTTGCCTTCCAGTTCTAAGAGTTCTGGGCAATTTTTATTTGTAATCTCTTAAAATATGATATCCTGGTATTTTTTTTGTCATGATTTTCAGATAATCCAAATTCTTAGATTTTTCTCTCCTTAACCTGTTTTCTAAGCTAGTTGTTTTTTTTTTAATATGTCTTACATTTCTTTTTATGTTTTTTTTCTTTAACATTCAGTTCTTTTTTATAGTTAAATGTTCAGTTTATTGTTTAATCAGTTCAAAGAGTTCAGTTCTTGGGTAAGGTTTCTCACCGTCTGTTCTAAGATATCAGTTCTCTTTGACATTCTTTTGTCCTTAGCTGTTCCATTTTAAATCTCTTGTTTCATCTCTTCCAGGTCCTCTTGTAAGCCTTACATCCAGTACACCTTTTATTTTTCTTCTCAGTGCTCTACTTGGGCTTGTGCAGTTGCTCTTTTCCTCAGGATTTATCCTATATGCACCTCTCAGTCCAAGGAATTTACTCAGAGTATTTTGTGTTTTCCTTGGCTTGCTTATCTCAGCGGCCTTGGTGTCTAGATTGGGGATGGGCCAGAGGGAGAAGGGACTTGTGCTTGAGTCTTAAGTCAGGAATTGTTTGGCTTTGTCTCCTTCTGTGACTCAGTGCTCGGTTGTTTGAATGCTAAATTGGTCTGGGCTTGCCTGAATGTCTCCAAGGCCTTTTTCCCCTGTTGTGGTAGAAACTCCCAGGATACCCAAACACTGACCTCTGCTCAGGGCCCCTCTGTTACTGCCATGGGGCTTGTACTCAGGCCTGTACCCCTTCCTGAATTCCACAGGGCCTTTCTCCCTTTCTCATCTATCAGAATTCAGCTCTTCCTGGGGCTCTAGGGCTACCCCCAGGCTGACCTCTGCTTCTCATTACCCTTCTCGTGTCTCTAAGCTTGGGACCACGCTTTCCTGGGCTCCACAAAGAGACTTTGGGGTTGCTTTGTACTACACGTTCCCCCTGTCCCGGCTTGTCTCCTGGATTTTTGCAGGATTCCAGCTGTCTTCTATATACCTTGGCTGGGTTGGGGGAGTCTTTACATCATTCTCCTTATTCCTTTTCTAAATGGGGCATTTTGAAGCTTTATTGAGCTATTTGCAGGGGCTCTGGGTTCCTCTCGTTCTGCCATCTTCCCTCATAATCTGTTTTTAGTACATTCCTCACAAATACTCAGTGAAATAGGTAGTATAATAATACTATGTCTGACAGATGCAGCTGCAGTACTGACGTTCAGAGCTTCAGTCACATAGCCAGGAAGCATCGGCTTGCTTTCGAACCCATCGTCTTCTGACGTTTGTTTCTCTTTTGACTAGTTTCCTTATCTGTAAAAGAGCAGTTGTACTGAATGGTCTCCAAGACCCCTTTCAGCTCTGAGTACTGTGCATCATGTGGCCAAGTCCAGGCCGTTCCCATTGTCTCACGCTGCTTCCCTCAGTTTCATCAAAGAAAGAAGGCAAGCGACTAGGAGAGTTAGATACTCTAGTCTAGTAAAAGCTTTGATTCCCCCTATTCTTTCAGTCTCATCTATCCCAACAGCCCCTCTCTTGTGTGTGCCCATGTGCCTTCAGCTCGTAGACCTTTTGTCTCTGAAAAACAGTGCAGGATTGGAAGGAGGCCAGTGCAGGGCCTCTGATGAGGCTGGTGTTTTTGCTTCACAAGGACTTCAGCTTTCCAAAGGGGCTGCATGATCCTTCCTGATCCCAGTTATGTTTCTTTTAAATTGTCATGTGTCCTCTATTTAGAATGCAGGGTTCACACCCTTTGGTTTGACTTTTGACATCATTAATGTTCAAAGTTTTTCTTTATGTCACTGTTTTCACCTTGATATCTAGGCTATACCCTGGTGCATCCTTTCAAACCACTAGGAAGGAATTCAGAGCTGCTCCTCGTTTCTGATAAGGAAGATATGAACACTTGGCCCAAGAAAGGCCTCCCCCTCAGTAAAGTGAATGGCCTCAAGGAAAGCAGTGAAACCGAAATGAATCACATCAGGTATGTAGAATGATCTGAAGAGACTATGGAACTGGGAGGGAGTAAAAACTCCAGCTATAGAGCTAGTGCTGGAGGTGTGAGCTGGCATCATCAGCGGTTTGGTTCAGAATTCTTCAGATGGTGGTAATGTTTCCTATTTTGAAAGTGCTTTGTATTCACACAGTACTTTCTTTACAAGCTTGCTGGGGGAGGGAGTTCAGTTCAAGTCAGTAAACACTGATTAATAAACACCTGCCTGGTGCCAGACCCTGTGCTAAGGCTGGGGATACAAAGAAGACAAAAAAAGGCAGTCCCTGCCCACAAGGAGCTGGCAGTCTAATGAGGAAGACAACACACAAAAGACTGGAGTGAAAACCAGGCAGAGCTGTTGTTGGAAAAGTAGGATAACTCAAGGATTACTTTTTCCACTTTACAGACTAGGAAACAGGCCCAGAGGAGTTATGTGCCCTGGTCACATAGATAATGAGTGGTAGTGCCCCTCCTCTGGGCTATCTGTGGTGCTCAGGATATCTGGCCCCTCCTTACTTGTTACCTTTAGTGCAGACATTTTCTTGGCTCCAACAACTAACATGATTTGGAACCCCAGCTCAGTCCCAAAGACAGCCAGCTGTGAGCAAATATTGGCTTGGCTGAAAATGGAGATGTGCGCATAGGACCTCAGTATGGGGCCTCTTCAGGCCCGCTGCCCTCAAAGGCATCACTGAGTGTGGGAAAGCTGGCAGATATGATGGCAGAGGCTGTTGGCAAGGCTGCCCTGATGAACCTTGTTGGTTTTAGGTAATTTGCCACAGTGGCCCCAATGCACGTGTGCGTGCCCACACACACACACACACTCACTCACTTTCTCTCTCTCTCATGATATTTTAAACTCTTCCTGAGTTTCTCAGGAATAGTATCATTTATTTCTCCAAAAAAAAAAAAAAAAAAAAAGAAAAGATTTTCTCCCTAAGATGCTTGGTTTAGGCCTGAAGTATGTCTATTTGACTGTGGATTGCATTGTTGACTACAATTTTCAGATTGATTGTGTTTTCCCAAACCTTTTCCTTCTTATTCAAGGGTATATGTATAATTTTCCAGATACTGTCTGTTCTTAATTCTTTGGCATGTCTGCCTAGTAGTGCGTGTCTCAGTATTGATTTCATCTGTTTGATAGGGTAGGCTGCTGCTGATTCCACGTAAAAGGCATAGATGTTTTAATAGTGACTCACTGGAATTAGCTGGGCTCTCTTTAGTTATATCAACTATTTTCAAAATTGTCATTAAAGTTCATTTCTCACTAGGGCCACCAATTTCTTTAAGAAAGTTAAACCAAGTGTGTCAGAATTGTTAAACCTGAATGTGTGATTCTCTTGCAGGTTATCATGTGTGTCCGTATGTTTAAATCTCATTAAACGATGTTTAGCTATGTACAGCACCCTACCATCACTTCCTGAAGTAATGAAGCCTATCAGCATCCTCCTCACAGAGTGCCTTCCAGAGTGTGGATACCCCAGAGAGCTGCAGGTGAGCACAGTCCCAGCATTGTAGAGCTGGAAGGGACCCAGAGGTGCTCTAGTGCAGCTTTTCCCTTTTACAGAGGAGGAAATGAAGCCTCAGAGAGGTTAAATGAGTTGCTCAAAAGTCCCACAGGTAGTAAGTGTTGGAGGTGGGATTTGAATCTGGGTCATCTCAAGAGCCAGTGCTCTTTCCACTGGACCACTCATTGTATTCCCTAAGAGCTTAGAGCATGGGCGGTGAACCTATGGCCTCAAGGCCACATGTGGCCTAGGTCCTTGGATGCAGCCTTTAGACTGAGTCCAAGTTTTACAGAACAGATCCTTTTATTAAGGAGATTTGTCCTGTGAAGTTTGGATTCAGCCAAAGGTCAGCACTTGAGGACCTAGGGGACCACATGTGGACTTGAGGTTGCAAGTTTTCCACCCCTGGCGTAGAGGGTTACAATGGGATTCATCTGGGAAGTGGGAACAAGTGGATTTTTCAACCACAGAATCACAGAATTTGAATGTTGCAGGGGACCTCAGTAACTATACAGGACAACCCATAGGTTATAACTTCTAAAATTCAGTGTTTTCCTTTGATATAATTTAAGTCTACAAATGTCAAAGAAGCTTTCCTTCTGGAAGGTGTAAAAATGCATGACAAACTAGTGGTGAGTTTGAGTTTATCTTCTTTATATCACTGTTTAATTATAGATTTTGCTCAGAGGAATTTAAATTTTTGAGAAGAATTCCTGAATTGCTTCTCTCTTGAAGAACTTTTAAGTTCTTATAAGAACTATATTGGCAAGATCATTACTTTCTTGGCTCTTTGAGTAAACAAGGCATTTTTTGGCTTATGGCAATTTGACTTTGAGCAATTCATATTTATATGAATAATGTTTAGCTGATTATTCCTATTTATGGCAGACAGGCAGCACACAAATGAACCTGTTTCAGAATCTGATTTCTGATTGGGTTCCCCATCAGATTTCTCCACCCTGCTCCCAGCCTGAGTCTGGCCTCCTTCGCAGGCATATTGGCAGCAACAGAAGAGAGAGGGAAGGACGAGATTGAGCTAAGTAGAGCAGAGGCTTGAAAATTCAGTTCTACAGACATTTACCAAATGCCTGCTCTTTGCAGAGCACTATTGCCTTGAGAAAGACGTACAATTAAAATAAGATGGGATCCATGATCCCTGCCCTTGTGGAGCTTACATGTAACAGGAGAATGTAATCACAGATTAACTGAGTGTCAAGATCACATGTTGAACAGAATCAAGAATTGCAAGATAAAATTATTGTTTTCTTATTATTTCAAAGGACACAGACTCTGAAAACAGTTAGTTTAGAAGTGCTTGGTATTGACGTGACTAGTAGAAGAGGAGCCCAGTGGCCACGGCCTTCGGGGCAGTACACAGGATGGCGGAGAGATGGGCATTTGTGACTGGAGGTGCAGAAGGGCTCAGCATTGCTCTGAGGCCCCTGCCTGCCTTCACTAGAGCTCCCAGATTTCCTGACCCTGGAGTAAAACTGTAAAGGAAGATAGAAAGATGAAATCATGCTGGCAAGGGAGGGGAAAGGCCTTCTTCCTTTAAAGCAGGCATCTGTAGGGGAACTCATCCCTCTGCCTGCCACAGAGACTTTTACAGTGAGAAGGGAACAGAGCAGCCCTCTCTGGATCAGTCACTTTAAAAGCCTTCAAGCGGCCCACAGGGCTCCTCAGAATTGCCTATAAAAATCTACCTTGAGAAACTTGAATTCTGTGACCCCAAGAAAACCCTACCATTATCGACCTTAAAGCACTGTAGGAATGAGAATTAGGATTTTGGGGAAGCCTCTGCACCAGGCTGGGCATAGAGTGATGAGTTCTTCAGCACAGCAAACTCCCAAAGGAGATCTACTGAGTCAGGGAAACTTGGCACTCTGTGTCAGTGGGCAGAACACCTCCAAGGACAGAATTGCTGGGCTGAAGCAGGGAGGTCCTGCCTCAGTGGGAGGTGATCCAGTCACCCAAAGTAGAAAAAGAAATCAGCAGACATTAACTGACCTTTTGAAACAAGCTTCCTTGTTTTTTTAGGAGCTGTGCCAAAGTATATTACAAGAAATGGAAAACCAAGGCAAAAATTATCAGCCATTAGTGTGTGAAAAGAGCAAGCCAGTGCCATTGAAGCTATTCACACCCAAACTGGTGAAAGTGTAAGTGTGGTAACATCTCCTGTGTGTCAGTCTGAGCCTCTGGCCACAGAAGAGGGCTTCCTTCATTGATTCATCAATGAGTCCGTAAACATTGAGTGTTTGAATGAGTGCTAAGTACTATTGGGGGGTGGGAGAAGTAGGAAAGTTTAATAAAATGTAGCTTCTGCCATCCTGGAACCTATGGTGCGTGCCTGCTGGTGATAAAAGAAGTTTGTCCCATTAGACGGTTTGCTGTTCTCAGAATCCTTTGACACTCGGATACTCACCTGAGGTCTTGAAGGGGATGTGTTATCTTCTGAGCTTGACCCTGGGGGAGAATAAGCTGCTCCTTCTGTCCCAGGATAAAGGTCTGGAGACAAACTCAGGGAAGTCTGCCCTCTGGCCTTAGGAAAAACCTCTGCAGATGTGTGTTTCACTGACCTAATAGCAGATTTTCCAATTCTAGCCTCGAGTTTGGAAGAAAACAAGGGAGCAGTAAAGAGGAGCAAGAAAGGAAAAGATTAATTCACAAGCATAAACGCGAATTTAAAGGAGCTGTCCGGGAAATTCGCAAAGATAATCAGTTCCTGGCTCGGATGCAGCTTACAGAAATCATGGAAAGGTAATCTGCATTTGTTTTGGCATCACTTTGACTTGTTCTGTGCTCTGCTTGGCATTCTCCCACGATTCCTGAGCCAGGTGGAACCCTTGCACACCTGAGCTCTGAGACCATATTGTTTGTGCTTGCCTTCAAGGGAGGTGGTGGCGTGCAGGCACAGTTCACCCATAAAATCTGAACTCAGAACTCAGTGTTAGGCAGTGGAGAGAGATGATTGGAAAAGCTACTTGGGCCTGTGACTTTTTCTCTTGCCTCCTTCACTCATCCAACACATTTCCAAACTGGATAAGGGAGGGAGAGAAGGGAACAGAGCAGCCCTCTCTGGATCAGTCACTTTAAAAGCCTTCAAGCCGCCCACAGGGCTCCTCAGAATTGCCTATAAAAATCTACCTTGAGAAACTTGAATTCTGTGACCCCAAGAAAACCCTACCTTTATAGACCTTAAAGCACTATAGGAATGAGAAGTAGGATTACCTGAAACCATGTTACTCTGAGACAAATGAATGGAGAGGTGCATTTAACCTGGAAAAGAAACAATATCACTCTCTTCAAATGTTTGAAGGGCTGTCACAGGAGAATGATTAGGCTTATTCTTTTTTCACTTTTTTTACTTGGGGGGGGGGGGCAGAAATAGTAATTGAGTTAAGCATTTTCTTAAATACGTGCCTTGTAAAAGGCACTGTGCTGAGCCCTGAGGGTACAAAGAAAGACCTACAACAGTCTCTCTTGAAGAACTTAAATTCTCTAGGAGGCCCACATTAGGAAGAGTGACTAGACAGCAATTCAGAGAGAGAGCAGTCACTCTCAGCTGAGACCAGGAAGAGCTTTGCATTGGGCCTCTGAGGAAACTAAAGAGGCTAGGAGTTGGAGGGCCCAGGCTGCTGGTGTGGATTGTTGAGTTTGAGCGGTTCCTAGGAGCTCAGTTTGCCTGAAAGTTGAATTTTTAAGAAAAGTAATATGAAATAAGACTGGAAATACAGGCTGGTGGGTCCCCAGTTGTGAAGGACTTTATATTCACACAAAAAGAGGTTATATCTTAGCCTAGAGGCCATAGGGAGCTGCTGAAGGATTTTGAGTTGGGGAGTGATGTCTATGCTTTAGGAAAATTAATTTGGCAGCTGTGTGGAGGATGGATCAAAGAGATGAAAGGTTAGAAGCTGGCACCCTAAGTCAGAGACTTTTCATTAATGCAAAGAAGAGGTGAAAAGGCCTGCACAAGGGTGATGGCTGCAAGAGAGGCTGCAGAGATCAGACCAACAAGACTGAGCCGCTGCTTTTATGTGGAGGTAAGAGGAGAGGCAGGGGTGACAGAGGCAGTGAGCCTGTTTAACCAGAGGGATGGGGTAAAGTTTTGGAAGAAAAGCGAGTTCTTTTGTACATGTTAAATGTGAGATGACAAAGGGATGTCTGAGTAGAGATATTATAAGCCATCAGTTGGTGCTGAGAACTGGAATTCAGGAGAAAGATTAGAGATGGTGGATGTGTAGATTTGAGAGTCATCTCCATAAAGATAATCAGTGAACTCTCAAAACACCAAGAGAAGAAAAATGATGTAGAGCGAGAAGGCAGGTAAGAACAAAGCCAGAGGGGAGGAGAGGGACAGTTATCTAGCAAAGGCGCTTAGTAATTACTGTCAGACTGGTAGCAGGAGAGTTTTCAGGATGGCATCCTGGTCAGCTTTGTCCAAAGCTGCAGAGAAGTCAGGAGGATGAGGACTGAGAAGTTCATTAATTAAAACAACTAAGAGATTATTGCTAACCTTGGAGAAAGTAGCTCAGTGAAGTGGTGAGACTGGAAGCCAAATTTAGAGATGAGTAAGTGATGAGGGAATGGAGGCAGCACAGGTGACTGATCCCTTCTGGGAGTTTGACTTTGAAAAGAAGAGATATGTAAGACGTTAGAATATGGAGATGACAAAGTCAAGAGAAGGTTTGGGGGCTTTGGTTTGTTTTGTTTTAAAGGACAGGAGTATTTGTGGGCAGACAGGAAAACCAGTGGTTGAGGAAAGATTGAAGAAGAGCCAGAGGAGAGATGGTTGGGGGCGATCTCCAGGCATCAAGGGCATCAGCACGGAGGTGGGTGGTGGCGGAAGGAGCCACCTCCCCCTCAGAGACCAGAGGAAAGACGGTGAAATTGGTGGGCGATGCTGCAGAATGACGGTGGTGCCTCGGCTAAGAGTCAGCCTGTAATGTTTCCAATGCCCCTTCCCCCTCCAGAGGACGCTAAAGCACTCTGGTAGCGATCATTTTGTTGAGCAAGCATTTATTGATTACCTACTGGATGCAAAACTTAGATGTAAACTGTTACCAAAGCAGAATTACGTGAAATCGAAATCACTTGCTGTATTCTTTCTTACAATGTTCTATCTATTGGTATTATTTGTACGTTAACTCTGTATTATTATATTTTCATTTTGTAGGGATTCCGAACGAAAACGAAAAGTAAAACAGCTTTTCGGTAGCCTGGCGACCCAGGAAGGCGAATGGAAGGCCCTGAAGAGGAAAAAGCTCAAAAAATGAGTGGTATATGAGCAGAAAACAATCTGTTTTGTACTCGTACGTAAACCAGGACTTTGGAATTCATGGGGAATTTTTTTATCAACGTTCCATGGATAGAGCTGTACATCTCCACCCATTGTGCAAATGCAGGCTCTAATGTATGCGTTGGGGCATTGCTGTAATTAAGTCAGTTCCTTAACCGTTAAAATATAAATGACTTTTGGTCTGTTCTTGTAGTTTAATAAAATATCAGCCTGGAAGAAAATGGGTTAATTTATAACTGACTTTGTGGAGAAGCTCAGTGAAGGCTAACCAGCAGGCCCACTTCACTCCAGCCTCCTCCTCAAGTGAATCCTTGGAAAATCCAGCATGGGGCCTGCAGACCTTACTGACCGGCCCATGGCCTTGCAGGGCCTCAGAGTCATAATTAGAGCAGCAGTTCTCAGTGTGGAACGCTCCGTTTGGAAGTTGTAGGCGCTTGGATTGAAGGGGGCTGGATTTAGGATTACATGAAAGTTGTCTTTGAAAGTAAACTCCTAATGCCAGCTTTTTTGTTGTTGCAGTTTGTCCCATATTGTGGTAGAATACTGATTCAGTGATTGTGGATTGTTACTGGGGTTCTCTACAACTATAGAAAAAAAAGACAGGAATTCAGAGCTTACACTCAGGCTTCAAGTGTTTGGGTTTAAAGAACAGGCGATACTTGCTTACAGAGAATCAACATAGTTATAAGCCAACAAGCATGTATTAAGGGTTTACTCACTATGTGCCAGGCAGAAGGCCACGTGCCAACTGTGACACAGCTGCCTAGGGCCTCTCTGGCCTGATTCGCACAACATGCCATCTCATACGTGACTGTCCACTCTTCTGGGACTGGAGGCTAACCCAAGTAGATCCCAAACATTGGGGTTTATAGACTTTACAGCCCTTTACAATAAACCCATTGAATATACAAATTGAGAATTAAGCCAATGAAGATTTACACACACACGCACTTTAGTAGACATACTTCCTTTTGAGGCACAAGGATTACATTCATGGGTTCATCAGCCAGTCTGCCTGTTTCACTCTACATTTACCCTTCCCTGTGGGAGAAAGGGTCCAATCTAACCAGGCTGTCTCAAAAAGAGCTCTTTGGGATCTTCAGTGCTTATAAGGAAGGAATGGCTGAGAATTTCTTGGTGTTGACAGATCCAAAGAAGTTATACTTTTTTTAAAATTTTATTAAATAAATAAGAAAAGAAAAAGAAACATATCAAAACTTAAATATAAAATAAGAAAAAAATGTCATGTGCATAGCAGAATGTGAGAGAGGATTCAAAATACACAGTAATAAATTTCCGTTTCAAGAAAGCCTATATATTAAATACTACACATTGGGCTGAGAGCCATCTATCTTTTCTTTGCTTCCTTCTAGGTTTTCTTTTGTTTTCTGCTATACACTTTTTTTCCTATATTTTCTCTTTTCTTCCTTCCCTTCCCCCCAGGCTACAGTTAAGTGTGGTTATATTTATATAGAGATATACACATATACATATACCTACATACATACACACATGCTTTCCCAAACAGATTCTACTCCTAATCTTTGTTTTTATATTTGTGCATATCTCTTTCTTCCCATTTCTCCTGACTCCTCTACTTCTTCTACTCCCTACCTTGCCCTCCTATTACATTCCCATTAATCTAAATACCCTTCTGTATCCCTCTTTAACCTATTCCCTTACCCCATCCCCTTAGTCCAGTGGTTCTCAACCTTCCTAATGCCACAACCCTTTAATACTCAGTATGTGAGCGTATCTGCATGTGGGCAGACCCGCCTGGAGACGGATAGAGGAGTGGTGTCTCAGTTCACAAGACCATCGGAAATATGTGTTTTCCCATGGTCTTAGGTGACCAGTTGCGACCCACAGGTTGAGAACCACTGCCTTAGTCTTTTATTTTTTTCTAAAATGACTTTTATACTCTCTAGATGTATATGTATTCTCCCCTTAATCCCATTCCCAATGTAAGTAGATTTCCAGAACTAACAGCCCTCCTTCCACATCAAATTCCTCTGTATCTGTTCTTCCTAACACACCTCATTTGTATAAGATAATTACTCTTTAGCTGTTCCTGAATGCTTTTACTTTTTGAAGTCATATATCATGAACTCATACCATGAAGTCTGCCCCACTCTCTTACGAACTACCCACTTACCAATAACAACCTTAGACACACATTTTACATTTTTCATACATAAAAGGCAAACCATCTGTTCTTACTGAGTCCCTTGTAATTGGTCCTTTGTATGTATCTTATGTTTCTCTTGGCTCTTATATGTCATATCCTCTATTAAGTTCAGTTGGGTTTTTTTAAACAAAGTCCTAAAAGTCTGACAGTTCATTAAATGTCTTTTCTTATTCAGGATTATGCCAAGCTTGGCTGGGTACGATATTTTCAGCCAGCCCAGTAATTTTGCTCTTTGATATGTACTGTTCCAAGACCTGCAGTCTCTTAGTGTAGCCGCTGCTAGGTCTTGTATAATTCTAATTGTGTCACTGCCATATATAAATTGTTTTTTCCTGTTGTTCGTAATATTTTACTCTTGAGCTGAGGGTTTTGGAATTTGACTATATTTCTTGGGTTTTCCTCGTAAGATCTCTCTCAGGTGGTGATTGGTGGATTTTTTCCTATTTCTATTTCCCCCTCTTACTCTAGTGCTTCAGGACAATTTTCTTTAATTATTTCTTGTACTATTGTATCAAGATTTTTTTTCTTTTGATTATAGCTTTCAGGTAGGCTGATTATTCTTATATTCTCTCTTCTTGATCTGTTCTCCATATCAGTTGTTTTTCTTATAAGATATTTCACATTCTCTTTGATTTTTTCATTCTTTATATTTTTTGTTTAATTATGTCTTGATCTCTTATAATTTCACTAGCTTCCCTTTGCCCAATTCTGATTTTCAAGGACTCATTTTCTTCCTTATGATTTGGGATCTCCTTTTCTAGTTGGTTGACTTCCTTGTCATAATCTTTTTGTTTTTCTTGTATTTTTTTTTTTTTTTACTTTTTTCTCATTTGATTTTTTAAATTCTTTTTAAAGTTTTTCTATGAATTATTTTTGGGCAGGTGACCATTTGACATGACTCTTGGGGGTAGAAGAGGATTTCTTTGCTTCCCTATCCTCCTCTTAAGATGAACCCTGATCTTCTCTGTTCCTATAATAATTTTCTATGATTGGATTATTTCTCCTTTGCCTGTGCTGCATTTTTAAAGCTCAATTTTTGTAATCACCTCTAGTCCTGGGGTATGGGAGGTGGCGCCTCTGACCTTAGATCCTCCTTCAGTTCTCTTCTCTGATCCTGAACCCAGACCAAGATGTGCGGCCTCCGGTAAGTGCCCACAGTCAGTGGTATTCCTGCCCTGTCCAGGGCTTCTGCACTCACACAGCCTGTGCTGGTTCCTTCTCGTCCCCTCCACTCTCTGCAGCACCACTGGGTAGAGATCCCAACTCCTCCCTCCCCAGGATAAAAGTTGCTAAACCTGGGGTCTAGGCAGCCTTCCAACCCTGCTAACCCTGGGGCTTGCCATTATCTTGTTTAAATGATTCCAAGCCTGGAGGTGTTTACTCTTCACTCTTCTGATCTCTGCTTGCCCTAGGAGGACCATTCTGCCATTTTTCTTAAAGATTTTTGCCACTCAATGTTTGCCCTGAGGTACTGTTTTATCTCTTGTGGAGGAAAGTTTTGAGATCTTAGAATTTTCCGACCTACTCTGCCATCTTCCCAGAATCCTCCTCAAGTTATACTTTTATTGTAGCAAGACATATTTAGGATCTCTAGATATTCCTGGAGATTTCTTTTTATGAGATAATTCCTCTCATGTAATTTTGGTGAAGGCTCACAGATTTTCCAAGCCAATCATCAGCAGTTAATTCCTTGCTACAAAAAATTGGGGGAGACCATTTTTTTTCATACCTCAGCCTTTAGCCAACCTGTTGCTACAGGATTATAGAATCAGAAGCTCGCTGGACTTCGGCTTCTCCATCCACCTAGTGGGGATTAAAGTAGATGGCCTCTGAAGTCTACTCTCAGCTCTATGATCCTATGACTAGCTGATTTCTAAGATTCCCTCCAGCTCTAAACCTGTGAGAAGGATTGGTTCAGAGAGGGAGGAAGAGGTTTCGGGTAGAAGGCAAGTCATAAGCAAAGGCACAGAGACTAGAATGTGCATGGTATGTGTGGAGAGGAGGGAGTAGATTAGTCTAGCAGATCTGGAGGGAGAAGGGGGAAGACGAGGTAGCTTGGGGCCTGACTGTAGAGGGCCTAGAATGCCAAAATGAGGAGTCATCCTTGAGTGCAGGAACTCCCCACGCCAGTACCAAGTGCAGAGCAATCTGGGAACTCGTGGGGCTCTGTTCATTGTCTCAGCTTTAATTTTTCTGAGTGGAGATGCTTCTGCTTTCTGGCTTCACTCACAGTTCACAGGAATTCCCGCCCTGGCCAAAATGTCAGATGCATCAAGAAACCAGAAGGAAAAACCATCAGGTTCAGGCACGGAAGATAGAGGGCCTCAGATCCCTCTGCCTCTGACAGAGCCTCCGAAATAAGGGCCAGCTCTGGCTTCATCCTCTGGCACTGCTCGCCCCGACATTAGCCAGAGGCCTCAGGCTCCATTCTGAGGGTACAGGTCTCTGGTTTCTCCTGCATTTGGCAGAGGGAACCCTCATGCCTGACCCAGCCCTCCCACATTCTGAACATACCACAAACAACCCAAATGAAGAGAAGAGAAATGAATGAAAAATTAGAATCAGGAAATCAAGCAACAGTCTAAGTCCCCATCATATAAAAGAGTACCTTAGGTTGTCTCAGACAGTTAGAGAATGACTGAACAGACTAGTATATTTATGTAACCGAATAATTATTGCACCATAAGAAATTATGAAAGCAACAACTTTGCAGAATCCTTGGGTCAGAAGGACTAACATGGAAGTGAATAATTTATACAAAAGTAGCACAATTGTAAAGAAAAACAATTTGGGAAAGCCTTGGAATTCTGAGCAGTGTGGTGACCAACCATGAAGCATGATGGAGAGGTGAAGGACAGAGATGAGCTTTTTGGACGTGGCCACTGTGTGGATTCATTTTCCTTGGCTAAACTTACTTCTTACAAAGATGACTTTTCCTCCTTATTTCTTTTAGTTTTGAAGAGGGTTACTGTGAGGAGAGGGTAGCAATAGTGATTTAAAAGGGTGGGGGGCATTGTAACACTTCTTTTAGTGCACGGGAGAGAAAAGTTCAGAAAAAAGGTCAAACAGGACAATTTTGAAAATAACATACTTTTTTAAAAATCAATATGAAATGGAGATTAATAGTTTAATGTAGAATTGTCTTTGTGCTCTGTTGTGTTTATAGAAATGTCCTTTTTTTATATTTAAGTTCAAAGTTTTAGTTTTTTTAATGAAAGGCAGCTATAGACAAGACACTGGACTAGATATTGGGGATGTGGATAAAAAATGATCCACAACTCCTGTTTATAATAAAGGAACTTACAATTTAACAGGAGGGATATGATGGATACACCTAATGATGACGTAACATGAAGAAGAAGCTCTAAACCAATTGCAGTAAGAACTGTAAGGGGGAGAGGCAGCTGGTGGAAAGAGTTGCTGGGCCTGAAGTCAGGAAGACTAGAGCTCAAATCCAACTCAGACACTTACTAGGTGTGTGATCCTGGGCAAGCCACTTAACCTCCATTTGCCTCAGTTTCCTCCCCTGAAAATGGGAATAATAATAGCACCTGCCTCACAAGGTTGTGAGAGATTTGTAAAAAGCACTTACACAATGCCAGCACGTAGAAGGTGTGTTGTAAATGTTTATCTCCTTCCAGTTTGAAAGCTTCAGGGAAGAAATGACCTTCATGAAAAAGGATGTCAAACGGGAAAAGATAGAGAGGAGAGGGCAGAGAGCATTCCTCAAAGCCAGGGAGAGATGGGAAAAGGCCTGCATCTGAGATCTAGGGGTCCTGTAGCCCAGGGTAAGTCACTTAACCCCTCAGTGCTCCCAGCAGCTCTATAAGCTTGTAAAGTGGTAGAGGAAGTGCCAGGCTGGAGGTTTCCTCATTTGGCAGCTCCCTTTGTCAGTGAGATTCCAGGCCATACTCTTACCCCCAAAATATGGAGAGAGTACGTTCCAGGAGTGAGTGATGAGAGATCAGAGGAATCCACAAGAGGGCAGGACGAGATCAGAAAACAGCTGGGAATCGAGGCACCCTCAGCCACTTCCCCAGACTCCCTCCTCTACCACGTTAGCCGACCCTGCATACGGGTCACTTACTGCTGCATGTTTAGAATGTGCACGGAGCAGCAGTGTGTCCACCTGGCTTCTCTTTGGGCTGGCAGCTCAGGGATGCTCTGACCAAGACTCCTAGGAGCCAGCTTGCTAAGTCTTGTGATAACATCAGAAGCGGTTTCCCCACGCTCCAGTCCACCCCTAACTCCACACGCAGACACTGACTGAGGCCCAGAGGGATGCTGGTGATGGGATGGGGCAGGAGGCGGAGTCATCATCAAGGCCGAGCCGCCATATGCCTCCCTCCCATCTTTCTGACATTTCTCTTTGCTGGCTCAACGTGGATACTTTCCCACTCATCCCAGGGCTCTCCCTAAGTAACTGACTAAAGCGTGTGGTCAAGAGTACAACTGTTATATTGAAGTCTATTTCCTTCCACTTTACTTTAGGGGGAGGCAACATGACTAGTAGAGAAATATGTTTTGCATGACATTGTAGAAAATGGGTATGGTGCTGTGTCCTTATCTCAATGGGTGGGGGAGGTGCTGGAGGGAGAGAAAATTGGGAACTGAAAATAAAAATGAATATCAAACCTTTAAAAAACATTTTTTAAGAGTACAATTGCTAGACAAATTCAGAGGAAGGAGTCTTCAGTATGAGCTAGAGTCTTTGGAAAGGCTTCATGAAGAAGATGAGATTGGAGACCAGCCTTAAAATTGTCTTTACAACATAACATAATAAACATGTATTTACACAAGGGATATAAAGACAAAAACAAAACAGCCTCTACCTTAAGGGCTTTATTGGGAGAGAAAATAACTCATATATGGGGAAATAATAAATTCAAAATATACACAACTTAAATGTAGTTTGGGGCCAGAGCCCTACTAACTGGAGAAATCAGGAAAATGCCTTTTGTAGATAATTGCAGCTAGGGGATGGTGCAGTAGATGAAGTGGATAAAGATAAAGGGGTGCCCTGGAGTCAGGAAGACTTGTTTGGGAAACGAGTTCAAAACCAGCCTCAGACACTTACTAGCTGTGTGACCCTGGGCGAGTCACTTAATCCTGCGTGTCGCAATTTCCTCATCTGTAAAATGAGCTGGAGAAGGAAATGGCAAACCACTGCAGTATCTTCACCAAGAAAACCCCAAAAGTTACACACGACTGCATAACAACAGCTTCCTGACCTCAGACTTTCCCTCTCTAGGCCTCAGTTTCTTCATCTGCTAAATGAGGTTTGACAAAATGATCCTGTCCAGCTCTAAACTTGATGGCCCTATGATCTAGGCCCTTCACAGAAACCACTTTGTGGTTTCCTGAATGACGATTAAGGCTGGAATCTAGTCGGCCCTGGGTCCAGGGATGGATTTTATTCTTGCAGCTCTCTAAGAATTGCCAAGGAAGGGGAGAAGGGAGCTGTAGAGCTGTGGGATTAGGGTAGAGCTCTAACGGGGAGTTGGCAAGATTTCACCAAGTGTTGTGTTATTATTATTACCTGAGAGGAATAAATCCATGCCCAGCCCTCAGTGCTAGACTTGTCCCGTACGTAACCTTTCTCCCATAGCTGGATCAGGGCCCACTTAGAAAGCAAAGGAAACACGAGAAGGTGCTGGTTACTTTCCCGTGTGCGGTCATATTAGCCCCGTTTGAACTGACTAATATTCTTGAGGGAATCCAGCTAGAGTTAAGGCAGAGGAGGGCAGCCCCATCCTGTGTTTAATTCTGGCCAATTCTAGATAGAATCTAGGGAAGGATGTTTGATTCAAGGCAGGGCAAAGACCCTCTACAATACCCTTGGAGCAAAGCTTCTCAACATGGGGCCTGTCATCTTTTGTTTCACTGTTAATATTTTGATAACTTTGAATATAATTGGTTTCCTTTGTAATCCTATGTATTTTATTTTATGCATTTGATAACATTCTAAGAAGGTGGACCCACGAAGGGGTCCCCCCACCCTCTCTCTCATACACTCATGCTCACAAACACACACACACACATCCCTGACCTAGTCTAACTCCCTCATTTGACAGATGGGGAAACTGAGGCACAGAGTGGTTATCAGAGACAAAATTTGAACCTACGGCCTTCTAAGTCCAAGTTCAAATCAAGCGCACTAACGATTCCATGGTGGACTGGACTCAAAGCTCAGAATGAAGCTCTGTCATTTATTTTTTTCCACAAATCCGAGCTCTTCCTTCACACAAGGTCCATGACCTGAAGAAGATCACTCGCTATTTCAGGGCCTCGGTTTCCTCATATATCAGATGAGGCTGGACTATATGATCACTCGGGTTTTTTCCCATCTGTGATAGTCTGTCCTTTCATTATTTTTGGTCCTTGCTACCTACTCCAGAGTGTTTGTCGTGAAGGCGGGACAAAGTGTAAACTCTGTATTATGGGAACAAAACTCAACAAAGAGAATGAAATTAATTTGTCTCTTACTTGTGAATGGCTACCATTACTTTAATGGACCAGGGATAGGGAAAAAATCTTCCCTTGGAGTCACTGCTGTTCTGTCACGACAACAGGGAGCGCAGAAGACAAATGCTGTGTGTCAGGTATGACCAGGCCATGTGCACTACCCTGCTCAGGGAGAAATTCTTGTCGGAGCTATAAGGATCCCCACTGGGCATCCATGGGTTGGCCACTCAGCCTATGTTTAGAGCAGTAATCCCCTCTATAGTACTCTTGACATATGGTCTGTCTCTTAGCTCAGCACACATCCCTATAAACAAATGCTAGCTCTGGGCTCTCAGGAACTGGGTTCAAAGCCTGGTTCTTCCACTTCTTTACTATGTGACCTTGGGCAAGTCACTTAACTTCTGTGTGCCCCCCCCAAAAAAAAAAAAACAGCAGCAAAGTATAGCTTAAACTATCCCCACATCTCTTTTTTTTATTTTTTGCTTTTTTGAGGGGGGAGGAGAGTGTTAAGTGACTTGCCCAAGGTCACACAGCTAGTAAGTGTTAACTGTCTGAGGTGGGATTTGAACTGAGGTCCTCCTGATTCCAGGGCCAGTGCTCTATTGACTGCACCACCTAGCTGCCCCCTTATCTCTATCTCCCCCTGCCTCATCTCTTTCCCCCCTCTTCCCTTTTTTTCTCTTGTCTCTTTCTTCCTTTCACCCTTTCTTATTCTCTTTCCCTTCTCTCTCTCTCTTTCCCTCTCTATCTCCTTCTCTCTCCCTCCCCTCACACACAGTCAAAAACTCTGCATAATTTCTCCCCCAGACTATTACAATACCCTCCTACTTAGTTTCCCTGACTCTTCCCTTTCCAATCTATTCTCCCCACAACTGCCAAAGGAATACTCCTAAAGTGCATCTGACCATGTCATTCCCAAGCTCGAGAAGTTCCAACAGCTCTCCATTATGTACAGGATAAAATACACAGCCCTCGAGTTAGCACTGAAAGCCCTTTACAGTCTAGCTCTAGCCTACCTTTCCAGACCTCTTACACATTACCGTAGTGCTGCATCAGACACACATGAAATCTATAATACAATCACACCTGCTCACCTGGAGTGATGGCTCCCTTAGCCAACGGCCTTTTACAACCACTTAATTTCCTAAATTCTTCTTTTGGAAAGGATTCTAATTTATTAACCAATACCCCTTGTAAAGAATTAAGTAGATAAAGCCTCTTAAAATCTTGATAAGAATCTTCTGAACAGCTGTTTACTCATTTTCTAAATTCTAAGGGATCTCTTGGTTCTGACATCCCATGTTCTAGGGTCTCTTCTAGTTCTTGTCTTTTTATTATGAATTTTGAAATGCCAACAAACATTCACATCTACACATTTAGATAAGAACAGGAAAAGAGTGTTGTATATGAAACTTTGGATCTCTGTTACATACAGCTTGTTTTAATGGTGTACCAAATTTATCACAATAATACCAATACTGACCCGTTTGTTTGCATGCCTCTTTAGAATTCCTTCTACTCTTTCCTGAATATTTTGCATATGTCTTATTGATTCTTTTTTCTTTCTTTTCTTTTTTTTTGCATCACTATCCCTAACTTCCCCCAGTCTCCTACATAAATATCCCCACCTCAAAAAAAAAAAAAAAAGTCCTTCCTAATAACAAATGTACATAGCCAAACAAAACGAATCCACACGTTGGCTATGTCTGAAAAGACATGCTTCATTCCACTACTATAATCCATCTCCTCTCTTCCAATAAGTGGGAAGCATGATTCATTATCAGTCCTCTGGAATCACAAGTGGTTAGTCATTGGATTAATCAGAGTTCATAGGTCTTTCATAGCTGTTTTCTTTTACCATGCTATAATCATGGTGTATATAAATTGTTCTGGTTCTGCTAACTTCACTTCTCTCATTTCATACAAATCTTTCCAGGTTTCTCTGAGTCTTTCATTTTCATCATTTCTTATGGAGCAATCATATTGCATTACATTTATATGCCATAATCAATCAATAAGTACTTATTAATCACCTACTATATGCCAGACACTGGGTTAAGTGTTGGGAATAAAAAGAAGGACAAAAGATGATTCCTGCTCTTATGATTCTTTTGGTCTAAAGGGGAAACCTCGTGCAAACCGTTAAGTTTGATACATACAGGATAAATTGTAGATAATCCACAAAGGGAAGATACTAGTATAAGAAGGTGATGACATGTGCAAAAATATTTATAGCAGCTCTTTTTGTGGTGGCAAAGAATTAGAAATTGAGGAGATCCCCATCAATTGGGGAATGGCTGAACAAGTTGTATTATATGAATGTAACAGAATACTATTGTGCTATAAGAAATGATGAACAGGTGGACTTCAGAAAAACCTCAAAAGACTTATATGAACTCATGCTGAGTGAGGGGAACAGAACCAGGAGAACACTGTACAGAGTAATAGCCACAGTGTGTGATGACTGACTTGGATGAACTTAGCCCTTCTCAGCAATGCAAGGATCTAAAACAATCCAAAGTACTAATGATGAAAAATGGCATCCACATCCAGAGAAAGAACCATGAAGTCGGAATGCAGAGCAAAGCAGACTGTTTTCTCTATTTTTTGGTGTTTTCTTTGTTTTCTTTCTCATGGTTTGTCCCTTTGGTTCTGATTCTTCTTTACAACATGACTAATGTGGAAATATGTTTAAAATGACCATACACGTATAGCCTATATCGGATTGCATGCTGTCTTGGGAAGGGAGGGGTGGAGGGAGAGGGGGAAATTTAGAACTCAAAATCTTACAAAAGAGAATGTTAAATAAAATTTAATTAATTAATTAAAAAAGAAAAAAAGGTGAGGAAAGGCTTCTGTAGAAGTTGAGACTTTAGCAGAAACTGGCAGGAAGCCAGGAAAACCAGGAAATGAAGATGAGGAGAGAGAGAATTCCAGATACGTGGAACTTTCCAATGAAAATGCCCAGATTTGGGAAACGAGAGCCCTGGTTAGAGGAATAGAAGGAGGTCAGTGTCACCAGAGAGCAGAGCAAAAGAAAGGGGCAGGAGGGTGGTTGTTCATCCTTTGTTTTCAGAGAGAACCAATGACATCCCAGGAATCAACAAGAGTTTAAGAACATTGGAAAGGCAAGAAGCTTTCAGATCTTGGAGGATTTTAAAAATCAAACAGAGGGATTTATACTTGATCCTGGAGGTAAAAGGGAACCACTGGAAGGAACTGATATGGTCAGAATGGCAGGGAACCTGCACTTGTGTCTTTCTAGGTCCTTAAGTACAGCCTTTTTGACTGAATCCAAATTCTATTTGGATTCTAATTTGGATTTGGTTCAGAAAGCTACATTTAAGCAGGTTTCCCAACCCCTGCTTTAGGAAGATCCATTCGCTAGCTGAGTAGGGGATGTGCAGGGACAGGGAGAGATACATTCAGTGATCCCTCAATGGATGGGCACCCTTTGAGCTTCCAGCTCTTTCCTACAGCAGAGAGCTATTCTAATTATTCTACATATCAGTTCTTTCCCTTTTTCTTTGATCTCTTTGGGGGCCCCTTCTGGTTCTAACATTTTATCTCCTATATTTGAAAGGGCCTTTGAACTAACCATCTAACACTCTGTACTTCTAAGTGAGCACCAGGCTTCTGGCTGGTCCCCTCTGGGAGGGAAGTTCATTTTTTATTGGCACAATCCCTGACCATCATGAGCTAATTCGGGGTGCTCAGCACATCAGATGCTGACATAAGTCGATTATACTTCAAAGTAATCCCTGAACCAAGTGTCACTGAAACTTTGACATTCTGAGCTCCAATAAACTTCTCAGGCCTGAAAGCAGCCCAGTCTTGCCAAAAGCAACAAGCAATGGACGGTTGGTGGAAGAGGTTGTGAGCACTGTATCCATTCTGCTTCCTTGCACATTCCTTGTTTCTGGGCAAAATGCCCTCGGAAGAGTCATCCAAACAATCTGCCTCCTTTCTTTCAATTACACAGAAGTTTCCACGTCTTGTCTTCCTGGGCGCTTTTTTTTTTTTCTATTTGGAATAATACTTATGAGTGAACCTGAAACTTGAGGAACTATTGTGTATTTTGTGGGATGGAGGAGCCCTGGGTTTGACCCCTCACTTCTAATGACTTCCTCCGAGGCTTTGAGTAAGCTGTGTTAGCTCTCTGGGCCTCCATTTCATACTCTTTAAAAGCAGAGGGAATAGAATGAGACAATCTTTGAAATCCTTTCCAGGTCTGATACATCTGATGATCCAGTGTAGTACCAGGAAATTCAGACCTGTCTACAATTATCTCCAAGTTGCTCTGGGTCATATATATTTTGTATATGTATTTATTTGCAGGATATCTCCCTCCATTAAATTTTGAAGGCAGGGCCTAGCTTATTTATTTTGTTTTGGTTGTTTACTTTTCTGTCCTTGGCTCAATTCAGTTACCTGGTATACAAGAGGCACTTAATAAATGTTGTTGCTTTAACTCGACCTTATTCCTCCATTCCACCTACCACAGAACTCTGATCACATACAACAAAGGGCTTACTAAGTCGTTTTTGAGTCTGGTGCCTCAGGAGTCTAATTGACTCCCGGGCTCCTGTCACCAAATTTATTCCCATTGAAGGGGTGTATGTGGGGTCACTGCTCACACTGGGGGCTGGCTGTTCATGGGCTTCCCTGGCTGCCAATATTCGTCAAGTTTTCTCTCAATATTTCTCTTCAGGTCCAGAGAGAATAATGGATGTGCACAGGTCTGCAAATGTAGTTAAGGCAGAGACACTGAGACGAAAACTCAAGTCTCCTGGCTACCCGTCAAGGACTCTTTCCATATAAAGTTGACTCTATTTTTTAAGACCAGCCCTGATGATAGGATCATAGATTTTCGAATTGGAAAGAATCATAAAGACCATCAAATCCAAGCCTCTCCTTTGACAGATGAAGAAACTGAGTTAAGTGACTTGCCTAGGGTCACACTACTAGTCCATGTCAGATATAGGGTTCAAAATTAAGTTTTCCTAACTCTGAGTCCAGCGTTCTTTCCTTGACACCACATTCTCTCCTAAGAATGAGGATTATAATAGTAGTGATGAAGGGAAATTGATTATGAAAGAATCTGTATGTAAAAGACTTTGGGCAGTTAGGTGGTGCCATGGATAAAGTGCAGGGTCTGGAGTTAGAAGGGCACGAGTTCAAATATGACCCAGATATTCACTAGCTGTGTGACCCTGAGTAAGTCACTTAATCCTGTTTGCCTCAGTTTCCACATCTGTAAAATGAACTGGAGAAAGAAATAGCAAACCACTCCAGGATCTTTGCCAAGAAAACCCCAAATGGGGTCATGAAGAGTCAGACACAATGAAACAATAACAACAAAAGTGCAAACCCCTGGGCACCTCCTCAAATTTGTGTATGATAAGGAGTTTAGAGTCATGGCTCTCAAACTCTTCTATTTCAAGACCCCTTGATACTCTTAGGAATTAATGAGGACCTCCCCTCCCCCAAGAGGCTTTGTTTATGTGGGTCCTAGGTATTGATAGTTACTTCATTAGAAATTAAAATATCTTAGTATTTTCATGAAAATACTTTTGATCATTTAATAACTGATATAATATTTAACAATTATTAAACACTATTTAATAGGATGAGTTGGGGGGTTTGTTTTGTTATTTACTATTTTGATCCCCTTAAAGGGTATCAGGGACCCTCAGGGGTTCCTAGACCACACTTTGAAAATCACTGGTTTAGAAGGAGATATAAACATTAAGTCACTGAATCCAGACCCTGAAATGTGTCTACAGGCTAGAACGATAGGCTGAAGCTAATAAGGTGAAGGTTTGGATTCTCTTGCGGGATAAACACACTTGGATTGCTTGACCAGCAATGTCTTTCCCAGAAAGCCTACACCATCTAATTAATTCATCATTAAGAGCAGAGCAAAATCCAGGTCCCTTGTTTCTCTATGGATTCAGTCCATTACTACTATTCCTCCCAGCATGGAGAGACAAATGGGCTATCTTCTCTCACAAAGGATAACCTACTTAGGATCCCCCTTTTCTCTAAATAAGTCAGATATTCAAAATTTTAAATTGGGGCTATTTGTGTAAGATAGATAGATGATACAGATATAGATATAGATATAGATATATACATATATTGCCCACATAAGGTATGTGTTACTGCCCATGTAAGATAAAGATGTCCATACAGGTTGTCTAGATACCGTTTGTGGGAGGCAGTGACTTATACCATCTGCAATCTGGACTGTTTCTATGAAGAAAAGAATCAACCCATTAGCTATATACAAGAAAAGGGCTGACAAATCCTCAAAGTACTGCAAAGCTAAACACTCTTTCCTCTCTTCTCTGAGACCATACCAGACTAGAATTCTATCTGTTCCACCTCCCAGGTCTAGGGATACATAGGTTTAGAACCAAACCTATGTTACTTAAAGAGGAAGACTGCCCCAAGTCTACACCTGCCAACTTGACTCCTTCCCATCAAATTTAGTTATATACAAAGGCCATCACAAATAATGAATAGTGATTCAAACCATTTATCTAAGGAAACAGCAAGCAAACATCAGAGAAGATAGATAGATGATAGACAGAAATGTATTGCATGTGTATATATGTGTGTCTATAGGGAAATCAGGGACATATTTAGGAGTCAGTTTCCTCTACATGTCTACAGCTTCCAAAATCTTTTTTCTCACTCCATGTGTCTGGAGTTGGTTCTGGAAAGAGCCTGGAACCGTGTGTGTATCTCCTCCTGAAGAAGGGAAAAAAAAAGGTTTCTCCTCTTCAAAAGTTCTTGCATCAACTCTGTTCCTGCCACAAGCACACACACGACATCAATGCAGTCACACTTAAACAAGTGGCATATGCAATCTCCATGCTGAAATGGAAAGCTGGGTTACTCTTTTAGTGCAACTCTTGAGGCTAAGTAATGCTCCTCAGGAAATCCTCCCTCATCAATCTAGAAGACTCAGGAATAACACTGTCCAGGAACTTCCTTGTCAGATCACACGGCTGAGCACATGGTTAACCCTGCCACATGCTTCGCCAAAAACTCTCAATATCCCACTGCTGTCCTGGTTGCTAATGTTTCTTGGGCTAGAAAATGATATAGGAAAAAAAAAGGAAGGAAGGAAGGTAGGGAGGAAGGGAAGGAGGGAGGGAGAGAAGAAGGAAGGAAGGAAGAGGGGAAGGAAGGAAGGAAACAAGGAAGGAAGCAAGGAAGGAAGGAAGGAAGGAAACATTTATTAAGTACTTATCATGTGCCAGGCATTGTGCTAAGATTTTTACAGATGTTATTTCATTTAATCTTCATAATCCCTGGGACGTAGGCGCTATTATTATTCTCATTTTATAATTGAGAAAATTGAGGCAGAGAGAGGACGTGACTTATCCAGGGTCACACAGCTAATAAGTGTCTGAGGCTAGATCTGCATTCAGATCTTCCTGACTCCTATTCTATCCTTTGTATCACTTAGCTGCCTCTCATGAGAGACATTAACTATGAGCTTAGTATGAGTGAACTGTTTGATATGATAGATTAAAAATATGAATGGAAATATTGTATCTAGGACAAGGGAAATAACAATCCCATTAAATGCTGCTTTGCTCAGACCATGACCAATATTCAGACAAGAATATAGTGTCCATCTGAGTAAAACATTTTAAGGACGCTGACAGGCTAAACAGCAGGTTGTAAGAATTAGGGGTAGCTAGTCAAGAGGAGAGAAGACAGGGAAAACATCACAACTGTCTTTGAAGAGCTCTAGTATAGAGAAGGATTTCTATTTGTATTTCTTGGTTCCATAGTCCAGAACTAGGAGCAACAAGGAGAAAAGTTTCTTTGAGATAGATTTCAGTTTGATAAAAGAGAAAACTTCTCATCGATCTGAGCTATCCAGCAGTGGAATGGTTTGCTTCAGGAGGTTGACCTCAGTCCCTGTAGGGCTTCCAGCACAGGTTGGGATGACCAGACCCTGGGAATGTGAAAGAAGGGATTACTGTTTGCTTATAAGCTAGACAAGAAGACCTCTGGGTCCCTTCCAGTTTTGAGATTTAGTGAGATACTAACTTAAGTCATTTCAGTTTTGACTGAGGAAGGTCAAATCAAATCAAATCAAATATTTCTTGAGCACTCAGCTACGTACAGGTAACTATGTACAGGAGGCTATCCCTGGGTCTCCTCATCCCAGAGGTTATACAATGAATGAATACTCTAAATTGCTTCACCTTCCCCATCACCTTTCACTGCTAGAGACAGTATGACACACGCTGGGATTGTAGCTGGTCTCAGAGCTCTTTCTCTTTCTAACTATGTGACCTTGGGCAACTCATTCTCCTCAATTTTCTTCCCCTATAAATGAGGATAATGCTCCTGGTACTATGTACCACCCAGAGTTGTGGTAGGGGGCCAAATGAGACCAAATGTGTGAAAGACCTTTGTAGGCTATTGTAGACAGTGGATAGCTGGGAACTGGTCTCAGGAGTAGCATGACTTGTGATGACAATCTAGACCATCCTTTTTGGTTACCCTGTAGCAACTTCTCATGATCTCCTCAGTCTCCCATACCTGTCCTACAACAAAGGCTTGGAATCTTCAAATAGCTCTCTGTATTCCAACATCAGAAAAGAGGTGACAGGGTTCTCCTAACCTTTTCCCATACATGTCAGTAACTTGAGCAACATCCGTATACCCAACAGCTCATAAAAAACACACGCTTGTGAATAGATTTGTCACTAATGAACACAAGGTCCTCACAGATTTGGATCCATATTTGTGGGGATGGCATTTTCTGATAAGTACACCACCCAAGGCTTGAGTCCCTACTCCAGTGGGGAAACTAGGGACCTATAAAGTTACTTTGGCTCTAATTTTTGTACTGCTCACAGAAACCTAAGAAAACAATAGCATTAGGAAATGCTTTCTAAAATTGAAACAGGGAATTTTTTTTTTAAAGAAAAAAATTCTCAGTAACTACTCTCCAGACCAATGCATTTTCACTCTCATCTTCCTCAACAGAGTTCGGAGAAATTCTCTTCTTTTTCCTGTGAAGTAATATCCCCTCTTTTAAAGCACTACCAATCACCTAGAAAAAAGTATTGGGTGAAAAGGCTTATTCAGCCCACATTAGACTGGGAAGTATAGGCTTATCAAGGGCAGCTAAGGGGCACCACAGTGCACAAAGCGCTGGGCCTGGAGTCAGGAAGACTCATCTTCCTGAGTTCAAATGTGACCTCAAACACTTACTAGCTGTGTGTGATCCTGGACAAGTCACTTAACCCTGTTTGCTTCAATTTCCTCATCTGTAAAATGAGCTGGCGAAGCACTTCAGTATCTTTGCCAAAAAAACCCCAAATGGGTCATGAAGAATTGGACCCAACAGCTTTGCCCTTGCAGTCTGAAGTCCAAGAACAGTGCCTAACACACAGCAGACAAATACTTGTTGACTGATACAAAATACAAGACAATTTGTGGAGTGAGACAGCAGCAGCTGAGGGGGACAGGGAAGATATTCAGGAAACACCTCATGTGGACAATACTTCTTGAGTTGATCCTGTAAGGTGTGAGTGGGAGAAGCCCAGGTAAAGCAAGGACACATACCTATACCTATTTGTTGGAGAATTTAGAGATTTTTATCTGAGTTCATGATGGTTTAGAGGACCCATCTCTTAAGCTCCCTGTTTTCCACTATTCAGGCATGTCCGTTTGACAAATATTCTATTGTTCCATATTTGTGGTATGCATTGTTTTTATATTTGTGGTTGAGATAGGAAGTGAGGAGATGTTAGTGAATGGATAGGACTGTCCACCTTCTGGGATGCACCTAGCACATCTCGAAGTTGTCTTTCTGGTTCCTCTCTCTGAGCCATAGACAAGTGTGGCCTTGCAGATTCTATCTTGCTTGGCTTTCTAGCCATAAGACCATAGATTTAGAAGTGGTCATCTAAGTTAAACCCTCAGGTGTTGTTTTTTTAATTTAAACAGGTGAAGAAACTAAAGAGTGAATGTGACATCCCAAGTCTCACAGGTGGCACCAGGGTGAGCATGAAGGTCTCCTAATTAAATGCGTTTTTCTATTACACCGTACTGTTACAGCCTTCCTCAATCACCCCCAAACCACTCTGATCTCTCCTTACTCTGGGCCAAGAAAGCCAAACAAAAGCCACAAAACCTCCTAAAATTAAAGGCTGTGTTAAATCTAGCCTCCAGAATTTACTATAGTCCCACTGTCCTCTGTTTTGGTTCAGAGATAGGAACCAGAAAGACAACTTCAAGATGTGCTAGATGGGTAGACTCTGTTCCCTCTTGCACCATTCTGCTAGCCCAATTTTATCCTGGAGGAAAGAAAGGTTCATAGAGTAAGTGTCATATCCAAGTTCACCAAGCTAGTAAGCAGAGATTCCAAGGCTCTCTGGCTCCGAGTCCTACACCCCTGCCCCTGAAGCTCACCTCCCTTTTCTGAGCCAAGTTCTCACCATCACCTCCTTATTTATTATGGTCTTGTCCTTTGCTTATATCACATAGATTTTTAAAAAATATTTGTTTATACAATGCAGACATTTTCCCACCAGAAATGAATGAAATGTCATAGAGGGGAGTTAAAGCATGGGACCCAATGCTTTATTCCAGGGTAGTAGAATCCAACCACACATACCTCCCATAGCCTGTGCTGTCCAGTCTCCAAAGCTCACAGGGCAGAATGGGACACTGATCTTCCTGAAGGATGCCTGTGGCAATGGGGTGGTATCTGTAGCTCTGCTAGGCCCATGCTGCCAAACTCCCAGGAATGAAGGATTGGCCCTTCTCTTGCCTGGGGGAGTGAATTAAGTGTGGATGGTGTAGCCTTCGTGGTGATGTTTGGGCCACTTCCAGGCCAGTGCTCTCTACAAAGTTGGAGACCTAAAGTGTCTGGGTGACTGAACAAAATATTCTTGAATTTAAGAATTCATGAGGAGTGGGGGAAGGGTTGGAGGTGGGAAGAAAATGAGAGGAAGGAAAGATAAACCCATCATGTCAAGTCAAGAAGTTTTGACTAAGAACCTAACACATCACCAGTCCTAGGTTTGGAACTGAGAGAGAAGAAAGGCAAAGATACATATGTCCCTTGTGCTCAGGGACCTTAGAATCCAACTAAGAGGCCAAGACACACTCATGATCTAGCTTTCAAAGCCTGTTTCAGCCACTGGACTCACTTTTTTTCTTAAAGTTGAGAATGGACTTTAATTTATCACCAAAAACTGCAAAAAATACAGAAGATCTAAACAAACTCATAAACAGTTACAGAAAAGAAATTAAAAATATATGACAACACATTTCCTCCCCTCCAGGGGGAAACTGAATTTGGGGTTGCAAGTGAAGCAACAATCTGAAGAAATTTCTGCCTTTTACTCCTCCCACATATTTGACCCCCTCCTCCCATCTCTGCCCCCTGAAGCAAACCTATTTTGGGTTTACTAAATAGAAATCTCCTTCTTCTTAGACCTGAACTGGCTGAATAACGCAGGGTGAGGGGGGAGCTTAAAGTACAGCTCTTTTATTCTTTCATGTTGGGGGTTTGTTTTTTTTTTTAATAAATTTTTATTAATACCTTTTTTATATTGACTAAATTTCCACTCTGTCTTCACTCTTCTGGTACTCACTTTCTTAGCTAAGGCAAATCAGCCGGCCTTTCTGGGCCTCTATTCCGACACTTGTAAAATGGTGGTGATGATACTGACTACCTGACTACCTTGAGGGGGCTATTAGGAAGATCAAAGAAAATAAAGAATATGAAATCCCGACAGGAGGTCTGAATATTATCAGTGTAAGAGGGGCACCTCCATTTGTCTACATCTTCAGTGACTTTTGGGCCCAGTGAGTCACTGAGACAAGTTTCTAGTAGCTCATTCCTCATGAGATTGTCTGCCTTTAGCACATGGTGCACCAGCTTGAGGAGTGGTAAGGACATTGATGGGCTGAATAGGGGGTGCCATGTGAAAGGGGGTGCCATGCTGCAAAAGCAGAGTTTAGGAGCAGAGGAGGCCTATCCTGCTACACTGGTATGAACTGGGGCTCAAGCCTAAAGAGGTGGCATTTACCTTTTAAAATATACCACCTTTGAACCCAGTAGTTGGGAAAATCTAGAGCTGAGTGGAGCCTGGGCTACATTAGCAAATCATGCTAAGTAATCACTAAAGTCTTTGTGGCCTCATTGTGGCCTGGAGGTAACCCTGGGTTACGGAAGGCGATGCTAGTAAAGCATGCATTTATTAAGTGCCTGCTAGGTACCAGGCAGTGTGATGCAAAGAAAGGCAAAATGGCAGTTCCTGCCCTCAACAAGCTGACAGTCTATTGGGGGAATGGTGGTGGTGTGCTACCCTTGGGTTCTGAAAGGTGATGCCAACTACAAACTCTCATAAGGTACCACTGACCTGGAAAGGCTTTGACTTGGGCCTAGAGAAAGACTCAAGAACTATCTATCTTAAAAAAGCACATAGAGGTCCATCATCACAAGAACAGATGCCAAATGAGGTTCTTTGGCCCAGAGTACTCCCAAAGACCGTCTGGGGGCATGGCATAGTAGTCAGAATGCTGGATTTGTAGTCAGGAACACATGGGTTCAATTCTCACCTCAGACTTGCTAGTTGTGAGACCCTGGGTATGTCACTTAACTGCTCCAAACATCAGTTTTCTCATCTGTGCAATGGAGATAATAAAATTTGCCACACTTACTGCACAAGGGTTTTTAGAAGATTGAATAAGACGTATAAAAAGTGTTCTGCTAACCTGGAAGCCCTGTGCCAGTTACTATAATTATTATTATATAGGCAGGAGGAGCACAATCTGGATCGGAGGAGACAATATATTTTGTCATTGTTCAGTCGTGTAAGACTCTTCATGACCCCCATTTGAAGTTTTCTTGGCAAAGTTTGCCATTTCCTTCTCCAGCTCACTTTATATAGATGAGGAAATGGAGACAAACAGGGTTAAATGACTTGCCCAGGGTCATACAGCTAAAGTCTAAGGTCAGATTTGAACTCAGGAAGGTGCTATATTCACTGTACCACCTACCTGCCCCAGGGATAATATATAATTCAGGTGAGATTGGAGCATAGTGGGAGTGAGAACTTTGCTAAAGCAGAAGGGGATGACAGAATAGGTGACTTTTTTTAAAATACGTTTTCTAGTTTTTGCTAGACCAGGGCACTGTAAGGGCATTGAATGTGGGCAGGCACCCCTTTGAGCAGTATTTATTGTAATGTTCCTCCCCTCTGCCCACCCAGGCTGCTGATGCCTGTCCCAGCCTGGGCATTCCATAGATACTTGGGTGAGAGCAGTCTTGCCCTGGACCAAGGGAAGTGCCAGGGTTTTTCCTAGAGGCCAAAGTCAATCTCCTCGCATAATGGGCTTTATTCACATCCAAGAGAAAGCAAGAGGACCCCTGGCTCATTCAATGGCACACACACTGCTTTAGTCAAACTCTCTTTTTTTTAATTATATATATATTTTTTTCAATTCAATGGGCATAAGCATCAATTGCATTCAAAGTGCTGTGCCAGGGGGTTACTTGGAAAGGCAGTCTTAATTTCTATTTTTCCCCATTTTGTGCTCTAGGCTATCGTGGGCCTGAGGAGAAAGGCAGAAACTTCGGCAGTGTAAGAGTCCTGGGCGAGATCACCGAGATATTGAGTCAAATGAAGAAGTCTTTATTAAGCACCTACTGAGTCAGACACTGTGCTAAGCGCTGGAGATACAAAAGAAGGGGGGAAAAAGTTCTGGCTTCTAAGAGGCTCACTACGGGATGGGGAAGATACCATTCAGACAGCTTTGTGTATAGAAGATACATATACATACAGGATAAACTGGAGGTCATTTCCTAAGAAATGCACGAAGATTAGGGAGGGTTGAGAAAGAGGCCCGAGGGCCCTCCGAGGCCTCCTGGCCCAATCAATCACGGAACAGTAGCCTCCTCCACAGCCGTCTTAGGCTTCGTATTGTCCCAATTTGTAGCAGGCCAGTGCTTGGAATAGACGAGGCACTTCATACACGCTTGTTGACTGAAGGAGGCAGGTGGTGCAGTGAATAACAGTAACAGTGATGATAACTAGCATTTTTATAGCTCTTTAATGCTTTACAAAATGTTTTACATATTAACACATCTGATGCTCATAACAAACCTGTGAGGTTTTACAGATAAAGAAACTGAGAGGGGTTAAATGACTTGCCCTGGGTCAGGCAGGTAGTAAGTGGCAGTAGGGGAAGATTTGAACTCAAGTCTTCCTGACTCCAAGTCCTTTGCTCCAACCACTGCTCACTGGAATTGAACTTGGGGAGACCTGCTGGCAATACCACACCGGCTACCTACTCCCTGAATGACCCTGGGTTCCCCTAGTACAAAATCTATGACTAAGTAACTCAGCTGCCCTTTGAAGATGGATCAATGAAGAATACCCTAGGCCATTCCACTGTAGGAATGGCAGACCCCCAAACTTGAGGAGCCGTGGAAGAATGAATATCATGGGCTTTAGATGCAGAAAGAGCCTTCGAGAAAATCTGGTTCACTTCTCCCTGTCATCTGATGAGGAAATAGGACGGCCCAGGAAGGGGAGCAGTTTGCCCAAGATCACACAGATACTAAGAGAGAGAGCCTGGATCTTAGTTCAGGTTCTCTGACTCCGAGGCGGATTTCCCACTCCTTGCAGAGGCCCTGGGTTTGAATACAGCCGAGCGCCTGACTTTCCTCCCTGTTTAAGCCTGGACAAACACCGTCTCTGCTTGGACCCCTGCCTTCTCTCCTCCCGGATCTAAACTCCAGAGTTCTGTGGATTTAACATTAAAGGCATCTCTCACAGGGTGCTCGGGGTCTTGGTTGGGGGTTGGCATTCTGCGCCCTCTTCCCCCGACCTGCAGCTGTGCGGGGAAGAATGGAGGGGTATGACTCCCATGGGGGTGCAGAGAGAGAGTTGGGGAGCGACGAAGAAAGAAAGAGGAAGGAGGGGGCGCAGAAACGCAGGGAAAGCCGGCCCCACGCCTGCTTCCCGCTAGCTCTGGGGCGGAAGAGGAAACGCGCCAGAAAGGGTTCTCCAGCACTGGGGGATGGAGAACAGGGAGGGGAGAGGGATAGGAGGAAGGAGGAAGGAGGGTGGAGAGTGGGGACGTGAGTACAGAGGAGGCGGGCGGGGCCTGGCCTCCGAGGAGAGGCAGCGCCACGGGCCTTGGCATCAGTCTCTAAGCTTCCTTCCTTACCTCCAGCGCGCTCTCCACTGCTTAGTCCCTGTCCCAGGTGGCTCCGACGCCGACTGAGCCTCCAGTCCGAGCGATCAGGTAAGGGCTGTGCCCCGCCCCCATCCTCCCTCTCCCTCCAATCCCCAGTGGGGGAGGGGGCTCCGGTTGGACGGCTCCGCGGGGATGCTAGGGCCCGGGCCAGTGCGATCTGGCGCCGGAGCCCGACGAAGTGGGTTTGTGCCCATGCCGCGCCCTACCCTTTCAGGTATCGTTGGGTACTGGAAAGAGCTCTTGAACTTCGAGTCAGAAAATCTGGGTTCAAATCCTGCCTACTTTAGTTGTGCGACATTGGCCAAGTCAACCAGCTCCCAGGGCCTCACTTTCCAACTCTGTAAAGTGAGGGATGAAAAGGTCTCCAAGGTCCCTTCCAGCTCTGGCACTGAGGTGGGAATCGGAGGGCAAACAAGACAGAGCCCCAGGATAAGTGCAGTAGGCATGGAGCTTTACGGAGGCCACTTTCAGGAAGGCTTCATTGACCAGGGAGTATTTGAGCGGGGCTTTTGAAATAGGATACGATTGTAAAATGTGGAAATGGGGGATTGCTCTGGAAGGAAAAGGGCCTTCAGGGGCTTCTTAGACACCCTCAAATGCCCATCTCCATGCCCTTGAAGTGTTTCTTCAGGGACTGAATTCAGTATCTCAGCTAAATAATTGGGATTCCTTCAACTGGGAGCACTCGCAGTACTCTACTGTATCCCAAGGTGAAGGACTGTGGAGTGTGGAAGCCCAGTCGGGATCTCTGCGTTCTTACCCCTTAGAGAAGCAGGTGAGATATTTCTCTAAAACACCCTTTTTAACTCCCTCCTTTGGCCACACCCATTACTATAAAACTAGGGAAACTTCGGTTTGCTTTTGCCAGGAATAAGATAAAGGCCAGGCAAACTGCCCTGGACCTTGAATCAGGACTCCAGAATTCTAGGCTTCTGACTTATTGTGTGATGCTGGGCAAAGCACTTCCTGGCCCTGTGAATCTCCGTTTGTCCACTTGCAAAACAAGGAGGTTGAACTGGAAAATCTATGAGGTCCTTCCCAGCTCAGACTATGTCCTGATGAAGTGTCTTTGAAAGATCGAAGTTTATGTTTCTGTGAATTGGTGGCAGTACTAAATTTCAGTGGATTAGCAGGTTAGAACACCTTGTTAGGCCCTGACCTGATGATCCCCAGGTGACCTGAGCCAACATTTCTGAATTCTGCCTTTCCCCAGTGTCTGCATGGACAGTCAGCAGAATGGCCACAAAGGCAGCTGAGAAGCAAAGGTCAGCCTCATTTCAGCAGAATGGTCAGTGGAACTGAACTGAAGTGTTCCTTGGAGGTCAGAGTATCTGACCTGGATAGAGTGGGAGAAGCCTGGCATTTTCTTGATTTTTCTTCTTGGAACTGGAGAATATCAGAGCTGAAAGAGACCTTAGAACAAAGCACAGACAAAAAGCAGAAAGGGACCATAAAATATAGATCAGAGCCAAAGGGGACCTTAAGAGATCAATTAGTCCAACCTCTCTGCTCTGAATTTGGGGCAGTTGGGATCTGAGGAGGGATCAGGACTTACCCAGGGTCACAGAGCAAGTTCATGGAAGAAACCTGGGGAGCATATAGAACACTTAGCTCCTATGCTAAAGCTTTTTTTCACTTTACTCTGAAATGTTTCAGATTTTTGACTTGCCCCAGGAGAATCATTAATCTAGTAATTAATAATAGTTATAGTTAGCATATATATAGTACTTTAAGCACTGCAAATTGCTTTAATATATTATCTTATTTGATCCTCACAACAGCCTATAAGATAGGAGCTATTATATTATGAATCCCATTTTACTGAGGGAAACTGAGGCTGAAAGAAGGTAAATTACTAGCCTAGGGTCACATAGCCAGTAAAGGTGAGGGGCTAGATTTGAACTCAGTTCGTTACCTCACCCTGCATCTAGTCACAAATTAATCTGATAACTATATATTTCCTTGACTTCTCAAACATAGTTTCATTCCCTTAAGTCCATCACAGCAATGCCAAAGTAAAGGTAGAGGCCTAAAGAACAATAACCTTATGATCTTTACTTACAAGATAGTAGAACTAGGGAAAGGAAAGTAGGTAGAAATATAAGGATGTAGACTATGGCTCATCATAAGGAAGAATTCCTTCTTCCTTAGAACTGCCCAACCCAACAATGGAATGTGCTTCCTCTCTTGGAGTCCGGTGGACTCTTCGTTGCCTGTGCTCAACAGTAAGCACATTGGTGGGTAGAACCCTGTACTCAATACAGTACAATTGTGAGACACAAGTTTGGCTAAAACCATAGTCCCTGCCCCCTGAGAGCTTATAGTCTAGGAACGAGCCTGCATAAGCAGGTCCAGTGACACCAATCTTCTTGTTGTTCTTTATACAAGACACTTGCTCTCTGTTCATTTTCACTGACTGTCCCCCAGGCCTGGAATGTTTTTTCTCCTTGTCTCTACCTCCTCATTTTCTTGACTAAAATCCTACCTTATGCCATACCTTTCTTGGTCCGCTTTAATATTAACATCTTCCCAAAGATAACGTCTCCAATTTATCTTATATATTTTGTTTGTCCGTTGCTATTTGCAGGTTGTCTCCTCAGGTAGAATGTAAGCTCCTTGAGAGCAGCACTTTTTTGCATTTGTATCCCCCAGGGTTTAGCACAGTATCTGGCATATAGTAAGTATTTACTAAGTTAAACAATTGTAGAATGATTGCAAGGAAAGCTGTAGAATCAAATTATGCTTTGAATTGTATATTATTATTGTCATTAATATTATTATTAGAGAGAAAGGTATTATTGTATACCAGAAAGAGACTCTGGCCAGGAGTCATACCTGGGTTCTGGTCCTGTGTCTGCTGTTACATTAACTGTTAAAACACAGAATGTCGCGGTAGAAAGAAACTTAGATGTAGGTATAAGTCTCATACCTTGGTATCAAACTCAAATAGAAACTGTGCCATTAAAACATACATAAGAATCCCTGAAGACCACATGTTGACTCAGAAAACCATATATTAACATTATCTATGTTCTATTGTGTTTGGGGAGGGGGACGACAATTGGTGGCTGGAGTAACGAACTCTTCCTGAGTTCAAATCTGGCTTCAGACACTTACTAGCTGTGTGACCCTAGGCAAGCCACTTAACCCTGTTTGCCTCAGTTTCCTTATCTGTAAAATGAGCTGAAGAAGGAAATGGCAAAGCACTCTTTGCCAAGAAAACTCCAAATGGGGTCACGAGGAATCAGACATGAATGAAAACGACTGAACAACAAATTGTATTTTTATTTTCTTAAATATTTCTCAATTACATTTTAATCTGGTTCAAACTGCACTCAGGAATGTTGTGGGCTACAAACCCCTCATTTGACAGATGCGTTAACTGAAGCCTAGAAAAGAGGAAGTGAATTTGCCTTGAGGCACCCATCTTCTGACTCCTAAGCTAAGGGCCTCTCTGCTACACACACTGATGTGGATACAAAGGTGCCCCAAAGGTTGAATTGCCCTTTCACCGGTTTATCCTTTAGCTAAAGTACAGAGGTGCCTCAAAGGTTAGGTTGCCCATTCCCTGGTGTTCTAAAGTCTCCCCTTATCTTGAAATACCACAAAACTTCACCTTATCCTAAAATTCCTTTTCTCCTCCTATCCTGTGTCATAAATTCCTTGTCTTCAGCATGTATCCCTATCTTGCAAGACTTACCT
Organism: Pseudochirops corinnae; assembly: GCA_028646515.1. Lineage (NCBI taxonomy): Eukaryota > Metazoa > Chordata > Mammalia > Diprotodontia > Pseudocheiridae > Pseudochirops > Pseudochirops corinnae. Next base: position 142,353,077 of record CM053592.1, read on the forward strand.
TGACCTTAAAATTCACCTTATCCTAAAATTCCTTGTCTTCTCCCATCCTGTCATAAAATTCCCTTGCCCCCCCTTATTTTGTGTCATTCATTGTCCTCATCCCTTATATCCTTACCTTGCAAGATTTATGTTGTACCCAAATCCCCAACCCCCTTTAGAAACCCTAAAAAACTTACATCACCACACTATATGCTGTATAGCTTTCTGGCTATATAAGTCTTGGTTCTTGTCCTATATCATTGCCTTTGTTTAGCTCCTTGCTAAGTCTTAGGCCTGCATGCTTTTGCATTTGGCTAAAGAGAAGGTCTAATTGAATTCTTTAAAAAATCTGAACCAGCTCTCCCACCCTGAACCCCAACAACACTGCAATCTCTACCAAGTCGCTTAACTTTCTGAGCCTCAATTTCCTTATCTTTAAAATGCCCTGTGTGAGGCTCACATAAGATGAGTTGTGTTAAATGAAATCATAATGGGATAAAGCACCTTTTTGTTTTTATTGGTACAGAGAAATTATCTCCTCTTTGAGTTCATGCCCCTAACACTATCTGCTTGGAGTGTGTGTGTGATGGTGGGAGGGGAGCGCGGGAGGGGATGTAATAATTTTCATTGTATTTGGAGCCAGGTGTTGGATGGTAGGTCAGGAGAAATAACCTCAGAAATTTTTTTCCAGCTCAGTGACTGAATTCTCTCTGAAATTCAAGTTGTTGCTGCGTTTTCTAAACAGTAAGGCTGAGACGGTTTAGCCACATCTCCTGAGTATGTTGTAACAATGCCAGGCTCCTTTTGAACTGTTACATAATAACATTGGATTATCCTTACTATATACAGATAGAGAACCACTGGATGTCAGGGCTGGAGGATTGGAACATACTAGATTGGACCTTCTTAAAGGCCATTAAAACCAACCCATTCATTTGAGAAGCAAAGAAATTGAGACTCAGAATGGAGAAGGGATTTGCTCAAGGTTACTGGCAAAGCTGGGCAACTAGGTGGCTCAGTGGATAGAATACCAGGCTTGGAATCAGGACAACTCATCTTCATGAGTTCAAATGTGGCCTCAGACATTTACTAGTTGTATGACCCTGGGCAAGTCACTTAATCCTGCCTCAGTTTCCTCATCTGTAAAGTGAGCTGGAGAAGGAAATGGCAAACCACTCCAGTATCTTTGCCAAGAAAACCCATAATGGGGTCATGGAGAATCGGATGTAACTGAACAACCACCACAACTTACAGAGCTAGGATGAGATAGGTCCCCTTCCCACAAGGCCTTTGGGGTTTGGTCAGTGGGGCTTTTGTCCACTTCACTTCATGGGTGGCAGGAGGAGCAGAGAGGGACACTGCATCAGGCCTTAGCATTCTGGGCATGTTGCTCAAGGGAGGGAGGGCTGACCCTTCTCTATCCACCATATTGCTACCTACACCTTGGTGCCTTTCTTGTATTTTGGAGGCAGGGAATGGTTCCTGACTCATGGGGAATTAAGGGGATGTCTTTCAGATCTTTGCATGGCCTAAAGTGCTTATAAAAATGCTAGCTATGATCATTTCTCCCTCTCCTTCTGCCAGGTCCTGGAGTTTGTTTAGTACAGAAATTGAAAACAGAATCTCTGGAAACAACTGGTTGTAGAGCCCAGGTTGTCACCCAGGCAGGAACCAGACTCTGGTAAAAGAACCTGGGACCGGGAAGCCTGGGTTCAAGTCTGTACTTTGCCTCCTAAGTGATTTTTAGCTTATCTGTGTTTTATCCCCAAGTGATCATGAGTACTTAAGACTTGACATAAAAGATTTGCAGTTTCATGTACAATTATCTTTTTTTATTATGTTATGTTATGGAAATGCTTTCTTTATTCCATAAATTAAAAAAAAAAAAGACGAGTATATGCTTCTCCTTGGCCTTTGGATACCTGGCCAGTGTAGTGTTTGTCCAGGAACAGTTTCCAAAGGGAAGAGAAGGAAATTTTTCTATTTTATCCATTCTTGTTCTGTTTCCAGACTCCTTAAGGTAGGGGAGGGGCTCGCTTCTTTTTCTCCTCCTTGACAGTGGCGTCTCTGACAGTACTTGATAATGTTTTTTCCTCTTTGTAGGATAGGATCATAGATGGAAGGGACCTCAGGGGCCATCTAGACCAACTACCTCATCTTACATATGAGGAAACCAAGGCCAGGGAAGTTCAGGGACTTGCCCAAGGTCAGACATATATTAAGCATGTGAGGGAGGACTCAAACTCCAGAGCCAGTGCTTTCTACCCCATGCTATTCAGCACTGGTCTGGGCACATAGGAACTTTTCTGTGACCGTTGATTGGATTAGTCATTGTTGATTTATTGAGCTAAGGTACATGGAGTGGAGACCAACTTACAAGGGTTTGCTAAGAACATCAGCTAAGATTCTTGGTAATGTGCTCTGTGCCCCAGCATTATAGGACAATAGACACTTATTTAAATGCTTATTGGGTCCAAAGACTGTGCTGGGTACTTGGGGAGATACAAAATTTAGTTTTTGCTCTTTCTGCCCTCAAGTAACTCACTCTTTAGTAGGGAAATAAGGCCACAGAGATAGACCATAATCTTCACTATTACAAAAGTAAGTACCTTAAAGAAGAACATAAACTCACAAGGGGGAAGATCTGACTGGAAATGAGGAATGGAGGAAGGAAGTCAGTTCATTGGATTGTGTTCTTCCTTCTCTTAGGAATGTGAAGACCCCAGAAGTCCCAGGTGCTCCACTGGCTGAGGCATCTGGGAAAAGGCAGCAGGAGATATGGGTTTGAGTAAGGAAGAGAGCTGTACTCGGCGACCTCCCATCAAGGGGCAGCCAGAACCCCCAGCACTGGCCAACCGAGCCATCACTATTGTCTTTCTGGCCCTGCTTATAGACTTACTTGGCTTCACTCTTATCCTTCCCCTCTTGCCTTCCATCTTGGACCACTATGGCAGATCCAATGTGAGTGGTGTTCAGGGGCCATGACAGGCTATGTTAGCTGGGAGTGGAAGGGCAAGGGAGGGAGGGAACATGCTTTAATTGCACATATTTCTAGCAGTGACTCTTCTTACCTGATCAGTCTGTGTAATTTTATATATACATAAATATACATATATACCTCCCTACTGCATCCCCCCCATACACACACCCCTACCTGTATAAGAATAAAGGAGATTCAGTAGAAAGAAGTCTTAGACTGGAATAGGGGCCCTGAATTGGAATCTTGACTTTTTAAAAGTGCTTTATAAACCTTAATGTGTTAGAGAAATGTGAATTGTTTATTATTATTACTTGTCTAAATATTTAAGGCACATGTGTTTGTTTGGGGGGAGGGTATGAAGTGAGGATTGGGTTTGTGGGGTTTGGGAGCCTGTAAGATAATTTACATTAGTTAGTTTTAGGTTAATTCTTTAGCTCAGTTCTGCACACACATACCCACACCCCTCCAAACAAAAGACAAACACTTCTCCCTCTCTGGGCCTCTCTCTTCTGGCTAGAACTGGGCTCCATGGTGGTAGGGGGAGCAGTACAGAAATCAGGGGGCTCATTTGTGGTACTGTCTAACAGGCTTTTCTCCTTTCTATGTAGGACCCTTTCTATCAGTCCTTACAGCAGGGTGTCGACTGGTTTGCTGCCATGATTGGCGTGCCTCCTGAGAGGAAATATAACAGCGTCCTGTTTGGAGGTACAAGTCTTTTCCTGAACCTGCATTCAGTTTCATTGTGGACTAAGCCTCAAACGTAGGGGCTTAGTTAGTAGCCCCACAGGGTCCCTGGCTTCCTCTTTCATCCTTGGTACAGCTGCTGATTAGAAGGATTCCTCAACAGAGCATCACTTGATCTCTCTTGGCCTCAGTTTTTATCTATAAAATGTGGATAATGATACCATCCATCCTTTTAAAGCAGAGTACAGAATGCTACATCCTCCATGAAACTTTCTCTGACCCTTGATTGGTAAAGGCCTTCTGCCTAAGACCTCATGGTTTAATTTTTTTTTGCATCTTTTTAATATGTTGATGGTGCATTACAATTATCTATAATTTTCCCCACATTAGATTGTAAGCTCTGTAAATAGGAATATTAGGTCGAGTGGAAAGTAATCTCCTCCGATAGAATGTGAGTGTCTTGAGGGGCAGTGACTGTTTTCACTTTTCCTCTTTCTACCCCAGCTCTTAGCCCAGTCTGAGCACATAGTGGGTATGTAATACCTGCTTAGCGAATTGAGCTGAATTTGATTTGAGTGAGGGCTTGGGTTCGTATTTAAACTTTGTATCCAAGGGTGTGTTAGTAAATGTTGAATAACCAGATCCCTGAAGGAAAAAAAACGCATACTTACAAAATTTTAAGTTTCATTTGCATTATTAGCATTTTTCTCTACCACTTTCTTAGGCCTGGACTATCAACTGTAAATCAAGTCCTAATATATAGCATAGAGGCATAAATGTTCATGCTGAAAATTTCACTCCAACTCTGGTAAGCTGGTTTGTGCTGGCTTCCCAAGCACACAACAGACAAGATAATCACTTTGACTTTATAGTGGGAAGGGATCTCAGAGACCATCCAGTCTAGCCCCCTCAGTTATAGTCAGGTAGAGATGAAGTGATCTGTCTAAGAAGGTCTCTTAGGAAGGAAATGACAAAGGTGGGAGTTGACCAAGGTCCTCTGATTCTAAATTGTGTATTCTTTTCACTTGCTTAACAAGCATTTATTAAATGAGGGATGGAAAGAATAAATGACCCTGTTTTTGCTGTTTCCCAGACCTGTCAGAATAAAGTAATCTCGTAGATATAAAAGGAATAAAAAGAGCAAAGAACCCTGAACCATTCTTCAGTCTAATTCAGCAAGTACTTGATTAGACACTGATTGTGTCCCCAGCTCTGCTGTTTTCAGGGAGACAGGAGGAGGGAAAGGAAACTCAGGATTATATAATTTGGGGCAGGAAAGGCCATTAAAGATTACTTAGTTCAACCTCCCTATTCTACAGCAGGGGAGACTGAGACCCTGAGAACCTTGCATAAGGTCACAAAACTAAAAAGTGACGGAATTTAGATTTGCACCTGGGTCTTCTGACCCCAGGCTGGAAGGTCAGTAGGCATAGTGATAGAAAGAAGGTAGTACAAACCTACCACAAATAGAAAAATGATTTAAAAATGTAAACAATACCACATCAATGTGAAGTATGCTATTGTTAGAAATAAATCATGTGCTCTTATGCCCTGATGAGACAGGGGGAAGGAGGGAGGGAATAAACATTTATTAGACACCTACAGTGTGCCCAACACTGTGCACATTCTCATTTGATCTAATACTAGCAGATTTGGAGATGATGGAAGACGACTGGTTACAAACAATAGCTCACATTTATATCATGCTTTAAGGATTGTAGAAATATTGCCTCATTTGATCCTCACAACAATTTTGGGAGGCACAGTTTTACAGTTTAGGAAACTGAGGAAAACATGTTAAATGACTTGTCCAAGGTCACACAGCCAGTAAGTGTTCAAGCCTGAATTTGAACTCAGGTTTTCCTGTCTCTGAACCCAGGCTTCTATTCACTGTGCCACCCATTTGCCTATCATTGTTATTATTATTATCATTTGCATGATTCTCAGGACTTCAATATAACTCTGGCCTCCCAGAATTTTGTCTCAACACAATTGTAAAGTCCAGGAAGTGTATCTTCAGTGTTTTCTCAGCTCCTCTCTCCTGAAATATTGGTCCTGCCCTCCATTCCCAGAGGCCTTGATCCCTCTTCCCATAGATATTAATGACTGTTAATATTTAAGGCATATCATCTTTCTGGCATCTGTATGTACCAAAAAACCTTCAACATTCAAAGAAAACCATCTCTCGTGGCAGAATTTTGGAACTTTGGACAGGCCCTTTAGGGGTAGGGTTCCCTCCACTGATTCTCCTACCTTTTGGAAAACCCTCAGGAAGGGAAAGCCTAGCTTCACCATAGAAGAGGGCTCCAGAGGAAATGTGTGAAAATTGTTGCTGATCTGAGGGGCAGCAAAGCTAATGTGCTTTCTCTTCCAGGTTTGATTGGCTCCATCTTTTCCATCCTGCAGTTTTTCTTCTCACCTCTCACTGGGGCAGCATCGGATTCCTTTGGGAGGCGGCCAGTCATGTTGCTGACTTTGGTATGACCCCTCAGGGTCTGCAGACTAGTGGTTGTACAGATATTTGTGTAAACAACCTTTATCTGCCTTGCCCCAAGGCAGGTATTTACCTGTTAAAAGAGAGATAGACAGTTACATGGAACCTCAAGCTGAGGTGTATTTGAGAATACAAGTATCTGAATCTAGGAACATAATTTTCCCTCAGTGGAACCTCTGAAGACTTGATCTGAGGAGTTATCTCTTTGTGCTAACAAGGTGGTTCACATTTTCCAATCAACTGTATTTGGCTAGCTGACTTTGAAAAAAGGCATTAATTAATTTTGTCTCTATCATTTCAAGAGGGGTAATCTCTCTGGACTAAACCTTCTTTTGTAATGAAGAGAAATAATTAAGCAAAAATATCTGATGGAGTAACCGTAATTGACAATATTTATAACATTTGGCCCTAACATGCTCGTGTCCGTGCCATGAGGAGATGTAGGTTTCATTATTTGTTTTCCAGAACCATCACTGGTTTTTCATGAATCCAGAACCTGGCTTCTTTCTAGTGATTGAAGCTGTCTTTTTTTTTTTTCATTAGAAGAGTAAACATAGTATAATAGAAGCAACACTGGACTGGAAGTCAGGAGACTTGGATTTCATTCACTCAGTAAACATTTACTAAGTGCCTACTGTACAAGGCACTGGGCTAGGTAGGTTCTTAGGAATGCCAGTGTTGATCCAGTGCCATCTCTGCTGCTGAATGTGGTGGAAGAAAGACATGTGCATGAACACAAAGCAAGGGATTCTGAGCAGTGAGAAAAATGAACTAGAATTCCCTCCTAGCTCTGAATTGTATCAAACTTTTAGAGAAACTAGCACTGCTGTGACCAAGCCTTTAGAGTAGCAGCTGCTGCTAATTTCTAGATTCCACAGGGAGTAGAAACATAAACGTGAAGGGGAAAAATGTGTATTTTCCCCCTTATAAACAAGGGGGTGAGATGTACCCAGGGGATGGGAAGGGAATATGGGTCAATATGGCACCTTTGGAACCTCTCTCTGTCTGCCTGACATTTGTTGCCATTTGGTTGGCCTTGAGAGGCACATGAGCGCTAGACCTTCCTGATAGACTCCAAGGTTAGGTCAGGACTCAGTATAAATAATGGCTTCCTGTGCTTGTCCCTAGGTGGGACTAATCACGTCCTATGCATTGTGGGCTCTCTCCAAAAGCTTCGGAGCCTTTCTGCTCTCCAGGGTAATTGGAGGAATCAGCAAAGGCAATGTTAGCCTTTCCACCGCTGTCATTGCAGACCTGAGTTCCCCCCAGGCTCGGAGCAAGGGGATGGTGAGTCATAGAGTGTTCATTCAGCTGTATCCATCCCCTTAAGTCTCCTTCCTTCCTTCTTTCCTGCTGCACTGGAGGACTTGGGACTGACAGAAGCTAGCAAAGCTTCTTGCCTCATTAACCATGACTCTATTTGCTTCTCTGTCTCCCAGGAGTTGGGTTGCTTTCTTCATCACTTTTACCCTCTGGTCCTCAGCTTCCCCATCTGTAAAATAGGGATGATGGTTCCTATCTTGCTGACTTCACAGGGTGGTATGAAGAGCCAGTGAGATAAAGGAGGTGGGAATATTATTGTAATCTTTGAAAATACTAGCCTTACCTAAAGTATCACTCCACTTTCTTGCTGAGGGGTATTTAGCAAGCATTTGGACTTTTCGGTTCCTGGTAGACTTTGGGCAGTGACATCTACCATCCAGAGTCAGGTGACCTCAGGGGTCGACCTGAGGGAACATGATGGAATAAAAAAAAAGAGTGCCTGTCTGGAAGGTGGGAGACCAGGGTTCTAGTTCCAGCTCTGTTGCTGTGAGACCATGGAAGAGTCAGTTTCCCTCCTATGGGCTTCAATATCCCCATCTGTGAAAGATGATAATCTCCATCCTAGACTTACTCACAGGGGGGCTGTAAGGATAAAATAAGAGGGTGGATGGTTTTGAGAAACAGAATTATTTCTTTCAGTTACTCCAAATGTGACTCCTTACATTCTTAATGTAGGAGTATTAATACATACCTGGGCAGTCATGCTTCAGAAACCTGTGATGTAGTCACAGTATGGATAATCCTTCCACTGACAGATTTTGACTCTGAAAAGTTTAGTGGTTGGCCTTCCAGAGTCGCTACAGTAAAGAAATGAATAAGTAGATAAATTTTTTGAGAAATCATTACTATGTGGCCAAGCTTGTGATAAGTATCTGTCTTCCCCTCAGCTAGGCAAGTTCTTGGATGACAGACACATGGCCTGTTCCTTGATTCTTTGCTTTCTTATTTCAATGCATCTATGATCTCTTTGCAGGGAGTACTTTCTCTAGCTTCCTCTAGACCAGGGTTCATGGACCCCTTGGGCAGTCTGGTGAACCATATAGATCCTTTATCAGAAAAATATTTTTAAATGCATAAAATCAAATACAAAGAATTACAAACTGTATTTCAATATAGTTATCAAAAAATTAAAAAAAATAAGTTTTCAGACCCCACTCCCAATTGAGTAGTGCAGATTAGACCTTTCTCATTGCTCAAGAGTCTGCTCTGCATCCTGCAGTCCATATCCTCCTATAAATCTTCCTGTGGGGTACACTCAGTGAGCCAGGGACCTTCTCCTAGATCTTGTGACATTACATGGGTATCAGTGGCGTATCTAAGGCTTAGAGGGAAGCACGTGGGCCATCCATCCATCAATTATATCTCAATCTCTCTCTGTGACCAGCTCACCTCCTTTCCTTGTCATCTGTTTCTTTTCTATTATCTCTTCACTTATGCTGTGTACCTCTTTGTTGGTGAAGCATCATAGCTACTTACACCTGTTATGTCTCTCCATTGTCTTTTGGATGACCTGTAACTGTAACTGTTTAGAGATGTGGGATTTTATGCATTGCAGCCATGTGGCATCACTGGAAGAATAGTGACATATGGTGGCAAGGGAGCAAACTGGCAAAGATGGCAGGAGATGGAAATAGTCAATGTTGGTGAGGCTGTGGGAAGACAATCACATTAATACACTGTTGGATGAGCTGTGAATTGGTCTAACCGTTCTGTGAAGCAATTTGGAGTTATGCTAAAAAAAAAAAAAGTGACTAAAATGTTCACACCCTTTGACCCAGAGAAGGGGGTATCCTATGGTGTCTACTTGGGTGGGAGGAGGAGTCCTTGACTTGGTTCTAGGTAATGGAGGAGAGAGAGATAATGAGGTTTACTAAGCCCTTCTCCCTGAAACCATCTAGCTAACTGACCAGTTTCCAGGGACAGCAGGTATTGCTTCCTGCAATGGGATCATAGATCCACTGAAATAAGAATGCAAAGAATCAAGGGATAGGCCATGGGTCTGTCATCCAAGAACTTGCGTAGCTGAGGGGCAGACGGATGCTTATCACCAGCCTGGCCATGTGGTAACGCCTTCTTAAAAATTTATTCTCACTGGAGTGTGAGGCTGAGCTCTTGATATGGTACAAAGAACATTGCATGTGTATTTGACTCCCAACCCTGACTTTGCTGGCATTGGACGAATCACTTAATATTCTCAAATCCCAGGATTTTTTCTTTTATCTGATCCAGACCCCTAATTTAAAAATATTAATAAGCATTTATTTTCTCTTTTTTCTTTTTCCTCCTGGGAAAAAAAATAGAAGAGGCCTGTAACAAATACATAGTGTTAAACACATTCTTGAGTTAACTATGTTCAAAATATCTCCTTCTACCCTTTGAGACCGTCTGTCAGGAGGTGGGTAGCAGGCTCAGTCATTGGTCTTCTGGAATCATGGCTGGTCATTGAATTGATCATAGTTGTTAAGCCTTTCAAAGTTGCCTCTTTTTACAATGTTGTTATTATTGTATAAATTATTCTTGTGTTGTGCTCACTTCTGCATCAGCTCATACAAGTCTTTTCAGGTTTCTCTGAAATGATTCTTTCTGTTAGGTCTCACATCACAACAGTTTTTCATGACATTAATATGCCATAATTTGTTAAGCCATTTGTCAACTGATGGGCATTGCCTAAGTGTTCAGTTCTTTGCCCCTGTAAAAAGAACTGCTATATTTTTGTATATGTGGGTCCTTTTCCTCTTTTTAAAAAAAACTTTCTTTGAAGCTATAGACCTAGTGGTGGTATTTCAAGGTTAAGGAGTATATACAATTTAGTGACTTTTGGGGCACAGTTCCAAATTGCTTTCCAGAAGGACTGGACTAATTCCTATTTCTACCGCTGGTACATTAATTGCTTTCTCATGGCTTTTGTTGTCTTCCTTGCCAATTAAGTGGGTGTGAGATGGAAGCTCAGAGTTTAATTTGCATTTCTCTGTTCTTTTAGAACATTTTTTCATATGGCTATTTGTAGTTTCAGTTTCTCCCTTTGAAAATTGCTTGTTCATAGCCTTTGGCCCTTTATCTACTGGGGAAGAGCCTCTAATGCTTAAGCTAAAAAACGGGGATAGTAATACCTGTATGTCCTGCTCACGGGGATGTAGGACTTGTTCTTTGTAACCCTTAAAGAGCTTTAGACATGTGACTTGTTATTTTTCTGCCATCTCATGTGTAAAGATGCTGTGTTGATGCCACTTCTGCCCCTGCAGGCCATGATCGGGGTTGCCTTTTCTCTGGGCTTCACCATAGGCCCCATGATTGGGGCTTACCTAGCAGCTGAGACAGGTAAAGGAGACGTCTTCTACTTTCACGTGGCCTTATTGGCTCTGGTGTTTGCCATTTCTGACCTGGTGTTCGTTTTCTGCTTCCTTCCGGAAACACTCCCCAGGGAAAAACGGGTAAGGCTCCCTAGAGGCTTCTTTTGGGTTGGGAGGTCAGAGGAACATAAGGACCTTTGAGGCTGCTGAATTTTACAGATGATGAAACTGATACTGAGAGATGTTAAGTGATTTGCTCAGGGTCACATCGCTAGAAAGCATCTTAAATAGGATTTGAACTTGGGTCATCCTGACTCCACGTCCCTCTGGCTTTGTTCACTGCACCGTCAGCTGCTCCTAACTCTGAAAGCTTTTTGATTCTGTGTGGAATAAGTCAGGGCACTGCCCCCCACCCCCACTCCATTCAGGACAGATGTTTAATATTAATGGCAACAGATGGGCCATTACATTCCATTACATTTCATGGCTGAAAACAAGGGGGTGGACTAATTGAATGAGTTGCATTTGTAGACACACAACCTTTTTTTCTTTCCATTTGTGTGGCATATAGAAGTAGGAGAAAGTCAGTAAGTTAAGCATTTACACATCTAATATGTGCAGAGACAGCTCAGATGGCTTAGTGGATAGAACACGGGGCCTGGAGTCAAGAAGATCTGAATTCAAATTCGACCTCAGACACTCACTAGCTGTGTGACCCTGGGGAAGTCACTTAACTTCTGTTTGCCTTAATCCACTCCAGCATCTTTGCCAAGAAAACTCCACGTGGGGTCCTGAAGAGTTGGACACGACTGAACAATAACCACATGTGCCGGGGTTACAAGAAAAGGCAAAATCGGTCCCCACCTTCACTTTCTGATGGAGAAAACAACGTGTATATACAGACAAGATGTACACAGTGTAAACAGGAGGTGATCACTGAGGGAAGGCACTGACTGGCGTTGTATGGGGCAGAAGTAGAAATCAAGAAAGGCTTCTTGTAAAGGGTGGTATTTGAGCTGAATCTTGAAGGAAATCTAGGTAGTGGAGGTGAGGAGGAAGAGCATTCCAGGCATAGGACAGCCATGAAAAGGCATGGGTTTGAGAGCTGGAGTGTGTGTGCGTGTGTGTGTGTGTGTGTGTGTGTGTGCGTGCGTGTGAGAAAGAATTAATAGGACAGTGTCACTAAATGTCAGAGTAGATGAAGGGAGCTAAGGGGAAAGATGACTGGAAAGAGAGGAAGGGGCCAGGTTGTGAAGAACTTTAAAAGCCAAACAGAGGATTCCATATTTGATCCCAGAGGTGATAGGGAGCTCCTGGAGTTATCGAGTGAGGAGGTAGGAGGATGTGAGTGAAGGATGGGCCAAAGTGGAGAGGGACTTAAGACCAGTAAGCGGGCTGTGGCAGTAATCCAGGTGTGAGGTGACGGGGCCTGCACCAGTGAGGTGGCTGCATACAAGGAGAAAAAGGAGCACATACAAAAGATGGAGTGAAGGTAGAGTTGACAAGACTTGGTTGGTGGGAGTGAGGACTAGAGGGTGATACTGAGGCTGTCACCCTGGATGCCTGGGAGGATGGTGATGTCCTCCACGGTAACAAGGAAGTCTAGAAGAGGAGCGGGAGGGAGTGAACGAGCTCTGTTTTGGACATGTTTAGTCTCAGATGCCTAATAGGCAGTTGGAGATGTGAGACTCAGAGAAAGGTCAGGGCTGGATACAGGACTGGCAATCCTGATATTGATGGAACCTGAGCCCACGGAAGCCGATGACATAGTTTAGAAGGAGAAGAGAAGATGGTTCGGCTGGGCTCTCCAGGCGCAGCCTTATTCAGACCATTGCCAGCCTCTTGTTTGAAAGTGTTCCCAGCTCTGTGGGCCCTGCCAGATTTCACACTCACTGACTTTGTCTTGGAGAGGCCCAGGTCACCACTGTGCCGCCGTGGTGTACTAAGAAGTGCTGGGGCAAAGGTGGTAGGCGTAGTGTTCCATCCCGGGCTGTTTACAGTCCTGGGGCTCTCTGCCTTACTTCTGCTAACTCACAGCAGGGTCCTTCAGCTGTTTTCCTCGTGGCCTCAGGAAGACCCTGTTTAGGTTCCTCATCTGTAAAATGGTGATAATAATAGATCCTACCTCAGTGGGGTGTTGTGAGGATTAAATGAGACAATATATGCAAAACATTTCACAAACCTCAAAGTATTTGCTAAGTCCTAGCTATCATCATAATTATTTGAATTATTCTAGGGCTAGAGAAAGAGGATTATTAGCGTGTCAGCCCTTGGAAACTCTGCCCTATGGCTAATTGGGCCTCCTGTGTAGGTAGGGAGGGGGATGGGGGGAAGAAGAGAGGGAGGGAAGGAAGGAGGATGGGGAGAGAGAGACACTGTTATCAATAGTCTGGTTTTTTTCTTCTTGTTCATTTTAGAAAATACCTGAGTTGACTAGTTCTAGGCTGAACTAATTCAGCAGGGTTTTTTGTGCATGCACAGAACTGACCCACACTTGAGGTTCCATGCATTAGTGTGGCCTTTCTTTGGTCTGTCTGTGGTCTAGCAGGCCAGGAGCCTGGACCAGGGGCGTGGAGACCTGATTTGGATCCCTGGGCCAACACTGACCAGTCGAGTGAATGTGGCCAGATCACTTCCTCTCTGGAGGCTTTGCTGTCTCATCTATCAAATGTAAACAGTAACAATCCTTGCACCTAACAAGGCTGTCATGCTGTGCCCTCTGACCTGGACTGTTGTGGTAGCCTCCTAACAGGTTTCTTGTTTGGGCCTCTTGTTTCTCTTACCTCCCACACATGCTACACACATAGCTCTGAGGGTCCTGTCATTGCCCTGCTGAAAAACCTTCAGAGGCTCCTTAGTGCCTATAGAATGAAACTCTAAATCTTACAAGCCATTCCTTATAACAAAGGTTTCAGGGCAGCTAGTTGGTGCAGTAAATAGAGCAGCAGCCCTGGAGTTAGGAGGATCTGAGTTCAAATCCAGCCTCAGATACTTCACACACTAGCCTTCTGACCTTGGGCAAGTCATTTAACTCTCTACCAAAAAAAAAAGTTTCCTTGGTAAATTTTAAATCACAGACATAGTAGTTGTTTGTTTTGTGACTTATGGTTTAGTTCAGGTTGTTTCCTTTGTTTCTTCTTCTGACGTCCCAGCTCCCCAGGAACAGGCTTACCATAGCACTGGCTTGCTTCTCCCCAGTAGGACTGTGGGCTCCTTGACAGCAGGGATACAGATTCTCTAAGGCCAAGGAGAACCATAGCTTCTTGAGCAAGTGAGGGATGTGATAAAAGACATCATGGGACTTAGATCTAGAAAAAAAATCTTACATTATGGAATCCTAGAAGTTGAGTGGGCCTTTGGGATTATTTAGTCAAATCTCTTCATTTTATAGATGAGGAAGCTGATGTGGAAGGGATTTGCCCATGGACATAGAGCTAGGAAGTGATAGACCCAGGACTTCTGACTCAGGTGCAGTGTCCTTCCCACCACTTAATAATGCCTCCCTAATTCTAGCAATAGAACCACTCTCCCAGCTCCTTACAAAGCAGGCTTAAGACGTAGGTCTGGCCTTCCGTTATGCCATTGGCATTCCTTCTGCCTAGGAGGCCATGCCATGGGTGGGTTATTTGTCTCCCCAGGTTTCTTCTGTTCTGTCTGGGTTCCAAGCAGCCTCTGACTTGCTCAGCCCAGTAGCCTTATTCCAGTTTTCAGCTGTCACCAGAGGGAAGGACTCCCCGTCCAGAGACAGTAAGAAGCTTCATTCATATATCTTGGGGTCCCTGGGGGTTGAAGGGGAGGGCTTCAGAGGGGCTTCAGCAGGGTAGTGATGGCTACCAGTTCCTGTAATACCCATCAGAATGGGGGCTCCTTTTGGTCAGGGTCTCTTCAAGGTCATACAGCAAAGCCTGGGTCAGAGCTAGAACTCAAAACGTAGTCCTGAACCCCTGGTCTCTTGCTCCTTTACCTGTTTGCTGGGGTGGGATGTAGGTATGTAGGAAAAAAATGGCTTGGGCCCAGAGCAGGGCAGATTTCAGGGGTGGGGGGAAGGAACAAGGATATCAAGCAGGCATTTTTAACTTGGGGTCTGTGAATGTCAAAAAAAAAAATTGGTCACTGTGTTTCCATAGAATTGGTTTTCTCTGTTTAATCCTATGCATTTAAAAGCATGATCCTGAGAAAAGATCTATAGGTTTCACCAGACTTGTCCAAGGGATCCAAGACACAAAAAGGGTGAAGAAGCCTGGGTAGAGAGGGGACTGAGGAAGACCAGGTGGGGAAAAGGAGGAAGGCCCCTAATGAATGGACTCATTCCCTTATGTTCCTCTCCCTTTTTTCTCTTCCCATTTTCCAGAACTCCAGAATCTCAAGGTCCTAGGCCTTGTTTATTTCCTCTATCTCTTCCTGTTTTCTGGGCTGGAGTATACACTGAGCTTCCTCACACACCAGCGCTTCCAATTCAGCAGGTATGTGCATGGAGAGTCATAGGGCTGGGGTAGTTCAGATTTCTACATTCGACTTTCTCAGATGCCCCCTGAATCTGGAGATTGATCTCTCTGTGCCTTTCTTCTTTGGTTTCCAAACATGGAAGGGTGGTACAGTGGAAAGAGCCCTGGACTAGCAGTCAGACAAACTGAGCTAAAGTCTTGACTCTGATACTCATTCGTTGGATGGTCCTAGGCAAGTCAGTGGGGACGAGTGGGATAGTGCCTCTAATTGCTCTCTCTGTTTTACAGATGATGAAATTGAAACTTAGAGCCTAATAGCTATTTACTGGGTCACATAAGTGGTAAAATGGCAGAGCTAGGATCAAATCTAGGTTTCCTAACTCCAGGTCCGCATTCTGTTACACTGCAATGACTCTTCAAGCCTTAAGACTAAAAGTGGAGGGTGGGAACATTTACTGTCTGATCCAAGACTTGGTGAATAAGATCATGTTCCCCCTTCTTACCCCTTGTTGATTTTTCAGTCATCTGTCCCCCTTCTGTCAGTGTTCTTAGGCAAATCACCCATGGCCCATTACTTGGACCATCAGAGGCTTCCTCTTTGAGTCTGATATATTTGTCTTAAGGTATAGGAGCCCATCCTGAAATGAGGTCCTGGTCAAGTGAACAGAAACCTCTGTTCATAAGAAGATGAATGTGGCTCATCAGAGGCTCTGGTATTCTCAGGGAGAGTTTAGCTTCTTCAGGTCTGTCTGGTGCTGCCACACCCTGTAGAGAACTGAATGGTATACCTTCTGTGGCAAAGACAGGGGCCTCATTTCTCCCAGAAACGAAGATATGATGGATAGTTTTTGTACTTTTTTGACTTATATTAGTGAAACCAGAGAACAACATAAAAGCAGAGAAACTGGATAGGCAAAAAGGGGAAGGGAAGAAAAGAATGGGGAAGAGACAAGAGAAAGCATGGAAGGAATGCTTTGGATGTCATGCTTCTTGGGCTAAGTGCCACACATCTTTGGAAAACAAAGCCCAAATCAGTACTGTAAAATCCTAGAATAGTAGAATGTCATAGTTAAAACTTGAGGCAAAAAATTAAAAAAATTTTTTTTCAGTGAGAGCATTTATAATTTGGCAATCAGGCAGTTGTACAAATCAGGACTTGATTTATTGTTTTGTTGATTAGACTTTTAAAAAAGTGATGGAGGAAATGTTAATAATGAAGATTAAACTTAAAAGTCTGTCAAAAACAAACCAAGAACTTAAGAAGACACCTAGTTCCACCTCCCAGTAGATATAGTAGTCTTCTTTACAGGCTTCACAGTAGATTCTCATCAAATTTACACTTGGATACTTTCAGTGATTGGAAATTCACTGTTCCCTAAGGAAAAATTCCATTTTTGATCACCTCTGATGGTTAAAAAGTTCTCCCTTATATTGAGATGAAATCTGTCTGCCCTGTTGGCAGGGCAGGATCATAGAGCTAGAGCTCATGATAGCTGTCTTCAAGTACTAGAAGGGGTTTAACGTAGGAAGAGGAATTAAGCTTGTTCTTCTTGGCCTCAGAGAAGAGACTTAATGTCAATGAGTAGAAGTTGCAGATTTCAATTTAATATATGGAAAAGCTTTCTAAAGATTATAGATGAAAATATTTTTCTTTTCTTTCTTTTTTTTTTTTGGAAGCAGCCGGGGTTAAATGACTTGCCCAGGGTCACACAACTGCTATGTGTCTAGGACCAGATTTGAACTCAGGTCCTCCTGACTCCAGGGTCTGTGTTCTTTATCCATCGTGCCACCCAGCTGCCCCAAAAACCAACCCAACTTTTAAACTGTGACCTCATACCCATCAAAGAGGCACAGTTAAAAGCAATGACTTGATGGTGGAGTTCTGACAAAACAGGCACTCATTTGTTGCTGGTGGAATTGTACATGTAGGATCTTTTCAGAGAGCAGTCTTTCTAGTACACAATAAAATTTAAGAAATAATCATGTCCTCTGACCTATCAAGGCTCCTTTTGGAAATATGCACTGAAATTATTATTAGAAATTATTAGAAAATAAGAAAGATATATATGCTAGGTTTTCATAGCAATATTATTATTAATTTTAAAAAGCTAGAAGCAGCCTAAATGTCCCAGCGATAGAATAGGAAAATTGTGGCACCTCAGTAGAGTGCACTTAAAATCAGCAGCATGACAGACAGTTTCAGAGTTATAAAAGCTTGAGTTTCAGTCCCACTGACAGATCCTGCCTCTGTGACCCTAGGCAAGCACCTTGCCAACTTCTCAGTGCCCCAGACAATTCTAAGACTCTCTAAGATTCTGGAAGGTGATGATCTATATTGGTAAGGAGCTCCTTACACTGTTAGGGTGTAATCACAGTAGGGAGCTATAAAAAATGAAATAAGAGAAACATAAAGGAATCTGGAAAGACCTTTATGAAATAAGTCAAAGTGGGAAAAAAAAGCAGAAAAAGAAGAACAAAGTACAACTAATGACAACTATATAAGAGGAAGAGTGAATGAAAAGGAATAGACAATGAATCTTGATATGAAGATTGGAATTGAAAAAGCAATGAAATTAATAGAGTGTTGAAATTATTGTTTTTGCATGAAATAAATTTCATGCATTGAAATTAGTGTAAATGTAACTCCTAAGCAAGACTGATTATGTTGTTCAATATTAATGATGTTCAATATTAAGTTTATACCAAGTATTTTAATGTTTTAAAAATTATACAGTGGACTGCCTTGGGAGGTAATGACTTATCCATCACTGGAGGTCTTTAGGTAGAAGCCAGATGACCATGTTGGTGGCCTGGAATAGTGTAGATGAATTGCCTGTTTATGTAGAGGTTGGACTGGATGCCCTCTGAGATTCCTTCCAACTCTCGCACTGATTCTGAGGATGGTGTTCGCCATATCCACAAGGTTACTGGCATAGAGAGGGGCTGTCCCCCTGGCAGGTGTTTTGCCTGCACCAGTCCTACAGAAGGGGGCTACCTTCTTTTCCCATGAACACTGGATGCAGCACAGCTGGACCATCTCAACAGGCAGGAGATGTTTTTTATAGCTCAAAGACTGAGAAGTTACAGCTTTGGGAACTGGCTGTGGCTGGACAAACAGAGAAGTGGCCTGGGAACGTCCTGTTTATCCAACTAGTTCTGCCTCGGTGGGTGGGTGTGGGATCTTGGAAAGAGAAAACTATACTCCAGGGACCTGGACTCCGGCAGAAGGGACCCTGGTATTAATGGGCTGCCTCACTCCCTTCCCAGCATGCAGCAGGGGCAGATGTTTTTCTTTATCGGCATCACCATGGCAATTATCCAAGGAGGCTATGCTAGACGGATCAAGCCAGGATGTGAGATTCAAGCTGTGAAGCGGGTAATCATGGCTCCTTACCCACCCTGATGCCCAACCTGTCCCTCCCTTCCTCTTCTGCCCTCCGCATCAGGAGCGGCCCAGGCAAGGGACCCAGTGCAGGTACCATTTAGGGGAAGTTGCTTTCACAGCCCTTCCCTTCTCTGGAACTGACCCTTCTCACCCGGGCACCTCTTTGTGGGAAATGATCCACTGGAAAAAATCCATGAGCCAGTCATATTTGGCACAGGTCACAAAGGTCTCTAACCACTGTGGAGTTCTGCTTTCTTGCAGGCCATCTTACTCTTGATCCCAGCATTCTTGTTGATTGGATGGGCTTGGAATGTGATGGTGCTAGGTGTGGGGCTGCTCCTGTATTCCTTCGGTGAGTAGGGTTTCCCTGGTGGCAGGTGTGGTGGAAGATGCCAGGTGGGTCATTATTCCTCAGCTACCTTCCCATGCTCCTGGCTTAAGGAAGTCCCCAATTTTTCTTGCCTGATGGCCTTTGAAGGTATGAGTGGCTGCTACATTTAGTACTGCCTGTACCCTGAGGAGCTGACCCTAATAAAAAAACATCCCACTTTATGCATTGGATGATCACATGTAGTAAGCAATTAATATTTCTTCAGTCCTTTCTTCAAGCAAGTTAAATGACTTAATTAAATGACTACTGTGTGCCAGGTACAGGGGATGCAAAGACAGAACAAAAAATAGCCCCTGCCCTCAAGGAGATTAAATTCTGAGGGGAGGGGGGATGTAGTATGTAATGAGAGAACGATATCCATGATAATCTGAGGAGAAAGGAGTGAACACTCACAACGAGGGTCATTGTGAAAGTTTTCCTAGAGGAGATTGTGTATAAGCTGTGCCCTGCAGGAAGCAGGGATTCTGAGGTGGAGGTGAGGAGGGAGGGCATGCCAGGTGTGGGGGACAGCCTGGGCTAAGGTATGGACGTACCATAATGTGCAATAAACCCAGAAAGTTAGGCTGGAGGCAGACTGTAAAAAGCTTTAAAGGCCAGAGGGGTGTGAGATTAGTTACTCACTTGCTCTGATCCTAGGCAAATCATTTTACTTTCCCAGCCTTCAGCATCTTTGGCTGCCAAGTAGGGCCCATGATGATACCTACCTATTATGAAAATGTAAGGATTAAATGAGAAGTGGTATGGGAAAGGGTTTTGAAGAGTTAAGAGCACTAATTATACTACAAACAGAAGATATCATTAATAATTAAGAATACTACCCTGGAGGATTGTTAGGGATACCAATGTAAGCAAAAAAGACAATTCCTGCTCTCAAGGAGCTTACCTTCTGAGGAGTTCTGATATGTGGTGGCTTAGTCTGGAGAATGCTGGATGGCTGGTCTAGGCCATTTCCCAAATTGGAGGCTCCAGGAAGAACTTAACAATGAGAGAAGGGAGCCAACCCAGTGGAAGGCTATTCAGGGTGAAAATGATGCAGGTGTGGTTGGATGCTCCAGGCCGAGAAAGCACCAGGTGCGGACAAGGTCTCAGATGATGTAGCAGCTGAGGATGAAGGTCATACACATGTACCTACACATTATACATACACTTGTGTCTCACTTTGGGTCCTAATGACCTCCTACATAACCCCATTCATTCTCAACCTTTGGTCTTCCCTTCCCTTTCCTCCCCACTGCTTCCCCCTCTTATATTCAGGTCTTCCCTGCTTGTAGAGAAAATAATAAGATAATAACCAATGTTTCTGTAGTTCTTAATGCTCTCCTCACAACTCTGTGGGATAGGTAATTCAGTTAGTCCCACTTTACTAAGAAGAAAACTAAGGCAGTTAAATGACTTATCTAAGCTTAATAAGTGGTAGAGTCAGACCTCAAGATTCAAGACTTCTGTTTCCCAGGCCGGTACTCATTTTACTATTTCATACTGTAGTCCTAGGCCATGCATGGGTTGCAGAAGTCCTGGGGTACCATCCAGTGACCCCAAGCAGGAGTCCAGGGCTGCCTTGCCTGGAAATGTATCCCACCCTGCTACCTGGAGTAGGTAGCTTTTGGGGAGTTTGGGAAGACTAAGCTTAGCTCAGCAGAAACTAACTACAACCTTGGCAGCCTTCGCTTCTCCTTCTTCCTTGCGCTTAATCAAGGCCTTAATCAGAGCCATCTGTTGACTGCCCAGAGGTGTTTGTGCAGAAGCTTGGGGGAGTTTTGCTGGTGGTCATCTTGAGGGACAGCCTGCAGGGCTCCGGCTCCTGGCTCAGCCCTCCCTTCCCTTCAGAGTTCCTATGGGCAGAAGTGAACTCCAGGCTGATCATGGGAGGCCTGGAGCTTACATAAACCTTCTTTTGCAGCTGCTGCCATCGTGGTACCTTGTCTGTCGGCCGTAGTCTCTAGTTATGGTAAGCTTTTTTTGCTTGGGGTTGGGATGGTAAGAGTGGACATGGGGCCCCAAATTAGGGAGAAGGAATTCTAGGCATCTGAGAGCAGGCCCCCCTCCTATCTGTGCCAAGGACAGGGAGAGAAGGAACTTACTGATGGGCCTTCTTGATCTGACCCTCCCTATCCTTTAGAGCCCAATTCAAATCCTACCTTTTCCTGGAAGCCTTCATGATGAACTTAGCCCATGCTAATTGCCATTTCCTCTGACTACTCAGAAGAGCCCTTCCAACCTGGGCCCCTCATTTGATCCTTAGTATACACTATCCTAAAGTCTTCATTCCCCTGTGAAATCCATATAGATCTTTTCCAGGTAGAATGGAGAGTTCCATGAGCTCAAGGACTATGTCTTTCACAAAGAGCCAAGTCTAGCACTGCGCATGAGAATACTTGCTGAATTAGTGGCCTTCAGTCTCTCAGGTTTTATAGCACTTCATGTTACTGGCTAGGAAGGAGCCCAGCTGGCTAATGGTAAACATTTATTAAACACCTACCATGTATCAAGACATAAACCCAAAGAATGAAACAACTCTGTCGAGATAATGTGCACACACATACATATACACACATATGCAGCTGTGTATATGTATATCAATATGCAAATGTATGTATCTGCAGAACAAATACAAAATAAGTACAGAATATTTAGGGAGGGAGCACTAGCAGTTGGGGGTAATTGGGAAGGTTTTGTGTAGAAGTTGGTGTCTGAGCTGCATTTTGAAGGAAGATGTTTTGGAGCAGAGGTTGAGTGAGAAGGGAGTGCGTACCAAGCGTGGGAGGATGGCCAGTGTAGAGGCAGAGTAATGAGAGACAGACATGCAGACAGACGGAGAGGGGGAGGAGAAGGGAGGGAAAGAGAAAGGGAAAGACAGATGGAGGGAAAGGGGGGGGTGAGAGAGAATAGGAATGAGAGAATACCATGTGTAAAGAAAAAGGAGAAGGCCAATCTGTCTGGACCATAGAGTGTGGGATGGAAGGGATGTATAATAAGGTGGGAGAGACAGGTTGTGGCCTATGAAGGGCTTTAAAAGCCAAATAGGCATTTATATGTGATCTTAGCAGCAATAGAGAGCCAGTGGAATTTTTCTAAGAGAGTGATATGGTCTTCATGCTCCATTCTCTAAAGGAAACTACTTTGACAGCTGAGTGGAGGATGCATTGGAGTGGAGAGAGATTGGTTGCTGGGAGACTGGTTAGAAGGCTATTGTAATAGTCTAGGTAGTTGTTGTATGAGTGGTGAAAGGGAGAGATGCGAGACGCAATGAGGCAGAAATGGTAAGACTTAGCAACTGATTAGATATATGGAGTGAGGAAAAGTGAGAAGTTGAAGATAACTCTGAGGTTACCAACTTGGGAGACTCGTAAGATGGTGGAACTTCTGACAGAAATAGGAAAGTTTATAAGAAGGATGGGCTTTGGTCAAAGTTTTATTTTGTACATGTTGGATCTGAGATTTGTCTGGAACGTGTGATAGGTCCTATAGGCAGTCAGTGATTTTGGCTGAAGTCCAGAGGTGAGGTTGGGGCTGATTATACTGTCTGTATCTGGGAATCATCTGCATAGAAACAACATGGGAGCTGAGGCGGTCATAGAGAAACTATAGAGCAGTGGTTCTCAACCTTCTTAATGCCATGACCCTCTATTACTTGTATGTGTTTTCCGATGGTCTTAGGTGACCCCTGTGAAAGGGTCATTCAACCCCCAAAGGGGTCACAACCCACAGGTTGAGAACTGCTGCTATAGAGAGACAGAAGAATACCTAGGATAGGATTTTGGGGCTGTGATAAGGACAAGGTGCTAGCAGAGGAGACTGTTGAGAGCAGTCAGACAGGAAGGAGGAGAACTAGGAGAAAGTTGTGTCATTAAGTCCCAGGGCAGGAAAGAGTAGGAAGAGAAGGTGGTCAGATGTAGCAGAAAGGGTTAAGAAGGATGAAAGTGTATGAAAAAACCCTACCCATTAGTTTTCTTAAATAAGAAATTACTGATGATTTTGGAGAGAATAGTTTCAGCTACATGAGGAGGTTAGAAGCCAAATAGAAAGGCTTGATTGAGATGAAATGGATTCAGAGGATAGAGAGCCTTTTATTTTTTAGCTGAGAAATAGATAAGAGATATAGGATGAAAACCTGAAGTGATGGTAGAGTCAAGTGTTTTGATTTTTTAAGGACAGAAGAAACTTGAACATATTTGAAAGCAGTAGGGGAGGAACCAGTCTATACAAAGAGACTGAATATTGAGGGAGGAATCTGCAGGAGGGGATGGGATCATGGACACAAGTAGAGGACTTGATCTTGGCATGGACAAGGGTCACCTCATTATCAGAAATATCACTAGCAGTGATCTTTTGATCCATTTGATATCCCCATAATGACAAAGCCCATGGCTACACTTTCCCCATTGGGCAAAGTTGGATATACACACAGCATATCGGTGTGTTTTCCATCTCCAATGTCTATACTTTTGCACAAGTCACCTCATGTACCTGGAATACAAGTTGAACATGAAAACAAGTTTACTATCTGTGACTAAAATGTGCATACCCAGAGATCCAACCACTAGGCATATGCCCCAAGAAGATCAAATTTAGAAAGGTCCCATATGTACCAAAATATCAATAGTAGCACTTTCTGGTAGTATATGTGTTGAAATTACTATCTCCTTACACAGGTTCAGCAGGTCAGAAAGGCACAATAATGGGGACACTGAGGAGCCTGGGAGCTCTGGCCAGGGCTGTGGGACCCATTGTCTCAGCTACAGGTAAGTTTGGTTTGGGGTAGTGGCTAGGAGTAGGAATGTTCAAACCTAGGCTAGTAACATACAAACAATTTTCAGTTATCTTGGTTTTTAACCTCTTTCTCAGTCTTTTGCCACCTTGGCATCATCCTTGACTCCTCTCTCTTTCACACCTCCTTCCTCCCATCTAATTAGCGGTCAAGTTTTGTCAGTTCTTACTCTACAACATATTATCACATCTGTCTGCTTCTCTCCACTCACATGACCACCACCCTAGTTCAGGTCCTTATCATTTTGCCTAGATGATAGTAACAAACTCAACTAGACTATCTGCTTCTAGCCACTTCCTTCTCTAAGCCATCATCCAGAAAGCCATCAAAAATCTTGCTAAATTACAAAGCTAACCACATCACTTTACTGGAGAACCCTCCCTATTGCCTCCAAATTCCTTAATGTGTTATTGAAGCCAACTGTACAAATTTTTTGACAGCCCTAGAAAAGCCCAACCGTCAACTTTAGGAATATGTTCAGTGACACCTTTTTACCAGAAGCAGCAAAGTGGCAAAAGTGATTAATCTAAGATTTTCATTGCTACCATCCCTGGCAAATAAATAAAATGACCCCATAGGAGGAAAGACAGACTCATTCTTTAGGATTAGGTTATTTAGTTTCCATTTTTAATCTATCTTTTCATGACCCTTTATTGCGTCATGATCTAAAAAGGATGCATTTAATGTTTTTGCCTTTGATTGTGAGGTTTTTATGTCCTAATACATGTCAATTTTTGTGTAGGTGCCATGTACCACCGAGAAAAAGGTATATCCCTTTCTATCCCCATTCAGTTTTCTCCAGAGTTCTATCATATCTAACTTTTTAAACATTTTATTCACTCCTTAGCTTCATTATTGTTTATTTGTGGTTAGATGGAGGTCCCCACTAGTATAGTTTTACTGTTTATTTCGTACTGTAACTCATTTAACTTCTTTAAAAATTTTGATGTTATACCATTTGGTGCATATATTGTTATTACTTCATTGTCTATGGTACCTTTTAGTAAGATGTAGTTTCCTTCCTTGTCTCTTTTAACTAGATCTATTTTTGCTTTTGTTCTTTCTGAGATCATGATTACTACCCCTGCTTTTTTTTTTTTTACTTCAGCCGAAGCATATTTCATACCAGTCTTTTACCTTTAGTCTTTGTGTGTCTCTGCTTTAAATGTAATTCTTGTAAACAATATGTTGTAGGATTCCAGTTTTTAATCCAATCTGCTGCCTGCTTCTCTTTTATAGGTTAAATTCATTCCATTCACATTCAGTTATGATTACTGTGTATTTTCCTTTATCCTGTTTTTCCTGTTTATATTTCTCTCTCTCCTTTCACCCTGGTTCCTCTTCACCAGTGTTTTGTTTCTGACCACCACTTCCCTGAATTTGCTCTCCCTTCTATCACCCCTTCCCTTTTTTCTTGTCCTTCTCCCCTCCTATAGGGTAAGATAGATTTCTATACCCAACTAAGTGTGTATGTTATTCCTTCTTTGAGTGAGAGCCAATGAGAATAAGGTTCAAGCAGTGCTTACCCCCTCCCCCTGCCACTTTCCTTCTCTCCACTGTACTGTCTTTTGTGCCTCTTCATGTGATGTAATTTATCCTACTCTCCATCCCCCTTCTCTCTTCTCCCAGAGCAATCCTCTTTATTACCTCTTAATTTTTTTATATCATCCCATCAAAGTCAACTTATACCCCCACACTCCGTTTACGTATACCCTTCTAACTGTCCTAATATAGAGTTCTTAAGAGTTACAAGTCTCATCTTCCCTTGTAGGGATGTAAACAGTTTGACCTTATTGAATAACTTATGTTTTTTTCTTTCCCATTTACCTTTTTATGCTTCTCTTGAGTTTTATATTTGAAAACTGGATTTTTTGTTTAGCTCTGGCCTTTTCATCAGGAATGTTTGAAATTCTCCTATTTCACTGAATATCCATATTTTTCTCCTGAAAGATTATGCTCAGTTTTGCTGGGTGGTTGATTCTTGGTTGTACACTAAGTCCCCTTTTCTTCCAGAATATCATATTCTAAGCCCTCTAATCCTTTAGTGTAGTAGCTGCTAAATCTTGTGTAATCCTGACTGTAACTCCTTGATATCTGAATTATTTCTTTCTGGCTGCTTGCAATATTTTCTCCTTGATCTGAAAGTTCTGGAATTTGATTGTAATATTCTTGAGAGTTTTTATATTGGGATCTCTTTTAGGGGGTAATTGATTTCCATTACTATTTTACACTTTGGTTGTTAGGATATCAGAGCAGTTTCCCTTGATAATTCTTGAAAGATACTGTCCAGGCTCTTCTTTTGATCATGGCTTTAAGGTAGTTCAATAATTCTTAAATTATCTCTTCTGGATCTGTTTTCCAGGTCAGTT
Source organism: Pseudochirops corinnae (assembly GCA_028646515.1). Taxonomy (NCBI): domain Eukaryota; kingdom Metazoa; phylum Chordata; class Mammalia; order Diprotodontia; family Pseudocheiridae; genus Pseudochirops; species Pseudochirops corinnae. The sequence continues at coordinate 142,379,185 of CM053592.1, forward strand.
GTTTTTCTAATGAGGTGTTTTACATTTTCTTCTATTTTTTCATTCTTTTGATTTTGTTTGATTGATTCTTGATGTCTCTTAAGAGTCATTTGCCCAATTCTAATTTTTAAGGAATCATTTTCTTCAGTTAGCTTTTGTATCTCATTTTCCATTTTGGACAATCCTACTTTTTTAAGAGGTTTTTTTCTTTTTCCATTTTTTGTGCTTCCTTTTCCAAGCTGTTTTTCATGGTTCTCTTGCATAATTCATTTCTTTCCCTAATTTTTCTTCTACCTCTTAGATGATTTTTAAAATTCTTTTTGAGCTTTTCCAAGGGGACTTTTTGGGCCTGAGACCAATTCATATTTCTCTTTGAGGCTTTGAATATTGGCATTCTGACACTGTTGTCCTCTTCTGAGTTTGTGTTTTGATATTGCCTGTCACTACAGTAGCTTTCTATGGTCAGAACTTTTTGATTTTGTTTTGTTTTTGCTCATTTTCCAGCTATTTCATGACTTTTAGTTGAGCTCTGCTTCTGAAGGTACAAGGGAGGGAACCTCCTGAGGTTCCAAGCTTCTTGTGCTCGGAGTCAAGGTACTGGTCACTGGCCTTTTGTGCTGAGGCCCACAGTACTGGCACCTTACCTGCTGCACTAGAGTTTTCTGGCCTGGTATAGCTGTCTGTGCCAGGGCCTCCAGGCCTGATCACTGCCTTGCTGTGTGGGGACTGGAGGGCACACAACTGGCCCACTGTATCTGGCCTGTGGAGCTAAGAGCATGGGGTCTCGGTTGATGATCTGTGCTGGGGATAGGGGCTTCCCACTGGCTTGCCCAGACATGGCCTGCAATGGGCTATGCTGCCCTTTTACCCAAGTAAGACAGACCTTTCCTGCAGTCCTCCTAAGTTATCTCGGGCAGGAAAATTGCTTCATCCCATCCTTTTGTGGGTTCTGTTACTGCAGAATTCATTTTGAGGCATGATTTAAAGTTGTTTAGAGGGAAACTGGGCAGAGCTCAGACAACTTCCTGTCTTTTCTTTGCTGTCTTGGCTCTGTCTGGAATTCTTTCTTCCTTTTTCAGAGGAAAAGAATTTGGTGCTTAGCAGGAGTTAATGATGATGACCTTGTCAAAAGTTAATTTTCTATTAATTTCTTAAGGCAAAAAAGTAGCCTTGGACATCTTTTTTTTTTTTGTACATGATAACTTTATTATGTATTTAAAAGAAATAGTAAGTTGTACATAAGAGATTTGCAGTTTCATGTGCAATTATCTTTTTTTAAATTATACTATGTTATGGAAATACTTGTTTTATTCCTTGAATTAAAAATAAAAGAAATTGTTTTAATTAATTTATTTTTAGTTTTCAACATTCTGTTCCACAAGCTTTTGAGTTTTAAATTTTCTACTCCCTTCCTTACTCCCATGCCTCTCCAAGATGACATGCAATCTGATATAGGTTCTTCATATACATTCACATTAAATATAATTTCACATTAGTCATCTAAAGAAGAATTAGAACCAATGAGAGTAACCATGAGATAGAATAAACAAAAAGGAAAAAAGAAAGCAAATAGTATGCTTCCATCTGCATTTAGCCTCCAAAGTTATTTCTTTGGATGTGGATAGCGTTTTCCATGAGGAGTGTTTTGGAGTTGTCTTACCTCCTTGCATTGCTGAGAAGAGTTAAGTCTATCAAAATTAGTCATTGTACAATGTGGCTATTACTCTGTACAATGTTCTCTTGGTTCTGCTCACTTCACTCAGCATCAGTTCATATAAATCTTTCCAGGTTTTTCAGAAGTCCACCTGCTCATAATTTCTTATAACAACATATTCATATACTGCAACTTGTTCAGTCATTCCCCAATTGATGGGCATCCCCTTGATTTCCAATTCTTTGCCACCACAAAAAGAGCTGCTATAAATAATAAATATCTAAAAAGCTAAACAGAGGAGTTTATATTTAATCTTGGAGGTAATCACTAGACATTTGAGATTATTGAATAGGAGAAATAACTTCTCAGATCTTCACTTCAGGAAAATTACTTTAGCAGAACTGTGTAGGATTTAGACTTGGACATCTTAAGATTCAGCCAAAATGTGTAGTTCACGTTGAGTGAATCTCTAGTCTGAGGCCAATCACCTGGCATGGGCAACACTTACTAATATATTAACTGGCTTTTCTGAACTCAATTGATCAGCACATTACCAAGTAACCTAGGTACAAGGTACTCTGTGTTATACTGTGGGGGATACAAAGTAGGAAAGAAGGCACATATCCTATCTAATCTCTTCAAAATCAAGCCCTCTGGTGTTCTTCTTTCCATTCCATTCATCCTGAATATGCTCCCAGATTAATCTTTTTTTGTTTTGTTTTTGTAGGGCAATTGGGGTTAAGCAACTTGCCAAAGGTCACATGGCTAGTAAGTGTTAAGTGTCTGAGGTTGGATTTGAACTCAGGTCCTCCTGACTTCAGGGCCAGTGCTCTATTCACTATACCACCCAGCTGCCCCCAGATTAATCTTCTTAAAGTTGAATTCTTATCTTGACTTCTGGCCTAAGAATCTCTGATGACGTCCCATCACTTTTGAGTCTAGACTCCTCAGTGAGGTTTTTTTTTTAGACCTACCATAATATGATTCCTATTTACCTTTCTGGCTTTTTTTTTTCCTTTTAATTTACTATATATTCTGGTTAGCTTTAACTTTTTTCCTGTTCCTTCAACAAGTCCCATACATTCCTTACTTCATTTCCCTTTGTTTTTACCAATCCTTATACCTAGAATGTTTTTTCTTGCCTTTTTTTCCCCTTACTATGAGCATATTTATTATGACCCGTCTCATCAAAATAGTCTGTAGTGAACTTCCATTTAAATGTATTCTTTAGTTAAGTCAATCTTATCAATCAGTTTCACTGAGGTAAACTTGGTAAATGCAACATCTAACCAGCACAGTGATAACTGAGTGACATGTAGGCATGGTGGGAAAAGCCTTGAGCTGGGTAAACTGAAAAATATTGTAATGGGAAAATCCTTGCATTCAGTATTCTCAAGTGGTAAAAAAAACATTTTCCCCTTCTCTTTGCAGTATACTGGCTGGCTGGGGTCCAAACGTGCTTCACTGTATGCTCAGTGATGTTTCTTCTCCCCATCGTCCTCCTTGGGGGTCTAAAGCAGCAGACCAAAGCTGAGTGACTGGTTCTAGCCCAAGTTGCCAGTGGTGCTGGCCCATTTGTCAGAACTTCATTCATCAGATCCAGCATCTCGCTATACCTGAAGGAAGCATTTAAAGAGAAATTTGGATGCACAACACCCTCACCTGGCATCAATGAGTCAGAAATCTGCCATGACATGGACTGATCCCAGCCGTTTCACTTTTCCAAGCACAACTAAAGGGTTGTCCTCTTCAATAAGGTGGTATATGGATGATGCAGGCTTGAATTTGATGAAATTGAACATCAGTGACAAAAACTGACCATAGTCTATAATACTGGGGATTTAGAAGCAGTGGGGTTGATAAAAACCATTAAGTCATTTATTACTATGCATTTTGCTGCTCAGTCTCTGAGTCTGAGAATTTTGTGTTCTCAAGGCTTCTTGTAATTCTCAAGGTTATGGTGCCTTTACCTTTCTCCATGCTGGTCCATTTACAGTGATGGTGACATCAACAATAGAAGACTGCAGCCCACTGGGAAGAGTCTGGAGGTGGTTTACTGGCCTCCAGGATAGGTTAGCAATCAGCTTCCTTTGTGGCCTTCATGGTATAACCATTGGAAGCCACATAGACTTGGCTTGTAATGGTTGCTACCAAAAATGAGGATGAGTTAATTTTGCCTTTTCCTATAAAAAAAGTTGAGCTGACCAATAGCAGCAGCACGGGCTGGAAAAGTAGTGGCTATAAAACTGCCACCATATGTAAACATAGTATTTTTTATAATATGAGCATCCTGGATCAAATTACTGAGAGTCACGGGGGAGTTTTGACAAAGTATGTGTGACAGATTAAAATCATTTTGCAAACTGATTTCTTTTAATTATGAAATGTTTATTTCAACCAAAGGTAACTAAAATGGGAATAGGCACTGGTAGAACTGGATATTATTTTTGCATTTTTACATTTATCCCTTTATGAACAATGTAGAAACTGCCCTGAATTGTTGGGGTGCAGTTTACTCAGTGCCATACCCTGTTCACACCAGCCCTTGGCTCCCATTATCCTCAGGGTACTAAGCAGTAAAGTTGCATACCCTACTATATAAAATTAGAGGTACTGACTACTTAATTCTATGTAGTAAAGAATAAACTCACCTTTTTCCACCTAGAGCGGAAAGGAACCTTAATTAGTCCCATCTTCTCACCTTATGGCCCATACTCGAGAAAGATTAAGTTTCTTGCCTTAATATCCTAGAGTTAAGAATCTCCTGGTGTCTTCAAGTTCACTGACCTTCCAATGGGATCACATCACTTTTCAAGCTGCTTTAATTAATGGTGAGACTTGGGCTAGTTCCTTCTCCTCTCTGGGACTTGGTTTCCTCTTCTCTTCCTAGGAAGGGGCCAAGTTCAGGCTCAAAGTTGCTAGTTCTAAGATTCTATAATTCCAAAGGCTATGCTGAATGACCCAATATTTTACTCATCATGTGTGATTCTGGAGGCAGAGGACCTGGGTTCAAAGGTTGCCTCATGTACTTACTCCCTGACCTATATGCTGTTGGGTAAATTAACTTAGCCTCCCTAGCCTTTAATTCCTTCATCTGTAAAATTGAGGGAACTGGATTGGATGGCCTTTTAGGTCCCTTCTGGCCCTAGATTTTTGATCCTGTTATTTCAGTAAGATACTGGGTTAGTGTAGAAATAACAAATGGATAAGGCCTTGTTAAATCCCACTGAGGAAAAAAAAAAACAATGAGGAAAATATTTATGCAAGATTTGTGGTGAGGGAAGAACATCAGTTTGAAATAAGAATTTGCCTATATGGCTTCAGGCAAATCATTTCATCTCTTTGGGCTTCAGTTCCCTTGTCACCTAAAAGAAAAGGCTAGACCAGAGGTTCCAAAACTTATTTGGCCTGTTGCTCCCTTTTAAAAAAATTGCTCACTGCCCTCCCAGAAATCTTTAACCCTTTAATGGGTTTTTTAAAATCTGCATCACTTCAAAAAATATAAAACATTTTTAAAAAAATGATAATCTGAAATTTGATCATTTAATGTAAATTTGCAATTTTCCATGCACTGAAATTTTGATGATGCCATATTGCATCATATAACCATACAGTATCATATTTTAAACAATTCATTATCTGCACATATTCCTGCTGATATATGTTGGCCTTCCCAGTAACGCACAACATCCTCGCCTGCCAATGGTTACTTGTTAAGACCTGTAGACAGACTTGACCATGATTGGTTATAACTTGCATTTTGTGTGTTTACTTGGAAAATAATGTAATCACTACATCTTTCACTTTGTTATACAATAGGTGAAACATGTATGATTTTTCAAAATTTTCTGTTCTTCTTTCCTTATGCTTCCAGAGCCCCCTTATTTTTATTCAACACCCCCTAAGTGCCCCTGAGGCTACTATTGCCCTACTGGATCATTTTAATACCCTTCAGGGAGCAGTACTGCCCACTTAGGAAGCCTCTGGGCTAGATGAATTTTTAGGTCCTTTGAGGTTTAAAGCCTGCAACCATGTGATTACTTTCCCTAGGGCAATAAGGGGGGGGGGAGGCGCAGGTAAGGTGGGACATAGGAGCAAGGGTGAGAGTAGCTCCAAGTAATTTGGAGGATATTAAATGGTTGTCTTCCATCTACATGAAATAGAAATAGTCTTATTGCACGAAGCTCTAGTACAGCAGTTCTCAACCTGGGGGTCGAATGACCCTTTCACAGGGGTTGCCTAAGACCATCGGAAAACATATTATTTCCGATGGTCTTAGGAGTCGAGATATCGCTCCTCCATCCATCTCCAGGCAGGTCCACCCACATGCAGATACTTCCATATACGAGTATTAAAGGGTTGCAGCATTAGGAAGGTTGAGAACCACTGGGCTAGTATAAACTATTAACACTTGTGGCAGGAAGATTGTTACGTCATAGGACACAGGACTGAGTTATCTCTGGGAGCCTTTAGCAATACAGGAATAATGCCTAATGTAGTACACAGTAAGTCAAGATGAGTTAGTATACCTTTCGTATATATTTATAGTCTTAAAGAGTTCAGCTGCCAGCACCATTTGGAATTTTGACAGCACCAACAATGTAGCCTCTTAGGACACTGATCTATTGAGCAGATATCAAAGGCCTGCTATGTGCCAGATGCTGTGGATGAAAACAGAAATGAAAGAGTCCTTTCTCTCAAGGAGCTTACATACTCTTAAGGGGAGATAACATATGCACATACATATATACAACCTATATACTAAATACAAGGCAATTCTGGAGGAGGCACTCGAAGTTGGAAGAACAGGGAAGACCTCATGTAGGAGGTGTTATCTGAGCTATGCCTTCCAAGAGGTGAGGTGGGGGAACAAGAGAATTCCCAGCAAAGGGAAGAGGCTGTGTATGCCAACACACAGAGGGGGTGACTGAATATCACATGTAGGAGAAATGGCAAAGAAGCCAGTTTAGCTAGAGCCATGAAGGAAGGAAGGAAGGAAGGAAGGAAGGAAGGAAGGAAGGAGTAAGGCCAGAAAAGGAAGAGAAGGGCATCGATCCAATCATCAATAGAACTTGATTCAAATTCTATGGAACGAATAGGTTTTGAATCTACAACCAAATCTCTGCTCTCCCAAAAGAGCCAACATTTGCATGTGCAAGATAACAGCTCACATTTCTGTGGTGCTGAGGTTCTACAGTGTTTAGAGCACTTTTCTCACATCCTTGTGTGTCAAGAAGGTAAGCAGCATCATCCACATTTTATAGATGAAGAAACAGGCTCTGAGGCCGAGTGACGTACATCAGAGTGTGGATTCAAATGTGGATCTCCTGGCCTTACGAGATCTTACAGCTGCCAGCATTTATACAGTGTTTACTATGCCAGAAACCGTATCAAGTGCTTTACAAATATTATCTCATTTGATCCACATAATAACCCTGGGAGGTGGGAGCTGTTATGAGCCCTGCTTTATAAATTTGGGAACTGAGGCAGTTATTCATCCAGGGTCACACAGTGTCTGAAGCCGGATTTGAAATCAAGTCTTCCCTGACTCTAGGCCCAGCACTTTATCCAATGTGCCACTTAGCTGCCCCTATAGAATTCAGGAAGTCTATGGACTTAGATGAGGAAAAAAATTACATCATTATTCTCACTATTTGCTAAAATTTAGCATTCCCTTTAATTATCTAAAAAATTATTATTCAGAGATGGGGCCCACAGGCTTTGCTAGGCTGCCAAAGGGGTTGTCAATGACATGAGGTAAAGAATCCTGGCTTGTGACTTTGTACATGTAAAAGGATGAGCAACGGAATAAAATGCAAACGGACTAACCACTCTAAGGACATGTAACAGATAGGCAGACAGTGGAGTCAGGAGCCCTGGGATGGGATCTGGCACAAGTCCTTAATCCCTGAGCTTCTATTTCCTCATCTACAAATAGAGGTAATTCATGTCTCACTTCTTTTTTCACAGGGTTAGTATCAGCAACGGGCTTCAATTAATCATTGTGGGTGAAGTGCTGGTGAAATTATTTACAATAAGCTTTTACTATGGTCTGCCAGTTTTAATGACAGAAAGCCTGTATTTGAACCCCAGTATTTGAACCCCAGCTTTGCCATTATCTGGATAATATAATTTGTGTGACCTCTGACTAAAACCTGGTCTTCTCATTTGCGAAATGAACACAGGGTTGTTGTATGGGTTAAATGAGATGACGTAAAGTAAACCTGAGAGTGCTATTTATACAAAATAGAGATGTCACATTATTATACTCCTCTACTAAAACCCTACTCTGATGTCTTTACTGTTGTGGTAGCAGCAGTAGAGGTGAACCCTGGGCTCCTCAAGTTCATCGGAGAAGTACAGTATCTTGTAGGTGCAGGCCTGGTGATGATTTGGGCACCAACTCTGCCAAAGTCACAGAGACTCATGGGCTGCAAGGTGAGCAGCAATTAAAGAACATTTACTAAGGTGAAGAACTGTGATCTGTATTAATGGAAGAGGATTCACACCAAAGAAATGAAAACTCCTTCAATAATAGTAATAATAATATTAATAAGTTGTTTTACTATATTAAGAAAACAAACCTCTTCTATTGAGACCATGTTGGTCTCAAATTGTTACAAGAAAAATGACGGGTGACATGTGATTGCAGAAGATTGCTTTCTAAGTAGCATCAATTAAAAATTTTCCTTTTCAGGGATGGTGAAGAGCTAGAGGGAAATACCACACTAAGCACAATGGCTCCTTCTGAAGTTAGTACTTCAGAAGGATGAGCTTTGTTTTCTCTCTCAGAATAAATAAGGCAGAGGAAAGCCTCTTGATATGGATGTTCTGTAAGGCTTTGTGGAACAACATGGACAAGAATCACACAGGATGACTGCAATCTGAAACAGGAGAGGCAATATGAAAAATGAAACTAGAAATCCACTGATGTAGTGAAGCAAAGAATGTAAAATTTAAACTTTTAAAAACAAAATACTATCTTTGATTGAATGAAATTGATAGAGTAACTAACATCCAAATTGTTGCCAGATTTCAGACACTGAGACTGTTTAAAGAAGAATTTATTAATGAGTAAAACAATGTTACAATGAAAAAAGAAAAACACAGGACCTATCTTCTGAAGTTTATAGCCACATATGCAACTACATCTCATACTGTAATACAAAGAATTAAAAGAACAAACTACAAAATTGGAAATTAAGTCATTGCATATGTGCGAAGAGAGAAATGGAAGGATCCATCATTAATTAAAACACAGAGCGATGGTGAACTGTAATTATGATTGGCAATAAAACACAATTCAGCAAAAGAAGGTAAGTCAGCTTTCTAGTGTACATAGGACATACAAGGTTAGGATACAAGCTCAAAGCCATTAGTGCCATGCAGTCTGTTCTAAACATTCTTGTTTAGGTGTCTCTCTTACGCAGTGATTTGCTGTGACTTCTAGCTCCACCCTCCATCTACCCATTTCAAACAACAGCTATCCCATATTGACTTGGTTTTCTTTCCACTGCTAACCCTCCTTTTCCCTGCAATTCCATAATGCTAATATCATCTCTCTTGTCCCTCCCCAAACTGGCCATGGTTGTATCTGAGGCCAAATATTGCTTTACATTGATGAGGTGGCCATATTAGCTGACTGAATCATGGTTTGGAGATTTTTATAGTAAAGCATTCGACAATTTCCATTTTTGTAACTATGAAGGAGGCTTGGGACAAGACACTTTATTTCTAGTTATCAAGGAATATCATTATGTCATTCTACAAGGTGACTGAATTATGTAGATCATCTTATGTATGTAAATACACAGGAAAAAATTGTTTTTTGAGCTCTTGAGCAGAACATTCAAAAGTGACTCTGAGTGCAAGATGTCAAACTGTGATCATTATAATTAATTTAACTTTTCATAACCCTGAAATTTTCAAAGTTGTAATTTGCTATGTGAAGACAGGAACAAATCTGCAATTTCACAAAAACTAAACCAAATAGTTATGAACCTTGCAATCTCTACAGTCTTTTGTAAGAAAAGAGTATTTCTGACAGAATAAAACTGAAAAAAGTTGGTCTATTAAAAAAGGAATGTTCAGAATTGGAAAGGAGGTTTGAACTGCAAATTCACAGGAAATTCTAGGAAATACTCTCCCCCTTCCCTCAATGCTGACCCATATTTTAGGCACCCTAATGGATAAAATGCCAAGTATTACTAAAATTCATGTTTGGGGCTGAAGGAGAAAATATAATCATATTAGTAAGCCATGGAGGATAGATACAGGTTTATAACTGCCACTCATCAAATGCTTTCTGTATAATATGTCAAACGAAGTATTAAGTGTAATCTCTAGGAGTGTCTTCTCCAGCAGAGTGTAAGCTATTTGAGAGCAGGGATTGTTTCAATTTTGGTTGTGTATCCATAGCATTTAGTAACAGTGCTTGGCACTTAAGAGATACTTAATAAATGCTTAGTGATATATTGATCTGGAGGGGTGAGTTGCCCATCTCTAATATGAACACTCTAAGGTAGCTGTGGTTTCCAGAACATCTAATTCAAAGACTAACCTCTTTGCCCATCCCCTTAGATGGCTCCTTAAGCTAGGTTTCATGGGATCAGTTACTGTTTTTAATTAGTCAAGTAGAGGTTCTCTGAATATAGAGTGCAGCAACAAACACCTTCAGCTAAGTCATGTGAGACAACACAAGGTTAAGCAAAAGCCTAGCAGTGAAAGATGCAAGCTTACTTTATTTATAACATCTGTAGGAGAGGATGCAAGATGGGAGGGAGGTTGCCAAAGCCTTGCGTAGAGCATGATCTATAACCCCAGCTAGCTTGCAGAAGCACAAAGTCTCATTCTGTTCAGGAGTATGTTCTTTCTGAAAACACAACAGCAAAGATTTTTAAATGCACCTGCTGTGACTCAGGAGCACAGTAACAGAGAACACAAATTCTGAGGGTTAACAGAGTTTGTGACTGTGGCCTACATTGCTAAAAATTCTTGGGGCAGAACTTTTCCTTTTAACACAGTGGCTCCAAGTCTTCTACATAAAGACTTTACAGTTGTGTACCAGTTGGGAATAGATCTGAAGTTAGCTGCTGAGAATTCAGGGTTAGCACCTCTCTGCAAGTTAGTTAATTTGCTGTTAAAAACTATACCCTGGGAGCTTTCCCTAGGGTGGCTAGCTGGTTTCATTTCTGCATTCCATTACAAACATAAGACAAAACACTCAATACAATCACATACGTCCTAGTGGTTAATGAAGGATTGGGGGTTTTAAAACATGACAGTGATTCTGCAGCGCGCGGGGCCATTAGGAGTCACTTTTCTTTTTGCTCTTCTTCAGAAAGGAAGGAGTACGGAACTTCTTTTTCTTTTTGGAGGGGGACTTCCCAGGGGATTCATCACTCCCAGGGTCTGCAGCCATTCCCTCCTCGGCAGTTGGTGTGGTGGCCTCTTCAGCAGGGGAAGATGGGGTTTCTGGATTTTCTGTAGCAGGTAATTCAGTCTGGCTTTGGATGTGAACTTCATCACGTCTACTTTCCTCCTCCTCTTTCTCAAGTGGTGGGAAGCTAAGTGCTTCTGAAGGCTCATCAGGGGAGAGGTCTGGAAGGGTTTGCTTGAAGGTTGCAGCATCACTGTCATCTCTGTAAGTCTGGTCCTGCTGTGTGTCTAACGGATGTAGGAGTAAAACAAACTACTGAGTTATGAAGAGTGATTCTACTTGGATTTTTAAAATGTCACTTCTAAGATGATAAATGCTTTTAATATGAAGATAACATTTTTTACTGACATGGTATTAAAATAGTTTTTTAAAATTCTATACTACTTTATGGCTGAGTGCAACAGATGTAAAAAACAGTTTCAATGAAAGGTTATTTTTAACTGCTTTCCATTGGATAGTGTGCTGACAAAATAAGAATCAATCAGAGGCCTTGAAATCATTAAGTCAATACGAGTGTAAGAAAAATGAGAGGAGTTTTAAGTACTAACTAGGGAAGACAAGTGGCATCAAACACCCATAAAAGCCTCTTAACAACGGAAAGGCAGAATGGCACAGTGCATAGAGTCCAATCTTGTCTCAGGCACACTCAGACTCCTAGGACCTAGGCAACCCTCTAAAACTATAAAATGGACAACAAGTGACTGCAATAGTTTAGGTAGTATCCTTATTGAGAGTTCCCTCTACCAACAAAATCATAGGTCTGGTGAAAAAAAAAAGGTATTACTTTGCATATTCATGGTTATTAGTACTCCTAAAACTGAGTACCACTCTGAGTCCATAATATTTGGTCTCCCACTGGATGACAAGCCAAAGCAGCCTGAGTTTAGCTGTCCTTCGACATCAACATCAAAGAGTGAATCTTTTGAAATGGGAGAAGGAGGGAGTCAATTTCTCTTACATATTTGAATAGTTCCATATAATATGAACAAAAGAATATGTTTTTAAAAAGGTAAATTGTTTAAATAAAAGCCTGTGTATTTCATTCCCTTAGTGTATTCAAGCTAAAAACTCACCACTTTTCATCTCATAAAATAAGCCTGTAGAAAACCAGTTCTGGGGAATTTTTGTAAGAAACTATAAAGTTATGAACAACTGCCATATTAGTGAACACCAACCATTTAGCATTCAAAATCAAGCCAAAAGTTAGAATGGGTAAGTGATGAGTAATTGGGAGTTAAGCCTTAAATAATGGTTAATCTGCAGTAGACTTCGAAAAGCAGGAAAAGGACAGCTGCCTTAGGAGGTTCTAGTCCAACAAACCCTTTAGCATTCGTTTTTAGAAATACTTGGATTGTAATGCAAAATTCCAATTGTTCTCTTTATTATTATACATATTATTAAATGCTTTCTGTTTGTTATAGCAGAGAAATGGGTTGTAGTGTATATATCATACCCTTCCTAATCTTTAAGGAGTAGGACTCATTTGGCAAAGATGACACAAACTTGCAGCAATATTACTCTTCAAATAGGTGTGTGCCTGTGGATATTTGGAAGAACTATCATTTTACCAAATGTCATAGTTCAAAAATAAAACCATATGTAATTTATCTGTTAGTCCAGAAGTACTATTAATTCCAGTTTAAGTCAATAATTTAGAAAATATCAACTCACTGGGCACCAGAGCAACTGTCTTCATTCTTTCTTTCTTTTTTTTTAAGCAACTAACTTTCAATCTAGATTGAGATAAGAAAAATACTGCCAATAAAATAAATGGTAGAGGTTAGAGGTTCCTGATTTCCTCTTTAGTTAAAATTCTCTGATCTTCTGAAATTCATTTGAGTACACCATCAATGCTCTGGTTTGCTTGGCAATACATACATGTGGGGAAATGTCTCAAGTATTCCTTTCAAGGGTCTGCATTCAACTGTACTGCACACATCAGATGTCACTCAATCACAGGTGACAAGAGATCTAGAATTCCAAGAAGGCAACCTTGTAAAGAAAATTAGTGTCTTTCTCCAAGTACAAAAAAAGTGACTCTTTTTGCTTTTTTCCAAAGGAAAAAAAAAGGAAAACAGTAAACAATACCCCATAAAAAAAACAAGGACGCAGGAGAATGAAGCAAAGCACATAGAATTCCAGTTAAGAAGCAGAAACAGATCAGATTATGGGATGATACTTACTATGGTAACAGGTACTCTTTAGCATATCCATCTCCTGTTTGTAACGCAGCCACAAGAAGAGAAAAGCACAAGTAGAAAAATCTAGGCATTCAATCACAGCCATTGTGTTAAAGTAAAAGAATGGTGGATGCCATTCTTAGAGGGCAAAGAATGGGATGAAGAAGTGAACTCGAGACTTGTAAAACAGACAGGTGATATACCCCAATATATGAAGAGAAAAAGGACACAGACAAATTAGATTACACCCACTTAACAGACACAAAGCTAAAACAGATGAGCTACAGCTTTTGCAGCAGCCCTTAAACGATGTGATGAAGGACTAGTCTACTTTGAGTGATGCTACTAGAGCAAGTCAAATAAAAAACCCAGGTGCCAAATTGGATGGATAGCATTTGTCCTCACAGGTGTAATCTAAATACAATAAAGTTGAAGAAATGTGCAATTAGTGGGCAGGATTGGCCATATTCAAAATTTAAGGTGAGGGTGATTCAGGGAAGCTCAGCCTCCTAGTTCAATATAACATTTAACTAAAGGAACTGGCTTCATTTGAAACCATCTAGAGCAGTACCGAAAGGAACAATGAGAGGTACCTGCAGTCTTGCAGTTGTGGTAACAGTCTTGGTTGATAATGCACACTTCTTGATTATTGTTAATGGAACTGTTGCCACATCAGCAACATTTTTCTTCAGCCAAAACAAAATCATTCCTCTTGATGCCACAAATATAGTCCACAGTCTTTCATGCATCATACCACACTGGTGCAGCTCCAGCAGACATGGTCCTCCCACCCACCCTTTTAACCCCAAATAACTTACCTTCCTCAAGTTTAACTGGTGTGCTAGGTGGAGTGTGGGCATCAGCATGGTCTAGAGGGCTTCCTTCTTTCTCTTGTTGTGTCACTTCCACATTTTCTATACAGGTATGGAAGTTAGGATCAAATTAGATGAGAATATTGTAAGGATTTTAAAAGAGATGTTTCACCATCACTTTAGCAGGAATTTTTTTTTCTAAATTTGCATTCCTACACACTGCCATGCAATTCTAAGCAAGCAAAAGGAGCAGTATATACAAGAGGAGCAACCATAACCTTCAGCTATGCTACTCTGTGATCTAGATTTCATAAGAAATATTTACCCAGACATCCTTCAACCTCTTTTCTTACTCCAAAAAGGGGGCATTGTTTCAAATATCAGCTCCCTTACCCTTAAAGATGTAATCCAATGTCCATTAAGAAGATAACAGAAGATAAAGAACAAGATGAAATGTCCTACCTCATGTTCTCTTCCATATGAATAAATTTGTTACTAACCTTCTGAGAACCATGGGATCATAGAGACTAACCTTCTCCACTTCAGATAGAAACTAAAGTTTCATGACTACTTATGTGTGTGTAATTCATTTAGTAGGTAGATTTATAAAATATTTCCCTCAAAACAACACTATCAAATATATAATTCAAATTTCATTATGGCCATTTTATAGATGTTTATAAACTGAGGCTTAGAGTTAAGTAACTTACCCCTAGTTAGTAAGTGGCAGAATCAGGACCTGAACCTGGGTCTCCCTTCCTACTATACCAAATTTTGGTTTTTACTTCTTTGTGATCGATTTCAGTCCACATATAAGCTTCCATCTATGAGCAATCTTACATAACTTTATTAGCTGCCCTTTCTTCCCCAGCCCCCACTGCTACCTACCTAAAAAGGACTAATAGCTCTACTGGCCACAGGGTAAAAATAGGATATTGACAGACCAAGTGTCTGGGAAAACTCAAATGCCTGTTTGGAAAGAAATAATAACTAACAACCTTTTGATAAAGGTTTTAGATTTTTGGTGTTCATTTGAATAGCTTGGCAGTACCAGGTATTTCTGTGAGAGATATTATAGAAGGGATAGATGGATGAGTTAGACTGGGGGTTGGGCTGTATAACCCTTCCAAATCAAAGCCTATGTAATCACCAGATTCTAGTCAACCTAAAGCAGTCTCCTTCTAGCTGCTGAACCTTACTTAGCTGCTGAACTGCAACTTTATCACATCTCAATTTCTACCTGCTATCTATACATGGTTGATGCTCAATAGTCTATGAATTATTTTCTGAATGACACTAATCTGCTGTCTAGGAGAAGTAAGAGTTATCTTAAAGAACTAAATATAATTCCAAGAAAACTCTATTAGGATAGAGGGATACACCATCACCGATTTTTCACTGGAAAATACTAGGAGAAAATGGGGTATAAGTTTACATTTGATAATAATTTTGCTTACTTTGAAACTAACAGGCAAATAATGGGATTTTACTGAGCAAAAAATGCATATTAGACTAATATGGCATGCAGTGATGGGCACAGATTCCAATAAAATTTAGGATTTCTTTTTTTAACAATAGCAGTTATATAATAAAGTAGTGAAGGTTAGACTAAAACAGGAACAAAAAAAATTAAAACTTTATCAAAGATTTCCTCAGGAGCAGAAAGCCATTCCCAGATAATATCCTCCAACCCAAAATCTCCACCAATCAAAGAATTTGATTATTAACCCCACAGGTAATAAATTAAGCCAGTCTGAAGTTCTATAGACAGCAGAGATACGTGGAGGTTCCAGGCAGGGAGATTAAGGGAGTGGTCATCCAAACTCAGTACCTGAGGTTTCAGTAAAAAGATGGGGGTTGGAGTTTAATGATTTGATGACTGCAATGTGAAATTCCTTGTGGGGGGAACCACAGTTCCTCAGACTCTTTCAGGTGAAGGCAGGGAATTATCTGCTGCACAACTGAACAAGAAATCCATGCAGCAGTGAACTCGTGGTTAGAAAAAGACTGAGACACACTTGTACCTTCATAGGTGTGAATAAGTTGTGCTTCTGTTTGTTTCATAGCCCTTGAAGTTCTTTTGATTTGCTTTTCCCTTCTAGAGAGTTCTTTTAGTTATTTGAAATAACTTGTTCCTTACAATTCAATTCTGACTCTTAGTCATTTATTAGTCTTAGTGCAGCACTATTTTTATGACAGTGCCCATGATCTAGGGTAATATTAAAATGCTACATGAAGTTCAGAATGCCAAGGTACTAGAACACCATCAACATCAACAACTATTCAAAAGAGTAGCAGAAGCTAATAATGTGGACTTATTAGTTCATATTCCAAGAATTTGAAATTTTTGTTATAAATTCCACCAGGATCTTGACCAAATTTATTTTTCAAAAGATATGGTGGGTAAGTCAATAGCACAGATAAAATCAGAGAGAATGTTAAACTCATTTAGAAGACTAAATTGTTCTCACAGTCATCAGAAACATTCCCTTGGATGCTGTGACTCAACAGAAGCAGAGTGCAGAACAGAAACAGCACCAATTGTGGATGAGAAACTGGGTTTGTGGGTTGGGGCTGGGGAATATCTTGTCCAAGGTTTAAAACACAGCTGGTGGCAAAGCTGAACAGGAGTCTAGGCCTCCTTATGGCCAATAAGTCCACTGTTCTTCCCCTAGAGTTACAGTCCTACATGAAAATACTAAGAGCTATCTATAATGTTCTGATTGACCTTCTCCCCAGTTATGAGTCAACTGGTGATTTATGATAGGACTGTTCCAATCATCTGACAGAACTGTGAAGATCTGAGGCTTGGCTGACAGTAAATACTGTGACTGGTAAACCCTCTGCTAGGTGGCACAGCTTCAGAAAAGCTCAATGGCTATTTCAGAGTGCTCCAGAGAGCTCTCACCTCAGAGCTATAGAAAACATCCCAAAGCACCAGCCTATACTATCTCTTCCCCCTCTCCAACCCCATTTATCTCCTTTCTTTTTCTCCCATTTGCCCACTCTTTTTTCTCCCTTTACTCCTCTCTTTTGCCTCTGCTTCAGAGTGGGCCATGGCACCTGAAGGCATTGCTTAGTTATGATGGCAGCATTAAGCCCTTTAACAAGATTACCAAAAATTATGAACAAAATTTATACTACAAAGAACTAAAAGAAAAAAAAGAACAATGAAAAAAACCCAAATGGTAAATCCCAGATTTCTCCTGGGAACTTCTAAATACACATTTTTTATAAAAATAGCAACAGCTTTCACTGTCATTTTTGACTAGGGATGACATCCCCTCTCACTCTTTCTGCACTCTTCGTATCATGTTCTGACTTGTATATATTTGTGCACATGTCTTATCTAGGCTCCTACTAGGCTCTATGAGGACAGGGATCATATCTTATTGCGCTTTGCATCCTCCCAACTCACACACAGTCACCTAGCAAAGGGCCTTAGTAAGCATGTAGCTGAATTTTACAATAAGTGCTCAAACCTTCTGGGCCCTTCTGTTTCCGTTCCACTTCTCTGCGATACTCTTCCAGCTCTCGGTCAGTGAGCTTGTTGAAGGGGTTTGGTCCTGTTGTGCTCACTATGACTCGTGGTTGGTACTCCTTTTCAATAATAGCCTTTGAAGCAGTCACCAGTTCCCCCTGATAAAATACAACAACAAAAGGTCTGCTATAACACCAAAATGTATTTAGAAGCTACTAAACCTTGACAATGGGTCAGGAAGTAGGGAAAAAATGAAATTCTCAGATTAATCAAAATTAATCCTAGAAGTGCTGCATTTGTTTATCGTTAGGGTCAGCAGCATTCTCAATATTGGAAGCTTTAGATAGATTGTTCCACTGGCACAAAATAAATTCAATCTTAAAAAAAAATCTCAGGTATCAGAAGCAAGAGGCTATGAAGAATGCAAAACAACATATCAGTTTGGATTGCTTTTAATGGAAACAAAATCAAGTTTCCTTATAGTCACAAAGATTAAAAAAAAAAAAGGATACATTACCTTCTTCAGACCATGAAGAATATCATGAATTCTTACCTTTAATTAGAATAAAATATGCTCTGAGATGTTTTATACTCAGAAGAGCACAGATAAATTCTGCTTTTTCCTATGCATTTAGACAGTTTTAGGTCTATGTGCTGATCTTTAATTCCTCCCAAAAATGCAGAGAAAAGGAACATGTAAATGCCAGGCATCTGCTTTAACTTGGAGAACTCACCTTGGGAATTTTAAAGATGAAAGTACAATTCCCTCTAAATGCTAAAATAATCTTTCTGTTATCAATCTCAGAGAGAAATCAGTGGCAAGGTAAATAGAAAATGGGACTGTCTATAATTCTTATAACTAATGTGAATGACTGGTCAATGTTGGTAAACATCTCTCTTTGGGACAGCCACAGTCCCCACATCTGCTCTGATAGACCATGACATTTCCCTTTAGCCTATGTTGTTTGGGGCCAGGGCTTATTAAATATTTGTTGTATGTGCACCTTGCTAAAAATCCAAAGCAGAACTGAAATACAGAAATCAAAGTAACTTTGGATTCTGGTTCTAAGGGAATAATCACATCTAAGAAACTATATGTGTAAAAGTCAATAATATAGATTGGCTCTTAATGCATTTTGATAGATAATGGTGCCAATTTTATCATGTGTAAGAGAAAGAATACAGGTCTTGCAATCAGTAAACCTAAGTGTGAATATTCGTTCTTAATATTGTCTAGCCATGTGACCCTGGACAAGTACTTTAACTCCTTCTGTGCTTTAGTTTTCTCACCTGTAAAATGGGGATTATACTTATACCATCTGCCTGTAAGGCTGGTGTGAACTAAATACTTTATAAACCTTAAAGAGCTATATAGATGTAAGCTATCATTATTATTATTATTATTTTAACACAACACAGGAAAGCTGTTTCTGTTGCCAGCTATCCATCTCAGGAAAACTGAATTGAAGGGCCAGCAAACTCAAAATTTCAAGACAGGAGAGATCAAGGAAAGGGATCTACTTTTCTCATTGTTCACGGGTACTCCCAGACAACCTCTGAAGGGACCAAATGAATTTTTCTGAAAAGAAGATTAATAGAAAGAGAAAGGGCACAATCTTTTATCATAGCGGTATAGTCGCACTGTACTCTACTATCGTTGAAGCTTATCTGGATTATGTGCTCAGAGCCAGGGACTGTATTTTACAGAGGATATTAATAAGCTGGAGAGTATCCAGAAGGTGGTAACTGGAATGGCTGAAGGTCTTAAGATCATGCCATACAAAGACTGGCACTCGAAACAGCCTGAAGACTGAAAGACTTAGCCAAAGGAAATGGGAGGGGAGCAGGGAACAGCCTGAAATGATAAATGTCTTCACATATTTAAAGAACTATTATGGGGAAGAGGGATTAGAATTGTTGTTGTTGGCCCCAAAAGGAAAACTAAGAATAATGGATAAAAGGAAAAATTTTCTAACAATTACAGCTATCTAGATTATGAATCACCAAAAAATTATTTTATAGAGCTAGAAAAAATAGTAACAAAATTCATCTGGAAGAACAAAAGGTCCAAAATTTCAAGGGAAATAATTAAAAGAAGTGCAAAGGAAGGTGGTCTAGCCATACCAGATCTTAAATGGTATTATAAAGCAGCAGTCATCAAAACTACTCGGTAGGCTAAGAAACAGTGGTGGATCAGTGGAATAGGTGTTAGATACACAAGACACAATAGTCAATGACTATAGCAATCTACTGTTTGATAAGCCCAAAGATTCCAGCTTCTGGGATAAGAACTCACTATTTAACACAAACTAGACACTGACCAACATCTTACACCATACACTAAGATAAAAGTCAAAATGAGTATATGATTTAGACATAACGGTTAGTATTATAAGCAAAGTAGGAGAGCAAGGAATAGTTTACTTGTCAGATTTATGGAGAATGGAAGAATTTATGAGCAAACAAGAGATAGGGAACATTATGAAATACAAAATGGATAATTTTGATTATACTAAATTGAAAAGGTTTTGCACAAACAAAGCCAATGCAACCAAGATTAGAAGGGAAGCAGAAAGCTGGGAAACAATTTTTATTGATGTGTGTCTGATAAAGGCCTTATTTCTGAAATATATAGAGAACTGAGTCAAATTTATAATACAAGTCATTCTCCAATTGATAAATGGTCAAAAGATATGAACAGGCAGTTTTCAGAGGAAGAAATTAAAGCTATCTATAGTCATAGGAAAAAATATTCTAAATCACTATTGATTAGAGAAATGCATTTCAAAACAGCTCTGAGGTACTACCATCACACAGATTGGCTAACATGATGAAACAAGAAAATGATAAATGTTGGAGATATGGGAAAACTGGAACAATAATGCATTGCTAGTGGAGTTGTGAACTGATCCAAACATTCTGGAGAGATAAAACTATTCCCAAAGGGCTATAAAACTGTGCACACCCTTTGACCCAGTAACACCCCTTTCTAGGTCTCTATCCCAAAGAGATCATAAAAATGGGAAAAGGACCCACATGTACAATAATATTTATAGCAGCTTTTTTTTGTGGTAGCCAAGAATTAGAAACTAAGAAGATCCCTATTAACTGGGGAATGGCTGAACAAGTTGTGGTATATGAATGTAATGGAATACTATTATGCTATAAAAAATGATGAGAAGGGAAATTTCAGAAAAACCTGAGAAGACTTACACGAACTGATGCTGAGTGAATTGAGCAGAAACAGGAAAACACTGTATTCAGTAACAGCAACATTGTATGACGACCAACTTTGATAGACTTAGTTCTCAGCAATGCAAGGATCTAAGACAACTCCAAAAGACTCATGATGGAAAATGCTGTCCATAGCCAGAAAAAAAACTATGGAATTTGAACACAAATTGTAGCATACTGTTTGTTCTCTTTTGTTTTGTTTTGTTTCTTCTTTCTTGTGGTTCTTCCCATTGGTTCTAATTCCCCTTTACAACATAACGAATGTGAAAAATATATTAATTAATTAGTTAATTAATTAATTAATATAAACGTGTATGTAGAGTCTATATCAAATTGTACACGATCCTGGCTGGAGGGGTGGGGAAGGGAGAAAATTTAGAACTCAAAATTTTATGGAAGTGAAAGTCGAAAACTAAAAATAAATAAGTATTTTAAAAAACTTTTTAAAAAAGATGAATTGATTGGTTACCTTGAGAAGATGCTAAGTTTTCCCTACTCTAGCCAAAAGTCTTTGTATACATAAGTCTTAAAGCAAATGCTAAATGACTGTTGGGAATGCTCTATAGGGATTCTTGTTCATATATGGGTTGGACCCGATCACTTCTGAGGGCCTTTCAGATTTAGATTCTGGGATTCCATTTGAAGGCATATAAAGTAAATAACTGGCAATGCTAATGGTGGCTAAGAAAAAGATTTAGTTTTCTGGAACATAATTTCAGATGACAGAGAAATTGGTTCTTCGTCAATCTATTTGTTTCCTTAGGATTCACAGAAGCCATGTTATTCATCCATGCAACATAACCAATAAGTGGTAATCCAGCTTTTGCTGAAAAGAATGCTTGACCAGAGACTTGCTGATCTGATTAACAGGATTTTAAATTGAAAATGGAGGAAGAACACAAACTGTAAAACTAAATGTTATGGAAAACATCAAGTATGTTATAGAAAGAACAGTGGGAAAAATTCCTAATCAGTTCCCAAGAAGAAATAACTGGGGAAAAGAGGCTGACATTAGCTATAGATGTTTACAGATCAAAGCACTATCGATCCCAAAATGGATCAACTTAAAATTTTAAACTGAAGGACATAATCAGAGCTGGGATTTTAAACCAGGTCCCCTGATTCTTTCCACTATACTATACTTTGGAGATGTGGTATAACAGCAACCTTCTAAAATTCCATTAGTATAATTCAAGAATCAGGGTTATGTCTCCCATGATCAGTGGTTCTTTCTCCTGGACCCAGGAGCTGGCCTCCCCAGTAGGTAAAACAAATAAATAGTACAAATATTATTATCCAAAAATATATTATCCATAAAGGGGAAGGGGAGAATATGCCTGGGGAAAAAATAGGTCTCCCCACTATATGAGGTCTTCCATTAATGGCTGGATGAATACTTGTTAGGCATGTTGTACAGTAAATTTTATTTAGATATGGGTTGGACTAGCTGGCCATTGAAGTCCCTTCCAGCTCCATAAAGGCAAAATCTATCTGTATCACTGAGATTTGGCTGGATAGGGTTCATCACTACGGCATAGCAATGAATATATATGTAGACAGTTTCAACTTTCCATAAGTAGACTGTTCTGCAAACCTCTTTATAAAACAATTATTACATAAAGTAGATTTGACCATGGCTGTGGGGAAAGGAAAGAGGGAAATAGGATGGAGACCCTGAGCTGTGGAGGAAGGAGGTCATTTTTCTTGACCTCTCTGCAGCTTCTGACACTGTTGTTCACCCTCTTCTCTTCCATGCTCTCCTCTCTAGGTTTTCATGAAACTACACTGTCCTGGTTCTTCTCCTACTTGTTGTACCATTCCTCAGTGGAAAAGGTTCTTCATCCATATCATGTCTGATAGTTACAGAGGTCTCCCAAAGCTCTGTTCCAGACCTCCTTATTTCTCCCTTTATACTATTTTGTTTGGTAATCTCATCAGCTCGCATAGATTCAATTATGACCTCGATGTTTTTATCCCGAAGTGACTTCTATACCGATCTCCAATCTCACATCTCCAACTGCCCATTGAGACATCTCAAACTGGATATCCCATAGACATCTTAAACTCAATGTGTCCAAAAGTGAATTCATTAACATTCCACCCCAAGTCCTCCCCTTTTCCAAATTCTATATTATTGTTGAGGGTACCATCATCTTCCTAGTTCCCCAGGCTCACATCTTCAACTCCTCACTCTCTCATCCCCCATATCCAATCTGTTGCCAAGCAAGTCCTGTCAATTCTATCTTCACAACCTCCTTCTCTCCTGTTTCACTAACACAACCCTCATGCAGGTCTTCATCACTTTACATCTGGGCTGCTGCAACACCCTGCCTTCACCTCACTCCCCACTCCTATCATCCTCCACTCAGCTGCCAAATAGCTTCTTAAAGTGCAGGTATGACTATATCACCCTCCCCTTCTTCCTCCCTCTACTCCATTCTATAAATTCTGACAGCTCCCTATTACCTCTAGGATCAAATATAAAATCCTCTGCTTGATGTTCAAAAGCCCTTCATAACATGGCCCCTTTATACCTAGTCTTTTTGCACCTTATTCACTCCCATGTTCTCTGAAGTCTGGCAACACTGGCCTCCTTGCATTTTCTTGCAGAAGAAATTCCACATCCCAAATCTAAGCATTTTCACTGGCTGTCTACCACGCATTGAACTTTATCCCTCCTCATCTCTGTATCTTATTCTCCCCAGATTCCTTCAAGTCCTAGCTAAAATCCTACCTTCTACAAAAAGTCTTTCCTAATCCCCTTAAGACTAGTGCCTTCTCTTTAGTGATAACCTCCATTTTATTCTGTTTGTATTGTCTATACACAATTTGCATGCTGTCTACCTTCTTAAATTGTATTTGAAAGCAGAAAGTGGTTTGTTGGTTTTTTTGGCCTTTCTTTGCATACATAATACTTAGGACAATACCTGGAAAGTGCTTAATAAATGCTTATTGACTAAGGTCCCTTACTGCTCTCAATTTATGATTCCATGAATTAGAGATGAAACTCAAGAAAACAATTTTGATCTCAAATTTTACATCAAAGATATCACTGACACTTGGTGGGATAAAACCCATGCTTGGCACATGGTTCTAGAAGAATATTTTTTATTCAAAGGAAAGAGGATGGTTGAAAAAGGGCTTAGGAACAAATAACACTAGATATTAAAGAGACATACTTATGTGAAGAAATATGGGAACAAGATGGGGAAGCATGGTAAAATTAAAGAAGGTTGATACAGAAGCAATTTTGTCATTGGTGTATATAACAGACCATCTCAACCAGAGGTGGGGAACCTGTGGCCTTGAGACCACAGGTGCTTGGGTGTGGCCTCTTGATTGAGTCTAAGTTTTACAGAACAAATCCTTTTATTAAGGGGATTTGTTCTGTGAAGTTTGGATTCAGTCAAAGAGCCAAACTTGAGGACCTAGAGGGCCACATATGGCCTTGAGGCTGCTGTTCCCCACCCCGGATCTAGATAGAACAAGGAAATAGAGGGGGAATTTGGGAAATAGATCATAAGCCTGGCATGGAGGCATGATATAGCAGTGAGTACATCAATTATTCTATCTGATGGAATGAACTTTCTGCCAAAAGCAGAGCAGCTCTTTGATTTACCTTAAAAGCTAGAGAAGTCAACAAAATTATCCTCTGGATATGATTCTTATCAACAAGGAAGAACTGGTGCATTGAGGTATAAATGATGAGAACCATCAATCCATTAATTAACAAACATTTATTAAGCCCATACTATGTGCCCAGCATTGTACTAGCTACTGGGCATAATAAGATGAAACTGGAAGGGTTTCTGCCCTCAAGTGGTTTATATTTTATTGGGGGAGGTAACATGTACAAAGACAGGTATATACAAAATAATTAAAAGGTAATTAGAGGTTGGAGGAGGCACTAGAAACTGTGGGGATTAGAAAAGGAAACCATGGGGGGAAATATCAACTTATAATTTAGGACAGAAGAGGAAAGGATAGCTGTGTACAGTTTTGACATGCAAGCTCTATTTCGGGAGAATGAATTTTTTAATGTTTCAGAGAAAGAACAGACAAGATTTTATAGCCCAAAATTCTACAAAGTATATCAGCTCAGGAGGATTAAGAGCCTCTAATTTATCCTGTATACATCTTGTTCGCATATAGTTATTAGCATGTTGTTTCATCAATTAAACTGTGAGCTCCCTGAGGGCACAGAATATTTTTGTTTATCTTCATATCTCTGGTGCTTAGTACAAATGTCAGGCACATAGTAAGTACTTAATAAACGCTTATTGTTGTTGGCTATTGACTCTTAAGAATGAAATTCAAGCACTGGCTCTGGAGTCAGGAGGATCTGAGTTCAAATCTGATCTCAGACACCTAACACTTACTAGGTGTGTGACCTTGGGCAAGTCACTTAACCCCAATTACCCTGCTTTCCTCCCTCCAAAAAGCAAAAACAAAAACAAACAAAAAAACCCAACCAAAGAATGAAATTCAATCAAAGGAAAGAAAGCTGCTATAGAAGGTATGGAAGGACAAAGAATTCACCAATTTAGAATTTTAAAAAGCATATAGAGAGAAGATGGAAGGAAGGAAAGCTAGTAGAATACAAAGGGATGGCATGGTCCTGTAAGAATGTCAGAAGCTCTAAAGTTCAGACAAAGTTGAGGCTAGCAAGGAAAGCTAAGGATGGCAAAAAGGGTTCACTTAACTAAAGGAAAAGAATCAAATAAGGAATATAACTGATATGTGGGACAATTAACATGACAGAGCGAAAGCAGAGCTTTTATTTTGCTTCTGTTTTCTCTGCCAAATAGTGATTTTCTGGTTAAAAAGGACAAAAAATGGCTAATAGGAAATTGATACCAATGCTAAGTAAAGAGATAATCTTTTTGTCTCTTCTTGTATAGTCACTACCCTAAACTCAGATTTAGCATCTCTTTCCTAGATTATTCTAAAGCTCCCTAATTGGCCTCTCTGCTTTCAGTTTCTATTTCCTTCATTTCAGTCTTCTCACAGCTGCCAAAATAATCTTGCTAATGAAGAGGTCAGATCATGTCATTTCCCCAGCTCAAAAATCTCCCTATTTCCTCTAAGATAAAACACAAATGTTCCAGTCTAGAATTTAGCTTTTTATAATCTGAATCCCAACCAACCTTTCAAAACATTTCTATATTCCTTCCTTTTGCATTTTAGCCAAATTGACCTACTAGCTGTCTCATCTTCTACCCTTATATCCAGGCTTGTCCCCCATTCCTGAATTGTAGTCCTTTCTTACCTCGAATCTTAGACTATTTAACTTTAGCTCTAGTAATATCATCTCTCTGAAACTTTCTTGATTCCCTACTGTGTAGTTAGTACATTCTCCTTTGTCAAATTATCTTGTATTTATTTATCTGTGAAAATGTCTTGAGCACAGGAATGTTTTCATTTTTATCTTTGTATCCCCAATGCCTTGTATGTAGTCTGTATTTTGTCAATTTTTGTTGAATTTAACTGAAATTTAAATCTCAACTCAACAAAACTCAAAGCCTTTATCAACCATTTCCTATTTACACAGATGTGTGCACATGTGCACACCCACACATACAAGTGCACACACAGGTTATGAGCCTTGCTACCAAGAAGGTTCCTAAGCAAAGGACACTGTTGTTGGTTACTTTTTGTTCAGTATTTTTACTATTAACTTAGAAGAAGGCACAGATAGCATGATTATCAAATCTACATATGAACAGAAGCTGAGGATGACAACTATAAGGTTCTGGAATAGAAAATGAGACCCAAAAAAGATCTCAGCATGCCAGAATGCAGGGCTGAATCTAATCAGAGGAAATTTAATAAGTATAAATGTAAAGTCCTAAAGAGGTTAAAAAAAAAAACAGCTGCATAAGTAGAGAGGTGAATATTATCTCAGGTTTCAGTAAGAGAAGTAGCATAACAGGGAAGTTTATAATCTTTACTGTGTCTTGTTTTAGTGAAACTAAATCTGGAAGATTGTGTTACGTTCTGGCCAGCACATTTTAGAAAAGGCAATGAGAAATTAAGGCAGATGCTAAGGATAACTTAGAGGATGAGGGGATTTGAAGCTATTTCACTGGAGGACTAGTTGAAATAACTGGGGATATTTAGCTTGCTAAAGATAAGGAAAAGTGACAGATGTCTCCAGGCATTTGAAGGACTGACATGCAAAAAAATTAATTCTGCTTTCTGAAACAATGAGTAAAAGTTCATAAATCATAGGATCAAAGACTAGAGATAAGAGGTCACTGAGTAGAATTCCTTCATGTACTGATGAGGAAACCAAGGCACAGAGAGATTAAGTGACTTGTCCAGTTTCAGAGTCAGATTCCAGATTAATCTTTTTTCCCAACAATTACAATTGTCCAAAGGTACAATGGCCTTACTTGGTAAATTGTCCATCATTGGAGGTCTTTAAGAAGAGACAAGAAATAGGGGGCAGAGCCAAATGGCAGAGTAAAAGCAGGGACTTGCTTGAGCTCACCCCCAAGCCCCTCCAAATACCTGTAAAAAATGACTAAACAAATTCTAGAGCTACAGAATCCACAAGTTGACAGAGTGAGACAAGTCTCCAGCCCAGGACAGCCTGGAGGCTTGACAGGAAGGGTATATATCACATTGGGCTGGGAGTGGAGCAAGTCTGGTGTAGACCAGGCCAGCACAAGGGACTGAACAGCTGGTGGCTGTGGTGGTTTCCAGACTTCTTAACTCATAAACACCAAAGACAGCATAGAAGGTCAGTAGGAAAACTCTTTGGGACCTGAGTGAAAAAGGAGCATGGTCCAGCCCCAGCCCCAGAACAGCAGAGGTGGCATTAGCAGTGGCAGTGGCAGCAGTGGAAGCTCCTTCTTGAGCTCTGGGCCCACAGATGATAGGGGATTGAGTGGTTGATACAAAAACCCCTGGAGCCTGGGACAGTACACTCACTCCCACCCCAATCCCCACTGGAAGCAGAGTCCTACCTTGACAAAAAGTTAGAAAGTCAAGTATTTGGCTAAGAAAATGAGCAGAGTAAAAAAAAAAACTCACGACTATAGAATCTTAGTTTGTTGACAAAGAAGATGAAAACATACAACCAGAACAAAACAACAAAGTCAAAGCTTCTGCATCTAAAGCCTTCAAGAAAAATATAAAATGGACATGAGAGAGCTCAAAAAGGATTTTGAAAATCAAGTAAGAGAAGTAGAGGAAAAACTGGGAAAAGAAATGAGAATGACATAAGAAAATAATGAAAAACAAGTTGATAGCTTGCTAAGAGACCCCCCAAAAAAACTGAAGAAAATAACACCTTAAAAAATAGACTAACCTAAATGACAAAAGAGGTCCAAAAAGCCAATGAGAAGAATGCCTTAAAAACCAGAATTGGTCAAATGAAAAAGAAGATCCAAAAGCTCACTTAAGAAAATAATTCCTTCTGTACAAACAAAGCCAATGTAACTAAGATTAAGAGGGAAGTGGGAAATTGGGAAAGAATATTTACAACCGATGTCTCTGATAAAGGCCTCATTTCCAAAATTTACAGGGAATTAAGTCAAATTTACAAGAATACAAGTCATTCCCCAATTGATAAATGGTCAAAGGATACGAACAGGCAATTTTCAGAGGCAGAAATTAAAGATATCTTTAAACATATGGAAAAATGCTCTAAATCACTATTGATTTGAGAAATGCAAATCAAAACAACTTTGAGGTACCACATCTCACCAGTCAGATTGGCTAAGATGACAAAACAGGAAAATGACAAATGCTGGAGAGGATGTAGAAAAATTGGAACACTAATGCATTGTTGGTGGAGTT
>CM053592.1:142408269-142427573 GCA_028646515.1 Pseudochirops corinnae
CACTGCTAAAGACAACTCTACAAGCCTCAGGATGGAAGGAGATACCTAAACTCAGAGAAAGATATAGAAAGACTATAGTTTAAATGGAGACTGAAGCAAAACTCGTTATCGTTCTCTTTCATGTCTGGTTTTGTTTTGTTTTGTTTTTTTCTTTTTCCAGTGATCACTCATTGGTTACAACCCTTCTATATGACCAAACTATTGTACAATGTGAAAGTATTTGCAGATCCTATACATGATTGCATGCCACCATGGGGAGGGGGGAAAGGGAGGGAAGAAAATCTGAAACTCAAGTGATTGTGGAACTGAATCTTGTAAATTAAAAGTAAATTAGTAAATAAAAAATTTAAAAAAAAAGAAAATAATTCCTTAAAAATTAGAATGGAGCATATGGAAGCTAATGACTTTATGAGAAATCAAGAAATTATAAAACAGAACCAAAAGAATGAAAAATACAAGACAATGTGAAATATATCACTGGAAAAACTACTGACCTGGAAAATAGATCCAGGAGAGATAAATTTAAAATTATTGAACTACCTGAAAGCCATGATAAAAAAAAAAAAGTCTATACATCATCTTTCAAGAAATTATCAAGGAAAACTGCCCTGATATTCTGGAATGAGAGGGTAAAATAGAAACTGAAAGAATCCACCAATAGCCTCTTGAAAGAGATCCCAAAAGGAAAACTCCTAGGAATATTGTATTCAAATTCCAGAGTTCCCAGGTCAAAGAGAAAATTTTGCAAGCAGTCAGAAAGAAATAATTCAAGTACTGTGGAAATACAATCAGGATAACACAAGATCTAGTACTTTCTACATTAAGGAATCGAAGGACTTGGAATATGATATTCAAGGGGCCAGAGGAGCTAGGATTAAAACCAAGAATCAACTACCCAGCAAAACTGAGTATAATTCTTCAGGGGGGAAAATAGACATCCAATGAAATAGAAGACTTTCAAGCATTCTTACTGAAAAGACAAGAGCTGAATAGAAAATGTGACTTTCAAATACAAGAATCAAGAGAAGCATGAAAAGGTAAATAGGAAAGAGAAATCATAAGGAACTTATTAAAGTAGAATTGTTTACATCCCTACATGAAAAGATGATATTTGTAACTCATGAGACCTTTCTCAATATTAGGGTAGCTGAAGGAAATAGATATAGATAGATAGACAGACAGACAGAGGGAGGGAAGGAGGGTACAGGGTGAGTTGAAAATGAAAGGATGATACATGAAAAATAAAATTAAGTGGTGAGAGAAGAATATATTGGGAGAAGTAAAAAGGAAGAGACAGAATGAAATAAATTATTTCACATAAAAGAGGCAAGAAAAAGGTTTCACGATGGAGTAGAAGAGGGGGAAGGTGAGAGGGAATGAGTGAACCTTACTTTCATTGGATTTGGCTTAAGGAGGGAATAACATAGACACTTGATTGGGTATCTTACCCTACAACAGGAAAGTAAAGAGGAAGGAGATAAGGGGGGGAGGATGACAGAAGGGAGGGCAGATTGGGGAAGGGGTTAGTTAAAGCAAACACTTTTGAAAAGGGACACAGGTAAAAAGAGAAAATAGAATAAGTGGGGGGGGGTGGGACAGGATGGAAGTAAATATAGTCTTTCACAACATGACCATTATGAAATGTTTTTCATAACTACATATATATAAGCTATATTGAATTGCTTGCATTCTCAATAAGGGTGGGTGGAGAGTGAAGAAGGGAGAGAATTTGGAACTCAAAGTTTTAAAAACAAGTGTCAAAAATGGTTTTTACATGCAACTGGGAAATAAGCTCTACAGGCAGTGGGGTATAGAAATCTATCTTGTCCTACAAGAAAATAAGACAGAAGGGGATAAAGGGAGGTGGGGTGATAGAAAGGAAGGCAGACTGGGGGAAGGTATAATCAGAATGTATGCCATCTTGGGGTGGGAGGGAGAGATGGGCAGAAAATTTGGAACTCAAAATCTTGTGGAAATGAATGTTGAAAACTAAAAATAAATTAATTATTTAGAAAAATTTGTTGGGGATATTACAGAGCAGATTTCTGTTTGCATATGTACCAGACAAGAAATTTCTGAGTTCTCTTTCAATCCTGATATTCTATAATTAGTTTGCATTTCTCATCCCAAAAAAACAAATGAATTATAAAATTTTCTTTTTGAAGGCCTCTTGATTAAGACTACAGTTTTAGAAGACTGTATTCTCTTTTGTCATGCACAGGCTATCATTAATAAAAGTAGGCAAAGACAAACAATTGCTTAAGTTCTAAGCATCTAGATTCACAGCTACTCAGAAGCCCACAATCGTGTACAGTAATGATTTTGGCAGAGTAAATAAATATGCCTCTGAGATTACGTTATATATACTCTAATATATTTTGTATGTACCTAGTTATTTTCATGTTTGTTTCTGCCATTAGAACACAGGTTTCCTGAAGAATCTTTTTGTCTTTTTTTTTTTCTGAGTATCCCATAGCTCTTAGCCCAATGCCTGACATATTTATAGTAAATGCTTGATAAATGTTTGTTGATTGGCTGAACTTCACCAAGAAGACAGTCAAAGGGCATTTAGGCAGTGCAGTGGATAGAGCACTGACTGGACCTAGTGTCAGGAGGACCTGAGTTCAAATGTGATCTCAGCCACTAAGAGCTGTGTGACCCTGGGCAAGTCATTTAACCCTGACTGTCTCAAAAAAAAAAAAAAAGGGCAAATTTTCCTCTATACTGAATCCCAAAAGAAGTCACAGAATTTGTGTTTTAGGACTACCAGGTTACAGTGAAGTGGGCCACGTGGTTAAATGCTACATTTAAAGACAACTTAGGCAAAAGTATGTGTTCATGACAAAAATAAAACAGCTTACAGTAAGAAGGACAGTGAGGGAGGGAACTAAAAGAAGCAAACATGAAAGTATTATTTATAAGAAACAACTAGGAGGGAATATGTAAGAACTGTACAAGAAAATCTACAAAACAAAAGCAAACTTCTAGTTCAGTATCAGTAATAAACAAATTACTTCATTTAAATCAACATCAATCTAAATGGGATCAGTTTTTAGACAACAAAATTGCAAGTAGCTTCTTCTGAGCATTAATTTTCATCTGGACACATTTATCATACAAGGCAAAGGCATATTATATTTTTCCGTGATAATATTTGGATTAATTATAGGACAGAAATGTTTTCTTTAAAAGTTCACTTTTTAGCTTCCTTAACAAAATATCCTATATACAAGCAGTGTGGCAATGAGTTCATCCTACAATGCTGAGATGATGGACTTTCTATCTACAAGTGAACAGATTTGGATGGCAAACAAATTATATGGTCAACTATATAAGTGAGTATCATTTAAAATGCAACCTAAAAAAAGGAGCCAGTAAGATAGTAAGTCTATGACAAGTGAGGGAAGATAAGTATTTTCTGCCCTATAACATTAAGAAAAAAGAAAAGTTCCTCCAAAAGAAGTGGTATGAAGTATACTCTAAAAGCCTAAGTAAACACCATCTAAGTACCTCTGCAAACTCCATCATTCAACAAGTTGGGTTTCCATACAGAAATGGTAAATCATTGTCACATACATATTTTTCTTATAACTTTACTTAGCTTGAATAGATGTCTATTTTTTTAGTTTTTGCTTTTTGGAGGGCAGGACAATTGGGGTTAAGTGACTTGCCCAAGGTCACATGGCTATTGTGTTAAGTGTCTGAGGCCGGATTTGAACTCAGGTCTTCCTGACTTCAGGGCCAGTGCTCTATTCCCTGTGCCACCTAGCCGCCCCCAGGCTTGAATAGATAGAAGACAGTCTCCATTACAGTTTTACTCTGATACCTTCTTGCTGGCTAGTGACAACCCATGATTTTCAAATGCTGTGCCAAGTCAAATTCAGTTCTTGGCTGGAAATGCAGCTTAGGCTGTGTCTATGTTGAAAATGTCACCATCAAAAGTCTGGCCGCATGGTAATGAATTTTTCTGGCCCATACAACTTATGGAGCTATCCACTGACGCAGAGTGGGTTGCAATCTGAATTGCTGGAAGGTATACCCACAGGGATGCTTCTCTAAAATGATAGTTTATCCTATTTTTACGGTTTATTAATTGATGAAATAGAGATAGATCTCACAGATTTCCTTCTGAAAGGAGCAGAATGTAATTATACTAAGTTAAAAATTTGAACATTTAATCTATTAAACCTCTTTCAATTCAGAATATTCTAGCAACTCAATGGTTTAACATTTCAAGATAACTAAAAATAAGGACAAATATAACATTTCTAACTCCAATGGTAGTAGTCGGCACCAGCAAAATTTCTCATTTCGGGGGCTAAATCCATGTCATACACTGAAAGGTTCTGTATTATAGAAAATACTGCACATCTTTTTTTTTTTTTCAACAAAATCACTAATAAATGAGAAATTAAAATACCAGATTTCAAGGAACACATGAAGTATCTTGTCTAGGGTGTTTTTTTCAAAGGCTTATTTTATTATCAGTAGGGCATGCCATGACACACTTTTCGCTTCTTCCAATTTGATGAACTTTGTGAATGTTATAGTCTTGAGCAAAAAATGGGTAAAATTCCACAGTGAAGAACAGCCACTGTTCCAAGCTAAAGTTTCACAGAACTTCTCTACTTATGAATGCTTTTATCTAGTTATACATAGCCAAGATTGCTAATTTATAGAAAGCAGTCATTTACTGAAGGAGAGGAATCAGTTGCTTATTTTCTGCTGATGTCTCCTTAGGAGTCTGACACTATTTTGGAGAAGTAATTAAGCCTGTGACTGAGCTAGTCTATAATAGATTCCATTAAACACTGTTAAATACCCCCAAGATCACACTCCTAACCCCCCCCCCCATCAAATCCTACCTTGCAATAGCCAAATTACATGCAGAACTGTAGGAATGTCATACAAAAATTCATATCACATTTCACCTCAAGAAAAAACATTGGAAAATATAAAAATAACTCATGTCAATGTTTTAGTCAAGTATAGACTATACAGAACAGAACTTTATGTATCTTTTATTAAGTCCACCTAAGAGTAATTTTTTTTTTAGATAAAACAACCACTAATAGGGAAAACAAATTAGGGAAAGGGAAGGCTGAACAACAACAGTATACTTGTAGGTAGTTAATGACAGGGCAGTAAGTACCTTTCTAACAGAGAGAGATTTAGCGGGACTAAAGGCCTGCTCTGTGAGATCGAGCCCTTCAATAGTTTCCGTACAGTCAGAGAGGGGAGCATCCTGAAACAGTAAACTGAGTAAACAGAGCAAACCAAGCCTGATCTTCATAATTTTAATCAAGAGCACATTATGGTGCCAATTACAAGCATGCGGCAGAAACACAGTCAATATAGTTCTAAATAGCTACGGGAAAGACGTTACATGCAAAAATGCATCAAACCATGGTTTACACAACTAACCAAACCTTATAAAACGCACAAAAAAAGCCCCCACTCCTCCCACACCTATCAATTTCACAGATCCTAACATGTGATATCTTAAATGCATTAGGTAGCATATCTAGGCATACTGACAGATACTTTTGCAAGTATTTACAAGTACTAGTAGTACTAACTATCAATATTAGAAATCTCAGAAGTGCATTTACATCAGCAGCATATATTTAAACTACCATTCCTTCTTAAAGCAACTACTTTTTTATTAGCAGCATTAAACTTCAGACAGGCAACAGAGAACATCACTCATGGCATTTTATACATTACATGGTTAAACTATATGAAAAATCTAGATGACATAAATCCATCTAGGTTTCTAAAGGATGACAGCCTATAAAACTGCTTTTCCATACTGCATGCATTATGTTGAGCAACGATTCACAAAGCATACTCCACTATCATGCTTGATCTATTTAAATAAAAAAGTCTAAAAGTTTTTTCTCAACACACTTTAAGAAAAATAACAGGGTTGCTTCTAATACTTACCTGGTAAAGTTATTCTCTGTCACAGAATAATTTTACAAATGAATAAAATTATAAATACATCACATTAATGCTGAAGACAGTCTGAGTTCTCACCTGTACAAGACTCCTGTCCATTACTACACCACAAAGAACCTGTGATTGAGGACCAGCAGTTTTGATATCCTGTAAATTTTGCTCTCGGATCTGCAAGTAGGGGGAGGGGAAGAATAAGAACAAATACATATAAAAGGTAGAATGAAACCTATCTTGTTAATGATGCAACTTATGATTCTTTTGTATCAGGAGCCTACCTGACTTCAGGTTCATTTTTCCCTCCTCTGCCTCACACCACAGAAAATGGAACAGATGCCAGAAGTGAATCTCTGAAGCTACAGAGCCCTTAACAACCATTTTACTATGTTCAAGCTATGCTTCTTACAGAGTCTGAGATTTATAACACATTCAACATTTAGATAGTTTAAAGTAATATAATTGGGCTTAATAAAGTAAAAACTATGGCTGGAGAATTAGGGATTTTTCTTGACTTAACAAAGACCTTCACTGATAAACTCATTAGGAACATGAGGAAAATATTTTCTAGCTGCTCTATATCACTGTAATGCTATAAATATTGGTAAATAATGTTGATAAAGCAATTTGAGTTATCTTCATTCATCGTTTATTGAGCTCCCATACTCAAGGTACTATTCTGGGTTCTGTGAGAGATTGATAAATAATAAAACATATAGTCCTTGCTGGAAGATTGATAATCTAGTATGGGTATTGCTGCACAAAGGCATAATCTTAACTTTTGCTATCTCAATCCCTTCATCTGTAAATGAGAAATTAAGATAACTCTTACAAATCCCTTTCAGCAATAACTTTCCATTTTCTAAGGTCCCTTCCAAATTTAACAGTCTATTGAATAAAATACAAATTAGGAAAATAAGAGAAGAGTAAACAAATTAAAATAGAGAATAGCAAAGCAATATGAGTTTAGAAGAAGGAAAAATCAATACCAACTAGGGGATTATGGAAGGTTTCATGAATAAAATGGTATTTAAGTTTGATCTTCAAGGATGGGAAGAATTTTAGCAGATGGAAATGGGATGAAGAAATTCTAAGTACCAGAAAGCCCTTGCCACGAATTGATTCCATTAAAACATAACCTTTGTTTTGTAAAACAACATGGGCAAGGAGGAGCCTAGGAGAGAGCATTTAGTGGCACAGGATCAATGTTATAAATAAAATGGTAAACAGAGGGTAATTTCAGAGAAGTAAATGCACATCGAATCATTAAATATCCAATTTGTAACTCAGTAAATTAGCCAAATAATGTCATGATGGGGGCTTGGGATAATAAACTATAATGATGTTATTGTGAGGGATACACTTGTACAGGGAACATTGTAAACAAAGGTGTGGAGGTGAGAAAAGACAAAAGGATGTTTTCAGATGCCAATGAATTGTTTAGTTTGGCTGGATGGCTGAATACCCTACAAAACGGGAAAGGTAGGTTGAAGGCAGACTTTGGAGAGCCTTAGATCATATCTACAAACCAAAAAACTATAGCTCTGTAGATTCTAACTGTGCACCTTGGCAAGTAGGGTATCTTACAGCAGACTTTGGATTAAACTTTTTATCTCATTTTGAAGATACTAATTTAAGGACAAAAATTTAAGAAAATAATGATTGCTATCTTCTCAGCAATAGCTTTATTAGTGAAAACTGTCTTTTTATAATGGAAGATGTTAGAAATATCAGCATAAGCAAAAAACCCTCTGGTCATCATTTATGGTATATTAGTTTCAACAAAATAGTAACTAATTAAAATGGACAGAAAATACACACCTTGTTCCTCATTTCCTGGACCTCTTTAGGGTTAGTGTTCAATGGAACAAACAGGTTAGGGACAGCAGAGGTGGAAGTTCTAGGTCCATCCTCTTTAGTCCACTGTAATATCAAGAACAGTTGAATAGTCAGGATTGCTACAATGGCAAACGACATCCACAGCAGCAAATTTACATCACATTTCTTCATGCACTATACATAACAGATAGAGAACTGAACCAATGATTTCATTTCATTTCTCAATTCCCAACACCCTCAAACTTCTTCCTGCATCAAACAATATAGAAGGAAGTTAAGAATCTGTTAAAAAAAATGTATATGTTTTAAAGTCAAAATTGTGACTTATCAACAAATGCATTTTCAAAACTTGTCTAAAACATATGCACAATAAAAAAAGGCTTACGCTAGAAAAAAGCTTAAATTTTCTTTGCAATGTCACTTTAATAGTGAATGCTAGCATTTTAACAGCGATCATTGATTCACCGCTCTGATAATTAACAGACATTAAAGCAAACTTAAAGCATAAGATGACAGTAGTATGAAAAGCAATGTGATGTTACTAACCAGGTGTAGTGAATGATTCTGAACCGTGAGGCAAGAGTGGGCATCACCAAAGTTTTGCATTAAAAGAAACTACAGAATCAGAATGTTTTGGCTGCATAATTACTTCAACCCAAGAAAATTACTGTATGAACACTTATACAGTAGCTACCTGGTGGAAGAGTTTGGTGATGTCAAATATTTCATTTAACTTAATAGTTTCAAGCGTTATAAAGAAAAACCCCAAACTGAAACTTTAAGCATTTCATGAGACCCTTGTTGAAGGCTGTTTTACTTATCAGTGCAGCTGGTGTGTGGATGGCTTTCTGCTCCACATTTTCTCTTATTTTCTAAACCAGTACATTTTAAAAAAGGAAAACTATAATTCTTGGGCCTAAACAGCACTGAACATTAAAACAAGCCTATTTTCCAGAGCAAATGCTTTGTCTTTCTGAGTATTTTCAGGAGACAATAAGATAGCTGTAAGCCATTAAGACTTTAGAGGAAGCAACAAAATGCTAAAAATGCTTAGCCACCATAAAGGAAAATATGGAATGAATATGGAGCTGCGGAATACTCACTGATGATTATCTTCTCAGATAAATATAACTCCAGCTTTTTATTAAAGATAATTTTTTTTAGTCAAAACATTAAAACAACAACCTCAGAAGCCTGAAAGTGCTTGAAAAATTAAGAACAAGTATTATAAATTAAACACACCAACCTGGGACACTGTATGATTTTTATCTTATTCCACAATAATATAAAGACAAGGT
Source organism: Pseudochirops corinnae (assembly GCA_028646515.1). NCBI lineage: Eukaryota > Metazoa > Chordata > Mammalia > Diprotodontia > Pseudocheiridae > Pseudochirops > Pseudochirops corinnae. The sequence goes on from CM053592.1 coordinate 142,417,362, forward strand.
AATTTAAGTGTTTAACAAGGTCTTTCCTTCAAATGTATGCCAATTAATTATATGTAGCAAGGGATTTGATTACATTGTTTTCAAGTCAACATAAATAAAACTTAAAGCTACAGCTGGATGTGCTTTTAAGTAGCCCAATACTACAGAAATATACTACACCATTTGGGTAACAGCTAAAAGAAATACTTTATCCCACTTTCAAATGAAAAGAAAAAGTAAACTCATTTAAGCAAGTAAAACCATCTAAACAAAACAGGAAAAAAAACTTCAAAGGAAAAGGAAATAAGAAGCCCATTCACCATATACATAAAGAATTTCTCTGCTTTTTTCAGGGTTTACTAGAAAAGTCTACTCATTTGCTCAAAGAGTATATAGATTCTCTAAAAACAGTTTTACCAATAGAAAAAAAAACTAAACTAAAAACCATCTAGAGAAGGCTGAACTTTTTTTTTTAAAAAAAATTATAGTGTCAAACAGCCATAAAGAGGAGAACTGAAAGATGTAACTTGACTATTTAAAGTCAGTTGTTTTACATCTCAACTGAACCCTGTAGAGCTGATCATGCATCTGGGTTCAATTCTAATCTTCAGTTCCCTCACATAGGCCTCTAGGAGTGCTTATAGTACTTGTAGATATGCGAATCTCTATTTGCATTTTAAAGTAGGAACTGTTGACTATCAAAAGAGAAATCAATTAAGTTTTTGAGACTAACAGAGGGGCTTGAGGTCCTAAATCATGTGAATACCATTACTTTGGAATATCTCTCAGTACATATTTTAAACTTTAAATAGCATTAATAACAACAAAAAAAAAATCACCAGTTGCAGTATCTTTCGATTAGTGCCTGCTGATGGCCTGAGCTGCACTTTAGTCATGCCGCACCCAGCTGGGACTGGAGGAGAGACTTATCACTTATGGCCATCTACTTACATGCAACAGTTCATGCAGGAGGCAGCTGGTTGTGAACATTTAGAGGCTTTGGGATACAGAGAAATGTAACAGGTTGCAGGACAGAAAAATTAAAGCTAGGAACACATGAATATTACATTAAGTAAAAACTGCTTAAGAAAGCACTAAAGATCTTTTTAATAGAGACTAGTCTATTGGAATTACTTAATCAAATCACTGAAATTGACTTGGGATACTAAAATACTAGTTTAATAATATAAAGGTATAAAGGTCTTTCCATGCATGCAGTATTAATAGTCCTGAGGCAAATATAAATTGACTTAAAGTACGGTAGTATACAAATTTGATTCATTTAAGTGATCTGATATTTTACACTACTGAGTCAAGCTATTACTAGAGTAAGCAAGCAAATAATCTGCATCTTAAGCAGTTTCAAGCAGACAGTATTAGAGAAAATCACAGAATCTGAGTTAGAAAAAAATCCAGAGATCATCTAGTCTAACCCATCTGAAGCATCAGTTCTCCAAAATTAAACCAATATAAGAAGTTTACTCTGCCAGATTAAAAGAAGGTTAATGCAGTAGTTTTAGTTTTAACCAAGATTAGAAAAGTTTTTGATTCCCAAAGCCTCCAAACTTTCAGCCACCCAAGTTGCTCTACATCATCTAACTATGAACAGTAAGGTAGGCACAGACCAAGCAGTTGGTAATACAGCTTGGCACGCAGACACCGGACGAGAGAGACTGCAGCAAGGGTTTCACGTGATCGTGTGTAATGTTCGTCCACACCTTAGTCTTCGACTTGGGACTGCTTCCATTCTGCCCTTCTTCAGAAGCATCATCACCTCTGCCAGAATTCAGCCATCTTGTCTTCTCTCGCTGTTGTTTCTGAAAACTGTGTCTGAGAGGGGAGCAAGTGCCTGAATCACCGTCACTAGCAAAGGAGTAACCTGTGACACTAGCAGGAACCTCAACATCACTGTATTTTTTGGATTTCTCTCTCAAAGCAGGGCATCGATATGGGTAGCCAGTTCTATAACCCTGAGGACAAAATGGACAAAAAGAATCAAAATTCTGTGTTTCACAAAATCTATTTCTATTCAATTTATTCATTACTGCAATATAAGTTATGGTCATCGACTTAAAATGCAAAAGAAGAACAAATACAAATTATAACTATTTTTTAAAGTCTGATTACTTCCTTAAAGGATGCAGCAATCTTGGGACGGAGCTGGGGAGGGGAACAGACCTGGGATTTTAGAGGTATAAAGAAATCCCAGGTAAGAAAATTCCCTCTACCAATGTATCTTAGCACCTCTTCTGTAACAAACTTAGAAAGTTGCCTAGGGCACTTAGAGGTTAAGTAGTTTGTCTAGGGCCATGCACCCAGGATGCATCAGAGTTGCGATTTGAACCCAGGTCTAGAATCTAGACTGACTCTAGCCACTGTGCATATAGCCTCAAATTTTGGAGTATAACCAAAAAGACTCTTCTCATTGAGCTGAATACCAACTTTTGATACTCAGCATTTTCACAACTCCCTTAGCTGCCTCTGATTAGAGACTGGAGGGCTCTTCCCAAAGCCTGCTTTTACAGAGGATTCAGAACTTTCCGGGAAACTCCATTTTCTATTAGCAGCTCTCCTTGGTTTCAACTCCAGGGAACATCATATAACTGTACCAGGTACTCCCTGGTGCCCCCCTCCCCACTTTCAGTTTCCTTTTGTGAGCTGTCTTCCCCCATTAGACTGCAAGCTCCTTGAGGACAGGGACAGACTTTTTCTTATTTGTATCCCTTAGAGTTTAACATAGTGCTAATAGTAGTAGATGCTTAATAAATGTTTACTGAAATTGAAAATTAAGATCTCCTGATATTTTCCCCAAAATAGCAACATTTAGTTAAACATGGTCAAGGAATCACGGGTTAAGAGTGAAAATAGCAAATTTGTGTATAGTTCTAAAAATTCAAATTTTAAGAGTGATTTCTTCCCAAATTCCAGTACAGTTTTATAGTCTATGTCATCTATTATCCATAGTATACTATGATTACAGTACTCATGGGATTCAGCTGTCTGAGGAAGGGTGGAGAGTGGGGGAGAGAGGAATGATACAAAGGAAAGATGCTAAATGGTCAAGAATGGATAATCCAGATCAAGTGTAAAAGACTGAGGTGGGAGTAAAGAGGGTCTTATAGAAGCATCCAGAAATACGCTTCAGGTGCCTCAGCTGATGCTATACTATGGAATTATATGGTTCTACAGAAAGTGTCACTGAGGCAGCCGGTCCCCCACCTACTTCCACCCCATCTCTGTTTCTTCAAATCACTGACGCATAGATAATAATTTACCATATTTTGAGAGAGATCAAATTTAATGAAAACACCATATTTTTTTAAAAATTCATTTTTTAATTCTAACATGCTCTAAGCAAGTCAGACATAGTATGGCATGATGTTGTTATTATTTATGTTAATGATAGTAGTTCAAATTTATAAAATGCTTTATGTACATTATCTTATTGATACTCAGAACAATACTATAGACATTGGAAGTATTATTATTATTCATTTCCAAATAAGGGACTGAGGTTCAAAAAAGTGACCTGACCACGATTGTACTGCTGAGTAATTAAGCCTATTTAAATTATGCTTTCTGGTGCTAAATTCAGTGCTCCTTCCACAAAACCACTGAATTATTTCAAATGAGATAATACATGTATGTGCCTAACTATCACAAAATAGTAAATGAAAGTAACATAATAAGTAGTATTCAACATTTTATAATAAATCAAGACATTTTCTTCTTTGAAAGTCTATTTATGCGTCTAAACGGACTTAGACCTACACAATGACTTCGCTTCCTACATTTTATGTTTTGGAATATATAGTTATTTTTCATATAAAATGTTATATATGTTGACAGTGAGTTTATTATTGTTATTTTTAAATGAAGATGTTAAAAATTTATAAGTTTGAACTTTCAATAAGGAAAATATTGAGAGATATAACTTACATAAACGAAAGTTCTTTGGGGTACTCAAAATATATATATAAAAGGGATCTTGAGACCAAAAAGGTTGAGAACAGCTTATCTAAGACATAACATATTAAGATATTTTTGAAATGTTGTACTTGGCTTGTACTTTTACACTATAATAGTCTTTAAAAAACCTCACTAGTGTGTAAGTTTGTACTTTTGAAGCAAGAAGATAAAAGATTAGCATTTGTCTTACCAAATTATCAAGCATTCTCATGAGGGCTTCGAATTCCTGTTCTCCAATCTGCCATTTGGGATGTGATCCAGTTCCCTCTCCTACTGGAGACTCAGGGGAACGAGATTTAGCTTTGTATTTTCCAGGATCTAACAGGACTAAGTTATCAGGTCCTCCTGCACTGGCCAGTGTACGAACCTATACCAAAAAAAAATAATCACGTCAACAGTTTGATTTCTGTGTTAAAACCAAGAGAATTAGCTAAATAGTGAAATATCTGTGATTCATCAGAGAACTCAATATGATAACTGCTTTTGCCAATTCAAATTGCAAATACCTCACTTGTGACTCAGTATAAAAGTCCAAAGCCTGAGGCACATACATGTTAATTAATTTACCCGTGGTCACACAATTGGGAAGTATTACAGTGGGATTTGAATCTAGGTATTATTGATCCCAAGTCAGGCATTCTATGTACTACTATTGTTGGCTTTGGAGAAAACAAGTAACTTACCAAAAATAATGAAGTAATCTTAAACTAAAGTCCTACTCCAATGTCCCACAGTGGTGTAGAGATGACTAAATTATTAAAAACTATACTGAGTGTAAAATGGCATGCCCTCCCATACTAGAAAGGCTTTGAGTAATGGACTGTTGTTCAAGTAATATCTTAGATAAGCGTGGCAATGCTCCTAACCTGACGTTGTCCACCATAATTTGCATCAAGTACCCTAGGCTGACAAAATCACAAATCTTCTAAATTCACAAAATGATAATGCAAAATGTAAAGGACTAGTATTCAAAATGTTGCTTTAGTAAGCTTGAACAATGCTATGTTCAGATTTGGTGCCAAATATAAGAAAACAAAGCCCTTATAAAATATGTATGAACTATGCCTTTCTTTTAACTGTGTTAGGAGGTAAACTTTTTATATTTAGTACCCCCAAGTTTGTTCATTCATTCAAAAAATACTTTAAAATGCTATGGGGGGGGGGGAGGCAAGGGAAGGCAATTGGGGTTCAGTGACTTGCCCAAGGTAACATGGCTAGTAAGTGTGTAAAGTGTCTGAGGCTGAATTTGAACTCAGGTCCTCCTGACTCCAGGGCCAGTGCTCTATTCACTGTACCACCTAGCCACCCCCAAAACACGCTATTTTTAAGACCCTACATGAGGTGCTATATGGGATACGCAGAATGATTTAACAAACATTAAGTGATACAGCCTACATATACAGCAATGTATTAAGTGTTATAGTAGGGTATACAGAAAAATGATTAAAACAAGATCTCCATCATGTGGTCTATAGTCTAGGAGGAAAGAACATACATTAACATGAAGTAGAATATGTTAAGTGTCAGAAGGGAAAGAAAGATCATTTTTGTGCTTAGGAGAATTGGGGAAAACATTGTGAAGATGGTGGCATTTGTACCAATGGAAGTCACAAAGCATTCACTCATTCAAGAAATATTTAATAAGTACTATGTGGAGACATCTGAGCTACTAGTTTTTGTTCATTTAAATTTCCAATACTATGGGTTCAATTTCAGCATTTTTATCTTTTTAAATTCTTCCCTAGTTTTCTGAAACAAACACTCAAATATCCCCAAGGAAATTCTCTTCTACTAGAACCTTTTAAGAGAAACATAGATTAAAATAAAATGCTCATTATTTACCTGAATCTCACACGCTACCACAAGATTATGTATATAGTAGAAAGCTTCTTCAACAGTTTCTCCAGCTGATACTAGGCCATGATTCCTGAGAATAAGAACCTGACAGAAGAATACATTATAAAAGGTAACTAGAAGGGGATAAAAAAAGCAAAATGAAAAATTTTGAAAGGACTTTGAGAGGATCTATACATTAATGTATTGTTGATGGTGCCCAACTATTCTGGGAAGCAATTTGGAACCATAACTAAGAAGTCATCAAACTGCACATACTCTTAGACCATACAATTCAAGTACTAGGCATACACTCCAAAGATGTCAAAGACAGAGGAAAAGGTTGCATATGTAAAAGAAAATATTTATAGCAAAACTTTTTGATGCGGCAAAGACCTGAAAACAAACTGGATACTCATCAATTGAGGAATGGCTGGACAAATTATGGTACATGAATGTAATGAATGAATGAATTAAAAGGCATTTTTAAAAGCATTTACTACCTACCAAGCATTGGAGTATGGGCTGGGGATATAAATACAAAAGCAAAGACAGGTCCTTCTCTCAAAAAATTTACATTCTAATATGGAAACAACTCATAGAGGGGAGTGGTGACCAGGTAGGGGCATTTTGTTTCTGAAAGTTACAGGGGTGAGGTCCTAGGGGAATAGATTGACATACCCCATTCAGGAACTACAGTTTAGTTGATCTGATCATCATCTTATCATTTTATACTTCCAAAACTGGAAGAAGTAGCAAGATACAGGTGAGCAGTAAAGTGGATGAATTTAAAGGAAGGAATTCAGAGAAAACTGAGAAGACATATGTACTAATACAGAGTAAATAGATGTAAGATAACAATTTATACAATTACAACGAAAAGGAAAACAACTTTGAAAAACGAAAACTCTGATCAACAATGACCAATCAAGAATTCAGAATTATAATTATGAAGTATATCTCCCATGTCTTGGCAGAGAGATGATGGACTAGAAGTGTAGAACTAGAGAGAAAAATTTAGATAAGGCCAACAGATGAATTTGTTTTGTTTTGCTATGTTTATTTATTATAAGGGAGTGCTTTTATTTTCTGCAGGGGAGGGAAGAAAATGGAAAGAAATAGTGATAAAATAAAAAGAAAAGAAATTAACAAATAAAACATTTCCTTAAAAGAGAGAAGAAAGGAGAAGGACATTCAGAAGGCGATAAATACAAGCAGGGCTATAGCCCTGATTAAATTTAATATATACTTTAAAAAACCCAAGAGGTATGTAATGAGATTCACAATGCTCTTTTCTGCTCCTTTTTTTAACAAAATATTCACATTAGTTGATATTCATAAACATAATAAAAAAAAGAAAAATTTTTTAAAGGAAAAGATAATTAGATAATTTCCCCCATCCTGCATTACCCAGTATTTACTGACCTTGCTTTTAGGTCCTAAATTTTTCTGAATCAATACTTTTTCTTCATCATCCACCAAAATTCCATGATAGTCATGATAAGTCATTTCTCCAAGAGAAAGTGCTTCTGGTGAGATAGGCAAGAGACCACACTTCATTGCAGAAACCTAAATAAGGTAAAGCATGCAACTAATTATTAATATAAAACAAGAACTACTTATAGTTTATTTTCCCCCTAATGAATCCATGGTTTCATTACTGTGGTACTACATTGGCACAGATCACAAACACTCAAAATCTTTAGCATTTTATGTAATTCCTGTCTAAAACTTCCTATAAGTCCTCCACAGACAATGCACGCTGTTGGAGGCCTTCCTCTGGTTCTTTTAATATTTAAGAGGTGCTCGTGTAACACTTGGGCTATCCATCCCTCTTCTGGCTATAAATCATGTTCCCGTACTCTAAGCCACTAGATCTGTCCCTTTTACCCGACCAATCCCTGTCAAGAAAAAGAAAAATTTCTTTTCAAAATTCCTCATCTTGTCATTTTTCTTTCATTAAATAATTTAAAATATGAAATTGGAAAGAAATGAGGTTTATTAAATGTTTAATAAACATTATCAACAAAATTAAAAACAAAATCCATCATTACAATCAGTCTGAAAAAGAGGTTTTCAAATTTCTTGCTTTCCTATTCATGAGATAAATCTGATTGTGGCTCATTAAAAGTACAAATTATCAAGTGCTTAAATAACATATCCTTTTCACTAAAAGCTTCTTAAAAACTTAAAAATTGTGCTATGGGCTTGCTTTAGAATACTGATATTTCATTTCCTGGGGATACTCAGAGGTCTTTCAGAATACAACAATATTTACTCTATAGTAGGTTTCACATTCTTAAATAAGCTAAGCTACTAGGGAAGAAATCTAATAAAACAAATTCCAATTTAACTTCTTTCACAGTAATAAGCACCAAAAATTGACAGGAAATTTCATTTTAGGTCAAACCATTCTCTCTTTTCTTAGTACTCATTTTAAAAAGCATGAAATGTGTCATCTGTTTTACATTTCACTAAAAACCTGTCTCCAATAGTCCCTAAAAATCCAGGGATAGTTAGATAACCTTAAAAACAAATATATCCCTTTTATGAAAAATTATATCAGTCAAATAAAAATCAGTAAATCCATCTATATCTCTGAGCTGTAAATAATTACAGGCATGAATCAGATACACATGTACAAAGAGAAATGAATCAGACAGACATGTCAATAAACCAAACATCCTAATAAAAGAATTGAAAATAAGTATTCAAGGTCCCCTAAAGTCAACCTTGGCATTCTGAAGCCCACAAAAAAGATATTAGTAAAGTGTAATAAATTTAGCAATAAAAAGAAACATTCTAAAAGTATTAGTTTTCCATGTACATTATATTAGAAAATTATAAAATTATATTGTAAAGATCTCATTGGTGAGGTAAGTCAGACATTTCTTGTCTAAATGCTATAGTTTCTTCTAAGTTCAGACTACCCCAAGAGATGTCTCCATACATATGGCCCACAATGTTCTCCCTCTTCATTCCATGTCTATTTCTTTATTCATCTAAATCAAGGGATTTGGCTCAGGTATAAGTGGTGTGAAAATCTGAATTTAAAAACTAGAAGCCAGACATTAATGCCAGATAAATTCTATACAAGTTTTCCTTCCTCTATTTAATGGACTCATAAAACATATATCAATAACTTGGATGAATGGACAGATGAAATACCTATTAAATTTAGGGATAACTTGAATTTAAGAAGGATAGCTGGGATCCATCGGGGGTGGAGCCAAGATGGCGGTGTAGCAGCAGCAACATATCACAGCTCTAACATAGCCACCCCAAAATACCCATAAAATATGACTCTAAACTAATCCTAGAACTCCAAAATGCACACAAATATACTTTCCACTAAAGTCAGCTCGGCTATGAGGAACCATATCAGCACTGCAAACCAAAACCAGCCTGGCGTGAAGCCCTGGCTGAGCCCCAGGGGCGGCTGGAAGAGAGGAGCCGAAGAGCCTAGGGTGAGCGGATTGGCGGCAGCTGCAGCAGTGTTCAGAACTAGGTCAGTGGGACTGGCGAGGTCTTGGGAGAAAAGCGGTAAGGCCGAAACGCCTCCAGGGCTGGAAAGCAAAAGGCAGAGGTTTTGCACCTGCCTCCGCATTGCAGCTTCCGCGCCCTTGGCCTGCAGACTGCAGGGGGACTAAGTGATCGTTCAGAAGCCGAGTGCTCTTGCGTTGAGCGGCCTGGATCCAGATCGCGGTCTTGGGCTTTGGTCTTGTGGGTCTTCTTTATTCAGTGAGCCGGAAGTGGGAAAGGGACCCAGCACCTTCCTGAGAGCTACGGCAGCCGGGAGGACCCCAGCGATTTGGGACAGAGCTTTCCCTTCTGGAAGCAGAGTCCCACACTGATTAAAAAAAAAAAATCACAGACTGACCAAACATGAGTAAGAATAAGCATAAGAAGCAGGGTAAGTACAGCAACCAAACCCTAGACTCCTTCTTTGAAGAAAAGGACCAAGGCAGAGAGCTGCAGCACAGCACAGCCAGAGTTCCCCCACCAGAGGCTTCCAATAAACATGAAGATTGCCTTAAAGCTAGAGATGAGCAAAAGAAGGATTTTGAAAACCAAATAAGAGAAGTGGAAGAAAAATTCGGAAGAGAAATAAGAATGTTGCAAGCAAATTATGAGAAGAGAGTCAGCAATCTGACTGAAGAAATTAACACCCTAAAAAATAGATTAACTCAAATGACAAAAGAGACCCAAAAAGCCAATGAGGAGAAGAATGCCTTAAAAAGTCGACTTTGCCAGATGGAGAAAGAATCTCAAAAGTACTCTGAAGAGAATAATTCCGTCAAAATTAGAGTGGAGCAAATGGAAGCAAATGACTTCATGAGAAATCAAGATACTATCAAACAGATCCAAACAAATGAAAAAATAGAGGGCAATGTGAAATATCTCCTTGAAAAAACCACTGACCTGGAAAAC
>CM053592.1:142428073-142484120 GCA_028646515.1 Pseudochirops corinnae
AGAGAGAGAGAGAGAGAGAGAGAGAGAGAGAGAGAGAGAGAGAGAGAGAGAGCAGGGTTTATATATGCATACAAGCACATATCTGAGTATGTGTATATATGAATATATAGAGGGCACAAGATCAATTGAATAGGAAGGGACAATACTCTAAAAGATAATATTAGACTCTGAGTGAGGGTCTGACAGGCTTTCCCAATAAAAAGGTATAAAAAGCTCCCAGGCATGAGCCTTTGACACCTATTTTGACTAAGGCAAGTGTTTTGCTTCTTTTCTTGAACTCATGTATATTCCAGATAGATGAAATTACCTGATAGCTAAACTTTGGTTGGATAAATTATTACTTGTGTTACATTGCCTTGAGCTCAAAAAATATTTGTAATTTTTGTTGAGTTTCAATTGTGTCCAGTTCAGCTCTTCATGATCCCATTCGAGGTTTTCTTGGCAAAGATACTTAAGTGGTTTGCCTTTTACTCATTTTGCAGCTGAGGAAACTGAGGCAAACAGGGTTAAGTGACTTGCTCAAGGTCACAAAGCTAGTAGTTATCTGAGGTGGGATTTGAACTCAGGTCCTCCTGATTCCAAGGCTGGTGCTCTAAACAGTGGGTTTTAGATATCTACAAAATTAATAAATCCCTGCTTTGAATAACCAAATCTTAAATACAGGGGGAGGGATTTGATAAATTTGGTATGTACCTTAGCTATACATCTTAAATATAACATTTTTAACTGACTCTGTCCTCAAAGTGAAACTTGCGAAATGTTTGCCTGTCCCATTAAAACTTTTCCTTGGAGTGTATCAAGGCTTATTTCCATGGTTTTCACCTCACACTTTGTTTTGGAGCTTTTTAATGAATTTATCAAATAAAATATTCTAGTTACTTGTGAATGTGATAGACTAGAAATGATTTATTACCAGATCTTTTATGTCTTCCCAATTATGTTGCATGCACTCGAAACATATTAGGCACTTTAAAATATTTGAATAAATAATAACAATAATAGCTAACATTTACATTAACACTTACTGTGTGCCAGGCACTGTGCTAAGCATTCATTTGACCCTAACAACCACCCTAGGAAATAGGTACTATTATTTCCATTTTACAGTTGAGGAAACAGACAACAAGTTAAATGACTTGCCCAGAGTCACACAACTTAGTAAGTTTCTAAGGCTGGATTTGAATTAAAATCATCTTGACTCCAGGCCCAGCACTTTTCCACTGCACCACCTGACTGCCCCAATACTGAGAAAAACAAGAAAAGATGAAGGGACAGTAAGTAGCAACAAATAATCATAGGTATGCAAGAGGAGCTCTTCAGTTCTCTGAACCACCCTTCTAGCATTAGTTTGCCCTAAGCTTCCATTTATCTGCCTTTATTTGCCAAACTAGCCTTACTCAGTTCTGGATTTTAAGCTATTTAACTCATGTTACTACAACAACTGCTAACTAGGTTTCCTTGGTGTAAATACAAGTTTGTTGTGAAGTTGTTGTTTATCCTTCTTTCCTGGAGAGGACCATGACATCACGGAAGCGATGCCATGATATGCAACTAAATTGGATTTAAATGAGAGAGGGCTATGCAGAGTCACCAACCTCATTGTCCTCTGGAGCCACCTGGGTCCAGTGGCCAGATATAGATCAGGATGACTGGAAATGGCCCTAGTTGTAATGAGAGACCTTGGCATTTTTAAGCTAAGGTCTTTACCCATTCAGTGATTAAGGATAAATAAGAAATGAGGGAGGGGGCGGAGCCAAGATGGCAGCGTAGCAGCAGCAACAAAATCGCAGCTCTCACATAGCCACCCCAAAATACCCAATAAAATAGAACTCATACCCACTTGGACTTCTGAGGTACTCAAGAAACTCATATTGCTAACAGGGTTTTCAGGTTATACTTCTGAACTATATAGTTGGACTCTGACCTCAAGTCTACTTAATAAATCTCTCAAATACCAGTACCTGGATAGAGCCTGGCCACCTCCAACACATCAGATAACCTAAGTAGCTGTATGGTATTCTATAAGTAGTTTAGGAGGTCCTGGCAATCATGAATTGATTTATATTCATGAGGAATGACCAAGTTTTTTCTAAAAGTGTCTTGGTGGTGCTGGTATTTAGCATTCATTTCAATTTGTCTCCTTTTAGATATCCTTTTAACTTTTAATGCCTTTCCTGGTATAGAAGAAGCATTAATAAACTAACAAGTTTTTCTTTTTTCTCTGAATTAGGAGGCTATATACAAATTAAAAACCTTTCTGGTGCTAACTTCTATTTACATGCCATATTCATTTAACTTCATTAAGAATTTTATTTTTTTAAAAAAGAATTATATTAAGATATACCCATTTGAAGACGATAGGATGCCATTTGCTTTCAAGAAAATGGACAGGAAAAAAAAAAGAAAAAAAAAAAGAAAATGGACAGAACCAGACATTAAAATTAAACCTCAATAAGCTTACAGTGTAATGTTATATCAGCTCTTTTAAAAGTTACCATGGAACACAGAAACACAAAATGTAAGAGAATTCAGATGAAGCAGATATAAGAAACTAGCTATTATTCATTTAAATGTGCCACATAAAATCAGACAAGAGCAAGTTGCATCATAGGAAGGGTCAGTTAATTCTAAAATATACTCTGAAATTCATTTTACTATTTTGGAAAAGGTTAAGCACAACAACTACAGTAGCACATCAATGCCCAAATAACTAATGTTTTCCTGCCTCCATCCATCATTTTTCTTTTGTTCCACCTCTGGCACTTGGCTAGGTTATAGAGAGCATGAAGGTAGAGAGAGAATTAATAACTTTTTAGCTGCTTGGCAGAGTGAAAGCATGTTAGCCAACCTGATGCATAATTTGGGAAGCAGACTTTTATGGATTTCTTTTCATCCAGAAGATTTTTTTGAAAAGTCACAAATTACATGTTAAAAAAACAGCAACCATTTCCTTGGGGAAAAGAGATGCTAATTTGCTCATAAAAAAGGAGACCTTTCAAAACATAATGAAGAGTCAAGAATTTATTTCAACATATTTAACATAATTAATTGGTTCCACAAAAGAAGATGTTAGGTGAAATGTTATAATGGGACTCAAGAGTTATTGCCACTTGAGTTCTAGTCTAGCTGGTAGTATTGTTAATCAAATCCAATTTGATTTAGGATGAGAGGGGACAAATCCAACAACATTATGGCCTAGTTTCATGACACTGAGGCAAGATTTAATTAGAATGTATTGCTGGCTTTTTTTTTTTTTGGCCAAAACAATGTAATAATATTTTACTAAAAAAAAAAATACTTATTATGAACTTCTGGTTTGAGACAAAGCACTAGAATTAAGAGTAAGAAATCCAAAGTTCAAAGATGGGCATATTCCTCTTTCTAGCTATGTGCCTGGCAATTTACTTCATCTCTCTAAGGCTGAGTTCTCATTTATAAAATTAAGGAGTTAGAATTGATGACCTTTTAAGGTCTCATTCAGTTCTCAAATTTTATGATCCTAAGCTATCTTGTTGACATCTTAAAATATTGATATATATTAACAAGAGTAGGTAGCAGTGCTACTTACATTTCTTTTCATTGCATATGAGAAATTAGTAAGTTGATGAGCATATATTAAGTGACTACTATATGCCAGGTACCATGCAGCATATTGGGGAAACAAAGACAAAAATGAAATAGTTCTTGTTTTAAAGGAATTTGCATTCTGTCAGAGAAAGCTTTTGGAAACTGTACACAAGAAATTATGTAAAATTTATACAAAAAATGGCCATCTACTCACTCATGTTCAATGCAGCCATCCCTCCCTGAGGTGCTGCTGGATAAACATTAGGTACATTTGTGGTCATGAAATCTGCAATCTGTTGTAATGCCAATAGGCCTGTGGGATTCTTCCCTTTCTTAAACTGTTCCTGGATCATCGACTCCAATTCTTCACAAAAAGCCTAAAAAGAAGCCAAAGAATATTTTTAATATTTAAAGCTTGAAGCAAAAGGATTATTTTAGTTTAATGATGCTTAATGCAATTTTTCTTTCTGTATTATTAAAGAGATCTTTGCCTCATCCACCCAAACTTTATTTCAATCATTCTTTTGTTTTCCCTATACAGAAATAAGTAATTTCTTCCTGTTTGATTAATTGCTCTAGCAAGAAAATAATGTGGTCTAGTTCAGTGGTCTCCAAAGTGGAGACTATTTAACCATAAGGGTAATATGATCAACCAATGAGGGGGTTGGAAGAAGAGTTGCATCCCACCCTTAACATGATACATACAGGTTTATCAGCAAGGGTTATCTCCAAAACAGTCATAGCCATTCTAATCTCTCAGCAGTCTACAACTCTGACCATCTTTCTGTTGTTCAAAGTTTCAGTATGATCCTCAACTCCTCACTAGCTCCACCTCAAACATATCTAATCAGTTGCCCAATCTTGTTTACTCTACTTCCACATATTTAATCTGTCCCCTTTTCTCTACTAACACAGTTACCACCCTAGTACAGGCTCTCACTACCCCATTCATACTATTTTAACAGCTTCTCAACCAATGTCCCTGTCTCTAATATCTCTTCTTTCCAAACCATGCTCCAGAGAGCTACCAAAGTAACATTCCTAAAGCCCAAGTATGACTAAATCGCTTCCCTATTCACTAAACTCCAGTGGGTCTCCACTTAACTCAGGGATAAAATATCTTTATCTTTATCTAATCCTTTTAAAATTTCTATTTTTACATGTTTTATAATATAATAGTTATTAATACAACAGAACCCATAATATGTAAATAAGTAAATATATATAATTGGGAGTGTAGGCTCAAATTTACTTTTTAACATACTCTTTTCAGGGTGTGTTAGAGAAAGAGTTTAGAGACCACTGGCCTAGATCATGACATGCAATTGTATGGGCAATCCACTGAATTATCCCATTAATAAACCTCAGAAAAATACTTCAGCTAGATAATGACATAAGCCCAGAACTGTAAAGTAAAATGAGAATGGGCTGGATTGCATTTGTGACTTTAGTAAAGATCTTATCAAGAGCATAAATGATTGCAAAAGGAGTTGAGCAGGTCATGTAGCAAGAGTGAGGGAAAAGATATCGACAGTGTGAGTGTTGTATTGCTATCTAGGCAATATTAACAGATCAGAAGAAAGCTTTTACTACAGGGACACATCTTCCATGGAGGATTTATTAAAAGACATAAACAAGAATCAGAGAGGATGATAAGATATGGATAAGATATGGATAAGCTATGAATTAAACCAATGCAGGGGAGACATGCACTGATGTCATAGCTCCAATAAAATATAATGCTTAAGATAAACACCAGAATACTACTCAATGTCATGCTGTCCAAAAAAAATCACATCTGAAATATGTTTGTTTATACGTACTACAGAACTAAGAGTGTACTTTACACGGTTTTAGGCTAATGCTATTTGAAACTTATTTCCAGTTTCATTTCCTAAGCTGGAAGGATGCTATAAATTAAATAACAGTATTCATTAGGAAATTGTCAGGGAAAAACTGGAGTGAGTGAAACTCTTATAAGTGTAATAAATGTTTCAGTGGATACTCCATGACAATAGTGGCATTGTCAACCAAGAACTCCTTAAAAAGCATCCATGTAATGAATCATGGTGAACAATACTACAGTAAATAGATTGTATTCTGTGCTAGACAGTAAGTGGGAGGAAGGCTGAGAGTAACTTAGTCAATGTGAATTAAATAAAAGGGACATAGCATTATTTGTTCATTTGGACTACCTTAATAGGCAATATAGATTCTCATACATTAAACAAAGGTACAGCCATAACAGAATCAGCCAACATGAACGGATTAGGTACCCCATGATCTCTGAGACAATGATACAGCTTTACCAATCCCTAGGAGAGGAATCTCTTATTCCTACAGTGCCTAATTTTGACAAAAGTCAGGAAAATGAATAATAGCAAATATTTTTAAGATTCTACATAAGTTTTGGCTAGGAAAATTATTTGCAATTTTTCTAATATGCAAAACCAAACAGTAAAATTAATCAATGCCCTTAGATTTCCCATAAAAATAAGACTTCTGAAAATATCAAATAATCTGTTTTGATAATCCTCAAATATATATAAAATCAATGGGCAACATACATTTTTGCATACACCACTGTGTTGCTAATATTCAAAAGATGTTGGCATCAATAGTAGCAGTAGTACATCTTACTATAGCACTTTAATGTTTACAAAGTCATTCTTCACAACTCTGTACAAATATTACCTCAAATTTATAGGTAAAGAAACTGAAGCTCAGAGAGCTCCAAATAACTTGTCCTTGGTCAACACGGCCAGTCAGGGTTAGAGTTAAGATGTGATTGAGGGGACACAGTCAAGTGCTCTTTCTGGTACCATGCTGCTTCTACCTTGTCAGAATCAGGTTTTGGTACACAGAAACAAAGTATGAATAAAATAAAGCTCTAAGATTTCTTATATCTGACTGGATTATATCTGAAGGTGTCACATGTAGGATGTGAACAACAAACAATCTTTGAAGAGGTAAAGAAGTTAATGCCCCCTAAACTTCATGATTCTTAATAGGCAGTAACAGTAAAAATGAATCTAAGTGTTTAATTTCAAAGGTCTTGGTGCTATATTAATGCTACAAATTAGGCAAATAATCTTGCTTAACCTTCAGGGATGCAAATAGGCTTGGATGAAGTATTTGATAGAGGAGACCAAGCCTCATACCAGGAAGAGTCTTCAAAAGAAAATACCAAGTATTTAACTAATCTTAATAAATATCTTATGTACTCTAAGTTCTGTGCTAGGTGCTGAAGATTCAAAAACAAAAGTAAAGCAGCACCTGTCTCTGAGTAGTTTATAATCTAGCTGGGGAAGACAACACACACCTTATATATCTATAAATAATTGTGGGTATAAAGACACTAGGAGCTAGAAGATTAGGACTTAGATTAGGGTTTAGAATACTTATACAGTAGAACAACGTGATGCTTGAACTAAACCTAACTATACTAAAAGGCAGAAGTACATTTCAGGTATGAGGGTTGGCTAGTAAAAAGGTCCAAAGACAACAGATGGAGGGCTATGTATGAGAATTAGAAATAAGGGTAGTCTGTCTAGAACACAGAATATGTGAAGTGGAATAAAGTGTAATGAGGAGGGAAATGTGTAATGAGGGGTGAAATGTGTCACAAGGAATGAGGTAGAATTGTAAAGGCTTTAATTTATATTAGAATTTAAAGGTAACAGAGAGTCACTGGAGTTTAATGAATAGGAGACTGACTTGGTCTTATCCGTATTTTAGGAAAATCACTTTGGCACCTATGTGGAGAATGAACTAGAGTGGGGAAAGAACTAAAGGAGGAGTTAAATTAGAAAGTTATTGTAATGGTCCAGAACTACAGTGGTTGATGGCTGTGAGCAGAAGGGAACAAGTAAGAAAGATATTGTAGAGGCAGGATTAACAAGATTTGGCAACTGAATGGACATGTGGTAAGAGTAAAGAATTGGGGATAACATTGACATTCTGAAACGGGGTGGCTAAAAGAATAATGGTGACCTCAATATAAATAAGTGAAGTTTTGAAGAAGGCTGGATTTGGAGGAAAGAACAATAAGTTCTATTTTACACATGTTAAGTTTGAGATGAATACAAAACATTCGCTTCAAAAAAATCCAGTGGGTATTTTGCAATTTGGGACTAGGATTCAGGAAAGATATTCGGGAAAGAGTTGAATATATCAGTTTGAGAGATGAGAATGTAAGAATGAAATAATACTAAAATGATGCAAGCATCATCAAAGGAGAAAATAAAAAGAAAAGTGTCTAGAACAGTTATGGAGTATGATATGACTGATGATCTAGCAAAAGAAACAGAAAAGAAATGGTCAAACATAGGAGAACAACCAGAGAAAGCAACATCATGAAAACCAAGAAGAGAGATTCAGGAGAAGAGAACTGTCAATAGTGTTAAAAGTCTCAGAGAAGTCAAGAAAGATGAGTATTGAAAAAAGGCCACAGAATTTGGTGATTAAGAAAATGTTGATAACTTTTGAGAGCAGTTTCAATTGAGTGATGAGGTCAGAAAACAGACTGTAAATGGTTGAGAAATGAAAGAGAGGAAGTAGATGCAATGACTATATAAAGTTATTATTTCTTTATTTTTAAAGTCTTTGACACCCAGGAGTAAGAATCTCGTGCTCAGGAGATGGGAGATCTTAGAATCTAGATTCTGAGGGAACAAAACAAGAAGTTTCTTTTGCTCCTAGGCTAGGGTGAGGGTACCCTAGGAGAGCCTTTTAGACAAGTCAGAAGGTAAATGGGAGACGATAGCTAATGCATTCACCAATGATGCCAGCAGATTATTCAGCAGAACAGCATCCTGAAGAAACCAGCGGAGTACCGACCATAGCAGTAGCAGTGCGCTACTGAAAATAGCATTCACTAAAAACTATAAGGCTAGTGGGGAGTAGGTCTGGCTCAGAGGAATACCAAACTAATGCCAGAAGAAGCAGTGAGATGCCATTAAAAGACAAAATAGTCAATAAGGCAACCAGCATTTATTGAGCACCTACCACATGCCAAGAGCTGTGCTCAGAATATATGAAGTCAGACAAAAACCAGTCCCTGTTCTTAAGGAGATGACAGTCTAATACGAGAGACAGCATGCAAACAATTACGTACAAATGAGATGTATACAAGATAAATTTGGGGTAGTCTCAGAGGGAAGGTATTAGAATTAAAGAGGGCTGAGAAAGGCTTCTTGCAGAAGGTGAGACTTCAGCTGAGACTTGAAGAAAGCCAGCAAAGCTAGGAGATGGAGATAAAGAGAGAGTTCTAGGAATGGGAGAAAGCCAGCAAAAACACTCAAAGTTAGAAGATGGAGTGTTGTATGTGAGGAATAGCAAGGCAGCCAGTATCACAGATATCAGAGAGTACATGGAAGAGAAAGTGTAAAAGGACTGGAAAGATAGGAAGGAGCTCTCTGCAGTGTCAAAGACATAAGTCTCCTTTCTACATAGTCATGTGTCCCCTCCTCATGAATGTACCCTGGTCATATGTGTTCCCCTCCACATGTATCCTTTATTTGTATCCACTCTTCCCACTATAAGTATGTGTGAGAGTGTACTCCAATTTGGAGGGGGTGTTTTGTTGCTATTTCCTTTTGACTATGACGTTTCACTAAGTGCCTTTTCTTTGAATCAACTTTGTCCTCTGGGTTACTATCAAAGGTAAACACAATAGTAGGGGCCTATGAACAATAGTTTTCACTTATCTGTTACATTTCTGATTTCTATGTCCGTATCCTCTGTGCTAGATCTCCCAATAAAGAGTTATATGAATGTAGATAACCAGCTGCAATCCTGGTAAAATAAGCCTGCCAGGCTGATCACAGTCAGAATAGCCCTCATTTATGGTCTTTACCTCTTCCTGAGATAAAACAAATCCTTTGAAGAATTTGGAGCTAGTATATATTAGGGGCCATACATTATAGAAAACAATTAATGCAATAAGAAATGTTAAACTATCTTTAATAAGAAGCAAGATTTAGTTAGAAAAAAAAATACTGCTCTCTTACTGGGCTTTGTAGAATCATGGAAACCCTCTTCTTTTGCTCCATCATGTTGAAATCTTGACGAAGGTCTGGTGCCATATTCCTTTCTCTCAAGTATTCTGGATTGTTCTCATCTACTCTATCAAAATATCGCTCCTTATGAGGGGCTGTGGTTGGAGGTGGTGAAGTCACCACCGTTGCACCTGTATCACCATTCATAGCACAATTTTAAAATTCCCTGTGGAGAACAAAAATAAAAAGAATTGTTTTTGACTGAAAACCCAGTAATACATCAGCAAATGTTTGGGCCTTAGATATTACCATAATTTTCACAATACAGTGATATCACAAAGCACAATTAATCAGAACTATTTGGCACAGCTACATTCCAACCACTGATGCTGAAGAGGCCTAAGTTGATCAGTTCTATGAAGACCTACAACATTTTCTAGAAATAATATAAAAAAAGATGTTACATTCATCCTAGGGGACTGGAATGTTAAAGTAGGAAATAAAAAAGTTTTAGCAAATTTTACCCTGAAATACAAAACGAAGCCAGGCAGAAACTAATAAGAGTTTTGTCAAGATAACTAGCTGGTCATAACAAACATTCTTTTTCAACAACCCAAAAGGCAACTCTATATATGGATATTACCAGTTGGTCAATATCAAAATCAGATGGATTATATACTTTGTAGTCAAAGGTAGAGAAGTTTTGTCAGTGAAAACAAGAGTTGGCGGTAACTGTGGCTCAGACCATGAGCTTCTTATTACAAAATTCAGAATTAAATTCAAGAAATTAAGGAAAACCATCAGATCATATAGCTATGACCTAAATACCATCCCTTATGAATAATACAAAGTGATGAATAGAATGAAGGGATTAGATCTGGCAGATAAGTACATTAATGAACTATTATTGGAGTTGTGAATTAGTCCAACAATTCTGGAGAAAAATTTGGAACTACTCCACAAAAACTATTAAACTGTGCATACCCTTTCATCCAGAAATACCGCTACTAGGTTGATACTCCAAAAGAATCAAAGAAAAAGGAGCCACATGTACAAAAATATTTATAGTAGCTCTTTTTGTGGTGGCAAAGAATTGGAAACAGAGGGATGCTCATCAACTGGGGAATGGCTGAATAACTTATGGTATATGAAAATGATGAAATACTACTGTGCTGTAGAAAATGATCCAGGATGTTTCAGAAAGGCCTAGAGAGAATTATGTTAAAAAGTGAAGTGAGTAGAACCAGAAAATCAATTTACACAGTAATAGCAGTACTATAAAGATAATCAATTGGTTTTAATAACTCTGATCAACACACTGACCTACCAAAATTCCAATGGATTCATAATGAAAAATGCTATCTACCTCCAAATAGAAAACTGATGGACTCAGAGTACAGACTGAAGCATGTTTTTTTTCTCTTTCTTTCTCTTGTCTTACCCTGCCCCCTAATCCAAACATGGCTAATGGAGAAATTTGTTTTGTACCACTTCTTATTTGTAACGGGTTTTCTGTTTCTTGCCTTTTTGATGGGCGGAGGAGGTGGGAAAGACAGAGAATTTGGAACTAAACATAAAATTGAATTTTAAAAAAAGCAAATGATTTAAAAATTAAATTTGGAATATCTTTGTTTCCCTTTTCATAGCTAAGAAACAGAACAGAAATAAAATCTAATTAAGTCAGGTAATAATTTCATCAAATTAGAGAAGAGCATCTAAGATTATTGGAGAATAGAGATCACCGTAAGAACATCAATAAACCAATAAGTTAAACACACACCTTCAAAGATCATTTTTCTCCAAAAGCAATACCTTTTAAAATTTAACCCATAACTTTTGGAATTGATCAAAAGTACAGGAAGAATGACACAAAGAACAAGACAGTGACAATTGGTTGCCAAGAATTCTCCATTATTCTAAAAAGTCTTTCAATTTGAAAATTTTACTTTAAGGCAGCGGTTCTCAACCTGTGTCGCAATCCCTTTGGGGTCACCTAAGACCATCAGAAAACACATATTTCCGATGGTCTTAGGAACCGAGACACCACTCCTCTATCCGTCTTCAGGGAGGTCCCCCCACATGCAGAGATATGCCTAGATACGCCCACATAGAGTATTAAAGTGTTGCAGCATTGCGAGTTGAGAACCACTGCTTTAAGGAATCTAAACATTTCTAACCTATAACAGTCAATGCCTGCTATTATGTACCAGGTGCTGGGGATGCGGAGATAAAAACAAAATGCTACATGCTCTCAAAGAGCTTATGTTCTATTTGAAAGAAACAATATGTACATGGGAAAATAAAAAACATACAAAGTAATTCCAGAAGCAGTGGAGAGTGCAAGCCATTGCAAGTGTGGGAGGGGGGTTATGAAGAAATAAAGATAGGACCCATGTATCATAATAAAATTCAATATAAAGCATCTTCCAATATTGTTTTCAGCTCCCCATTCCTCCTCCCCACCCATACTCTTGGTGAAATCCAGTCCTACTTTGTAGGTATCCAAGATTTCAGGAAGGGCAGGCCAACTGCAAGTACTAGGGTTGCAATTACTAACTATATTTAAATTTTGAACTATGAAGCAACTAGTGAAGTATAGTAGAAAGAACTCTGGTCTTGGAATCAGACGACCCAGGTACAAAGTCTGACTGCCACTTAGGAGCCCGTGCTACTTTAGGCAAATTACAGTTTCTCAGGACCTTTGTTTCCTTATCTGTAAAATGCAGGGGTAAAAACTGATAATCTATAAGGTCCTTTCCAACTCTTAACACTTGTGATTCTAAGAACAATGCCCAAGTATGATTCAATGAACAATCGGAAAAAGCTAGAGTAGGAGTAACTAGTTACAAACCTAGGTTTGTTTGAATTCTAACTCTGCTGCTAACTAAATAGCTGCGGGATCTGGATAAATCACTTCCCCCTCTCTAGGCCTCAGTTTCTTTAACTGTAAAATGTGGGGTTGGATTAGATGATCTCTAAGGATCCCCCTTACATTTCTACAGTCTACAAATATGACTATTTTCCTTTTAAAATAAGGCCACATGAAACTTTAGAGAGTAGATTGCTGCTTGCCAGTTCCAAAGCAGACCTACACAATGAACAAAAACAATCTTTGTAAGACCAACCTACTCAAGGTAACCAAAGGTGTGATAACCTTTCTCTTATCACAAATAGCCCTGTCAGAAGGGTGAGACAAAGAATGGGAATTATATCTATTGTGCTTTTTTTTTCCTCAGCACAGTAGACAAAAAATTCAATAAGGAAGTATGCACATTTAAATAAGATCTCAAGTATAAATGTACTGCATCAATGAATAACATAAGTAAAATACTAATGTTGGTTCTGACCTGAATACTGGCCCTTGACAAATAGCTTATTTTGTGGCTTTAGCTTTGAGCATGGCCTTCAAGAAGAGAAACATTTTGTTATGACAACAAATTCTTCCATAAATATTTCTGTAATTTTTAGAGAACAAAAAAATTAATAGGTCATATGGAAACAAACATTCTTGAAGAGGAAATTTGGCCATAAAGAATTATCCTAAATCCAACAACACAATGTTGGCTCTTGTCAGTCACATTTTTAAAACCACATTTTTCTTGGGCATGCATAGAGGAAAAACAACTCAACATACAACTTCTGTTTTTCTGAAGAGATAGCTAAAGACCAACACTGATGACCAAGGTAAATTTGTGAATCCTTCCTATCCCAAAACAGGAAAGGTTCTAGTATTATTTATATTTTTAACTGGAAAATAGCAGTTACTATGAATTATTTTCAGTTCATGCATTATTTTACATTACTGTTATTTTAGTTAGTATCTAACTTTTTTTTAATTTAATTTTTTTGCTTTGTGGAGGGAAGAAGGTAGGGAAATTGGGGTTAAGTGACTTGCCCAAGGTCACATGGCTAGTTTTGTGTTAAGTGTCTGAGGGCACATTTGAACTCAGGTCCTCCTGATGCCAGGGCCAGTGCTCTATTCATTGCGCCACCTGTATCTAACTTTTTTTTAAAAAATTTTTGTTTGTTCAGGAATAGTAACAACTCACATTTTTACAGTACTTTAAAGTTTACATAGCACTTTTCCCTCCTCAATAATGCTGTATAATAGGTAATACTACTATTATTATTCTTCCCATTTTACAGATGAGGAAACTAAGTAACCTGCAGGATCACATATAGAAGTGACAAGGCCGGGAATCAATCCCAGATACTTACAAGTCAAAATCCAATGTTCTTTTCACTATAATAGGGTATGTACTCCTAAGCTGATCTGGTAAAGATTGTCACTAAAATATGCTATCTTTAATTACAAAGGTAATGGTATCCTAGGATTTATTTCATGTTAATGGCATATAAATAAATTAGGTAAGAAAAAGACTACAACATTTTATTTTTTGCTTCTCAAAAATACTAGGTCAATTAAATCTATAGTTTTATAAAGCAGATTCTTGATATTAGCATTTTACTTGATACCTGTCTTAGAATACTTCAAAAGCTTGCTCTAGGAAGACAAAAGAACAACCTGTTCTACTTGACTTTTATAGAACAAAACTATATAAAATGATCTGGGGAAAAGAGCACTAACAACTTGGGTAAATGAAGAGGGACCTTATGTATGACATGAATGAAGTAGCCCTTAAGATGGAAGGATCCTGGAAGATTCTAAAAGGCCAAGGAAACTTTTCTAGGCATGATGGAAAGCCTGTGCAAAAATAAAAAGGCAGAAAATGCAATGATGTTTATAACATGTAGCAAGTAGGCCAATTTGGTTGGAACTTAGAGGAGGTAGAATGTGAAATTATTTTGGAAAGACAACTGGAGCCGGATTGCATAGAGTTTTAAATGCCAAAGGAGTTTGCAGTTAATCTTAGAAACAACAAGAGTCACTGAAAACGTCTACAACAGGGAGTGACATAGTCAGGCTTGTGTTTTAGAAATATCAGTTTGGCATTTCTGTAACAGATTAATTAGAGAAGAGAAAGAATGGATGCAGGGAGACCAATTGGGAATGCTTTCTTTTTTAAAAAATTTAGTTTAGTTTATTTTTAGTTTGCAACAATCACTTTCCCCTCTCTCCCCAAGATAGTTTGCAATCTGATATGGGCTCCACACATACATTCCCTATTAAACACATTTTCACATTAGTTATGTAGGAATTATTTGAATAGTCCATCACCTTAGTTCACATTATGAGTGAAGAGAAAAGGAGAGATGTGAGAGATGTTGTAGAATTCACAAGCCTGGGATATGATGAGGTTGAGAGGGTGGGGATGGAAAATGAGGAGTCAGCACAAGAAAGTAGCACAGTATAATGGAAAGCAATGACTCTGCATTCAAGATTTGGGTTTAAATTATGACTGTCACCATGACTTCCCAAGTCACAAGGCCTAGATGAACTTGGCAGTTCCTTCCAGTTCTAGATGCATGCTCCTATGATGGGGCCCTTAACCTAAATAGGAAAGGTGTTTTTGCAGATGAGTGAAGAAAGATAAACATCAAGCCTTTACTGAGGGCCTATTATGTGGCAGGTACTGTACTAAGTGCTAGGGGAAAAAAAAATAAATGGTCCCTACTCTCAAAGAACTTACATTCTAAAGCAGCGGTTCTCAACCTGTGGGTCGCGACCCCTTTGGGGGTCAAAGGACCCTTTCACAGGGGTCATCTAAGACCACTGGAAAACACATATTTCTGATGGTCTTAGGAACCAAGACACCACTCCTCTATCCTTCTCCAGGAGGGTCCGCCCACATGCAGATACACCCACATACAAGTATTAAAGGGTTGTGGCATTAGGAAGGTTGAGAACCACTGTTCTAAAGGGAGATAAAATATATGCGGTATATATACATAAACATATACAAAATAAATACAAAATAATCTGTTAGGCATTAATAGCTAAGGGAATCAGGAAAGCCTCATTAGGACATAACATGAGCTAAGCTTTGAAGGAAATTACAGATTCTAGAAGGTAGAAGTGAGGCAGGGTATTACAAACATGGGTGAGAGACTGTAGGAAATGCAATATCCTGTGAAGAACAGCAATTAGTCAAGTTTGTCTGAAGGATGTTTCAAGAAAGGCCCTTTGACTGAATCCAAATTTCACTGAAGAAATCCTCTTAATAAAGTAATTTGTTCTTAAAACTTGGACTCAGTCAAAAGCCCACACCTAAGGACCTGGAAGGCCACATGTGGCTTCAAGGCCACAGGTTCCCCCCTAACCCAGACCCAAGTATTTCAAGATCCATAGCAACTTGTTCTGAGATGTCAGAAAGGAATCTAAAAATCTAGTGCTATGAATCTCAAAGATCTAGAGGTGCTTATCCCCATTACGTGAAGGTCATCTGGGGAACCCAAGAAACCTAGGACAAGACCAAACAGAACCAAACACCCCACCAAAAGCCCAGCAAGGAAATGAACCTGGCCCTGGCACAAAGCTCCAATTCAAGAATTAAAAGTGGATAGACAAATAAATAAAAGAAAACATTGGCCAACATAAAAAATATTGTACATCTAGAGACAACCTCAAAAGGAGAGAGCAAATTTGTAGCAACAAAAAGCAGCAACTCCAAGAAAAAAGTTGAATCTTCCACAAGGACCTGAACACCTGAAAGAAATGAAGTGTTAAAATATGAAATAAAAGCTCTAGAGGAAAGAACTGGAAGGAGAATAAATTGCTGAGAAGAAAAGGTTATAAGCCTTACTCAAAAAACAGATTACCTGAAAACTAGAATAGAGATACGAGATAACAAGAAACATTAAAACAAAAGATGAAGAAAAACTAAAAGAAAACCTAAGATATTTGATATAAAAACAAATGACCTGGAAAACAGTCAAGGAGAGATAATTTAAGGATCACTGCATTCCCTCAAAACCAAATTTTTTAAATAAAAATCTGGACACCCAAAGATCTAGGAAGAGGCTTAACCCCAGGAGGTGAAGTTCATTCTACAGACCCTAATTCCTATATTTCAAAAAAATCATAAAGTAAAACTGCCCAGATCTGTTAGAACTAGAGGGCAAATTGAAGATAGAAACTCTAAGATCTCATATGAAATTTAAAATACTGCAAAGCATCCAGAAAGAATTAATTCAAATCCTAAGGGCCCACAGTCAGGTTCACACAATCTCCGGCAGAATCTTTCTACTATTGTGCAATAAAATATTATAAAAGAGATGAACTCAGAGACTCCTGAGTGGTAAGAATTGTTACAGAATAAAGTGAAAAGAACAAAGAGAACAGCTTATGCAAGGATAGCAACATAGAAAATAAAATAACTCTGAAAGACCAAGGAACTCTGATCAATGCAACAATGAACTATATATGTTTCCAAAGAACCTATGAAGAAGCAGGTTACCCATCTCCTAAGAGAGAAGTGATGGACTCAAGGTGCGGAAAAAGATATACACTTTTTGGTCATAGTCAATGCAGGAATTTGTTTTGTATAAATGTTCATTTTTTTTTTTTACAAGAGTTCTTTTTTTCTTCCTTTTGTTCTTTTAATCTTTAATTGGGTAAGAAGGGATGCGGGTTATGAAAAACAAAAATTTTAAATTAAAAAAATAAAGGACCATTGAAACATTTTTAAAATACTTATCAAAAAAGGAAGTTTATTTTTTTATTTTTTTTATTTAATATTTTTAGATGTTTAATAAATTTATTTGTTTAACTGGTTTCATTTTATGACAAAGGCAACAAAAATAATTATTACATTGGACACATGTATCTTGCTTTGTGATTTTCACAGTATGAATAAACAAGGTGGTTGCCATCAAGAGAATTATACCTCATACACCAGCATCTGTGTTGGAAGATAGAGAATTGCGGAAATTCTTCTAGAATTTAAGAAGATCCTCAAAAGCAAGTCAATGTCTACCTCGATATTTGGTATCAAGGCAACACGAATGCAAAAGAATGCACACAGAAGAAGAGGAAAAATATATTGAAAAATATGATTTGGAATTAAAAATATTAAAGATGTCAACGTCTTTTGAATTATACAAAAATGTCATCATATAGACCTATATAATGGGGGAAGGAAACAAGGCAAACAGAAAGGAAAGGGGGGGGCGGGATTTTATGCAATAAGATTTTAAAGAAGGAAGTTTAGAAACAGGTACAAACAAGGAGTATGATTTGGAAAGTAATATGGAATTTATTATATATGCTTTTAAAAAAGCAATCAGTATGAAATGGAGATTCATGGTTTCATATACAATCTCTTTTTTGTGCCCTGCTCTGCATATAGAAAATTTTTTTGATGTTTAAATTTATAGTAAAAAAATAAAATGAAGAGCAGCAAATGAATACATATCATCACTGAAATGCTTCTGTTTATTTTCTGAATTAATGGATTCAATGACTAATAATAATGCTGTGTTGTCCTTCATAGATGAAGATGATACAACTGACCCAGCATCAACATGGCATACTTTGTCTTTTTCAGTTATTGACATGGATTGTCTTGGGTCCATTAATATTCTCTTATACAACTTATATTAAGTTTAGGATTTTAAACACAGCAACATCTTTCAATAATATATGAATAAGGAATCCAGTAATAACTTTTGAACCAGATATCCCACACACCTCCAAGGAAGTCAAATAAAATGTTCATAGCAGCACTTGTGGTTGCAAAGAACTGAAAACAAAGTGGATTACCTACTGACTGAGGAATAATCAAACAAACTATGGTATATGAGTATAATATAATATTAATGTACCATAAGAAATGAAGAATCTGGAACTCAGAGAAATATCGAAATATGAACTGATAGAGTGAAAAACCAGGAAAACGGTATACACAATGACCACAACAGGAGAAATGGAAGAGAGAATAAATTGACTGAATGCTATATAATTATTATAATAACTAAGATTGGCCCCACAGTAGAGATGAGAAAATTTACTTTGACTCGTTTGTGCTTTCCTTCTTATATACAGAAGTGAATGCAATGCAAAGGCATCAATAAATCCAATTTTAAAATAAAGAACAATGTGATGTGTCTCAGGAGATTAACTAAAATATGACAATGTATTTGCATTGCAAAATTACATTAGTAATGTAAATTAGTAAATTAGTAATTAGTCATGCATATATGAATTAATTTACTATGAAGATATAGTAATGTAAATTTATAACTACTGTATGAATACAATAGTTCTACACATAATAAATATAAGTATGGAATAGATATACACATGTATAAGAAATATCTTATGCTCATCTTGTTCTACAAGGAAAAGTTAAATTGTATAGCATTGAAAACAGAATAATGAATGTACTACTATATGCTTATCACAAGAATAAATGCAAACAGTATTGGTGAAAATAGATAAATGTGTGATGAAGTTATCAATGAAGTCTTCAAGAATAAGTTGGATTTGAGTTGGGCCAAAAAGGCTAGGTAGAATATGGACAGGTGGCAAGAAGTGGGGAGGGGAGAGATTTCAGACTGAAGGAATAACATGAATAAAGTTACTGTGTTAGAAGTGGGTATAAAGTGGAATAGAAGAGTAAGCAGACTAGTCTGATTCGAACAATGTATTTATGTTTGGGAGGAGTAGAAAATAAGTTTGGATGCAGGGTAGAACCACGTTACAACATAGGATCTTAAAACCTGGAAAGAAAAATTTAGACAGTTAAGTACTCAATAGGGAATCACTGTAGCACTTTAAAGAAAGGAAGAACATGATAAAAGTAGTGTTTTAGTAAAATTAATCTGCACCAGACTGAAGTTAGGAAGAATGACTAAGGTAAATGTAGCAACATAAATTCGAATTGATGAGAGTCCGTGTTAGGGTTGTGGTAGTTAAAATGGTGAGGAAAGAACAAAATATACATATATACAAGAAGACAAATTATTAGGGCCTGGTGAGTGAACCTAAGGAGTGAGAGAGGAATTTGTCAAAGATGACATCAAGATGTCAGCTTAGAACCATTAACAAAAATGTGGAAGGAGAAGAAGGATAGCTAGTTTTTACGAATGGGAGAGAGAGATGAATTTGTTTTTTAAAACACGTTAATATTCATAGTCCTTACTTCTTGGTTCTCTGACAACTATTTTGGATCTATTTGAGAAGGCCTCTTCATCATCCTCGGCACATCCTACCAGTTTCTGCTACTCTGTTTTTATTTATAATGTTCTCCAACTTGGAACATCCTCCCTACTTGCTCTCTAACAAGAATTATGTTTCTTTTCTGGTTCAAGAATAATACCCTCCAAGAAGTTTTCCCTCAGTAATCTCACCTAACTTATATTGGTGCCTCCCCTTGGAGTACCAATGTAATAAAATCTAAACCAATGTTCTAATTTGCTTATATTTTCTTCTATAGTGGCCTTACACTCTTCCAAAATAGACTAAGATGCTTGAAGTCAGAAATCATATATGTAGCATCCATAATGTGTAGCACTATGCCACATATATAAAAGTACTTAATAAATATTTTTAAATTTAAAAAGTTTCCTAAATAATAAACCAAATTACTACTTATCTCTAAAAGAAAAAAATACCAGACAATCAGTTTATTCATTTATAGTGGGGGAATAAACATTTCCAAATGTTCATCATTTCAGCACTCCAAAGCATCTCCTTCTTGGTATCAACTGGCCCTTAAACAGAAATAAGATCTGAAGTGTTCTCTCTTTCCTTTAAGCAGGCATCAAGTTCCCTCCAGAAGCACGGAAAGGGTCTCCAGGATGATGGGAGTGCTTCCCCATGGTCCAAGATGTGGTAGAGTGAGGTAGCTGTGGCTATTTAATGCTCTTGATTCCACCAGACCTAGAACATGCTGATGACTTATAGGAGGACGTGGAGTCGTCCTCCTCCAGCCTTTCTAGTTGGTGTTGTTGAAGGCCTGGGTACATTATGCCCAACTCTCACCAGTCATGCCCCACTAGGTGGGCTAGTTTCATTAGCTTCTTTTGGCTCACCATTGACTCACCTGATCTCATGCTTTGGTCTGTTTAAGAGGGCTAAACCTTGAATTCATATTTGTCTTAAAAAGAAAATGAAAAACCTTATTATGCAAGTAAAAGGTTGAGGGTAACAAAAATGGATATGAGAGAGAAAAAATAGAGAATTACATATTTAAATCCTCTTTAAAAAATAACACATTTTGTCTTCTTCCTTAACTCGGAAAGGAAAGAAGTAGAGACTTTCCAGTTACATGATCAATAAGATGGAGAACAACCATTTTGTCTGGTCCTTGGGACCTCTCACAGATTCCTCCAAAATAGGAATTATGTTTAAGACATTTTTTTAAAAAGTTCAGTTGTCTCCAAGGCATAGGAACATCAAGATGAACTAACAACAGAAAAGGCTACTAATCCCCAATGCCCATTGCCCATAATACTGCAGCAGCAGGGCTGCATAAGCTGACTCATCAGTTTACAACAGATTTCAACTTTGCACAACCTGTTCTCTCACTCCCCAATGACAAGCAAATCCAAAAAGCAGAAGTTTGTACAGGTTGGGACAGCAGCACACAAGCTGTATGTGCTAAAACAGAGCTCAGTCAGAAAACTAGGAGACAAGGGGTATGAGTATGGAATGGGTGGCAGTGTAGCACTCCATAAACCTGAAAGAACCCAGCATCCAAATGGGGCCAGTTCTGTTCCTCCAGAGGTCACTTGGGGCAGAGACTGAGGTAGACGGGAGAAAGCTGAGATGGCTTTAAGGTTCAACTTCCAGGGAAAATGACATTAAAGAGGAATGAGTCAGAAAGTCAGCAATAGAAGAAAATAAGGAGAACAAAGTACACATTATCAAAGAACTTAGAAGGAAGAAAACACAATTAAAGGTCTTGAGCATAAGCAGACAAACCAACAGGAAAGGTATTAATAACACAAGAGAATATGGCCTCCAAATCAGGTAAAAGAGCCCAGGCATCTATGAATATATATTCCAAGACAAAGGAAGTGAATCAACCCTTGATAAGGCAGAAGTCTTGTGGATTCCCAAGAAAGTATATATAACCAGAGCAGAATGTTCCCAAATGGTTTAAAAGAGAAATGAAAATTGTGAAAGCAGAATTTATGGTCTGTACAGAAGAAATACAGACTAGGTTGCAAGCTCAAATAATGCAAAATATGACAGTGCAAATCATAAAATCTTACTAAATCATGTTTAATGAAAACTAAAATTTAATTAATGCAATGCATTCCAGCTAAAGGCTTTAATACACTGCTAAATCATCAGGCTACATTTACCTATTGAATTTGGATGTAATATATTTCTATGTACAATATTACCAAAAACTGTTAGTTTTTTTTAAAAAGATCTTAACAAAAAAAAAGCCACAACTTTTTAGGAGTGGCTAGGTGGTGTAGTGAACAGAGCACTGGCCCTGAAGTCAGGAGGACCTGAGTGCAAATCTGACCTCAGACGCTTAAAATAAAACGAACTTGGGCAAGTCACTTAAGCCCAACTGCCCTACCTTCCATCCTCCAAAAAGCAAAAAAAAAAAATTTTTTAACAAAATAGATAAAAGGAAGAATACTTCAGATAGAAACACTGCCAGTGTAACTTAAGAACAAAAATCTGATATAACTGAAAGACATAAATATATTAATAGTAATTTTTTTTTTTTGCTTTTTTGGAGGGCAATTGGGGTTAAATGACTTGCCCAAGGTCACACGGCTAGGTTTGTGTGTATGTCAAGTGTCTGAGGCCACATTTGAACTCAGGTCCTCCTGACTCTAGGGCCGGTGCTCTATTCACTGAGCCACCTAGCCACCTCTATAGAAATTCTAAAACAAGACAAGATTTCAAAATGCCTGAATCTATTATATAGAATACTATAAAACACAAAGACAAAAACAAAAGAAAAAGTGAAAGTTCTTTGGTTTTTTGTGATTTGCAAATAATTACAAGGAACAGAAGTGTTACAACGATAAAAATGGAATGTCTTTTAGCTGTATAGTTAGAAGATTGCAAATTAAAAATGCATTCCTCTCAGCAGAGTAGATATTCAGCCAAAAACCTAAAAGAAAATGGAAATGGAGTGGATGGTGAAGAAACTTTTAATGAAAGCATTGGCAAGTTTGATGGTTTTAAAAATAGAGTTCAATTGCATAATGTTAAAATTACTTTGGTGAGGCTGTCAATGCTGATGAAGATGCAGAAGCTAAATATCCTGATATTTTGAAGAAAATAATCTAATAAGGTGGACACAGTGATCTACAAATGTTTAATGTGGATGAAACAGGTTTATTCTAGAAAAAGATACCTTCAAGAACTTACACGTCTAAGAAAGAAAAAATTCAACCTAGATTTAAAGTGTCTAAGGACTGCATACCACATTTGGTGGGAAGTAATTCAGAAGGACGTTTTTAAACTAAAAGTAATGCTATGTACAGGGATCAAAATCCTTGCGCTCTAAGATACTATAATCATTGATCACTTACAGATTTTTGGTATTCAATTTGAGAAAGCATGGGTGACTAAAGCTGTTTTTTAAGACTAGTTTCCAAATTATTTTAGCCCAGTTGTTAAAAATTTTGCAAGGAAAACAATATCTTGTTTAAAGCATTTAAAAAATTTTTAGATAATGCACTAGATCATAAAACTATACCTGGTTCATTGTGTGAGAATATGAAGAATGTGTAAATTGCCAAAAAGGGAATAAAGCTCTCTACTAGCATACACACACACACACACACACACACACACACACACACACACACACACACATACACACAGAGGTATACAGATAAATATATTTAAGAAAGAAAATACACAAGTCTATGCTGCTAAAATATTTTAAACAAAAATAACTCTTTTTGTCATTTCATCAGTGTAGGCTCATTTTTAGGTACAATATCCAATAATCTTTTAATTTTTATAAGTTTGCTTTCTATAACTATCCTATCACTTTGTAATAAATATGAAACAGAAATATATTTTTCTTATCTTTTACTGTTATTTTACATTACTAAATAGATTAAAAACTTATTTTTAAAAATTTATATTGCATATTTCCATTGGGTTTGAACCAATTATCATATTTTACATATAATTACAACTTCAAATAATTAAAATTCAAATAATAACACCGTTTCACAGGATTTGTTATTTTCACTAAGAGGAGCGTAGCTGTAACTGAAAGAATGGAAAAACTTCAATCCATGTTGGCAAGTTTCACCAAGTAAACAAAGGAGAGAATAACTGGGAATGCAAATACACAGAAGTAAAGAATGATCTGAAAGAGAACAAAAAAAGCAGTAACATTCAAGAAAACGTGATGTCCATTACAAGCAAAAACATGATCTTGAAGAAAGGATGGTAGAGATGACTTAAAGGTTAAAGGTATCTGTATCAGCAAGCACCCTAGCATACCCAGGGTGGGTGCTAGCACAGGTTCTTAAATCTGCTTTTCTACAGGAAAGCAACTCAAAATGTGTTAACAGTCTCACTTTAATCAAACATATATCATTTACCTAGTTCAGGGGGAAAAAGTCAGCACCCTGAACTTCAGAGAATGCAAACAGAATATAAATACAAGTTATAAGCAGACAGAGAAATGGATCAGCAGAGGGCTTCCAAATCGTCTGATCATTATATCAGTTACCTATTCAGTTACCAGAGAGAGAAGCATCAACATCTGGGTTTTTCAAAGGGGGGGGGCCTCAATGGGTTCCCAGTCTCATCCGGCCAAATCACACAACTCTTCCCAAAGTGAGCCCCAAAGCAAAACCTCACATCAGGGCGTATATACAGCCTTCTCCTGGCTCGGAGAATGTCACAGCCCTCTTGACCCACTGCCCAATCACAAAGCTGCGGCGAGGGCATTCCTGAAAAACAAGCCTCCTGCCACAGGCTCCAAGTGACCACATTCAGCCTATTAAGGGGGCAGAGCATACTTTCAAATCTGGGAAGGTTCTCAGAGTCACGTAGTTAGCAAAGGGCCTTGGGGCAGGGAAGATCTTCAGATTCCCATAACAGTATCCCAGAAAAACACAAATCAAAAAACCTGAACACCATGATATAATAATGTAAGAAAACAGCCTACAACTTCTAAACCCAGAAAACAAAGTACCAATCAAAAGAATCCACAGAGCCAATGTAACCAAGACTAGGAAGGAAGTAGAAAATTGGGAAAGAATCTTTATAACCAATGTCTCTGATAAAGGACTCATTTCTAAAATATACAGAGAACTGAGTCAAATTTATAAGAATACAAGTCATTTCCCAATTGATAAATGGTCAAAGGATATGAACTGGCAGTTTTCAGAGGAAAAAATTAAGGGTATCTATAAGCATATGAAAAAATGCTCTAAATCACTATTGATTAGAGAAATGCAAATCAAAACAATTATGAAGCACCACATCTCACTGGTCAGATTGGCTAAGATGACAAAATAGGAAAATGATAAATGCCGGAGAGGATGTGGAAAAATTGGAACACTTGTTGGTGGAGTATTGTTGGTGGAGTTGTGAACTGATCTAACCATTTTGGAGAGCAATTTGAAACTATGCCCCAAGAGTTATAAAAATGTGCATACCCTTTGACCCAGTAATACCACTTATAGGGCTGTATCCCAAAGAGATCATACAAGTGGGAAGAGGATCCATATGTACAAAAATATTTATAGCAGCTTTTTGTGGTGGCAAAGAATTGGAAATCAAGGAGATGCCCATCAACTGGGGAATGGCTAAACAAATTGTGGTATATGAATGTAATGGAATACTATTGTGCTGTAAGAAATGAGGAGTAGACAGACTTCATAATAACCTGGAGAGACTTACATAAACTGATGCCGAGTGAGGAGAGCAGAACCAGGAGAACTTTGTATACAATTGCAGACATATAGTATTTGTGATGACTAACTTTGATAGAGTCGGCTCCTCTCAGCAACGCAAGGTTATAAGACAACTGCAAAAGAATCATGATGGAAAGGATATCCACATCCAGAGAAAGAACTACAGAGTCTGCAGATTGAAGTAAACTATTTGCTCTCTTTCTTTTGCGTTTTGTTTTGTTTTGTTCCTTCTTTCTCATTGTTGGCTCCACTGGTTATAACTCTTCTTTACAACTTGACTAATGCTTAATTTGAAGGTATTTGTAGAACCTCTCAGTGGTTCTCAACCTGTGGGTTATGTTCAATTTGTAACAATGAAAATACATTCTGCATATCAGATTCATAATAGTAGCAAAATTACAGTTATGAAGTAGCAAAGAAAATAATTTTATGGTTGGGGGTCAGCACAACATGAGGAACTGTATTAAAGGGTCACAGCATTAGAAAGGTTGAGAACCACTGCTCTATCAGATTGCATGCTGCCATGGGGGGAGGAGGAGGAGAAAATTTGGACTCAAGGGATTGTGGAATTCAATGTTGCAAACTAAAAGTAAATAAATAATTTTTTTAATTAAAAAAAAGAATCCACAGATCATCTCCACAAAAAAAAAAACTCATGCTGCAAACCCCAAGACATAGTGGATAAATCTAACAATTCTGATGACAAACAACAAATTCTGCAAGTGACCAGGAAAAAAAAGGAGGGAAGACTAATTTGCAGGCTATTTTTCAGACCAAATTTTACCAAGTTAAAAAGTAAGCATATTTTTTTCACAATCAGTTTGGAAGAGTAAAAAGTCAATAAAAACCAGGAGAAAGAATCAGATCAAATACAATACGGAAGCCCTTCTTGTTACGATATTTATAAGTAAACAAATCATGTTTACAACACTAAATTTCCTCCTGCATAGGGATATTATTTTGAACATAGGAGATTACTGGTTAATATTTAATGACAGTGTGTCCAAAATCAGAAATAATTTAAGCCTTCAAATGCATTTTGAACTGTTTGCCTCAATACTGTACTGTTCAGTGTGGTCTTTACTAGCAGCTAAGACCAGAGAAGGGAGATTAGACAAATGGTGGCTGGTCAGGAGAAATGGTAGGGATTTCTATAGTGATGAAATCAATAATGTCAGCCAGAACAGAGGGAGAAAGGTCCAGAGGCAAAAGGGTGTGTCCATCTAAAATAGAGGTGGAGTCAGAGAACAGGATAATCAACAGAATCCAAGGGCAGAAACAAAAACCAGGACTGAAGCCAAAGCAGTAAATCAAAAAGAAAGGGATCTGTAGCACTTACAAAAAAGACTAACTCAATTTTTCGCATTCAGAGATTCATTCAGCAAACATTTATTAAATTCCTATGTGTAGAATACAATGTTAGGCACTAGGGAAGATATAAAATTTAAATAAGACATAATCCAGGCCTTGGCTTACAGCTGATAGGAGAACGAGACACAAACATAATTAACAACAACACTTACTAAGTACATGAGAGACATAAAATAAAGTGTTATATGAAGTTGTAGGAGGGAGGTAGTGACTATATTTGGAAGCAACAACAGATATAAAATAGAGAATAAGGGAGTAGTCTCATTTCTGATTTGGAACACTTTGGTCTTTAAAAAAAATAGCCAAGGACTGAATCTAAGGAAGAGAAATTTGAAGAATGAGAAGTTGGAAGAGAACAACTTGAGCTGAAGGAACACTCGATCTGAAGGAAAAAGATTACAGAGAAAGGACACGAGGAGAACAGTAAGATAGATAATAAAATAAGGTAAATAAAACAAAATAGTAAAACAGTTGGAGAAGGAAAAGGAAGTTAGTATAGCTATTAAGAGGTGGTAGAGAGATCTTATAATAAGTAGGTGGTTAGGAGGGAACAGTAAATATCCATAGGCTTTGAGAAATAAGGCGTAGAGACTCACTAAGTATAGAAAGCAGGAATAATTTTTCAATAACTAGCATCAAGTATGTAACTTTTGCATTTCTGCCAGTCAAGTGACTGGCAGTCTGGGGGCAGTTAGGTGATACAATAAATAGAGCACCAGCCCTGTAGTCAGGAGAACCTGAGTTCAAATCCAGCATTCGACACTTGACACTTGACATTTGCTTAGCTGTGTGACCTTGAGTAAATCACTTAACCCAATTGCTTTGCCTTCCCCTCTCCAAAAAAAAAAAAAGTGCAGTCTGATTTCCCTTCAAGAAGAAAAATTAAAGGACCTCATGGAAAAAACTCCACATTCCAGCCCTTCCTAAAAAAGAGAGCTGGATATTCTGAGGAAGAACCAGCTGCTAGTCATCCAAGTTATGATTAAAAGGATGGACAGAAGTTGTCAGGGGGGAAGGTAAAAGAGAATAGTGGTGGTTGGTGATTCCCTGCTCGCGAGTAACAAAATAGCTATTTGTCAACCTGACCACAATAGAAGTCTGTTGTCTAAGACATAAGAGAAACTTCCAAGGCCTGTAAAAACAGATGATTCTTATCTACTCCTGGTTACTAACATAGGCATAAATAATAATGCCAGAAGGAACTTAGCATTGCCAAAGATTAAAAATCTAAGGTAAGAAACTAAAGACCATGGAGGCCCAGGTTGTATTTTCCTCACTGCTGTCCCTTGAAGACAAGGAATGCAGGGAAAAAAAAAACTGATTTAGGAAGTAAATAGCTAGCAAAAATGATGTTATTTGAGATTGGGATTTAATTTCAGCTTAAAATATTGTAATGACAGACTCCTGATCAGGAAGTGAGGGTACTGAAAAAAAGGTTAATTATGTATTAGCTTTGTGTGCACTAATCTAATCAAAAAAGCTTTAAGCTAAAAAGGATAATAAAGGAAGAAATTTTCTTTTATATGTACTTCAAGCTGGATGCTGCAAAGAATAGCTTCAGTGAAGAAGGAATAGTAATTGAAATACTCAGAAGTTCAGGACAAAATTACACAAAAAGAAGCTGACAGTAAAATCCATAAGCTCAAACAACATACACAAATGTAGAGTGTTTAGGCAAAGGACAAAATAAACTGGAGATTCTAATGGAAGGAAGAAAATTTGAAATCACAAATATCACTAAGGAAGTACTTTGGAAAATCACCCTGGCAATGGAGTGGAGGATGGAGTGGACTGGGAAGAGCTCTGAAGCAGATGCAGGTATGGTTAGAAACCTGAAGTAGTAGTAGTGAGATAGAACTGAACAGGGTGAGAGGGAGGTGGATTTCTAGAAAATCCTTTGAGAGTTCTTTTAGTCTGAAAGAATTACCAGGCACAAGCTATCTTGGCAGGTTTGTAAAAGTTTATTACGTTTTTTCAGTGGGCAGGGGGTGTCAGAAAAAGCCTGCAACCTGCAGGAATTAAGGATATTGATTATATGGTAATAAAGCCATAAATCTGATATCCATTATGCTAACTAGGA
The DNA here is from genome assembly GCA_028646515.1 of Pseudochirops corinnae. Classification (NCBI taxonomy): domain Eukaryota; kingdom Metazoa; phylum Chordata; class Mammalia; order Diprotodontia; family Pseudocheiridae; genus Pseudochirops; species Pseudochirops corinnae. The sequence goes on from CM053592.1 coordinate 142,456,856, forward strand.
GTGTAAAGGAGGGATTTGGGAGGAGTTAAGGAGTGATCAGTGCTTAAAGGGACATGCACTTTTAATACCAACTGTTAAGGCGCATTCCACATAATTCACTAGGAGAAAGCCAGAGGAGGGGCTACCAGGAGGTGTAGTTTTTGCCTTAAAACGTCACAAAGTCAGCCAGTGGTCAATTCTGACTGAGAGGTACACAGTCTATTAGCCATCAAAGTCCTTTTTGACAAGATGGATGTTGGGAAGCTGGGCTAATTGGGGATTCGGTATGTGTCTGATTGTGAGGAGTTATCTTATTGATAATGCACTGAAATTCAGATTCATAGTTTGCAGCTGGCCACAAGAACAAAGGAGGTACACATTTCTATAACTAAGGATTTGTTTATAGAATGCTTTTGAAGGATTCATAGATACGGCTTGTTATTATACCGAGCAGGGATAGTTATAGAGTTAATGGTTTCAGGGAGGACACTTTTAGGCTGGGGGAAGGGGAAAGGCAGAGTTAATGCTTTATGGCTGGGGGGAAGTGTGACTTTTACAACTTAATTACACAGGCTGATATTACAGAGAAACCTGAACACAAGTGAGATTTGACAATGTTACAAAGGCACCCCAAATGTTACAAAGGCACTCCAGCACCCCATCATTACCTATATATGAAATATGGCTTAGTACAAATATACTTTACTCAAAAGAAACAGAATAAATCAAAGTACAGCAGGGGATGAAGGCACAGAAAGGAAAAGATAAAGAGAATTTTGTAATTAAGAAGTTGAGGAATCATTGCTTTAGAAAGACTACACTTATTTTTTGCAGTTTTAAAAAGGTAGATCCATTCAAGAAATTGTAGCATTTTTGTCACTTTCTTTGCTGAAAAGAAAAAATTATTTTAAAAAAATCTATGGGGGCGGCTAGATGACGCAGTGAGTAGAGCACCGGCCCTGGAGTCAGGAGGACCTGAGTTCAAATCCGGCCTCAGACACTTACTTGATACACTTACTAGCCGTGTGACTTTGGGCAGGTCACTTAACCCCAATTACTCTCCAAAAAGCAAAAAAAAAAAATCTATGCCTTAGGATTTATATAGATAAATAAGAAATGTTGAGAATATAGGCACTCTTTTAGAAGGAAACAGTTTACTATATATGAATGTATATATACATATTGAGTGAGGGAGGTGAAAACTTCTCAGATTATATCCTAAAATCTAGTAAGATTTCTTGTGGGAGCAGGCCTGGGTTTCGTTTCATCCTTTCTTCTCCCTTGCTGCCACATTAGCACTAAGCCCTTTAGGAGTCTTTCAGGACCCTTCCCCCTCCCTTGCTTTAGCGTTTGCCAAATAAGGACAAGTACATTTGGATTGGCTATACCGATTTCCCTGTTGTCTTTTTTGCGCCTAGACTGTAAGCCCGCCTCCCAGCCAATGGGAATAAGAGAGAGTGGTGGGAGGGGGTTGCCTGCCTTAGAGTATAAAGCCTTGCTTTGTCTTCTGTAACATGCCTCCTTCCATCAGTCCATCCTGGTGGAGGTAACCCACTCTTCTCGTAAGAATTGAATAAAAGCTTCCTGTTCTTACCTTGAGACATCTCTAAGTTTTTATAAAATTTGGGTAGGGGATTTTTGGAGTCTCTGCACTTTTGGGGTCCCCATACTCCACACGGTTTATATGAATAAAAATTCAGTAGTTATCTTAAACTCAGCATTCCTAAACCCAAAACTCATTATCTTTCCCTTAGATAAACCTTCCCCACTAGTCCCTCAGGCTCTCAACCTAGGAGTCATCGCAGTCCCATCTCTCACTCCTCCAAATCCAATCTATTGTCAAGGTATTTTGTTTTCACCTTTGCAACAGCTCTCCAATGTGCCCCTTCTCTCCTCTGACTCTACCATCATTCTGGGGTAGGCCCTCATTGGGACTACTGCAATAACCTGCTGGTGGGTTAGCCTGGCACATGCCTCTCTTCACTCTAATCCATCTTCCATTTTACCACTAAAGTAATTTTTCTAAAGCACAGGTCTGATTATGTCATCCCCCTATTCAATAAACTCTAGTGGCTCTTCATTGCTTTCAGAATCAAACACAAAATGTTCTGTTTGGCATTCAAAGCCCTTCATAACTTAGACCCCCTCCTACCTCTGCAGTCTTCTTACACTTTACTCCCCAACATGTACTTTTGATCCAGTGACATTGGTCTAGTGTTTGTTCCACAAACAAGACACTATCTTTCAGCTCCAGGAATTTCCTGTGATTGTCCCCTGTGACTGGAATGCTCTCCCTCCTCATCTCTGGCTTCCCTAGCTTCAAGTCTCAACTACAAAACCATCTTCCAAGGGAAGTCTTTCTCAACTATTTTTAATTTTAATGCCTTCCCTCTCCTAATTACTTTCTATTTATCCTGCATATAGCTTGTTTGTTGTCTCTCCTATTCAATTGTGAGTTCCTTGAGGGCAGAGAATGTCTTTTGCTTCTTTTTGCATCTACAGTTCTTGGCACTGCACCTGGCACATATCAGGTGCTTAGTAAATGTTAACTGACTGAAGGAATTAATCTGTATTGTGTGTACATTATTTACACAACAGAAATGTGAAATGCTATTTTCTTTATGAGTCAAAACGTTTAGTTACCAAATTTTTCTCACCTATGACAATCTTCCAAGTATTTTTCCAAGTGAGGTGAAGCAAGTGGGAATATAGCAAAAGACAATTCAGGGATGGATGAACTAACCATTTCAGGGTAGTTGTGAGAGAAGTGCTTTGCAAGCTATTAAACATGGAAATGAGAGCTACTATCCTTATTTTAAACTTTTAGGTCCATAAGTAATAATCAACAAGCATTTATTACAATTATTTACATTTTATTATTATTACATTATATTATATTACAATTATAATTATATTATATTATATTACAATATATATTACATTATATTATATTACAATTTATTACTGCTCTTTCTCAGTATCTTTTGATGTTTCTTTATCCATTTCAGGCCCACTAACTCTGGGCATCCCCCAAGGCTCCGATCTGCCACTCTTTTCTTTTCTCTCTATACTATCTCACTCAGAGCTTTCACCACTATAATCTCTATGCCGATGATTTCTCAGATGTATATATGCAGCCCTAGTTCTCATCTGAGTTAGTTACCCCATCTCCAAGTGCCTTTTGGACATCTAAAACTGTTTGTCCTGTAGGTATCTCAAACAAATGTTCAAAACAGAAGTCATTACCTTTCCCCCTTAAGCCTATCTCCTGAATTTCCCTACTACTACAAAGGGCACCATGATCCTTCCAGTCACCCAAGCTCACAACTTCAGTATCATCTTCACCTTCACTGATGTACATATTCAGTCTGTTGCTAATTCTGTTCTTTCACACCTCTGCCTCTCAAGTTTCCCTGGCTTGCTTCAAGTCTCCATTCAAAGCCCACTGTCCCAGATCTTGCTAAGACCCTCTAGCTGCTAATGCTTCATCTTTCAGATTACTTTTCATTTAATCTGTGTGTGTATATGTATATCTTTTATGAGCCTAGTTAATTTATATGTGGTCACTGCCAAAAGAATGTACCTTCCTTGAGGGCAAGGGCTGGGTTTGTTGGGTTTTTTTGCCTTTGCATCCATACCACCAAGCCAAGGACCTGGCACATAACAAGTGCTTTTTAAAAATGTCTGCTGACTGACAAATTAGATCACATCCAGAGTACAAGATCAAATAAAATAATACTTGTAAAGCATTTAGCACAGAGTGTGGCACATAGTAAACATTATATAAATATTAGCTATTATTATTATTACAGCAGTAAAAACTAGAGGCCATACCTTGGGTTGATTGAGTGATTAAGGAAATTGGAGAAGAGAGGGCTTGGATAAAGGCACATCTGCCTTCAAATATCTGAAGGGTTTAAATATGGGAAAAAGATTGGACTGGTCAGATCTAGAAACAAAGAAGTTACAGAGAAGCAGACTTAGGCATAATGTAAGGAAAAACATCATAACTATTTGAACTGTACAAAGGTAGTATTGGGTTGTGGTAAGAGGAAGTTAAGTACCCCATTAAGATGACTACATATTGGGAATGTTGTAGAAGGAATTATTTTTCAGCTATCAGTCTAGATCAGTGGTTCTCAACCTGTGGGTCGCAACCCCTTTGGGGGTCTCCTAAGACCATTGGAAAACACGTATTTCTGATGGTCTTAGGAACCAAGACACCGCTCCTCTATCATCTCCAGGCAGGTCCGCCCACATGCAGATACGCCCACATATGAGTATTAAAGGGTTGCGGCATTAGGAAGGTTGAGAACCACTGGCTAGATGGTTCTGAGGTTCCTTCCAATTACATGATCTGATGGAAAGAACACTAACCCAGCTCTAATGCTTATAGGACCTTGGGCAAACTAATCTCTCTGGGTCTCAGTTTCTCATCTATAAAAAGAAAGGGCTGAATTTGAGGAACACTTAAAGTCCCTCAAAGCTCTAAATCTATAGACTTTAAAATTCTTGACATTCTGATTCTGTCACTTCTACTGTGGCAGGAGAGAAGAAAAAGGATTTACTACTCTAGTTACAGGGTGTTAAACAGTTCTCCAAACCTCCTGAGGAAGAAAGGGAATATAAGACATCTATCAACTCTCAATATCAGCAGTGTCTCCTATGGATGAAATTAAGCATACACAACAATGAAAATCAGGTACCATTATATACAGCAAATACACTGGATTTAAAGTCAGAAGATCATGGTTCTACTTTTTACTGTGAGACCTTAAGCAAGTCACAACCTCACAGGATTACAGAATTAGAGCTGGAAGAAACTAAAGAAGGACATCTAGTCCAATCCCCTCATTTTACAGATTAGGAAAGAGTTCCAGAAGGGTTAAGCAATTTGCCAAAGGCCACACAGCTATTAAGTGGCTAACCAAGGATTTGAACTCAAGTCACTTAATTCAGCACACTCCACTATACCATACTGCCCTGAGACCTACAGATCCCTTCTAGGTTCAGTTTCCTCAACAGTAAAATGAGTAGGGAGGAGAGCAAATTGTGTCAAATTAATGAAGATGAAAGTACAATCCATATAAGAGGGGCTATGGGAAGATAGGCACACTAATACATATTTGGCATGAATTGGCCCAATTATTCATGGAAAATAATTTAAAATTATAATATATAAGGAAAGTCACTAAACTGTTCATATCTTATGACCCAGAGATTCCACTACTTGGGCACATACCTAAGGAAGTCAAAGATAGAAAGAAAAATAACATACATATACCAAAATGTTCATAACTACTTTTTATTATAGCAAAACACAGGAAACAAAATGAGTACCCATTCAGTAGAGAATGGCTTAACAAACCATGGTCTATGAATACAATGAAATATTACTACACTGTACGAATTAAAGAATGTGAAGAATTCAGAGAAATGGAAGATCTCTATGAACTGAGGCATAGTGAAGTATGCAGAACCAATCAATTAAAATGTATCTATTAAGCATCTACTACATGCTAGGCACTTGGGACGCAAAGTCAAAGAATGAAACAATCTCTACTAATAAGTCTACATTCTAACAGAAACAAGTAAATCCATAAGTAAGACTGGGATAAATACAAATAAATATAAGATAGTTAAATACAAAATAATTAGGAAAGGTTTCTTGGAGAAGGTGGTGTTTAAATTCCATTTTTAAGAGGAATTCCATAAGGCAGAGGAAAGGAAGGAGAGTATTTCACGAACGTAGGACAGCTACAAGGTATTGATACGGAAGATGAAGTACTGCTAGTGAGGAACAAAGAGATGGTTAGTTTATCTTGATCACAATGCAGAGGGCAAGTAAAATACAAGGAGGCTGGAAAGATAGGCTGGGGCAGGTTGTGATGGGCTTTAAAAGCAAAGCAAAACAGTTTACATTTTATCTTAGAGCACCAGAGAACCACGGGTTTATTGAGTAGGAAAGGGACATGATTAGACGGATCTATGCTTTAGAAAGATACTTCAGCAGCTGTCTGGAGAATGGACTGGTGGGAGACTTGAGGCAGCAAGACTAAGGGGCTGAAGTAATAATCTAGGCAAGAGGTTATAAAAGCCTAAACTAAGGTGGTGGTTGTATGAGCAGAAAGAAGGGGTTGGATTTGAGAGAGGATGTGAAGGTAAAATCAGTAATATCTGGCAAATGACTGGATAAGTGAGGTAAAGGAAAGTGGGGAATTGAGGAAAACAATTCTGAGGTTACAAATGGTACTGAGAGAAAAAGAGAAGATTGGAAAAAGATTAGAAGCTGAAATAAGCAGGCAAAAAATGTTCTATTCAATTCAGTATATATTTAATAACAGTCAAATACTGCCTGGAAAGGACAAGATCATTTAACAGTAATTTTTAACCTGTGAGTCTCTAACTCCAGAGGAGGTATGGAGTTATTTCAAGGAGAACATGAATTCAATACACACACCAAATCCCATCATAGTCATCTTTATATGGCTACATATGAAAAGCATGAAATGTGACAGTAGAATATACAGCAATATTTTCCATAGACTAAATACTCTCAAATATTGCCATTCCTATTTTTCAAATGCATAGAGACACTATTTGGTTAAATACTAATTCATTTAAAAGCATAAAAAAAGGAATTAAACATCAAGTGAGTTTTCTTTAAAATGAACTTATTAGAGCCTCCCCCCCCAATCACTTGTCAAGACTTTATACATAATTGTTTTTTGAACTACAATTGATAAGAAGCTATTTTTAATCATAATAAAAGCAAAGCAAAGAAATCAGGTGCCAGGTACTCCTTTAAATCTCACTGTTATGTTTTTAATTCCCAGTATAGAAAAATAAGTAAATGAGATCAAATCTTCCTCTTAAGTTTCTCTAACTTTTTATTAGACACATTGATCATATTTGTTAGAAGGTAGTGTGATACTTAGAAAAAGCACTGAATTTGGAATAAGAGAACCTAGGCTCAAATCGCAATTTATCTACCTGAATAAACATAAGCAAGTCAGTTGATCTCTCTGATACTGTTTCCTCATCTATAAAACGAAGGGTTTGAACTAGTGAAGTTTCTTTCATATCAAAAGTCATGATTCTATGGTTCTATGTATCTATGTTTAAATATAACTTCTTCATGTAAATTTATTCTAATGACAAAATAAAGAAATTTTAAAATTAATACCTTTACTGTTTGCAGATAATTTAATAAATATATGTTCAATCTAATGCATTACATTGATGTATGGATGGATTCTCGGATCCCATAATGAACCATACTTTTGGGGTCCAAGTCTAACCTAACTAAATTAGGAACAGCCCTCCACAAAACTGGTGACAGTGATAAATTTTAGGGGCCCCCTCTACTAAGTTAAAGATAGCTTTGAATGTAACGGAATACTATTGTGTTATAAAAAATGATGAGTAGGCAGACTTCAGAAAAACCTGGAAAGATTTATATGAACTGATGCTGAATGAAGTGAGAAGAAGCTGGAGAACATTGTACATAGTCAATAGCAACATTGTGTGATGACTAACTCTGATAAGACTTAGTTCTTCTCAGCAATGCAAGGATCAAAGACAATTCCAAAAGACTCACAGTGGAAAATGCTCTCCACATCCAGAAAAAGAACTATGGAGTCTGAATGCAGATCAAAACATACTATTTGCTCTCTCTCTTTTTTTTGTTTTGCTTCTTACTTCTCATAGTTCCTCTCATTGGTTCTAATTCTTCTTTACAACATGACTAATGTAAAAAATATGTTTCATATGAATGCATATGTAGAACCTATATTAGAATGCATGCTGTCTTAGGGAGGGAGAAGTGAAAGAGGGGGAGAAAATGTAGAACTCAAAATCTTATGGAAGTGTATGTTGAAAACTAAAAATAAAAAAATAAATGATTTTTTAAAATATGGCTTTGGGAAAATGTCCACATTTTTATTTTGTTTTTGTGTTTTTTGGAGGGGCAGTTGGGGTTAAGTAACTTGCCCAAGGTCACACGACTAGAAGTGTTAAGAGTCTGAGGACATATTTGAACTCAGGTCCTCCTGACTCCAGGGCTGGTGCTCTATTTATTGCACCACCTAGCTGCCCCTAAATGTCCACATTTTAAAAACTAGAGATTCTTGAAGTACTGAATTACACACACACACACACACACACACACACACAAAAGAATATGTGATGGACCTGTGATTTTTTTTCCAGCATAGATTCAAATTCCCTCTACTTATAGATAATAATGCATCTATGATTTAAGAGATAAATGCTTGAGAGTTCTCTAAGTCACAATAAGTTAGAAGCCTAGCACTCTGCTATATATCATTTTGCTTCTACATTTATTTATATACATACACATATACACTTATACAAAATGCCCACATAATTTTAACAATTCAAAGAAAAGGATTTCCTTTTTTCCTCCCCAGTATAGTTTGAATTGGGATACGCTGATATAAAACCAAACCACTCATTTTATAGAGGAAGATGAAACTAGAGAGAGGAGAATGATTTGTCCAAAGTCACACTGTAAGTTAGTAGTAGCAGAATGAAAATTAGAGCTTAGTTCACACTCTCCATAGCCTCACTTTCTCTAGCAAGATTTTTTTAAATTGAATAATATAAGCAGAGTTAATGTAGGGTGGGGGAAGTTAAAAAAAAAGTAGAGAATGAAGACTACAAATTATATAGAGCAGTAAGTATGATTGATTTCTGGCAAAATTCTAGAATATGTTATTAAAAGGATGGTTAATGAACCTCTAGGAAAGGAAGTTCTAATCACGGAGAGTCAATATGGTTTCTTTTTTTTTTTTTTTGCTTTTTAGAGGGCAATTGGGGTTAAGTGACTTGCCCAAGGTCACCCGGCTAGTGTGTCAAGTGTCTGAGGACATATTTGAACTCAGGTCCTCCTGATCCAGGGCTGGTGCTCTATTCACTGCACCACCTAGCTGCCCCCTAATATGGTTTCTTTAAAAAAAAATAAGTCATATTAAACTAATCTCATTTCTTTTTCTGGCAGTCTTACTAGACAAGTTGCTGTAGTTTATCTAAATCTTGTCAAATTAGTTAATTTTTCTCATGCTACTCTTTTGGAAAAGATAGAAATATGGGCAATACCAACTGTTCTCAAAGTGAGGTCCACAGAACCCTTGGGAATCCTCAAGATTCCTTCAGGGGACTAAGGTCAAAATTATTGTCATAATAATACTAAGATATTATTTGTCTATGATTAAAAATACTCTTCCCTTTTCCAACTACTATCTGCATTAGACTGAATTTTCTTCATTTAGTTCAACCAAAACAACATATTGAAACAGACTGAATGCAGAAACAAATATGATAATCTAGCTGTCTTTTCTCAAGCATAAGAATACATAAAATAAATCATTCTTCTCAGTAATTTTTTGAAAATATAGGCATTTTTCATAAAAATATTGTTTATGTTAATTTATAATTAGTTTATAATTTTTAAATGAAATAAATATTTAAAATTTATTGGTTTTAATTTCTAATATCATAAGATATAATCCACATAAAAAAAACTCTCTCAGGTTGCCAATAATTTTTAAGAGTGTAAAGAAGTTCTGACACCAAAAAGTTTGAGAACTGCTGGACTAGACAATAGTGTAACTGAATACAGAACTGAGTGAATCACCAAAGAGTCATCATTAATGGCTCAGAAGTTCTTTTCTACAGTGCCTGCAGAGGTCTGCCTTTGTTCTTTTGTAGTTCAACATTACTATCAGCAACTTGGATAGACAGAAACAGTTATATAATAAAAGTTCATAGTTTCATGTTCAGTCTTCCTTTCTGTTACTTTTTAAAAATGAAATCTTCATGATTATTAATGTTAAGTTCATAATAAAAAAAGTAGGCATACTCATCAAATTTTTCTGTGTAAAAGAGATCAAAGAAAGAGCAAAGAACCCATAAATACAAAACCATGTAGAGGAGCTATCCAGTTACCAGTGGTCATTTAACTGTCAAATCTAATGACCTTTTCTCATCCTGAGTCTTTTTTTTAACTCTCTACAGTCTTTGGCACTGTCAATCATTCTCTTCTCCTGGGATATTCTCTCTTCTCAAGGTTTTTGTGACACTGCTCTCTGTTGGTTCTCTTTCTACCCACTTGATTTCTTTTCAGTCCCCTTTGCTGAATCATTCCAGGTCAGGCCCATTAATTACAGGTATCCCCACGATTCTATCCTGGACCCTCCCTCCTTTTCTTTACCTTGTGCCTTGGTGACCTTCTCAGGTCCCAGAGGTTCTATTATCATCTTTATGCTAATGATTCTTGAACTTATTTATCCAGTACTAACTTCTTTCCTGACTTTCAATTTTGAATCTCCAACTGTCTATTAGACATTTCTAAATGGATGTCCTGCAGGCATCTTAAACTCAAAATGTCTAAAACTGAACTCATTATCTTTTCCCCCAAGCCACACTCTCTTTGTTATTACTGTCAAAGGTACTATGATCCTTCCAGTCACCTAGGCTCACAAACTAGGTGTCATCTTTGACTTCTCACTCTCTCAATCACCCAAACTGCTAAGTCATGTTGAATCTACCTCAGTAACATCTCTAATGTACATACCTAGAATGTTCTCCCTCTTTCTAATTCCCTTTCCTGACTTCCTTGGCTTCCTTTATCTCTGGGGCGGAGGGAAGGGATAGCATGCAAAGTAAGAGCCTTCTTCTCTCTCTCTCCTTCTCTCTCTCCATATATGTGCGTGTGTATACACACAGGAAATAATTAACAAAGGAAAGGCACTGGAACTAGGAAGTGTTGGGTAAGGCTTCCTGTAGAAGATGGGATTTTAGTTGGGATTTATAGGGAATTTTTGCTAAGACTATAGACTTGAGTCTAATCATTAGACTAAATGGCCTCTGAGGTCTTTTCTAATTGTGATTAAAACTTTGGTCTCTTCATCCAGGGGCCTACCACAACAGCATCATAATGATTATATTTAATGATCATATTTAGACTGATACAGGTATATATCCCCAGAATGAAATACACCAAGGAACAGAAATCAAAAGGAATAAATGTTTGCTAATACTTCCAAATAGCATACTGCTCAAAAAATGAAAATCTAAACATTATAAGCCCTTTTTCCACAAGGAGCTTTCAAAAAGAGTGGGTAGAAACTCCATTATTAGAAAATTCTTCCTGGCTCTGTCACACCCTGAAGTTGAATTCTACACTAGTTTAAATTCACCCCATTTTATCTGCACAGAAAAAAACATTTCATTATGGCAACGTTAATACAGTTCTAATCTAGAATAAAAGGTGCGTTGTTTTGACCTGAAAAGGAGCATTTTAGACAAACTACTACTTTAATACACTAATAGACTACTACCCCAGATTCCAGGGATAAATCTAGCCAAATGAACAAACAATATACACAGGGTAATGCCAGTTTGAAACGACAACATTTGGACAATCTAAACATTGAAATGGATTGTATTTTTTTCTGAGCACCTTTGGTTTTATGTTTCTAAGAACTATGTCAGGATTTGAAAACAGAAGACAGTAGAAAAGCAATGAAATTCAAGAGAGCTCAGGGCTAAGGAGATAAAAATATAAAATTTAAAATATGAATACTCTGTACTTCAAAAATATCTCCATGCACTTAAAAAAAGAAACATCACCCAGGTAAAGGAAAGCAGAGAGGGATATGGCTGAACAAGCCAAAAAAACACTAAATGTGCAGCCAAAATGAAAGCAGAGATTTATATACAGTCTTGATAAGAAAAATACCATAATATGGCATTGTACTAATCAGCAAACCTATTAAACATGAATTCTACTTATGCCCACAGCTGTGAAAATGTTGTGTTTGTCCCCAAATACCACAAAACAGATTATTTCCCCAGGAAAAGAGATGTGAATTACAAAGTAATTGATACCTCTAAACTACTCCATCCCTACTACTTAAGAAGTAGTTACTTGTCTGCATGTTTTTTAATCTGAAAATGAAGAAGAAATATGATTTCAAAAGTCTAACTGTGGAAATACTCCATCTATCCTGGGCCCTCTTCTCTTCTCCCTTTCTACTGTCACTTAGTGACCTCATCAGCAGCCGTGAGTTCTAAGCATCATCACTACACATATACATTCTGTTCCCAAGAATCTATACAGTTATAAAAAAAAAAAAAAGGAGAAGTAAGAGCCTGGAAGCAGAGAGACAAAGTAAGAAACTATTGCAATGGTCTGGGCAAAAGAAGAAGGGCATAAGCAAAGGACAATGACACAGAAATGGAAAGGGGAAAACACCTAGATGCTTGAAGGATAGTAGTACACTCACTGGAAAAGAGGGATTTATTAAGGATTAGATTATACATTTTCCTCAATGACAGTAGCACACTTTTCATCGTTCAAAATAAAGTTTCTCGAAATAGTAAAAAAAAAAAAAAAAAAGAATCTATACAGCCTTCCTTTTTTTTTTCTTCCTGAGCTCTGGTTCCACATCACCAAATGCCTATTGGACATTTCACACTGGATGTCCAATAAACACTTCAGACTTGGCATGTTTAAAACAGAACTCATCTTTTTCACATTATCTTTCCAAACCACTCCTTTTTCCTTAACTTCCCTATTTCTATCAGGGTACTGCCATTCTAGTCCCCCAGATCTGTAACCCAAGTTATCCTCAATTCTTTACTCCTCTATCCTTCCACGTCCAATTAGTTGCTGAGTCTTGTTAATTCTGTCTCCCAATCCCTTCTATATGCTCACAAAGCCATTACCCAAAAGTAGGATTTCCATCACCTCTCACCTGGACTACCATAACACAAAGCTACCAGAGTTACATACCTAAAGCAAAGTGTGAACATGTTACACCCAAGCTCAAAAAACTCTTGTAGTTTTCCAGTGCTTCTAGGATAGAATAAACGCACCTCTGTTTAGCATGGAAGGCACTTTACAATCTACCTCTAGCCAACATTTCTAAGATAATTACAATTTACTCCCCCTTCACAAATTTCATGTTCCAGGTGAAGAACACAATTTATCTTGTACTATTCTTATCCATGTGCTTTAGTAAATCCTTCACAGAAAGGACCACCAATTGTGTAAGTGGGCCTACCTCTCTCTAGTTTCTTGACATTGCATGAAGAACGATGGAGACTGTCTATCAATTATCTTTTATTCTGTATCCACAACAGGCCCTTATTTTCTCTGGACATCTATTTCTCTTAGGTTGTTCTTAATACCCCTTCTCAAATATAGTTCTTCATTTCTAATATGTTTGCAGATTCTCATACCTACCATGTACTACTCCGTTAGCATTTCTGTGATCCTCAAATTTAGTTCTGTAGAAACTAGTATTCAATAACTTTCATATATGCAAAATTATTGAAAGAATACTGGCATTAAAGAGTCCTTATATACTTCATCTTTCCTACAGGGATAATTAAGCAAACTCTTTTCAGTATTTAGGGATCTCATCTTAAATGTTCCCTCCAATGGTTGAAGCAAACAGCACAATGTCACCTGCAAACAGGATCATCTAAAGGAGGAAAGGGAAGGGAACAAATAAGCATTTATATAGTGCTTATTATGTGCCAGGCACTGTGCTTTAGCTTCCTTTGAGGCCCAGTTCACGTGCCACTTCCTATCTGAAGCCTTCCCTGATCACCCCTATCTATTACTGATCTCTTCTGCCACATATTATCTTCTGTTACTTATATGATGCACCAACTAGTTGAATATAAGCTCTTTGAGGGCAGAGATTTTTTTCATTTTGTCTTGGTATCCCCAAATATCTAATATAGTACCTTTAGTAGGTACTGAATAAATGTTTTTTGAACTGTAAAGCAGAATAGTAAAAAGCTCTGTGACTTTAGACATCATGTTTAATCTTACTGGGCCTCAGCTTTCCTATCTGTACATTGAGAATGCTGAACTCAGATGATCTCCCAGCTCCAAATCCTATGGTCCTAGATATCAATAGGTACTTGGGATCATAAATTGTCTCAGCTGAACAGAACTCTTAGAAATCATCTAGCCCAACTTCATTTGACTGATGAGAAAATGGAAGCTTTCCCAGATTATGCAAGTGGTAAGTAACAAGGGAAATTCCTGCAATCTGTATTGCAGATACCCATCTAAGCTATGTACCTGTCCTGATGGTTGCCAGTCTTTACAGGAACACAGAAAATGACGTTTGGAGGCCATTTAGTCCGACCCATATCTGAACAACAACAAAAAAAAATCTCTCAACAACATACATGTCATCATGTATGTATTGACTTTATTATAAAATGTGTCTCCTAAATTATTCTTCCCCTGTTCTTATCACTAATGAACAGGCATAAATCAGTAGTCAAAAGATGTAATGTGTTACATTTTTGAAGTTTATTTCTTTTTTGAGTTTTCCCAGTATTTTGCAATTCATCTGCAGTTCATTAGTGATAAGAACAGGGGAGAACTAAAGCAGGAGAGACATTTTATTATAATGAAGTACAAAGAGAATTGCCTGTCATAATTTGTAGCATTCCTTCTCTCTTTACCTGGACTCCAAGTTGAACTCTACTAGGTAGTAATGCTGGCAAATTTTCCAATTTCCATCACTCATTTGTCCCCCTGTGTACTGCTTTAAAAAAAAAAAGCATTGCTTTTTAGTCATTAAATTAACTATTACTAACAATATAAACCTAAGAAGCCTTTGAATGCTCAATGTTAAAAGTTTCTTTACTATACTAGTGTCCTGAGAAAGTATTAAAGGTATAATCTCTTTAATCCTTCCCTAAATTCTTCTATATTCTAGAAGGGAGTCTTCAACCTCACTTCTCAAACAACTAAGGAATCTCTCATTAAGAGAATCTTTTCTGAATCTGAGGAACATGACATGTTCAAAGTGACTCCCACATAGCAGTTCAGAATTCTTTTATAATATCACAGCACATTTTAATAAGTCAGTTTAAATGGAAAGAGCACTCTCAAATAATTATACAGTAGCAGAGAAAATCAATGACCAAGGAAACATTTTAATCCTACAAGCATTTATGAAAAATCTGCTTTCATTAATTATAAGTAGTTGTGGTACCAGTATCTCACACATAGTAGGAATAAAATAAATATCTATGTATTGGCATGTTATAGTATTTCTTCAAAATGAAAAAAAATTGAAGACGGTGTCAGTGGTAAGAACCAAGTGATCAAAGTGTTTTAAAGAAAAAATATTGCTGTAAAGAAAAATTATAAATACTTTATGTTTTTGTTCTGACTTCCTTTGTATGTTTTCTGTTTAAGTTACTCAATAATATTGGAGATCATTTGCTATTCACATTATAAATAACAAGAGAAGGTTATAGGAAAGTGATTTGGCCAAGGTCACACAGATAGTAAGAAACAGAGATGGAATTAGAACCCTAGTATTTTGGTTTTAAATTTAGTGTTCTTTCCACTTCATCACCCCTCTATGGATAAATGAATGTCATTCAATAACATGGAGCAAAACACAACTCCTTTTGATTACAGATCAGAACATTTAATTAAAATGTTTACTGCTCCAAAAGGTTAAATATAATATACAAGAGGCAGAACAGTGAAATTCACAAATTATTCTTCAAAATAGTAAAAAAAAAAAAAAAAAAGCATAGTGTTTTGTGTATAATAAGAGGCCTAATAAATGTTTAATGGATTGAAATTGATCAGAAATCAGTTAAACATGTAACTATTCTTTGTTGCTAACAGAATGGTCAATTTGGAAAAGCTGAGGGTATAAACAAAACTAGAAATTAATGGCTTCAGTAAAATAGCAGCTTTTACAAAATAAACTCTCCCAAATCAAAAAGTATTTCTATAGGGGTGGCTAGGTGGCACAGTGAATAGGGCACTGACCCTGGAGTCAGGAGGCCTGAGTTCAAATCTAGCCTCAGCCACTTAACACTTACTAGCTGTGTGACCTTGGGCAAGTCACTTAACCCCAATTGCCCTGCCTCTCCCCTTCCAAAAAGAAAAAAAAAAGTATTTCTACATAGGAACAACAAAATCTAGGAGAAAATAACAGAAATCTAAGTCCCAATTGTATAAAATATCTGGAAATTAATCTACATAAAGAACATTAAATAACTGCAAAAATATAAATGCAAAATAATCATTAAAGAAACAAAATATCATAAATAATTGAAGTAATGTTCAGCACTTGTGGCTGCTAATATAATAAAAAGCAATACTATTGAAATTAACTTACCAATCTAGTGCAATACCAAGCAAATTACCCAAAGAATACTTTATGGTGCTAGACAAAATAGTATCAAAGTTCTTCTGGAGGAACAAAATATATGAATCAAGAGAAATAATGAAAAAAATGTGGGGAGGGGAAGGAAACAGCACTTCAAGACTTCAAATTATATTATAAAGCAACTATTCGGTAGTAGCTCAAAAACAGAAAAGTAGATCAATGAAAGACTAGACAAGGAAAAATCAGAAATAATTGAATTCAATCACTCAATATTCAATAAACCCCAAAATATAAATTACATAGGATTTATCTTCCTATTAACATTTAATACAAAATACCATAATAAATCATCAAAACGGATATGTTCCTTGAACATAAAAGATTATGCCATTCACAGCTATGGGAGTGTAAGAAATCAAGAAAGATTTACTGGAGGTAGTACTCTGTGCTGAGTCTTGAAAAAGCTAGGAATTCCAAGAGGTGAATGGGGCATGAGTGACAACCTGTGCAAAGGCACTACATATAGCCAAGAGACAGAATGGAGTGAATAGAGAAGGACAAGTAAGCCATTTTGGCTGGAACTTTGGTCTGCAAAGATAAGTTAAAGTCATATTGTGAGGGATTTTAAACATCAGTCTGAGGAATTTAATTTATTTTTATCCTAGAGGAAAGAAGAAAGTACTGGTGCTTATTTAGCAGGAAAGTGAACATGAACTGACCTATGCTTTAACTATTAGCTATTTGGCAACTGTGTAGAGGATAGACTGGAGGGGGGTAAGACTGCATACAGAGAAACTAATTAGGAAACTAATGTAAAAATCTAAGTGAGAGGTGATGAGGGACTGAACTAGGGTGACGGTTCTTTGAGTGGTGAAAAGGGGATGCTACAAAGGAGTTTAAGTGTTTAAGGGGTTGGAGAAAAGAAATAAGGGGATAGAGGCAAGATGTACCATCAATCAATTGGATATAGGGGCTACAGAAGAGTGAAGAGGTCTAGACTGTAATCCAGAGTCACTAAAAGGATAGTTAGGTACCTTTAATACGGAGAAAAAGCATGAGGTTTGTACTTAGGGGACTTAGGTTCATATCAAAGTGCTGCCACTAACTAGAGGTAGCTAGGGGGCAGAGTATATTGAGCACTAGGACAAGAGTCAGGAAGATCCAGGTTCAAATTCTCCCTCAGAGAGTTTAATAGCAGTTTGACCCTGTTCATGTCACTTAACCTCTGTCTGCTTCAGTTTCTTCAACTACAAAATAAAAATCTTAACAGTATCTACCTCATGGGGCTATCATGAGGGCACAAAGTAGGTGCTTAATAAAAGCTTATTCTTTCCTCTCTTCTACTATAAGCATGAGCTTGGGAAAGACACTAAACCTCATTGAGCCTCAATTTTTTTCATCTTTTTCATAGGAAAAATAGTGAGATTTTCATATTAGGACTTCAATACTAGGAAAAGTTCCAAAAAATAAAATAAAGGAACATGTTTAGGGCCTAGGTAAGGATAGCTGACTGTGACAGGATTTGGGAATAAGAGTCCTCAGTGAGCAGACTTTCTCCACTGGGGCAGTTTTTAAAAATAAAAATGCCAAGGAAGAGGGACTGTTGACTTAATTTAATATTAAGTCAATCAGTTCCTAAAACCTTAGTGTGAATTACTTTACCAGTCTTCCCTTCTCACAGTAGAGATCAAGCCACTTAGGGTGGAGAGTAGACTGGGTACAATTTCAGGACATGAAGACTTTGCCTACTGAGGAAGAGGTATAGCAGACATCGGAAGTAGAAAGAGATAGCAAAAGGAGGTAGGCGGGTGACAAAAGATTTCACTGATTTCACAAAGTTATATATGACCAGTTTTGAGCATGGAAGCATAAAAAAAATCACCTAGAAAAATATAGGCAAAGGTGAAATTTCTATAGCAATATTCTTCTAAATGGAGATTTGGAATCTTTATGTGGATTTTAATGTACAAACTAGAGCTGCTCAAATAATTATATGGTGGAAAGTGACCTGCAAAACAAAATTCAGGCTTTTCCTGGTGTAAGAAAGACAGACAAATATGGCAAGGAAGGGTAAAAAAGAATAGTTTAACATTTCCTACTTTATATGATTATAATCCCACTGTACTTTAAAATTCAGTCTTTTTAATACTTGGCATATGTTCAAATACATCACTGTCAAAATATGTTATCAATTTTCTACAAATCCTGGCTAGTAAAATACTTTTACATAAGTATCTTCACCATTATTGTTTTTCGACAGTTTCTACTGGGATAAAGGAAGATTAAAGGGTGGGCTCAGTTACACTTATTCTCCTTCATTAAAACTCATTTCTTTTAAAATCCCAGTATAAAATTCATTAAGAACATTGTAATTCAGTGCATGCACAAAGTTAAAATAAGCTTCATATTATTAAATAGTTTAGTTAAAGTTTAATAGTTTGCTACTTAAGATTACTATTTTAAAAGTCACTGCTCTCTAGTCTTGCCTTCTGGACTTCTCTACCATGTCCCAGAAATCTCTCCATCTTGATGCATACTTCAGCTTTGGAATCACACAGTGGAAGCACCCTCCACCCCTGTTACCTTTCCCTTTCATTGGATGGCTCCCCCCCAGAACCTCCATTTTGGAAGGCACTCAGACCATCCACATCTCAGTCTTCTCCAGGATGCACATAGGCCTTCCCCTGGCAGGCATTACACCATGTATAGTGTGTGTATACTAGGTTCACCAGGTACCCTTGTCTCCTCTGTCCCCCTTCTCTACATCTTTTATGGCTTCTGTTTAAGTATTTTCCTTCATTAGAATGTAAGCTCCTTGAGGGCAGAGACTTTCTACCTGTATTTGTATTCCCTGTACTTAGAATAATGCATGGCACATACATAGTAAACATATCTCATAAATGCTTATTGACTGGATTTTATCTAGTGAAGGTGAACTTACCACATACTAGAGCAGGAACTATTTCCTGTGATCAAATGGAAACTGGACTTTTGAATCAGAAGACCTAATTTGAGTCTCAGCTCTGTCATTTACTATAACAGTCACTGTACTTCTCTGAGCCTCAGTTATCTCATTTGTGAACTTCAAAGGGTTAAGCTGTGGAACAAATGAAATAAACTGCCTTGTCAACCTTAGGGCACTATGAACTTATTTAAAATTTAAAGAGCATACTCTAAACACATGGTATCAAAAATGGAAGCATTAATTTAACAGAATATGATATGGGTTTAACTCATTAAACTTTTCAAATTTAAAATATTATCATCTCATGTTTAACTTTTACAAATGCAAATAATGTTTATTATACTAATTTTTAAATTTTATATTAATTTTATAATACTTTATTATACTAATATATGCCAAATTTTGAATTTATAGAATTGATGAATGCAAATCTCTGGTCTGCCAGTTTTAGTCCTCAAAGAATAAGAGAAGTTAAGTCATTATGCAGAAAACATGTCTTGAGGTTTTCACATTTGATTCCAAGTATTTAAAGACCAATCTGTATATAAAGAACATAGTAGAAGGAAATATATGACACTAGAAAGAAAACATGGTCATGTAGATAACAACCACACATAAGGCAAAGATGGAATTTTTGTTTTCTACCTGTTTGTCTTTTTCTGGCATTAAACATGTATACTGCTCCTGAGTTTGGTACTATCATCAGTTTCTCTATTTGCACCACAAACTTTCTCAAAGTGATGGAGAGAGAGAGAGAGAGAGAGAGAGAGAGAGAGAGAGAGAGAAAGAGAGAGAGAGAGAGAGAGGATAAAACTAAAACTAGATGAATTAGAATATAAGAATAGATAACATTTTAAAAATGATCTTGTTTAATGTCTACTGTGGAGGATTTATGGAAAGAAAAAAAGGATGACATAGGAACTTGAGTATACTAATGAGAAGTATGCAAATAAATAATTTTTATTACATTAATATATGCCAAATTTTGAATTTATAGAATTGATGAATGCAGATCTGGAAGAGATCTGACAGCAATTGTTCCCTATTACATCTATATGGGATAAGTGGAAGTCAGTGATATATTCAGCTCTTTTCTTTATTGTGGCTATCATAATATGTCTCCTATTTAGCCCCTGCATACTGAACTGTTTAATATCCTTTATTTCCTCTAGATTACAATCTACTGTGTACTCTGAATTCCTTAAATTAAGGGTTCTCCGGGTACAGGTTGCAGCAAATTTGGGAGAAGGGAATGGATCCCAGGACAAAATAAGAATTATGGAAGAAAGTGTGTGATATGATAGTATAGGAAAAAGTGACAAATTGGTGGATGAGTTATAACAACAGTGGTGTGAGAAGTCTTCAGATGGTATGAAAAGAAGGGGGGATTGAGTGGGATACACTCTCTGTGAAGACTCCTCAGAGAGAGGAAAGAGAGAGAGAGATTACATTGAAAACCAGAGGCAGACCTTTTCTGAGACTGGACAAACCTAAGTCCTGGGTTTCCTATGAAATTACACAACTCAGGGCCCTTCCCCCTCCCTTGCTACCACAACAACATTAAGCCCTTTGCAAGTCTCCTAGGACCCTCCCCTTTCCTTGTCTTAGTATTTGCCGAATTGGACTGGCTATACCCTGCTTATCTGTTCTTTGTCCTTTTGGCACCCAGACTGTAAGCTTGCCTCCCAGACAATGGGAATGACATGGGCTGTCTTCTTGTTCTTTGTCTATTTTCACGCATAAGCTTGTAAACCCATCTCCCAATCAATCAATGGGAATGAGGGATAGTGGTGGGAGGGGATTTGTTTAGGCTATGGTATATAATCTCATTTTATCTTCTGTAACACACCACATTCCACTCGTTCTGGTGGAAGTGATGCCCTCTTCTCATGAGAACTGAACAAAAGCTTCCTGTTCTTACCTTGAGACACCTCTGACTTTTAATTTTTGGGTAGGGGATTTTTGGGGTCCCCATCCCCCACAGACGTGTGGATATATTTATATAGATAGATATATACATATACATATAGATATACTCATACATATGTAGACATATACTTTCCCTAACAAATTCTACACCTGATCTTTGTTTTTGTTTGTGTGTATCTCTTATTTCATACCTCTCCTGACTTCTCTAGTTTACTTCTACCAGCTACCTTGACCTCCTATTACTTAACCTATCCCAGTCCAAGGATCCCTCCCATATCTTCTCATTATCAAAAATCTAAAGGCCCTTCTATACCCCATATTACCTATTCCCTCACCCTCCTTCTAAAGATCCCTCTCTTATCCTCTCCCCCCTCCCTATCCCCTTACCATTTTATTTCTTCTGAATTTAGAAAATTGTTATACTCTATGCAATTTTATTTCTTCTGAATTTAGAAGACTTTTATACTCTTCTATATGTATTGTTCCCTCTTAGACTCATTCCAGGTAAAAGTAGGTTACCAGAACCATCAGCCCTCCTCTCCCATCTAATTCCTCTGTGTCAGTTCTTCCTCTGGTACCTCATTTGTATAAGATAATTACTCTTTTTAACTGTTGCTAGATGGTTTTACATTTTAAAGACATATCATACTCAAGTCTTGCCCAGTCTTTCTTACAAACTACCCAACTGCTTATGACAATCTTGGACATACATTTTACACTTTACATACATAAAAGCTAAAAGTTCTGTCCTTACTGAATCCCCTATAATAGGTCTTTGTGTATGTACTTCATGTTTCTCTTTACTCTTGCATGTCAAATCTTCTATTGAGTTCAAGTATTTGTTTTTCTTTTTAACAAAGTCCTGAAAGTCTGACAGTTAATCAAATGTCCATTTTTTTTCTTCATTCAGGATTATGCTAAACGTTGCTAGTTATATTTTCGACCAGTTCTTTTGCTCTTTGATATATAGTGTTCCATGACCTGATGGAACAGTGTCTCTGCTACTAGGTTTTGTGTGATTCTTAATTGTGGCACTACCATATTTAATTTTTTTCTTGTTGTTTGTAATATTTTCTCCTTCAGCTAGGGGCTTTGGAATTTGACTATAATATTCCTATGAGTTTTCCACTTAGGAACACTTTCAAGTGGTGCTCAATGGATTTTTTTTTTCTATTTCTACTTTCTCCCATTGTTCTAGTGCTTCAGGACAATTTTCTTTATTTCTTGTATTATTGTATCAAGATTCTTTTTTTTATCATAGCTTTCAGGTAGGCTGATTATTCTATGTTTTCTTTCTTGATCTGTTCTCCAGATCAGTTGTTTTTCTTATGAGATGTTTCACTTTCTCTTCTATTTTCATTCTTTATAGTTTAATTATTTCTTGATCTCTTATAACTTTGCTGGCTTCCCCTTGCCCAATTCTGATTTTCAAGGTGTCATTTTCTTCCTTAAGATTCTGGATCTTTTTTTTCTAATTGGTTGACTTTCTTTTCATAATCTTGTAGTTTTTCTTGGATTGTTCTTATTTTTTTTTGTTTTTTCTCAATCTTTCTCATTTGAGTTTTAAAGTCTTTTTTTAAGTTCTTCTATAAATTCTTTCTGGGGCAGGTGACCATTTGACATTACTATCTGGGGGTAGAAGAGAGTTTCTTTGTTTCAATATCCTCCTCTGAAGATGAAACCCAGTCTTCTCTATTCCCATAATAACTTTCTATGGTTAGATTCTTTCTCTTTTGCCTGTGCCTTTATTTTTTTTAGTAACAGTTTAGTTTTTATAATCATCTCTAGTCCTGGGGTGTAGAGGATGGTGCCTCTGGCCTCAGATCCTCTTCAATTCTCCCTCTCACCTTGAACTCAAACCAAGATCTCCAGCATCCTATAAAGTGCCCACAGTCAGTGGAGTCCCCACCCTACTGCTTCTGCACTCACTGGGTGTGTACTGGTTTCTTCTCACCCCCTCCACTCTCTGCAGTACAACTGGGTTGGCGTTCCTTCGTCAGCTGAGATTCTCTCGATCTTCCCTGGCTCAGATGCCTAATGCAGAAGTAGCCTCCCAACCCAGCTAATTCCAGGGATTGCTGCTTGTTGTTTAAGCAAACCCAGTCTGGATGTGTTTACTTTTCATGGGGACCAGATGTCCTCCTTGGATTTTCCTTCAGATCTTCTTGGATTGTCCCCAGCAGTAGCTATTCTTATTTATTTTTACCCAGACTTTGTTGGCCCTGAGGTGCCATTCTATCTCTTTTGTATAGGTCAATCTTGAGAGCTTGGAATTTTCTGATCTATTCTGCCATCTTCTGAGAATCCTCTCCTCCAATACATTCTAATACTATAATCTGTTCTGTCATTCCCCAATTGATGGGCATTCTCTTTAGGTTTCAGGTCTTTGTTGTTACAAAAAGAGCTACTATAACTATTTTTGAATATATGGGTCCTTTACCTCTGTAATCTCTTTGAGGTATAAGTTTAGTGGCGATATCTCTAGGTCAAAGGGTATGTAGTTTAGTAACTTACAAAACATAGTTCCAAATTGCTTTTTCAGAATAACTATATCAATTCATAGCTCACTCAGTAAGGTAAGGTATCAATATACCTTTTTCCCCACAGCCAATCCAACATTTGTTGACTTTATAAATCTGCTAAGTATAAAGCAGAACCTCAGAGTTGCTTTAATTAATGTATTTCTCTAATTATTTATAATTTGGAGAAATTTTCATATGTCTATTGATATATTGGATTTCTTTCTTAGAAAACTGCCTGGTCATATCCTTTATTAATAATTATCAATTTTATCATTTATTAAATAATTTTATTTTGTTAATAATTTATCTTTTTTTGTCTTTGTATCCTCAATATTTAAAATAGTATCTGGCCACAAAAGAGTGCTTATTAACATATACTTTTTGCATTTATTTTTTTCTTTTTTTGTTGAGAGGGCAATTGGGGGTTAAGTGACTTGCCCAAGGTCACACAGCTAGTTTTTTTGTGTGTTATGTGTTTGAGTCCAGATTTGAACTCAGGTCCTCCTGACTCCAGGGCCAGTGCTCTATTGACTGCACCACCTAGCTGTCCCAATATATGCTTTTTTATTCCATTGCAAGAGACAATTCAATCTAGAGGAACAGGCTATTGAAATGACTGGGATATATAGAGATAAGAGACATTAATAAAACATGTTTTTAAAAAGAATGGATCCAAAAATAAAGTAAAATTAAATTTAAACAATTAGAGTTATCAAAAAGTGAAATGGGCTGCCTTGAATCTCTTCAATATACTTATCAAGTATATTGTATTGCAGATTCCAGTTCAAGTGTAGGTTTGACTAGGCAGACAGCTGCTAAGGTCTTTTCCAACTCAGATTACATGTCTGTGTTGTCTAAAACCTGAATTTGCTACTTCAGAAACATAATAAGACTCATAAATTTTGGGAGCAAAGAAATTTTAAAGAAGTGATGTATACCCAAGAAGAAAAAGTATATACTTAATGATAACTACAAAAGCATTAACCATTGTTTTCTTTTAATAAAATGATAAAATTATTGTTTAACCTTAGCAAATATGGTCTTTGCTTCTACTTCCTTCTAGAAATACAAGTCTAGGGGCAGCTAGGTGGTACAGTGAATAGAGCACCGGCCCTGGAGTCAGGAAGACCTGAGTTCAAATCTGGCCTCAGACACTTAACACAAAAACTAGCCGTGTGACCTTGGGCAAGTCACTTAACCCCAATTGCCCTCCAAAAAGGCAAAAAAATTTTTAAAAATAAATAAATAAAATAAAAAGTAGCCATTATTAATAACATCAGAAATTCAGGTGACAGTTTTATTACATTTGGAACTGTAAAAATAGAAAAAAAAAATAAGTTACTCACCAGGCCCAGACTACAGTGTGAACTAAGGTCATTATTTTCCTAAGCATAAATTCTTCTTTCACCTATAACAGAATACAGTCTTCTATCTAGAAGATTTTATAAATTGGTACAAAGAGCAAAACAAAAAATTATTTGTGTGAGAGAAAGCTTGGTGAGAAAAAGAAGCATACTATATTAGAAAAAAATCCATTCACTCAATTCACTCCTGAACACTAATCCTACATCATGAACTGTGTCTGTGAGACATTTCTCCAAATGGATCTGGACACTGACAACCTTGCTGTTACCCTGGATTCCTCATTTACCCTACATGGCTAATAAGTTAAGAAACAAATCTTTTCATTTCTATCTTGATAACATTTCTCCCATTCAAGCAATTAATTTTCTCTTCTCACAAAGCCACCACTCTATTTCAGGCCCTCATTATCTCTTGCTAGAGTTATTAAAAGAACTTTCAAATGAATTTCCTTGCCTCAAACCTCTCCTCATTCCAATCTCAATTTCCATATTAGTGCTAACGTCATTTTCCTGAAGCATTTGTCTGTCCATGTCACTCCTTACCCTAATTACTCAATGAACTCCAATGGGTCTCTATCATCTCTAGGATCAAACATAAACTCCTCTGTGTGGCATTTCAAGTTCTTCACAACTTGGCTCCATTCTACTTTTTGAGGCTTCTTTGACATTACTCCCTTCCATATATTCCATGGTTCAGCCATACCAGCCCTTTTGCTGTCCCTCACACATGACAACCCATATCTATGTGTTGACAATGGCTATCCCAATTCCCTGGAATGCTGTCCATCACTTCATTCTCTTTGAATTCTTGGTTTTCCTCAAGACTCAGTTCAAGTGCCATTTTATATATGTGGTCTTTCCAATTTCTTCCAGCTGCCTTCCCTGTCCCATTTACTTCATAGCAGCTTTTTCCATATTTGTATGTACTTATATATGTACAGGTTTCTTCTCCATTAGAATGTGCCTTGAGAGCAAGAACTTTTTTGCTTTTGTTTTCTTTCTCTGGCATCTAGAACAGTGTCTGGAGCACAGTAAGTACTTAATAAAGTTTAGTTGATTGATGGGTTGATTCTCAAATTATAAAGGTTTTTGTATATCTGGTCCACATAACTCAGCCCTCTTTCATCCATTAATCTTGAACCACATTTTCCTCATTGCTGACCTATGTCCTGAAGTCACTAGGTATTAAGACACACGTTCACTTAACTCAGAAGTTCTTACTAAGTTCTTTGCACTCTTTTTTCATCATCTGCAACCCATACTGGTTCATAACTGTTTGGTCATTTTTCAGTCATGTCTCACTCTCCATGACCCCATTCAGGTTTTCTTGGCAATGATGCTGGAGTGGTTTGCCATTTCCTTCTCCAGTTCATTTTACAGATGAGGAACTGAGGTAAACAGGGTTAAGTGGGTCATGCAGCCAGTAAGTGTCTGAGGCCAGATTTGAACTCAGGAAGATGAATCTTCCTGATTCCAGACTTGGAGTTGCTATTTTTGTGGGAGGCTTTGTTGCTGATGCTCATCATAAGTGGTAAAAAGATGTTCCATGAAGCTTCTTGTGATCTTCAGTCACAAGATAAAATCAACTCCACTAAATTCTGTAACTGACTCACATCAAGGAAATCTGAATCATCCTTCCACTCAGCCACAATGTCTTTAAACCTTTTGGTTTCACTTACAGCAAGAATGCCATTACTGATGACGTTCAGTTTTTCCTGTAATAAGTTAATTTTTTGAGCTGTAAAATGGTCAGACTTAAGAGAATCACCAGTTTGTGACAATTAAAAAGGTTTAAGAGACACAGTTTCTGGGCAATATAATCATTTTATTAATAAGGCCAGCATGTTATTAATCAAAGGATGGTCATTTGACCATCTCTCTTAAACCAAAGATCATCATGGCAGATGGGCTCAGGGTTTACATATTCTTATGGAAGACTGGTAAAGAAAGAATATTACAATAAGGGGCTGAGAGGGATGTCATGTCACCTTTGGACAGAGAAACTATCTCCATACCCAGACCACCTCCAGTCTTGGACAACCTATTCAAAGAATTTATGCCTCACCCAAGCCTAAACAGAACACAAGGGCTACCCCTCCAGGCTTGGGTTTTGAATAAGAAAGCTAGTCAAGGGGGCAGAGCCAAGATGGCAGCATAGGAGCAGCACTGGAGCAGCAAAGTATGGCAGTTCCCACACAACCACATCAAATATCCAAAAAATATGACTCTAAACAAATTCTAGGGCTCTAAAACACACACAGATATATCTCCTGCTGAAGGCAGCTCGGCTCAAAGGAACCATCTCAGCTCTGG
>CM053592.1:142484620-142504436 GCA_028646515.1 Pseudochirops corinnae
ATCAATTGGGGAATGACTTGTATTCTTATAGCTTTTACGTAATTCCTTGTATATTTTAGAAATGAGGCCTTTATCAGAGACACTGGTTGTAAAAATTCTTTCCCAGTTCCCCACTTCCCTCTTAATCTTAGTTACATTGGCTTTGTTTGTACAGAAACGTTTCAATTTAATGTAATCAAGATTATCCATTTTACATTTTATAATGCTCTCTAACTCTTCTTTGGTCATAAAGTCTTCCCTTCTCCATAAATCTGACAGGTAGACTATTCTTTCTTCCCCAGATTATTTACAGTATCAGTCTTTATACCTAGATCATGTACCCATTTGGACTTGATTTTGGCGTACGGTGTTAGATGATGGTCTATGCCCAGTTTCTGCCATACTATATTCCAGTTTTCCCAGTAGTTTTTGTCAAATAGTGAGTTCTTATCCCAAAAACTGGGGTCTTTAAGCTTATCAAACAGTATATTACTATAATTGTTGACTACTGAGTCATTTGTACCCAATCTATTCCATTGATCCACTACTCTATTCTTCAGCCAGTACCAAGTAGTTTTGATGACTGCTGCTTTATAATAGAGATTAAAATCTGGTACAACTAGGCCACCTTTCCTGGCATTTCTTTTCATTAATTGCCTTGATATTCTGTTTTTTTGATATTTTGATATCTGTTATTCTGATATTTTGTTCTTCCAAATGAATTTTGTCACTATTTTTTCTAGTTCAGTAAAGTAATTTTTGGATAGATTGATTGGTATGGCACTAAATATGTAATTTAATCTAGGTAAAATTGTCATTTTTATTATATTAGCTCGACCCAGCCACGAGCATTGGTTAGATTGGTTAGATCTGATTTTATTTGTGTGAAAAGTGTTTTGTAGTTGTGTTCATATAGGTACTGGGTTAACAAGTGACTTTTTAACTAACATTAATGGACTTGATCTTCCACTGTCAAAACATCATCAATTGAGTGAAAACTCAATTAGGTACTAAATTTATGGTTAATGGATGAACCAGGATTTGAAGGCTTACAATGCTTTGAGCAGACATGGGGCAGTGAGGAAGTAGAGGCAGGGAGTGTGGATGATTCTTTCTAGGAGTTAAAGAGAGGAAGGAGAAATACAGGACAACAGCTTGAGGAGATGGCAGTGCTCTTCCCCAACCCCATCCTGTCCTTATTAATGAGTTCCTCACATAGTCCACAATATCACACCCTGCCCCAGCCACACTCCATTTATCCTCCATGTTATCCTTTTCCACTTCTTTTTATAGTTGGAACCATAATCCAATCAGTACTGCTATAGGTACTGGAAAGGATGTGTTGATCTGTTCTCCTAGCTCTTCTTATCTTCCCAGTGATTTTCCAAACCAAAACATTACTCTTGGGCCTTGACCCCTCTCTGTATATAGTGTAACCTGTGTTAGAATAGAAGCTCCTAGAGGGCAAAGGCTATTTAGTACTTGTATTCTTAGCATTTAACACAATAATAAGCCCTCAACAAATGATTGGGGGGTGGGGAAGGGGGGGGGGAGAGAGAGAGAGAGAGAGATTTTGACGGAAAAACTCCTGGATTTGACTCTAAGGGATGGAGATTGGCCAGGGCTAGGAGAAAGGCAAGGAGACTAGACCAAAGGAAGTGAAAGTGGTGAGAAAGGTGATGATGAAGAGTTGGAGGTATGGATTAGAGAGAAGCAAGAGCTCCGAAGGGATGGCCTTGATTTTCTCATTAAAATGGGAAGTAAGGTAAGAAAGGAACATGGTCATTGAGGACCCTTGAGGAGAAAAGAAAAACTATAGAATAGTTCATGGTGAGTAATGATAGAAGAGGAATCAGGGAAGATTTACTGGAAGGATTTAGTGGATCTGTACTTTCAGAGTGGCAAGCAAAAATAGATCCAAATTAATGAAAAAGAGAATTATCAATGAAATGATATATGCATGTATTTTTTAAAATTATGGAATCACACCCAGAGAAAGAACTATAGAGTCTGAAGCAATCTACTTGTTCTCTCTCTCTTGTGTTTTGTTTTGTTTCATTCCTTCTTTCTATTGTTCACTCCATTGGTTATAATTCTTCTTTACAACTTGATTGATGTTTAATGTGAAGGTATTTGTAGAACCTGAGGGAAAGAAGTGAAAACTTCTTAAATTATACTCTAAAATCTAGTAAGGCTTTAATTCCCCCTCACCAGAAATCACATGATTTACAAGGAACTCAAAGCAGTAGGGAGTCACCCTTCTCCTCAGTGACACCTCAGCATAAGATATGCCAAATAAGGACAGAAGTGCTTTCTCAAATGTACATTGGATGGTCTACTGTTGCCTTGTTCTGGTACTTGAGGTAGATTGCGGTGCTTAGATTGTGCACCTGACTTCTAGCCAATGGAAGAAAAGGGTCAGAAGAAGGGTGGGGGAGAATTTCGCATTAGGGCTTTATAACTTTGCCATTTCCTTTTGTAAATTGCTTCTCCTCCCTGACCATTTGTCAGGAGGGTAGCCCTTTCTCGAGATTGTAATAAACCATTCTTTTCTGCTTCCTACCTTGAGAAGCCTCTGAGTATTATTTGGGTAAGGATCTCTGTTGCACACAGTTTTGGGGTACACACAAACCTATATTGGATTACATGCCACCATAGCGGGCAGGGGGGAGGAGAGGGAAGGGGAGAGAATTTGGAACTCAAGGGATTGTGGAACTGAATGTTGTAAACCAGTGGTTCTCAACCTTCCTAATGCCGCAACCCTTTAATACTCATATGTAGGTGTATCTGCATGTGGGCGGACCTTCCTGGAGATGGATAGAGGAGTGGTGTCTCGGTTCCTAAGATCATCAGAAATATGCGTTTTCTGATGGTCTTGGGTGACCCCTGTAAAAGGGTCATTGGACCCCCAAAGGGGTTGCGACCCACAGGTTGAGAAACACTGTTATAAACTAAAAGTAAATAAATAAATTTAAAAAAAGAAATAGCAGATTGAAGATGATAATAATAACAATAACAGCACAAATAAACAAGAAAATGACAAAAATTACACATCTCCTCCTAGGATGATTTCTTTGTCCTATATTGCAAAAAAAATTATGGAATCATAGTGTTATAGAATCATAGAATCACAGTCAATAGCTGAGTTACTTTGGGCAAGAAATATAGCTCTCTCAAGACCTAGGTTCAAATCCTATTTCTGACTAGCTGTGTGACCTTTGACAAATCACTTACCCTCTCTGTGCTTAAGGTTCCCCATCTGTAAAAGAGAAATGACACTACCTACAGTACTTACTTCACAGAGTTACAGTGAGGTTCAAATTAGGTATAAACATTTTGTAAATTTTAAAGATCTATCTAAATATCAATTATTCTTACCATCTTTACCCACCTTACAAGGTTGTTTTGAGGAGACAGTAACAATGTTGTGGAAAGAACACTGGATTTGGGATAAGAAGAACTGGGTTAGAATCTCAGCTCTACTACTTACCTAGCTATGTGACCTGCATAAGACAAATGACTTCCCCTCTGGGCCTCTTTGGTCTCTCAGATGATCTCCATCTTGGCTTCTGGTGCAAAATCTTTGGATTCTATGATCTAAGGAATTAACTAAAGGAAGAATGCTTTGGAAACTTGAAAATGCTGCATAATCAGTCAGTAAGCATGCTATGTGCCAGGCACTGTGCTGAGCACTGAAGATACAAAAAGAGGCAAAAGATGGTCCCTGCTTTCAAGGAGCTCACAATCCAGGGGGGAGACAACAAGCAAACATATGTACAGATAAATAGGAAATAAGTCAGGAAAGGCACTGGAATTAAGAGGAGTTGGAGAAGGCTTCCTGGAGAAGGTGGGATTTTATTTGGAATTTAAAGGAAGACAGGGAAACCAGTGGCAAGGTTAAGAAAGGAGAAGATTCCAGCCATGAGGGACAACCAGAATCAAGAAATGGTGTGTCTTGTTCATGGGTCAGCAAGGAAGCCAGTGTCACTGGATTGAAAAGCACATGGTGGGGAGTAAAGTATAAGAAGACTGCAAAGGTAGGAGGAGGCTAGGTTATGAACGGTTTTGAATGCCTCCTTTTTGGAGGCTACTGGAGTTTATTGAATAGAGGAATGACATAGCCAGACCTGCACTTTAAGAAGATCATTTTAGTGGATGAATGGAGAATGGAGTGAAGTGGAGAGAGGCTTGAGGCAGGTAGACCCACCAATAGGCAATTGTCTAGGTGTGAGGTGACAAGGGAATGAACCTCATGGGGGCAGTGTCAGAGGAAAGAAGGGGACATATTTGAGAGGTACTGCAGAGGTGAAATTGGCAGGCCTTGGCAACAGGTTGGAAATGGCAGGGGATGGGAAGATAGTAAGGATAGTACCTAGGTTGTGCAGGCCTGAGGGATAGATATAATTTATTATGGTTATAGAATCATAACATCTACACAGATTATAGAATCATAACATCATAAGACTATAGAATTGAGCTAGAAAGTACCTGCAAATGTAGTCAAGCCTAACCCTCCACCTCTTAGCTGTTACCTGCCCTGTGCGCTTTTCACTTTGCAGAATGTAGCAGACTAAAAATACCAAACCTGGCCTGACTAGACTGACCGTTTTCTCCTAATGTATTTCTGTGACCACATCACTGTTTACTCAGAAACCTTCAGGGGCTCCTCAGTGCCAGCCAAATAAAGGACAAACTCTTAATTCTGTCATTCAGGGTTTTCTACAACCAAGTGCTACATCACATGTTCAACTTTTATCTTGCTTCTAACTCGCCTCTACACACGTTGAGTTCCAGCCTTCATGTACTCTGTGTTCTAGCCAAACTCTCCTTCTCTGATTGCCAGCATGCCCAATCCCCTCCCCCATGTCTTCTCTCGAACTGTTACCCAGGAATGGAATGGACTCCTCTCCCTCTCCATCTGTTGAAATCATTCCTTTCCTTCAGGCATTACCTCTTCCAAGAAGCCTTTTCTGAATTCCCCAGGTGAAAGTTATCACTTCCTTCTCAAATTTCTCCTAGATTTTTATCTAGTCCCCACCTTCCCCTTATCATTATTTTATTTGGCAAATGTTTATTAATCACCCTTTATATACCAGGCCCTGTGAAGCTCTGAGGCACACAGAGATAAAATTTTGCACAGCACTCCGTGCTCAAAGGAAGAGCTTACAAAGAGCTTCCATTCTCTTGGATCACATTTTGTATTATAGTATTCTTATTTATGAACTTGACTTATGCTGCCTATTTTGAATGAAGGAATTAGGCCTTTTATAAAATGTATATTCTCAGGGCAGAGCACACGGACTTGCATGTACTATGTGTAAATAAACATTTATTGATTTAAATTTGGTCCTATACCTATAAGCTGTGTGATGCTGGGTGAGTGACTCTCCAAAACTTAATTGGATCACCTGCAAAATGGAGACGAGAATATTTATACCACATTTCAGGGTTGTTATGAAGAAATCATAACTTTAAGGTTTTAGAGACAAAAGAGTTATTACTGTTATTATGATTACTCTCTTACTCTGTTTAGGCAATTCATCTGAGCATAGGTTTAGATCATTATATGCTCCTTATTTCACAGGAGAGAAATTGAGAACCCAAGAAATGATATGACTTGCCCAGAGTGATGTAGTAAACAGCAGAGCCCAGCTTCATGTCCAGGGCTCTTTTCAGGACCCCGTACTGATGGGCCTGTCTGGATAGCAGACGGAGTCATAATGGAACCTGTCTTTGTGTATAGTCATGGGAAGAAACCCTACATGGCCACAATCCAAGAGATGCTGGATCTGTTCTTGGCAGGATCCTGGGGGTCTCCAGGGGAACCACAGACCTGTCTCCTCCATCCTGTTGGTTCTGCAAGACAGATTGCCCTACTTTCCACCATTTGGATGAAATCCAGGCTACAGATGAGGCAATTAAAGTCAGACTTGGAAGAGTAGGGGGAGGGAAAGATGTGGATAGAAGAAAGGTTACTGTTAGTATCACCCTGCTTAAAAGGCTCTCTCATCCCAAAGACAACTTCTAAGCATCACAGAAAAATCCCTGCCTCCACCCACCCCTCTTCTCAATAGAAACCAGGTGTGTGTGTGTGTGTGTGTGTGTGTGTGTGTGTGTGTGTGTGTGTGTGTGTGTGTGTGTGTGTGTGTGTGTGTGTGTGTGTGTGTGTGCCTTTTCTTCTTGGGATGGACATTATGATGGCTATCATTGAAGTATGTTTCAGGTACTGTGGATTGTAAAATTTATGATAAACCACTAACACCTAGGTATCTAGGTGGCATGAGGATTGAGCACTAGACCTGAAGTTCAAATTCAGCCTCATACACTTAATAGCTCTACAACCCTAGGCAAATCACCTGATTTCTGTCTCCTTTTGTTTCCCCATTTGTAAAATGGGACAATAATAGGAATGTCCTCCCAGAGTTGTTGGGAGGGTAAAATGAGATAATATTTGTCAAGCACTTTGCAAAGCTGCAGCTTGAGAAATGGTAAAGAGATTAGGCAAATTCACTGAGAAGGTAGATGCCCATTTAAAAGCTTCAGGGAAAATGTGTTCCCTTGAGATTGTATGGCCATTGAAAGTGATAAAGACAGGCTCCAGGAAACTATGGTGTCCACTATCAAAGCCATATGGCTTATACGGAGGCAAAATCCAAATAAAGGTGTTATAGATTTAGAGCTAGACCTGAGAGGTCATGTAGTCCAACCTCCTGATTTTACAAATGAGGATACTGAGGCATCCAGAAACTGTGACTTGCCCAAGATAACATAAATAGTAAGTGGTAAGGCTGGGATTCAAACCCAGGTCCTCTGGCTCCTAATTTCTCCTGCATCTGAGATTCATTTCACCAAAGGATAGAAGCAGCTTAACAATAGATTGCTGGATATTCTACAAGCAAACCAAATAGGACAGAAAGGTCAGGAGTGAGATTAAGACTTGGAGAGGTGCCAAGCCATAGACATCTCCAGGAGAAGGATCAAACATTTCTTGCTATCAAGTCCCTTATCAGTTATCTGTTCTAACCCCTTTGTTTTCAAGATGAAACAGAGATGAAGTCACTTATTCAGGACCAGGAAGGTAATCATTGACAGAACTAGAATCAACATAGCACTTTGACATAGTATCTCATTTAATCTTTAAAATAATCCTCAGGGAGCTTATAAAAGTAACATTATATCCATTTTATAACTGAGAAACAGAGAAGCAGAATCACACCCTCAGGGTCATTCAGCTACTAAGTAGCTGACTACACACTTGAACCCAGAACTTCCAGGCCAGGATTTCTCACCTAAAAGAAATCAATCTTCTGTGTATTTGTACATTTCTAGGCTTTGGGGTTTGTTTGCTTCTTTCTTAATTTCCTCTTAAAAGTTTCTATTTTTAAAAAATCCCAGTCTTGTCTCAGAATTAATGGGTCAGGATAGAGACAGGGAATTCAAGTTTCACCCAGAATTCAGGAACAGCAGTGACAAAGGACATCCCAACTCAAGGCTCTGGAAAGATGGTAGAAAGATGGCAGGAGGAAAGAACGAATAAATAGTAGATGTGGAATCAGAAGGCCTGGGTTCTAATCCTGACTCTCTCTGTGTGCTATCTTCAGCTGGCTTCTCTTTCAAGCCTTCAATTGCCTATTTTGTAAACTGTGCATGGTAGACTAGATGAGTACTAAGGTTCTTTCTAATCATGATTTCTAATCCTATGACCCTTCCTTCTTGGGGTTTTCCCTGACTAAAATATCTTCCTCATTGTTCAAATGCGCCTGTTTATCAAGTTTTTCTTGACACCGCCTATGGCTACATCACCCACTTCTCTCTGCTCCTCTCAATCACTACTGCCATCCCTTAGGACAGTGCCTCCTTACAGCCGCCTGGGATTACTACAGTTTACCCACCTGTCTTTCCTCCAGTCTAACCTTCAGCCTGCTGCCAGAATAATCTTTCTTGAGTGTTGATGTGGTTTTGTCACTGCTCAAATCATCAGTTGTTCTCCATTACCTACTGTTCAGAGATCAAATTCCTCTGCTTGATTTTCAAGACCATCAATAAACTGATGCCTTTCCTATAAAGATGAGCTGATTTTTACTGTGTTCTGAATGAATACAGTAAATGAGTGCACTTCACTATGGGGAGGGACAAAGGGGAATGTCTGGACAAAACAGTCTTAGATTTAACCTTGGGTTTATGTTGAAGGGATATGCCCTTACCCAGGGGCAATGCATAGTCCAAGGAAACACAGAGGTCCATTCAGGAACATCAGATCCCTGGAATTGCAATCCTCTGCTATAAAGAGGTCTCCTTTGCCGTGTTAGCTCTCCTTTGGTAAAATAATCAGCTCTGCAAAAGCAAAATGATGGCCCAGCCTTTACAAAGACCAGCAGGGAGACCTGCTTCTCCTACTATTTATCTGCTGACTTCTCTAACGTTAGAATGGGCAGAAAGTTGGCGCCCTCCTCAGGGCATTGTAGCTGCCCATTTGTTGCCCTCAATGACCCTGTCTTCCCTTCTGTGGTAGATCAAAAACTGGAAGGTTTCTTAGAGGCCACCTAGTCCAACCCCCTCATTTTACAGATGAGGAAACTGAAGCCTACGAAGTTTAAGTGACTTATCCAGGTCTCACAGCTCATAAGAACTGAGATTTGTAAGAAGGTGGGACTGGAACTCAGGTTCTCCTCTAGAGTTAACATTCTTCCATTGTACTACACTGTCTTACCAATGAGGCAAGCTTGTCATTAAATAAAGGACTCCTCAGTTGGGGCTGTACAGAGTGACTGACTGCCTCTGGTATCTAGTAGACTGAAAAGGCTGTGGTCTAGAGGACTAGACTTTAGAAACCCATCAAGAACCTTCATGTGCTGACTCAGCAAAGTCAGCCCTCCACCTGACCTAAACTTCAAGCTTGGGAGAGGCTTGGCCTTATAAGAAGGGGACTAGCTAGAACAGGTAACAATAACTTGCTGCTGGAACTCATTAAGTTGTTAAAGACAGAATGGGTCAATGTGCCAGGTGGTATGCTCACAAGGAAGTGGTTTAGGTTAAGAGACCATTGTCTCAGGGGAACTTAACACCTGAGCAGCAAACTTTTGTCTCCAGATCGCTGCATCCTGCTTTTTAGAATCTCCAATTTTTCTGACCCTGTTTTGTCTAATTACTTTGTTTATGAACACCCTGCTCCACTCTACCCAGCACTTGGAAAAAGTCTCCTCATTTCAGTTTATGGTACTTTCACACTCATTCACCTCGTAGCTCTAATCTCTGAAAGATAGAGCCGCCCTGCCCTTTGATCCATACTGAGAGAGAATTTTGGCCCTGACTTGCCATAGAATCTTGCATAGAATCTTGGAGCTGGACAGGACCTTAAAAGTCACCTAGTCCAGCCCATCTCTTAGCAGGAATCTCCTTTAAAACATCCCTGATAAGTGGCCATCCAGTCTCCTTGTAAAGATCCTCTGCTACAAGAAATTTCATATCTTCCAAGGCAGCCTTTCCACTTGGAGACAGCTTTAGCTGTACAGGTTTTTCCTTACATTGCAAATCTGCCAATTTTCAACTTCTGTACATTGTCCCCCATTCTATCTCATCTTTCCAAGAAGAACAAACCTAATTCCTCTTCCATGTTGTTGTTCAGTCATTTCAGTTGCGTCTAACGCTTTGTGACCCCATCTGGGGTTTTCTTGGCAAAGATGCCAGAGTGTTTTGCCATTTCCTTCTCCAATCCCTCCTTCCATATTGCATTCTTTCAAATACTTGAGGGCAGCTTATCATGTCCCCTTACTTTTCACCTTCTTCTTCAGCATTGTCTGCTATTAACCTCTTGTTTTCCATAGAATTTGACAACTTTACATTTTTATGGGGCTGAAGTATAGAACTGAACCTGGCAGATAGATGGAAATAATATCCAGGTGTGGATTTGGATACTTCTGCCCCCTCTCCAGTCCCTGCCCCGAGGTGTATGGGCAGGTCCCTATATACCCTTCTTTGCATCAATGTCATTAAGTAGTGGAAAAGACTAGCTCAAGATCACTCAGCTAGTTGGTGGTAGAACTGGGGCTTGAACCTAGATACTCTGACTCCTGGTGCTCCTTCTACTGCCTAATACTGCCTTTCTATGCCAAAATAACAGTCATTAGTTAACATCCAGCCCCTATGTAGAAGGGGTATCCCAGCCTGGGTCACACCCTAAGCCACAGTATCATCAGACCAGAGAATCAAGGGCAGCCCAGACTTGTTCAGACTCCCAGACAGACCCTGCTCCAGGACAGGGGTGGTGAGATCCTGACCCCAGAGAAAATGTCTCCTGCTGAGAAAAGAAAGGGCCTCCCCAAAGAGTTGACTGGCATTCAGCCTTGGCTCCTGTATATGACACGCAGCCTGGTTGTTCAAGGAATATAGGATACAGCCAATCAATGGCCTGAATAGCTCATTCACAGCCTCTTCCCCTACCTCTTCCAAAGGCAAGTTTTCTTGTTACCCAACTTCTTCCTCAGGGTGATTTCCTCTATCTAGGCTCACAGTGTGCTGCTCATGCACCTTGGCTGTTGAGGATTTCCAGGCTTTAGTCCCCATGCTCACCCCCAACCTTTATTGTGCCTTTAAATAGAGACTCAGTGGCCTGGGTAGATTTGTACCAGCTCCTGGAGTCAGGGAGGCTTTATCATCAGACTCTGGGGGAGGAGGCCTTGCCAGTATACCTCAGGGCAGGGACCAAAACGTATAATCATTATACTCCATTTCTGGGTATTATTTCTGCCTTTCTACCAAGCTCAGGTCATGAAGGTGACCTGGTATCTAGTCCTGAGCCTGACCTACAATTGTTTGGCAGTCTCACAGGATCCAAAAGATGATGACCCTATCTCTCCCCTCATCCTTTGATAACTGAATTCCATGGACCTTGCTCAGGATAAGGGCTCTGGGCAAGGCTCAGGACAGGGTTGTCTTGTTCATCTGTTTGAAGGTGACCACTAGTGTTCCCTACCAGAGGCTGGTGGCCAGTATAAGTTCACCTTGTATTGGGGTATAGGGGTGTGATGCACTAGCTGTCAATGTTCACAGCTCAGAAGTTGCTGCTGAACAGGGCTTGATGAATGCACTGCTGCCTTAAAAGGGTGATGCCTGGGGTGACTTGAGATAAATCAGTTGTAGATATCCACCCTCTTACCCCCTTCCTCTATAGCTTGGGCCCCTTTGCCCTCACACTCACTTGAGATCTGCTGCAAAACTAGCCCTCTGGATCTGTTGCCTACTTGGGTGTCCTGGCACTGCATTTGGAGTCATGAAGAACTAAATTCAGTCCAGTCTCACACTTCAGCTGTGTCCTTAGGCAAGTCCCTTCACCTCTATTTGCCTCAGTTTCCTCATCTGTAAAGTGGGAATAATAATAACAGTGTTGTGAGAATCAAACAAGATAATGCTCTACATTTGTAAGCCCTGACCACTGCAAAGAGTGAAGGCCATTTTCTCATCTCTTTGATGAGAAGTTAGGGTTAGTCATTATGATTACAAGTCAATGATTCCTTGATTGCTAAATCCTGTGGCCCTTTCTCATCCTTATCCTCCCAGGTATCTCTGCACACTCTGGTGACCACTCCCTCCTCCTAGATATACTTTCCTCCCAGGATTTTTTAAAGCATCCTGTTTCTCCTGGATGAAGGAAAACTCCATTTTGGAACTCCCCTTCCTACTTGTTAGCTCATTCTTTCTTAGTCTGCTTTGTTAGCTCATCGTCAGTGTGTTGCCCTTACATGCCAGGGCTCTCCTGAGCCCCTTTCTTTTTTCTCTATATAGTTTGTCTCTTCATGAGACAGGAAAATGGAAAAATGAAGAGAGCTCTGGTGGATAAGGAAACTGAAGCACATAGATATTAAGTGACCTTTCCAGGGTCACATAGTTCTTTAGAGTCTGAGGCAGATTTGAACTCAGGTCTTCTTGGCTCCAAGGCCAGCCCTTTCTCCACTATTCCACCTCTCCTGCTTCTGGCTGTTGGCCAGGTCATTCACTCCCTGTGCCTTGCAGTGTTCTCAATGCTCCCCTCTGCCCCTTGGAATCCCTCACTCCCTTCAAGAATCAGGTGAAGGCCTGATGAATGAACAAGGCCTTTCCTGGCCCATCAACTGTTAGTACTCTCCTCCCCAGTCCCACCCTTACCCACCCCCCCACATTTTGTACTTATTATCTACATACATGTTGTTGGCCCTACTAAGTTTGAGAGCTAGGACTGTTTCTTTGTTTTTATCTTCCCAAAGCCTAGAACATAGTAGGTGCTTAATAAATGTTTGTTGAACTGAATTAAATAAGAAGAACCAATCACTTGTAACTGCTTTCTCTGTATCTTCCCCACCACTTCCCATTAAAACTTCCCTGGGGATCTGCTCAAAGCTATCTTCAGGACAGAATCCTAACTTTTTCTTGGAAATCAATCTGATAAATGAATTCACCTGAAATTGTTTAAAATAGTAACGGTATAATGTGGCTACCCTCCAGGGTTATTTACCTGTTATCCCTCCTTGGAAAAACTGTAGTATTTGTACTACTTACCTGAAAAGGCTATTGTGAGACATTTTGTGAACCTTTAAAGCATTAAAGAAAGGGAGTTGTTATTGTTACCTAGCCTCTATCTAAACATTTTTATTGGTGGGGAACTCCTTTCCTCATGAGATAATTCTTGTAGTTGTAATTATTATTATTCCTGCCAAAAAACTTCACTTACATCTAGTTTACAGTTTATATAACATTTTTACAACCATTAAAATTAGGACATATTTCCTTATAACTAGGCTTAAATCTGATCTGCCTCACAGTAACTTCCTACTGTTGATTCAAATTCTGCCCTCTAGGGCAAAACCCATTAAGTCTGATCTTTATGTCACATGACAGATGTTAAAATATTTGAAGGTAGCAATCACATTCCCACTAAATCTCTTTCCAAACTGACGATGGTAGTTCCTTCAATTAATCTTTTAACAGCCAGGTTAGAGCCTTTTTATCATCTTGATCACCTGTCTTTTGGATATGCTCAAGTCCAGGGGTTTTTAACCTTTTTCTATGTGTCCCCTTTGGACATAACCTGGTGTCCAAAGGAGATTTTCTTTGATAATCTCAGGAAACCTATGGACACCCTATCAGAATAATCCTTTTAAGCATAAAATAGGTAGGATTACAAAGAAAATTAATTATACTGGAATGCAATTTTCAAATTTTTTTTTAAACAGGGCCAAGAACCCCTCGATTAAAAAAAAAACTAGCTAGAAATATTAAGAAGAAATAGAAAATTAGGAACTGGAAAAATTCAGATAATTAGGAATTTCAGGTGGCCCCTAAAAAGATAATGATGCTTCATGTTTCACCCTTCTTGCTCTGCCTGCTCTTCCTACCACTTTGGAGAGGGGCGGCTTCAGTATTCATGGGAGATAATATTTATATAGAATCTTCTTCCATGTTATACATACTATGTTCCAGGCACTGTGCTAAGCACTACAAATATTGTCTCATTTAATTTTTTTTTTTTGCATTTTTTTGGGAGGGCAATTGGGGTTAAGTGACTTGCCCAAGGTCACACGGCTAGGTTTTGTGTTAAGTGTCTGAGTCCGCATTTGAACTCAGGTCCTCCTGACTCCAGGGCCAGTGCTCTATTCACTGAGCCACCTACCTACCCAGTCTCATTTAATCTTCACAACGACCCTGGGATGTAGATGCCATTATCATCCAACTTTACAGAGGTAGAAACTGAGGCAATTGTAATTTGCCAAAGGTCACAGAACTAGTAAATGTCTGAGGGTAGATTTGAACTCAGGTCTTCCTGAGTCTAGGCCTGGCACTCTATCCACTGTACCACCTAGCTGCCTGATGGATGGCCAGCAGACAAAATGAGACACAGCAGTGAGGAGTGCTGGATAAAGTCACTGACTTTAGAGAACCAGTGGGATGTGCTATGCCTAATGACACGATCCAGACAGGAAGTGAGGATCCCAAGTTCAGAGATAGGAGACGGGAATGGTGGCAGCAGACTGCCCTTCTCTGCTACGGTGAGTGTGCTCACCCAGCTCCAAGGGATAAACTAGCTATGGTAAAATGTGCTCAGCTATTCGTCAGCAACAGGAAGGGCCCTCTGAGGAAAAGTATCACATTAGATAGCAGGTGTACGGCCCATGCCACAAGGAAGAAGAGTCAAGTCTGGGAGGTGGAGTTCCTGAGTCTTTACCTACAGTAGCCCTACTGGATGCATCAGTTGGATGGACATCAGTTGCTGGCTGTTTTTTATTGTCTACTCATATTTGCAGGCTTATAGAGGTTAAGCAAACTGAGCTATGCATTCCCTAGCACTTCAGAGTTTGCTACAGTCTATATTCTATTTGGAAACTGCCTAGGACTCGGAGAAGTTGACGGTGGGCAGCATAGTCATAAATGTTTTATTATGTATTGCTTATTTGCTTTTATTAATTCTATTTTTTTTAAACCACTATATATAAAATCCAAGCATGCCTGTCTATTCCTTCAAGGAGTTGACACCATTATAGCAAAATCGTATGACTAGAGCTCAATTCAGGGAAGAGGCAGTGTTTTACAAGTAGGATGGGGACTTGAAGTGGATTCTAGCTAACAAGACTTCCTAAATCTATGGACTTCCATGGGGTACTTGGGTAGATTTCAGTGAATTTGGGAGAAAAAAAAAATTACATCTGTATTTTCTCTGGCCTCTAATTGAAATTTAGCATTTCCTTTGATTATGAATATAGACAACAAACATTCTGAGAAGCAATCCATAAGCTTCATCAGAATGCCGTGAGGGTCTACGATGAAGAGAAAAAAAGAACCCTTGGTCATGGGACCTAAGGTAGTCTTCCAGAGCTGGGAAATAGAAGGTCCCAACCACTCTCAGAATCATAGAGAGTGTAACACTTCCCTGGTACTTCTGTTTAGTGCCTTGGAAGGGAACATAACACTCTGGGTAAAAGTATGATTTTTTTCACCTCTGATAGGATTAGGTCAGTGGCCAGAAGCACCACCTGGTGGTGAAATGTTCAACTAGGTGCCTTTGGAAAGGCCTCTTTTTCATGATGAATTAGGGTATGCCTGCCCATGTTTGCTGTTACTTTGTTTTTGCTTTTTTTTTGGGTAGTGGGGGGAGAGCAATTGGGGTTAAGTGACTTGCCCACAGTCACATAGCTAGTAAGTGTAAAGTATCTGAGGTCAGACTTGAACTCAGGTCCTCCTGACTCCAGGGCCCATGTTCTATTCACTTCGCCACCTAGTTGCTCCACACTGTTACTTTTTAAAGATTACAGCTTGCTGGGATTTAGTTTAAATGAAAAAGCATGTAGATTGTGAATGAGGAATCCTGGGTTCTGATCCCAGTTCTACCACAATGTGTGTGGCATTAGAGAAATAATTTTATCTTTCTGAGTCTCAATTTTCTTACCAATGAAATGGGAGTAATAATAAATGATATATATAGTACTTCATATATTTATATATTTTATATATATGTATATGCTTTACATATTTATATATTATATATATTTTACCTTGTATATAATATATACTTTATATATATTTATATAGTACTTTAAGATTTGTAAAGTGCTTTGTATGTATATACACACACACATATCTCATGCATGTACATACTTATGTATACACAGGGTACACATATGCATGTATATATACATACATATATATATATAAATATAAATTTGTGCCTCACAACAACCCTATCAGATAAGTAGTAAAAGTATTATTAGCTCCTTTTTGCAAATGAGGATGCAAGATAATTTGTTCAGGGTCACACAACTCAAAAGTGTTGAAGTCAGGATTTGAAGCCACTGCCTACCCACCAGGGCTGTTATGAAGGTCAAATCAGATAATG
Organism: Pseudochirops corinnae; assembly: GCA_028646515.1. NCBI lineage: Eukaryota > Metazoa > Chordata > Mammalia > Diprotodontia > Pseudocheiridae > Pseudochirops > Pseudochirops corinnae. The sequence goes on from CM053592.1 coordinate 142,500,459, forward strand.
TGTGGCAATAATCATAAGTGCTATTTTTATGGGACTTAAAGATTTAGCCAGCATTCTACTCACAGGAACCCTGGTTCAACCTTGAAGCTCAGAGAGAGATGGACAGTGAATTCCATGGTCAAAGAGGAAGGGTTAAAGCTGAGATACAAACCAAATCTTATTTCACCCAGGATACCTTGCTGCTTCCCAAGCTTTATGTCATCACAGAATTTCAGAGCTGGAAGGAAACATCTAGTCCAACTCATCCTCCCCCCGCCCCCCCCCCAAAATTACAATTAAATAAACCCCTATTCCAACCTAAGTGGGAGGCGCCAGAGGAAGAAAAACCTGGATTCCATTTTTTAAAGCACTTAGGAAACGCTAGCCTGCAGGCAGTTGTTTTCACCAGAACTGTGATTTTCATTCCGTAGGAAGAACACCAGGAGGGGCTCCCTTTGCCAAAGCAGATCAGCCCTTCCTCGGTAAAAGCCTCTGGGAGATTTGCCTGGGGGCTCTGAGAGGTTAGGTGATTTTGTATCCAAGGAGGGATACAAATCCAGCTCTTCCTCCTAAGGCCAGCTCCTTCCATTCTACCACACTGGGGGATATAGAGTACAAACAGAAAATTGCCCTGCCTTCAGACTCATCTTTCTGAGTTCCAATTCAGCTTCAGACATTTGCTAGCTGTGTGACTCTGGGCAAGTCACTTCACCTTGTTTGCCTCAGTTTGGCAAATCACTCCAGTATCTTTGCCAAGAAAACCCCCAGAGGGGTCACAAAGAGTTAGACATGACTGACTAAACAATTTCAAACTCCAGGAAATAACATATAAGACATATTTATAATATAATATTAATATAATATGTAACAAACATATAACACAGAATTTCAGAACTTGGAAGAGATTTTAGAACACAGGACACTGATCGTTAGAGTTGAAAAAACCCTCAGAGCATAGAATGCAGGAGCTGGGTGAGACCTCAGAACATAAAACATAGAACAGAATTTAGAAGAGACATTTGAACCCAGAACATAGAATGTAAGAGCTGGAAGGACTCTTAGAACACAAACTGTGCAGGACTGGAAAGGATCTTGGGGTGTAGTAGGAAGGGGACTTGTCGGCCAAAGCTTTCACCTCTCCCTGGGCGCACAGAAAGGCAAACCAATCAACCAATTGAACTAGAGCCAGTTATTAGAGGCAGCATAGTGGCCAAGAAGGCTAATCTTAGAGTTGGCAAGATTTGGATTTGATTCCTGCCTCAGACACCTAACATCTGTGCATCCTTGGGTAGGTCACAGCCTCCCAAAGCCCATGTTTCCTCCTCCATCTCATGGATGTAGTAATACCTCTAAATGCCAACTTCACAGGCTGGTTGTGAGGGTCACATGTGTAGAGCACTTTGAAGACCTTAAAACCCTTTACAAGGGTCAGTTTATCTGGACTCTGGCTGTCGAGCCCTCTTCCTGTCACAAAATCCCAGAGACCTGCAAAGGTTGAGGAGCCATGGACCAAGAGAGGGGTGCTGTGTAGAGCAACATCAGCTGGCGCACTTCTCCCCACAACCATTCCCCCCCTCCAGCAGGAAGCCCGCTATGAGGGCCTTCCTTCTGACATCTGACCTTCAATTTGCTCTGCTGTCTCTTGTATGTACACAGGTGTTTATGCATTTGTCTGCCCCCATTAGAACATGACCTCCTCGAGCGGAGGCATTGTTTGCCTCTCTTCGTGTCCCTAGTACTTAGCATAGTGCCGGCACGGCTTTCAGAGACTTCCTTTGACAAACAGAAAGCTCTGCTGCCAAGGCTGGGAGGGAAAGGGGGATGGTGCAGTGTATGTGTGTATGGGAGGAAGGAGGAAAGAAGAGGGATGGGAAACATCCTGGGGCTTGTGGGCAGGTAAATAAATAAAAGCACATGGTCCTGCCGAGTCCACTCTTACTAAGGGTTGGTTTGGTTTTGTTTTTAAAGTTTTGCAGAAACAACCTAACTTCCTTTCTTCTTTTCATTTCATGACCTGCATTCCCAAGCCCTGTGGGGTCCAGGGTCAGTAACTTGACACCAGGCCTGTGGGGCACAGTCTTATCCCCCAAGGGAACTTGAGGGAAACGGTCCAAGAGAGAAATTGGACATTAAAAGGCTCCGCCACTAACTCAGGGGTACGATCATGGATAACTCACCTGCCCTTGCCTGGGCCTTCACCTCTTCATCTCTGGAATGCTATGGACAACATGCACAAGTTAATAAGGGAGAGACAAAGTTTAGATGAGACATGATCCCTTGTCCTCATGAAACTGTAAGTCTGTTGGGTATTAAGACACATAAACAGATATTTGTGATATACATTATCACATAAGTATCTTAGAGATATGCAAATCAAAATGCTATGTCCATCGTAAGGGAAGTTCATTACCAACCAGGGGATCAGGGATGGTTTCCTGATGGAGGTGTCATTTAAACTGGGTTTTAAAGGATTGGTAGGAACTCACAGAGAAGGGGAGGACATTTCAGAGGGAATAGTGGAGGCATGTAGCACCTCTAGTTGGGCTAGAGGGCCTCAGAATACTTCTTAGTAGCCTCAGAAGCAGGATGCCCCAGAAAGCTATATCTCATTATCATTTTGTCCCTTTTCCACTTCCCTTCCTCCCTCTTTAACCCCACATAACAGGTTCATCTCCCTTCTCTTTCTGGCTTTTGATCCTGCCATTCCCCCATCAAACCCTTCTTACCCATCTGCCTTCTCTCCTCTCCAGTTATTCAAATCCTATCTATCCCTCAATGTCTAGATCAAGTCATACCTTTCCCTGGAAGCCTTCTATTACCCCTCAGGCACATGAGGATCTTCTCCAAATATCCAAAGGGCTCTCACAAGAAAAGGATGTTAGCCTTGTTCCTCTCGCCTCACTCTATATAGATAGGTTGGTTGTGAGTAAAGTTTCCGGGAGATTGATTTCACCTCAAAATAAGGAAGAACTTCTTAATCTGGGTCTGTCCAGAAATGGGAATGGTCTTCCTCATGAGTCAATGAGATCCTCATCATTACAAGTATTCAAATAGAAATATGAATGACCATCAGGAGTACTATCTGTGGAGTAGGGGGGTCAGACTATCTCCTCAGCTCTTTGAAGGGCTCTTCAAACTCTGATTCTGTGATTTTACTCTCTCCCCTATCTAGTATGAAGCTCCCTTCTCTCTGCTTATCTGAGTCCGTATATTCCAGAGGGCAACTCAAGGTCCAACTCCTTCAGGAAGTTCTCCTTGACCACTCTGGTACCTATAGATGTCTCTAGCAACTGTCTTACTCTTCTGAATTGCTAGAGCACATACTGTCTGTACCACACAAACACACATTTGTGCTGCTCTCTGGGTAGTGTCATTGGTGTGCATCCCACCTTTTCTACCAGACTGGGAACTCCCTGGGAATGGGGGCGGTGGTTGTAAGGGAGAGAAAAACACCATGTATCCTGCTTTGCTTGTCTCTTTTATGTCTTCCACAAATCTCAGAATATAGCAGGTACCTAATGAGACCTTATTCACTTAAATTGAACATATGGGCAATTCGTGGCCCAGGATCTCAGCTCTGAATTCAAAAAGACTTGTGGCACCTCAGCAGTTAATGTTTCTTCTAATGGTCTTCTCCCTGTTTCCTTCTTCTCCATGCAAGCTGTGAGCCTTCCAGAATCAAAGAATGGATCATAATGATGGAAATAAGACATAAATTTTTTCTTTAAATCCAGCCTACTGAGAGTAAAGTTGACCCTTTCCCTTTTGCCTTCCTGTTGTTCCCCACCATTGTAGCAATTATCCTTTGCCTCTTCTATGAGATGATGCAAAGGATAATTGTTACAATGGAGGGGAAGAACAGGAAGGCAAAAGGGAAAGGGTCAACTTTACTTTCATTGAACTTGGCTTAGGGAAGGAATGACATACACTCTAAACTGGATATCTTGCCACACAGGAGAGGAGGGGGGATGGGGATGAGAGGTGGGATGATGGAGGGGA
>CM053592.1:142504936-142540606 GCA_028646515.1 Pseudochirops corinnae
CTACGTATATATATATATGCAATTATTATTATTATTAGTATTGACTACATCCAACTGGAACTTGAGATGCACAGGCAGTGTGGTTGGGAGATCCATCTTGCCCTACCGAAAAGTGACATAGGAGAGAATAGACTGGGGGAGGGGGGGACACACTGGGATGGCTGTTTTGGGGTGGTGGGGAGGGGAAAGAGGGGGAGAAAATATGTAACTCAAAATCTTGTGGAAATGAATGATGCAAACTATAATAAAATTAAAAAAAAACAACCAAAAAAACAACAGATCATTTAATTATATTGAATGTGAGGTTTCATGGCTCATGAAAAAAAAAGCTGCCATTTCTAAGCTGTGAAGAGGGAGAAAAAGATGTGTTGCTTTCGCTGCTAATGAGTAGAAAAGAAGCTGATGGTTGAGCATCTGCTTGTAGATGACACTCTGAAGACAAATTCCTGTGAGAATCCTTCAGCGCAGGTCACTTAGCATTCAGCTCCTATCTTACCAGGTCTGATTCCAGTCACCTCCAAAGTAATGGTGGTATAGATGAGATAAAGTGCTGGACTTGGAGTCAGGAAGATCTGAGTTCAAATCCAACCTAAGATACTTCAACAATGTGACTCTAGGCTGGTGGTAAGCTCTGCCTGCCTCATTTTCCTCATCAATAAAATGGGTATAATAGTACCTACCTCCCAAGATCATCATGAGTAATAAATGAAACAAATGTAAATATTTATGGAATGCCTTTTGCAAACCTTAAAATGCTTTACAACATAGGCTATTATTAGGCCTAGTGGCTAAAATATAATAGGTGCTTAATGGTTATTGACTATCATCCTTACAAGGGACAAAGCAGGGTATTTACATGGGCAAAATTATACCAAACCCTTTTTCTTAACAGACCAAGCATGCTTTTAACTTTCATAACAAAAATGCATTGCTGTAAATCCTCTACTAAAAGGCCTAATGATTTATTTCTTTGTGGCTTGGAAGTGACTTGGCTTCTCAAGGACACTGCCAGTGAAATGTGTAAAGCCTCCCAAGCTAGAAAGGTTTTGGGTTTGGGGCCAGGGGAAGGGGCTGTGACTACTGTCCAGAGTCCATCTAAGGGTAGAAAGTCCCATCACCAGAACACTGACCCCTGGGGTCATCCAGAGAGTCTCATGCTAAGCCCTCAAGGACAGTGTGGAGGGAAATAAAAGGTTTCTTTAGGTACTGAAGTATATTTGTGGGGTATATGTATGTGTGCATATCTAAACGGGTACCTACATGTGTGTATATATGCAAACACAAATACATATGAATGTAAAATACTTTTCCAGTCTTATTTCACATAATTCCTCTTAATGCATTCTACACTTCAACTGGATCACTGGCTGTTCCCTAAACTCAACATATCATCCTCTGCTCTCCATGCAAACATTCATGCAAGCCATTCCCCTGCCTGCCATCCTCTCCCCTTCCTCCTCAGCTATGCCTTTCAGAATCCTGTGCTTTCAAGAGGCAGCTCAGATGCTATCTCCTCTCCTGATGCCTCTAGCTGAAAGTCAACTCCCCCTGCTCAGATTCTCATAGCCCCCACTGCTAGATCGTGTTGTTGCCTCTAATTCTCTTTTCTTTTTTTTGCTTTTTGGAGGGGAGGAAGTTGGGGTTAAGTGACTCGCCCAAGGTCACATGGCTAGTACTTGTGTCAAGTGTCTGAGGCTGGACTTGAACCCAGGTTCTCCTGACTCCAGGGCCGTTGCTCTATTCACTGCACCACCTAGCTACCCTGCCTAATTCTCTTTTCTACCTTCTATAATGCCCCTCTCCCGACAGTAAAATATAAGCTTCTTGAGGAGTGACATACTGTATCATTTTTAAAACTTTGTATCCTGGCATGTAATACTTGCTGAGTGGCTAGTTTCATATACACACACATGCAAAAATAACATTCATGTAATAGTCACATAATGCATAAACAAGAAAAATGTTTTTCATTATTGGATGAAGAAACCAAGTTTTCTTGTATTCCATTGGTTCAATTGTTTGGGGGAGGGAGGGATATAGATGGCAAAGAGCAATCCTAAACATGTGATTCAAAAACTAGAATCACAAAATGTTAGTGTTGGGTGGGTCTTTTGAACATGGAATGTTAGACTATAAATCATAACGTTTTAGAGCTGGAAGAGGGGAAAGAGATCTCAAAACTTACAATGTAAGGGCTGAAAGTGACCTTAAAATGTAGAACAGCATCACAGCTAAAAGGGACCTTAGAACATAGATGATCACAAACAGGAGCCTCAGACCATTCAGTCCAAACCTCTTCTTTCACAGAAGGAAACCAAGGCCCTGGTAAAGGGCTGACTTGCCCAACATCACACAGGTAATTAGCAGTGGAGGTAAGGCCTCAAATTCCTGGTCTCCTGATTCCTGCACCACTCTTATCTCCTCCTCCTGTAGAGTAGTCCCTATCACTACACCTGAAGGATCAGGACAAAACAAAGACTTAGTGGAATTGCAGAGGGGATCATGTGGGTACTGTTCTGCAGCATTAATTGGAGGATATCCACTGTGGAAACAAAAAAGCATGGGAAAGAAAGGCCCAGCCTTCTTGGCTGTGTCCTCCACTGTTTCTCTTAGGGAATGAGAGTCTGCTAAAGTGAAGTCCTTTCACTCCAGACCCTCGCCTCACTCCCAGGCCTCCCCCACCCCCTACTGCTGACCGTTCCACTGGGCACATCACCCCTGGGAACACAGGCGTTTTCCACTTTGCTTTGGAGCTGATCCCTTGGAATGAGTCATTAATTGGCTCCTGCCCCTTCTGAGGCCTTCCTTTGGCTGAACTGTCAGCATGGAGATTTGATGGGGGAGGAGGGAGTGCATAAGAGTCCAATATAGTCTTTTTGCTAGGAAAAATGAGATGGAAATCACGACCTCATCAGTGGGCTTTGGAAACAGGACTTCTAGGAATTGCAGTGAAATCAGGAGGAAAGAACTTTTATATTTTGCTTTTAAAAATTACACTAGGGACACCTGTAGCCCTCACAAAGGCAACACACAGCACACAGAGATACTGAATAATAGAATTTCCAAGTTGGGAAGGACCCTACAGGTCATTTAATCCAACTCCGACCTAAGTCATGAATCTTATTCTTCAATACCCCAATTAAATATTTCCAGTGACAGGGAATTCACTGTCTTATAAGGTAGTCTAAATCACTGTTGGCCAGCTTTGTTAGAAAGTTCTTCCTTATACTAAATCAGAATCATTTAACACGTACCTACTGTGGTTAGACACTGTGCTAGGCACTGGGGGATAAAAAGACAAAAATGAAATAATCTCTGCCCTCAAGAAACTTAGCCTATTTGAGGAAGAAATACATACATGTATAGGAATAGGTAAAATAGACACAAGATGATTTGGGAGGAGGAACCAGGCACTAGTAGTTGGGAGATTAAGAAAGGCTATTATGAAGTTCTTCCTCAGATTAAGCAGAAAACTGCCTCCTGGCAAGCCCACCTGGGGCAATCATAGTTTACCTGGAGAGAAGGAAACCATTCCTAATAATTAGAGCTATCCAGTTACAGAATGGGATGTTTTGTAAGGTAATGGGTTCCTCATTAGTATTGGAGTTCAAGTGGAAATACAGATAGGGGTCACGCTTTAGGACTGGACTAGATGGGTTGCTGCCCTCCGAGGTTCTAATGCTGAAATTCTGTGATTGAACATCATCTTTTCAGTTACTTGGGAGCACTGACAGGAAGTGTATGAACCCCAGAAAGCAAGAGAAACATGTAAACTCCTATCCCCATGCAATACGGAACAAAGCAAATTTCACAATTTGGACTCAGAGCCCGTTCCTAATAGGACTGGTCAAGCCCTTGTAATCTGAAATGTTTCTAGTTCTGTTTTATTAGTTACCATCAGAGTCCCTCTTTAATTAGCACAGGGAGAATATTAAAGGACAAACACTCCATGCCAAGTTAACTGTCCCCAGAGAAAAAAGAAGTCTGCTGCAGTGAAAACTTCTAATGTCGTGGGCCTAGAGTTTCCTCCCTCTCTTGGCACCAAGTTCTCATTTGTTTTTAATCAACCCACAACTGGAACAAAAGGGTCAACGTCTCATGGGTTGCACAAGAACAAGTCTTTTGGTTGGCTTGCTGCCGATGAACATGTGCCCAAGAGTCTAGGATGAAAGGTGGGCTCAGCCTGGGATTTAGTGCAATGGAGAGCAGCTTCCCAATGCCACTTTGCAAGGTGGGAAGTGAGAGGTCGAGGAGCAGGGAAACATTTTGCACGTTGGTCCAGAGAGATCATAAGTGGCAAATGGAACCCTTGCCCAGGACAGAAAGCCTTGTAACAGTTTCCCTTTCACATAGTCCATCCCCAGCTCCTCCCTAGTAAGGATCTCTGCTACTCTCCGGGTGGCTCCGTCTTCTCTTGCTGCTCCTTGGGCCTGGCTGCTGGGAAGGAGAAACGTTGTTTTCACCATTATTCTCAGTTCATTTTGTTGCTTGTGCATGTAATTCCAGCCAGCAGGGAAAAGGAGGAATGGAGTGTGAGGTCACTTTGAAATGTTTCTTGCTTGAAACACGACTTTCATACAGTTTTGCTCATTTAATACAATTTAAAACACTACATTAATAATAATAGCTAGCATTTATGTAGTGCCTACTGTGTGCCAGGCACCGTGCCAAGCGCTTTACAATTATTATCTCATTTGATCCTCACAACAACCCTGGGAGGTAGGTGCTATTACTATCCCCATTTTTACAGATGAGGAAACTGAGGCAAACTGATTAAGCGACTTGCCCAAGGTCACACAGCTAGTAAGTGTCTGAGGGTGGATTTGAACTCCAGTCCCCATGCTCTGTCCAGCACATCCCCTGGCTGCCTTAAGTCATTAGCTCCGTAATTACTGCTAAGACTTCTCAAGCTGACTCAGCAACTCTTTGAGACACCGTCTCCTGTGCCCTGATCCATAAAAGTACCTCTGCCCATTTCCATAGCGACCTTTTTCTCACTGGTCTCTCCAGTTTGGCCACCAGGAAAGAAGTCCTTTAAGAACTCCTTGGTAAATGGGACTGAGGATGTGCTTATTTATGATGAACATTCTTTACTCTTGGGGTGTCAGGGGGTGGGGAAGTCAATGGAAGAAAGGTGGAGAGTGAAACAAATCCACCTGCCTCTGGGAGGAACACAGCAGAGTTATAACATAGGTTCAGAATAACATGCAGAAGAGATGAAATCAAGGATTCAGGCTGGGTAGGCAGCTGTCAATGGAAGTTAAGAGCAACCATGCAAGTCTTTCTTTCCTCCTTCTGTCTCCATGTTCAATTACTGCACCAAATCACTCATTCAGGCAGGTGTCACCTGGGCCCTGAGTAGCCATAGGGATGCTGAAGAAGGAGGCTCTTGTGCCCAGGCAGGACATGGGTGTAATAGTGCTCAACCAGGTTGCCGATGCTCACAAACAAAAGCTCTCCCTCAAGGTAAAATTTGGAGTCCTAGGATAAGAACAAAGACAATGGTCATCTCTGGAATTGAAAAACATTCCCTTCCCCTTTATTTCTTGGCCTAGATAATCATTCACAAGATTATCCCTCTTATTTACAAAAAGGCCTTGGGAGAAGCACTAGTTTAGGGCTGGGTTAAAAAGTTCTTTTTAAAAAAAGCTTTAGCTATGGGTGAAGCATTGCCTGTCATTGGCAGGTCTGAGGCACTGACATGGTTGGAAGGAAACAAAGGAGAGGAAAGGATGAAAAGGGAGGTTAGGAAGAGGAAAGAGACAAGGAAAGGTGTAAAGTAATGTTACAAAGGGGGAGAAGGGAAATGGAATAGGAATGGGGGAAATAGGGCTTCTTAGCCTGGAATCTCTATGGAGCCAAAAGGGAAGAGGATGGAGGAAGAGAAGGACAAAGTGGGGAGAAGAGGAAGAAGAAAAGGAAGGGAGAAGAAAAGAATATGTTAGCAACAGCAGAGACTTCAGCAGACTTTCCTCTTCTCCAATTCTTAAAGCTGCCCCAGGATCACCTGCATAACACCAATCCCAATCCCATCTTCCTTCCTTGTTTTAAAAACCAAGGTTTTCATTCTGGCTTGACAGGCATGTAATTTAGGGCAGACCAGTGCTCCCTTCTGCTTTAACTTCCTTAAGCTCTAAAATGGGGAGGGTTCCTAGTTGATCTATGTGGGCATAATGAGTAAGAGAGGAGACACCATAGGTGTGATACAGCCCAGTACAGAGAGAATCCAAAACACAAGTTATTTCTGCTGTAAGATCTTCTCCAATCCCTAGTACAACCGATCAACAGTTCTTGCTTAAAGCCTGGTCAGGGAAACAAGAGACCTTGAAATCTCTAGGCTTGTGAACAACATCTCTCACCTTTTCAAAGATCCGGTAGTTTCTCACTTTGTTAAAGGCTTCATCCCACACAACTAAAACCTGAATTTAAGGGGGAAAAAAAGGATCATCAAAAAGTCAGTTCATGTAAGTCTTAGAGAGACCAATTTGTCCCCTGGGGTTGAGGGAGACATAGGAAAAATAGGCCAGGAAAAATATTAGAGAAAGTGGGTACTCTGCTGCTTTTCCTTATTTTGTGTGACCTTGGATAGAACAACAATTCATATTTGTAGAGAATTTGCAAAGTGCCTTCCTTAAAACATCTGCTGAGTTAGTGCCAGTAATATCTCCAACTTTAAAAATGAGGGCACCAAGGTTCTAGGAAATTAAGTGCCCCTGGCCCTCTGAGTAGCAAATGCCAATAGGAACTCAGGTGTCTGGGCCTCAGTCTTTTTATCTGTCAAGGGAAGGGTTTGGATGAGATAATCCATATGGTCCCTCTTCAGCTCTGAGACTCTATGTTCTAGTCTTTAAGGCTGGCAGAGAGAAGAGGCAAAGACTGAGATTTCTGCTCCCTGCCAACTCTGTTCTTCATTTTTCTTTTTACCCCCTCCAAAGCCTGGATGGCTGGGTCACTGGAAATTACAGAAAACTGTTTTTGCTCCTAGAAGGTAAGGGGAAAAGCTCATTGCCTTATTATGAATGTTATTAGTAATACCAGTAATAGTATCAAAATTATCTTTTCTATTAGATTAACTTCTAAAAATCTCAAGTTTCCCCATCTGTAAAATGGAGACAACCCATTGTACCTGCCTTTATAGGGGTATTGTGAGAAAGCACTTTATAAGCTTTAAAGTGAGCTTTAAATTTTGACTAGTAAAATTATTAGACTATCTTGAAGAGGCACAGTCTGTGCCTTATTTGTCTTTGCATCTCCCCCAATGTCCAGGCACAAGGCTCTGAACACAGCATGTATTTAAGAAATCCTTGGTGAATGAATGAATATATTGAATTGACATTTGTCTGTGGCAAGTTACCTTTCCTGCCTTCGAAGAATTCCTAATACAGTAGAGTCCATCTTGTGGCTGTCCCCTAGGATCAGTGGCTTTGAACAAGCTAAAACAAAAGATGGGAATTGTAAGGACTTCATTGAACAGTCCCAAATGTAGCCTCCTTGCCGTACTGCTAAAGCTGAGGAGACAGGTTGGAGGCCCACCCTATGGAGTGCCACCATAACATTTTCAAATAGTACCCCATTTGGTATTTAATACCTTTCCTTGTTAGTTTGTTTTTGTGTTTTTTCAAACCAGACATTTCTGGAACTTAATAGGACTGTGATACACAATCTCAAATACTATTTTAAAAACTGAGTTGGTTTCCATGATAACGGCACTATCCCATTTCCTAATCTCAACTACAGAATCACTTCCCACCAGGGTTTCCTGTGGAAAAAAGCAGTTCATGGAACTGTCATCTGTTTTTCTTTCCAAAAAGAATAATGATAGCACCCCAGAGTTGGAACGGATCTTATGGACCCATCTAGTGCAAACTATACCTAAGCCTTTGTGAATTCCTTCTATCTCAGGCACCCAAAAACAGTGGAAAGAGTGATTTGAAGTCAGGGGATCTGGGTTCAAATTATAGTTCTACCACCCAATACCTGAATGACTTTGAACAAGTTCTATTCACCTTTCTGAGCCTCAGTCCCCTCAACTATAAAATAAGATCAGGTTAAAAGGCCTCAAATGACTCTTTCATCTCTAAATCTCCAATCCAACCATGTCCAACAAGTGGTTACTCAGCCTCTGCTTGAAGACCCCCACAGTGATGGGGAGCTAACCTAACCACACTGTCATGTCCACTTTCAGACAACTTTAATTGTTTGGAAATTCTTTCATATATTGACTCCAAATTGGCTTCCTTACAACCTCCACCCATTTTCCTTATTTCTGCCTAACAGACTACTGTCCCACATCAAAACCTTTTAAATACAGTAATTGGAATTAAGCATACTTTTCCACTTCATAGGATTCAGTGGTGTTGACAAAGATGGAGTTAGGCAGCGGCACCTGAAAGAAAGAGGAAAGCAATGTATACAGTGCCTTAGTATGTGTACACATTTAAATACATCCACATTGTTGATAACAACCTCCCCCTTGGCTCTTATGTTCTGTATTTCTCTGATGCATTTATCACATGAGATTCTATATTACTGGTATTTCTGTTTATATCTCATACTCCTACCAGACTGAGAGTTTAATGAAAAATCTCCATCATGACTGTTAAAAATTCTGCATTCCCCCCAATGCCACCTCTGCACACAAAGGAAGCTTAATGACTATTTGGCGAAGGTTTTCTTGAATGAATGCACACTGATGATAGAATTCAGAAACTCACGTTCAAACCCTTGGGACTTGTCCATTTAGTAGTAAATGTTTTCCTCTGGTTGCCCCTCCACCATCAATCTATTGGAATACCATCTTATGACTAAATGCTGAAGGAACCAACTTCTTAATGAACCATTCCCAGAATCTCCAAACTGGATATCTCCCTTGAATTTTCACAACATCTTGTCCATATCTCTTTTAGACAATAATGTTCTATTTTGTCTAATTGTGTCTTGTTCCTATTTTCTGTACTAGTCTGTAAGTTCCATTAGAGTAGGAGATGTATCTGATTCATCTTTATATCTCCTTCAGTGCTTAGCTTAGTACCTGCACAAACAGGTGCCTAAATGTTTGTTGAGTAAACATAGTTGTATGTGTTTCACACACACACACACACACACACACACACACACACACACATCATTTATTTAGAAATTTCATTTTCAAGACTTTCTCTGCTATTCTATCCACTCTATAAAAAGAGATGGTAAAATTTCTCTTTGGATAAGAGGGCAGGCAAAATAAGAGTAATCTTCTAATGTGAAGCTCTCATTGCACTATTATTCTGCTCAATAACCTTCAATGTCTCCCAGCTGTCTACAGAATAAAGTTGGAATTCTTTAGGCTGGCATTCAAGACTCTCCTTGATCTGGGAGTACTTTACCTTTCCAGCCTTATCTCACCTAACTCTCTATCACATTAATCTATGGAACTTGCCAGACTGGACGACTAATTATCCTTTGATCCCATTCTACCCAGCCCAGGTACCATTTCTGGTCCAACCTCTCTGCTAGGAGTGCTGTTCCCTTGCTTTCATGAATAAACTGTACCTTTTCATAGTCTTCATCTGAATCCTCGAAGCTGGTATCTAACTTAGTTGAGAGTGATGGTTTCTCAAAGGAAAAGCTTCTGAAACTCTGCCCATCTGGTGGGGATCTCCTGGAAGGAACAAGTTAAACTGTGAACACTGCTGGTGACCATAGCTAACACTCCCCAACAAGTCCACTTGTAGGATTCCAGAACTGGAAGGGCCTCTAGAGATGATTTATTTCAACTCTCCTCTCGGTCACGGCAGCCTGGGGACTAGAACCTAGGTTTCCCAGTGTTCTCTCCTCTCCTCCATATTAACTCCCAGAGCAAGGGTCTTCACTGAGTTATGAGATGACACATTATATCCCTGGCACTTGTGCTACTGACTACTAACTGTCCCCTTCCAAACAGTGTTGCTTGCAAAGAAAACAATTTCTTCCTTCTATAAATATGTGCGGGAAGCCAATCTAATGTAAATTGTGTGGAGACAGGTGGGTGGTGCAGTGGAGAGAATACCCAACATGGGAGACATGAAGACCCAAGTTCAAATGTGACCTCAGATACTTACTAGCTGTATCACCCTGGGTAAGTCATTGCAACCTGTTTGCCTCAGTTTTCTTATCTATAAAATGGAGATAATAAAAGCTCCTGTACCTTCCAAGGTTGTTGTGAGAATAAAATGAGGTAATAATTGGAAAAGGCTTTGTAAATCTTAATTAATGCTTTCTATTATTAATACTACTAAGGGGCATAAAAAGATTTGCTGTTGAAACCTTGAATTCAAGTTACACTATTTTGATGGCAATCAGTCATTATGGTGTAATTTCAGGATGTACAATAGGCTTTGGCTGTAGGAGCTGTGGATCCCATTCTCTGCAGTGCCTCAACTAGGCATATATGCTCCCTCTACCAATTTAAGTAGGAATCCTTCTGTGCCTTAAAAGACAGGGTTGGTGAGTTACTTTGATTGGGAAAATAAAACAAATAAAACCAAAAAACTTCAGGCAGAAACCAAACTACTGAGGATCCAACAGGCACAGGAAAAGGCAGTGTTGTGGGGGGGGAGGGGGGAAGAGCACTTGGACTTAAATAAGGCTTTAAATAAAGCTTTGAGTTTTCTTCCAGTTTTGAAATTCTGCATGAGGATCCCTGGGACTCCCAATTCAAATACTAACCACTGTGGGCTTCAGTTTTCTCATTGGTACAAATGAGGGAGTTGAAAAAAGAAGGTCTTTAAGGTCCCTGACTGCTCTTATTCTTGGTGATTCTGTGATCTTGGGTTCCACTGACTGTTTACTTACTATTATGTAATCTTAGGCAAGTCACTTTAATTTCTTGAACCTCAGTTTCCTCATCTGTAAAATGAAGATGTTCAGATGTTCTTCATGGAATTACTGTGGGGACAGAACTTTGTAAACCACAAACCTACCTTGTACTTCAAAGATCTGTGATTTTTGTCAGAGTGGGTCCACTCAGGCAGATCATAACCCTTCTACAACATCAGGGGACAGTTTTTTTGAGTTGCTTTGGCAATAAACAATTTATCCCCAGTAACCATGGTGAGCCTCTCCGAATTTAGGTAGGCGGATCCCTGCAAGACAGGTGTGCTGCTGGATCCATAACTGATGTCTTTTCAGCTAGGTGGAATCTGTCAGAACTTGTACTCTACTGGGAAATCTATAAGCCAAAAAGCCCTATGCAAACACATGTCTTCATTATCCTAAGTCCAGTGAGGTTATGAGAGCACCAACCAACTTCTTGGTGGTGGTAGAGGTTTCCATGTGAGAAATAACCAAACTATGACTGTGATGGGCAGTTATTATGTTTCTAGATGACTATTAACTAAAGCAGGAGAATCCTAAAGCTCTCTTTATGGTAAATAAAAGTAATTGTTTTTGGAAGGCTGAATTCATTAAATTAAGACATTACACTAATGATAAGCGTTTAGTCTAGTGTTTTTTTCAGCACAGACTTGTGATTTCATTAATCTGGAGAATCTCCAATATGGAAGCCCCTTCTGCCATTGCGGACTGGATCAGCACTTGTCTGCAATTTAGAGCCTCTGAGTTGCCTGGGGTATTGAAAGCTTAAGTGATTTGGCCAGGGCCACAGAGCCATGCCAGAAGCAGCTTTTAGTCCACCACACCATAATCTCTACACACAAGCAAAAGGCATTACCATTATGAATCACAATAATTTCTGGTATCTGTTTCATTAATTAAAAATTAGTTAATTTATTTCCAATAACTAAAAATATCTAAGTCTAAGAAGTACATTCAGCAAAGTGTTTCTAATAGGCTTCCAGATACCAAATTTTAGCATCTTTCAAATTTTTCTGATTAGAAGTCAAATAATGATAATACTAATTCTTTCAGAAAAACCCAATCAATTATACCCATAGATGCTAAGGATTCATAAAATTTAGGTTAAGCATGATGTACCCTTCCCTCCCCACCTCCCCTCACCCAGTATGATAATAGAATTAATGATGGTCAGAAAAAGATTTCACGTCAGACCATGTGCCTGAAAAGACTACATCCCTCCAGTTTTGACTGAAGGGGACAAGCCTTCAATTCAGAGGGGTTCAGACTTACTGTAGCTGGGGAAGTGAAGGTTTTTCAATTCTGGGCTTCAGTTCAGGTGCCAGGTGTTTAGGTGCCAAGGCTGGTGGCCCAGGCATGGAGTGTTTAGGTACCAAGGCTGGTGGCCCAGGCATGGGGTGTTTGGCTGCCAAGGCTGGTGGTTTGGGTGTCACAGGGGGCACAAACAGTCCGGGTTTGATAGCTTCTTTTATAGGCTGTAACTCTCCCACCTTTATCAGTTTGGGTTTGTTAGCTGGGATTGGAGGGGGATCAGTCAGAGGGGATCCTTGAAGTGATCCTCGAGGGGACAAGT
Source organism: Pseudochirops corinnae (assembly GCA_028646515.1). Taxonomy (NCBI): domain Eukaryota; kingdom Metazoa; phylum Chordata; class Mammalia; order Diprotodontia; family Pseudocheiridae; genus Pseudochirops; species Pseudochirops corinnae. The sequence goes on from CM053592.1 coordinate 142,517,346, forward strand.
GGATAGATTTTAACTTGTCACAGCTTTTGGAGGTATTCACAAGATGATTGACAGAGACGACCTCTGGAGAAGCTGGTTTTCTGAAACTGGGCATGGGTGGTAGATTTCCCAGGGGTGGATCGCTCTGTCTCCTACTGGGTGACGACATTTTCAGATTAGGCTCTGGCCTCCAAGAAGAAGAGATCACTTCTCTTTTAAGGTCCTCAGGATTGATTTCTGGCAGGCCTCTTTTGGGAGGTGGGGGAGGATGGAGAGGTGTGGAGCACTTGCTGGAAAAAGAGTGTGACCTCGGTGTTTCTGAGTAGGCTGGTTTTCTTGGAGTGGGGATAGGAGGTGGGGGATAAGTTGGTGGGTGAATCATGATATCTGCAAAGTAAGAAGCAAATATCCTTTAAAAGAATGTAACTGCCTGGTTTACTCAAGGTGCTATAGTAAAAAGGGCACTGGATTAGAAGCTGGAAGACTTGGTTTGAATTGCAGCCCTGCCATTTACTACCTGTGTGACTTAAAAGGTCCTTTTCAAAGCAAAATCTATAAATTAAAAAAATCTATAAATTCAACAAATTCAAATCCCTCTTGAAGGAGATACAAAGTTTACATGGGACATAGTCTAGTCTCATGGGACTTAAAGTCTAGTACAGCGGATAAGACACATGGATAACTATGATATGAAATAATATATAAGTACATTAATGGTTGGTCCAAAACAAAGGGCTATGAAGAGATCTGGGGAGACAGATACAGGATGGGGACAATGTATCAGGGAAGGCTTCCCAGAGGTGGTAGCATTTGAATTGGGCTTTAGTTTAGAGCATGGGTAGGGACTCGGAAAGAGAAAAAGCAAGGGGAGATATCCCAGGCATAAGGCACAGCATGAGCAAAGATAGATGTGTGAGAGGCAACTGGGCATACATATCTGGGGGATAGTTTGGCTGGAGGAACACAGATGTATACATACGTGTACATGAATCTATATCTATCTATCTCTACCAAATAGCCTTAAGCTGGCAGGTTTGAACTAATAATGATAATAGTTCAACATTTACATACTACTCTAAGGTTTGCTAAGCACTTCATCTTACTGATCTCTACCAACCCAGGGAGGTGGGTGCTATGATTATCCCCATTTTCTATTTGTCCCAAACTACTCAGACTCACAGAGGTGGGGTGGGCAGAAAGCTTCTTGGACTTCAGAGATCCATGATCCCACCCTACTTGGTGAACAGAGAAGAAACATGAAGCCCAGAGAGGGGAGGGAAGATATCTGCAGATCACAGGAGGACAGCATCTTACAAGGCATCTCACCATAATCTCTCATTGTGGAGATGAGCGCATCCAGGCCAGGGGCACAGGCAGAAAGAGGGCTAAAGCCCAGCTCCCTGAACCCTACCACAAGTCACACTGCACACTAATGCTGTCCCACACCCGGCCCCCTCAGCACTTCACACAGTCCTTGCCACAAGGGTCACAGGAATGATGGTCATTTCAGGTGATTAAGAAAAGGCCAGGCTGATACCTACCTTCAGCTTTCACAGAGTCTGGGGTATCTGGCTCCATATAGGAGTCGTCATCATCATCATGTTCATAGTCTGTTTACACGAGCATGAAGAGAAGAACATTTTTAATAAAGTATTCAGTACCAATTCTGTGAGAGATGAGACAGACATAATCCCTATTGTCAAGAAACCCAAGAGTCTAGTACAAGAAAACCAGCATGGATACAAATGAATATAATACAAATCAGGACATGGTAAGTGAGTATAAGAGAAGAAAAAAGTGTGGTGAGATCAGAGGGAGGGGAACTCACTTCCTGAGGTCCTAAAGCTCAGGGAAGGCTTTCTAGAGAAGGCTGTATTTCAGCTGAGCCCTAAAAGACAAGGAGGATCTCACTAGGTGATGGTAGGCAGGTGAGAAAAGGGCATTCTAGGCATGAAGGACAGCCTTAAACAAAGGTACAGAAGTGGGCAATCTTCATTTCTCTGAACCAGAGAATAAGTTTTATCTAGGAGTAAGGAACCTTATCAAGTCAAGTCCTAGTAGTGCTGTTGGGCTTAAATCAAAGTTTTAAGTGGGAGTTCAGTTTTTAAAATGCCAGCTAAACAAAGTTTGCAAATACACACACACACACACACACACACACACACACACACACACAGAGAAAAGAAGCCGTATATAGGAATTGGTCATCTCTTTTTTTTCTCTGTTGCCAGACAACACAGGATCACTTTGTTTCATCAGGATACACGTTTCCAGAGAAGGGCCTGAAAGCCCAGAACTCTGAGCTCAAAAGGATTTCAGGGTGTTCAGGAGAGAGCAAGTAAGAGAGAGAAAGAGGGAGGGGATAGGAAACTCCACAGATGGAGAAGGCACACAATATTCTAAGACTCACCCTCATTGTCAGTGGGATATGGGGATAAACTGATATCGATGGGCCGTTCCACAGAGCCATAGAAGCTATCTGTGTCAGAACTCGAGTCACTAAGTAATAAATGAAGAAAAGAAAGACAAAGGATTTAACACACACCCATAAGCCAGTTTCTACCCCCAAGGAATTTACAGGCCCAGACAAAGGGAAGTTTTGAACTGTGATATCCCAGACACCTTGCATGCTATTTAGAGGAAAGAGCATTGAATCAGAAGTCAGAAGATCTGGGTCTGACTCCTGACTCTGACCCTGACTAGCTTTATGTGACTTTGGGCAAGTCAATTCATGCAACTACTAATTTCCCCATCTGTAAAATGAAGGGGTTGAATTAAATGATCTTTAGCTTTAAATTCCAAGACTGTATTACCCTGTGAACTAATTTACTAGTTGATATCTTTCACATCACTGCTGTATTATATTCTTAATATATCATCCTATCCATGCTGTCACTCACTTGCTCAAAAGCCTTTGATGGCTCCCCACAGCTTAGAGAATAAAATCCAAACTGCTTAGTCTGCTATTCAAAACCCTTCAAAATTTGGTTCCAATCTCTTGTCTGCAGCCTCCTCTTAGACTATTTCTCTATGAAGCATAGCCAAATGATACCATGTAATTTTGTATGATGACACCCCATGCTTTCTACCTTCTCTGTATCAAGTTGCTGAAATCTATCTCATTGCTAAGGACCTAGTTTAAATGCCACCTCTTCCACAAAGACTCCTGGATCTCCCCAAGATGGAAATGATCTTCTCAAAACTCGGAGGATGTTGCTTATATTCCTACTTCTGTCCAATATTATACTCTATTTGGTATGAGAATTATTTGTTTCTCTATTTCACTTCCCCCTACTAGACTGGGAGCCCTCTCAGGATAGAAGCTGTGCTCCGTCTCACTCCTGTCTGTATCTCACACAGAGCCCAGCACAGGATCTCACGAATGCTACTTTAATTCAACTTAACAAATATATTTTAAACGCCTGCTACAAACAGGCCTTTTGGTTTTGAGCAAGGGATACAAAGCTGTCCTGGAAAGAGCTTAGTATCTACTATAGAGAATGTGATAGATACTTGATTTGTTGTGTACAATGTAGAAAAAGGCTATCCCTGAAATGGATATATCTCTCCGGAGACAAAGTATAATAAGGGGAAAAGGAGAGATCAAAAAAAATTATTCTCAGATTTGAGGAGGAAGAGGTCACTTTTAGCTAGAGAGGAAGTCAGGAGACTTCCTGCAGAAGGCAACAACTGACCTAATCCTTGAAGGAAGAGAAGGATCTTGATCAGAAGGGGAGATGAGGAGGGAAGTATTTTGGGCAAGGGAGATGGCCTATGTGAATGAACAAAGGCCAGAGCACAGAATGAAATGGGGGCAGTTAATCAGTAGTCCATAGGATCACATATTTGGAGTGGAAGTGATTTTAAAGGGTACCAAAGGTTCAACAACCTCTTTTTACAGATACAGTTAAGTGACTTGTCCTGGGTCACATAGCTAGTCAGAGGCAGGATTCAAACTCAGGTCTTTCTGAGTCCATTCAAGTCTCACACAGCAAAACCTAGTCTAGTTTGAATAGAGCAAGGAGTGTGTGAAGGGAAATAATGTAAGATGAGGCTGAAAAAGGAAGCTGGAATCTCACTGTGGGGGCACTAAATGCCAGGAAGAGAAGCCTGAATTTTCTTTTATGTGCAACGGGGAGCCTCTGAATGTGTGCTAAATCAATAAACATAATGAGGGCAAAATGTGGCTTCCCTTAGGAGCACTCTAATAAGCTCCATTTTGGAAAGAATGTGATCAAAGCCCCAAAGAGTCACTGAACAGCTACATACCTGAAATCTAATGATGGCTCTTTCTTCTCATGGTAGTGGCCTATTTCTTTCCTTAGCAGGGCCATCCAGCTCTGAAAGATGGATAAAAAAAACACATTTAACTTTCTTGTTATAAATATGGACTAAATACTACATACAGACTGTAGGAGGAGACTGGAAGCAGATCATGCAGGGATGGTCGCTAAGCTGATTTGTCTTTGTAGGCTCATGGGGCATAGCGCTACTGCTTGAAAATCACCTTTCTTTCATCTTCAGAGGAAGCCGAAAAGAACCAGGTTCGGTGCTTCTTGCTGATATGAACGATCTTAAAGGGAAAGACATTGTTTGATGTTGTTTCTTCAGCTGCTCGCATTACCCTGGGAGACAAGGAGTGCAAGATCAAGAAAGGGCAGCACTATGATGGAGCGGAAAGAAACTTGGTCTGGACAGCAACAGACCTGAACTCTAGTCTCAGCTCTGTCAATGACATGTGGTGTGGCTTCTGGTAAATGGTTTAACCTCTCTTGTGTTCCCACAACAAGATTTTGTCAGTAACAATGACCCCTCAGACCAGAATCTCAGAAGCAGGAAGGACCTCAGAGGCAAGCCACCTAAACCTGAACAGGAATTCTTTTTATAATGCCCCCTACAAAGGATCACATAACTCTTGCTTGCAGACTTCTGGTAGAAGTGGATAATCTACTGTTTTCTACTACCAGAAGTGAGTAATCTACTGCTTTCTGAGCCCATTAAGAAGTTTCTCTTTATGTGAAGACAAAATACGTCTTTATAACTTCAACCCAGTTCCGCATCCTGGGGCCAAGCCCAACAATTGTAATCCTTTCACATAATAGCTTTTTCACAGATGCAATATTACAGGATAACTGTCTCCTAATATCATAATTATCAATGTTGGTGTTTTATCCCTGTAACCAGGCTGAACTCCATGAAGGCAGAGACAGAGTCTTATTTAAAGTTTGTAATTTTCTCAGGTTCCAGCACTCTGGACACAGCTGATGATTAATGTTTGTTGAAATGAATGCATATGTTGCCACATAAAGCTCAGTGACATTAAAGGCCTGCTAGGTGCACAAATGGCTTCAGTTTTTCCTAACAGCCTGCTGCTTGTTCTTGCAAAGCCTCTTAAGGGAAAGGGCCAGTGTGGTCTCCCTGCTGGGCTCAGCTACCTGGAGGTAGATCTGATTTGCTTCACAAGTTCAAATGACTCAACTCACCCTCTCAGATGAGCTTGTCGACCAACCAGGATGTGGGGTTATTTATAAGAAATTAGAAAACCAGACAAGGAGAGACTGGTATTGTGACTTTGGGAGCTGTAGATGCTGTTGGCCCTTTCACAGACTAGTTAAGGGGCTTGTGTATTTTAATACTGCGCATGTACCTCTTTGTACTTATCATGCTCTGCTCTCTACTTTAGGTATCTCTACCCCAATCTTATCTGTTCCCTCTTCCTTGCCTCTCTATGGATTCGAAGTGCTCTAGAGTAGAGAATATCCCCAGTTCACCATTCTAGCCCCCGGATGTTCTACAGGGTGTAGTCCATGGGTGCTCAGTATATGCTTGCTAAATGAATGTTCCATAGTAAGGCTCTGACATTCAAATGGTGCAGCCCTGAGTAAGTCACGTAAGCTCTCTGAATGCCAGTAAAATGGCAAAAATGATAATAATAATTAAATAACAGCTGACCTTTATATAGCATGTTAATGTTTACAAAACACTTCAGGACAAGAGTCCATCCTGATGACTTACAGTCCTAGCTTTGGCTGGGCTATCAATTCTCTCCTTAGCATTAAGCAGTTCTTCTGCCTATAATTCAGGGATAATAATCCTTTCCCCATACCCACTCTCATTGGGCTGAGGGGCTGGGGATGGGGTGGGAGTGGATACCGATTTCCAGGAAGGTGTTACATGGGCTAATAAAAGGGATAACAGAAACTGACTGAGAATATATGGGAACAATTCAGGGGGACGTGGTGTTGGATAGTCTTGTTAGATTTCATAGAAAATGGGGGTCAGGCCAAGAATGCCTGCCTACCTGCAGGTACCAAGTCAACTCACCGATTATAGCCACTCAGGGAGAAGGCCCCTTGGGGAGACGCAGATGTGCTACTCTTAAAGTAATAAATACATCTCTTGTGGATAATCACAAATCGCAACGGCCCTAGAGACAAAGAAAGGGAAAGTTTATTTTAATGTTTTGCTGACTTAAAGAAATATAATTTTCCCAAAACACTCTTTGCCCTTGTCTCCACATCACATTTCTATACTGCTATAGGCCTGTGAAACACTTTACCTGGGGTGGCTCATTTGCTCCTCAAAACTACCACTGGAGGTTGTACTAATGCGTTATTTTCCCTATCTTACAGATGAGGAAACTGAGGTTCAGAAAGATTGATTTTTTATTCATAATTAGTAGCCAGTAAGTATAAGGAGTTCAGATTCACACTCCAGTCTGGTCTGATTCCTTGTCTAAACAAAGGATCACAAGTCAACTGATATTCATAAGCCAAGTGTTATCTATGGATTTCCGCGAAACAAAAACACCATTGTCACATGCATGTTCTTTGTGCAGGCCATTCAAAACAAGCAATTCCAAAAAGAATGATAAGATTCTCTAATTCTGATAGAATTATAAGGATTCAGAACCCGAAGGGGCATTAGAAATCATTTAGCACAATGCTGTCATTTGCCCAGGGAGTTGTTGATGATACCAAGAGTCAGGATTCAAAGCCAGGTCTAGCCCTCTTCCTAGCCTCAGAGGGCAGTTTACCAAGAGGCAAACAACAGAGGATTTGGACGCTCCGATGGAGATCGAGCCTTCTTTTTGGACATTTTTTTCTCACACCACATGATCAAGAGCATAAAATATTCAAAGGTTGTGTGGAAAGGGCATTGGATTTACAAGCCAAAGACCCGAGTGTGAATCCTCGATCTGCTCCTAATTCCAGATCTCTAAGCCTCAGTTTCCTCATCTGTAAAATGAGATCAGACTAAACTTTGAAGATCTCTTCTACCTTTAAACCTGTGATCTATGACATGGAAAAAGGAATTATGCTTGCTCTGCCTGACCCTAGAGGGCAGAGCTAGGAATGAAAAGTAAGAATGCAGAGACAGACTTCAGTTTACTATTAAAAACAACCCCTTTCCCCCCACAACTTCCTAACAAATGGAATGAGTTCCTTGTCACTATTGGTATTCAAGACCACTTGGGAGGGGATGAACAAGATGGCTTCTGAGATTTTTTCCTAACTCTGGCACACCAACCTCCCCCTACCTTCTCATCATGTGCCATTCTAAGCCATGTCTGCAGAGGATGATATTAATAATAAACGACAGCAAGCATTTATAAAGTGCTTTTAAAGTTTGAAAAGTACTTTACATGCATTATCTCATTTGACTCTCACAACTACCCTATGACGGTTTTTTTTTAAATTTTAAAAAATTATTCTCTTTTTGCAAATGAAGAAACTGAGGCTGTCTGTGACTTGACCAAAGTCACACAGCTGGTAAGTGGTGTTCCTGAGTCTAAGAGCAGTGATCTATGCACCGCACCACACAGCTGCCTCCAGGATGCAGCAACCTTTTGGTTATGAGTCTTTGCACTTGACCAGGCAGGTCCTCAAATGAGGTGCACACTCCAGCACAGAATTATCCTCAAAGCTGTCTCATTGGTCCAGCCTTTGAGAATGAAGTGTTTCTTCTGCACCAATGTGGAGCATTAATGGAAAGACATGAGCTGGGTTCAAATACTACCTCTTTGGGCCATGGTCCCTCTTCTGTAAAATGTGGGCATTGAAATACCCCTCGAAGTTTCCTTCTAGCTCTAAATATCCCAAGTGTAGAAACAGTCTCAAAGCTTTTCTTTTTGGAAATATTAAGAAAGTATTTTAAAAGGATCCTGGTCTGTAGCCTTTTCAACTAACCTGAAATCTGTCACTTAGGAAAGAATGTCTTACTCCCCTCTCTCTGACTAGACCAGCAAGAAATTGATTTAGAGTGCTAAAAGAACAAAGACTAAGGCAGTGGTTCTCAATCTTCCTAATGCCACTACCCTTTAAGATTTGTATTTGGGCGTATCTGCATGTGGGTGGACCGCCTGGAGACGGATAGAGGAGGAGTGTCTCGGTTCCTAAGACCATCGGAAATATGTGTTTTCTGATGGTCTTAGGCGACCCCTGTGACCCCTGTAAAAGGGTCATTCGACCCCCAAAAGGGCTGCGACCCACAGGTTGAGAACCACTGAACTAGGGCAAGAGGCCCTTGACTGATTCACCTAAGAGAAGCAGCCTCTTTCCCAAGGCGGTGAAGGAGATAATGACTTATCTATGAAAAGGAAGAAGTCTCTTTGATGACCTCAAGTAACCTGTAACCAGGTTGGAGTGTGTAGTTGGAGGGCCCTTGAGGAGGGTGAGCATAGAGGGACTGAGCAGTTTTAAGAAAATGACTCTTCATGAACATCGGCTCAAAGACTAATTATTGTTCTCGTCTATGAAGCAATAGTAATTTTTACCTGACCCTGAACCGTTTCACTGAGTTTTATCACATTAGGAAATTCCTCTTGTTCAAAATTCCTGTAAATGTTACTTCAAAAATGTGTGGTGCTGGAGAGATGTCTCCAGCAAGAGGGCACCCTGCCAGTTTGGACACTCCTCCCAATAAGCTAGAAAAATGCTTGGATAAGAATAACAATAAATTAACTAAAATGGTTTCTGACAGGTTTGTGCCTGCAATGCAAAGCACAGTATTAAAGGTTTCTTTTTCATCAATGCAATAGATACTTTATGTTTATAAAGCACTTAACACTTTTCAAAGTACTTTCACAAACATACTCTCTTTTGACCCTCTTAAGGACTATCTTGAAGTAGGGAGAATGGGAATTAGCACCAACATTTCAGGATGAGGATTTGAGATAGAGGTGAGTGAATTACCTAACATCCCACAGTTTAACAGTAGTAGCTGAGTCTATGCCAGAAAGCAAAGTCTCCCAACTCTCAGTCTTGTGCTCTCTTGGCTATGTCAAGTTGGCTCCCTGAATATCTCTAAACTATTCTGATGGTACTGAGGCCCACTGTGGGAAAGGGTGGGTGACTGGATGGGCTCTAGGAGACACAAAGAGAAAATAAGTGCATGAACTTACATTTGAGCAACTGCAGCTGGGTACCACCTTTCTTGTGAAGGTATCCGGACTTGACCACTCCCCCAGGCATTGTCAAGAGGTTCTGAGCTCCAATGGCCTTCATTGGCACAGGCCAGTGCTGCTCCTCTGAAGCCATCAGGCTGAAAATAATGGAAAAGAATGAGCTGGGTTTGGGACTTGGACAATTATTTTGGAGAAAAAAACATGGAGAGGGAAAAAAATTGAATGTACTTCTGGAAATAACAAATAAGATACAGTAGTGTCTCAAAGATTCCAGGAAGTATGTAACATGGCAGCTTTTGAGAAAATCCCCAGGGATTTTTAAAAATTGTTTGTTTTTGGAATGGCTTTGCGGATATTCAGATGTTTATGCCTTTAATATGAGCTAGAAGAACACGACTAATCTAGTTTAGTGGCACCAACTTTATTAAAACATCTATATTTCTTCCATCTTCTACATCTACCCCAATTCAACAAAATATGAAAAATCAACTTTTTGCATTACCCCTTATATTTCTGGTTTGCTTAATGCATCAGGGCCCCTTTTACTCTAGTGGCTAAAAGGAAGCACTAATGACCACTTTAGCTGGCTGTCTCAACAAAGAGAGGCAGTGTGGAATGAGATTACCAAATCAAAGGACTTGGCACAAACTCCAGCTGCCTGGGTACATTGGACAAGTCCCTTCTCTCTTGGTTTCTTCTGTACAGTAAGGGGTTTGGACTAATTTTTTTTTTGGGGGGGTGGTGTCAAGACTAGTGATTTTATTGGTACAGGGAACTCCTTGTGAACAATCTCCCTCAACCAATGCAAACACCTACTCTGCAATTCATAGTCTCAGAGAACCATCAGGGACTCTGATATTAAATCATCTGCCTATATTCATTCTGTCAGAGACTAAGCTATTTTTAAGCTTCCTGATTCTATATTACCATACATATAATGCTTTACAAAGCACTTTCTTTATAGCAACACTGGGAGGTTAGTGAGCAGCAAGGTACATTGGAAATGATGGTGGATCTAGAATCAGAAGACCTGAGTTCAAATCCTGGCTCTGACATTTATTACCTATGTGAATCAACAAGCATTTATTAATGGCCTCCTATGTGCCAAGCATCTTGCTAAGAGATAGGGAGAAAAAGAAACATAAAAACAGGTCCCTAGTTCCAGGGAGCTCACATTCTAATGAAAAGAAAAGCAATAGTGGTTTCTCAAACTTTGATGAAGACTTTCAAATAATTTAACCTCTGGACCTCAATTTCTTTATCTTTAAAACACAAGGGTTGGATGAAATGATCCCTTTAGCTCTAAACTCTGATGCTATCATCCTCTTTACAGATGTGGAAACTGAGGCTCAGAGGGAAAGGGACATGCCTAAGGGTTACACAATCTTTAGTGGCAAATGCTCAAACTCAAAGCCAAATCTTTTGACTCCAAGTCTAATGCTCATTCAATTGACTTCATTTCCCATCACAAATATCAAGATCTACTGTGTGCCAGCCCATGGAAAGATACACAGTTTAGGTACATACTGAGATTCTGTCCACATGGTATCTAGCAGGGTGGTAAGCTACACAGATAAATATAATATATACCATTACATGAGAAATGCATTAGAGCAGAGAAAATTAAGTACTATATAAGGTCTGAGTGAGAAAAGCTTGCTGTGACCGAAAACTGGGGGGGAACAAAAATGCTTTTGCTTTATGAAACGATAATCCAACTATCTTCCAGCTAACGGCCATACTCCAGCAGAGTATGACAGGAAGAAATCAAGAGTTTGCACAAAGTAGGATTTCTTGCCAATTTAGAAAAATACTCCAATTCAGCAGGAGAATGCTGACTATGCTCTCCAGGAAGGATATCTGTAGGAGGTGTATATGAGATAAAACGCACTGGATACCTCTTCTCTCCTCGCAACACAAGATCCATCACAGCAAAGCACTCCCCACTATGGCCACCCATGTCAACTACAGCTGTTCAACTGAGAATCATGGAATCATCCTTGATCTTGGGTAAGCTTCAGGAGATAGCAGGAGCAGGTTCTTTCCCTGGGAACCAGTTTCATCTGCCCAGTATGGCACAAAAGGTTCCTTTTTCTTTCCCTGGCAGTTAGAATCAGGGTTACTTACTAGGTTGGTTGAGGGCATGGAGAATCAATCAGCACCTGTCACTCAGCCACAGCCCTATGACAGAGGACTGGTCTGAAATGCTACCTTTTTTATGTGAAAGAAAACCCGTGGAGGCCAAAGGGATCCAGATTGACCAAAACACCCTAATAAATCATAATAATGATGACATTTCAAGTTTTCCATAGCATTTTAAAGTCACAGTACTTGACTTACAAAAAAACTATAAGGCAGGTAAGTAAAGGCATTATTTTCCTCATTTGACAGGCTCAGAGGGTTTAAGTGATTTGCCCACGGTCACACAGCTAGTAATCATTAGGAGCCCAGACTTGAACTAAGGTTTTGTCTTCCAAAGGCCAATGCTCGTTCTACTATGCTCTTCTCCCCACTGATTGCTACTAACAAACCATTCAGAATGGAGAGACTGGGGGCAAGAAGTTACATCTCATTGGAGCACACTTCCCACAACCCCCCTCCCCCTTCAAAAAAGAAAAAACAAAGAGACACCAACCTCACATACACACAAAGCAAAATATGTTCTGGGTTACATTGAGAAGATGCATAATGAAACATGAAAAGGAAACATCCCTCCCTCCCTCCTCCCCAAGACGCCCTGTAGGAAAAGGCGAGGCATTTGTTCAACCCTCACTCCCAGTTCATCAGCTAAAAAACATGAGCTGGACACAGAAAGACTCACATTGATATTCAAAAGAAAAGGAGGGGCTGCCTGGTTTGACTAGATAGAGTCCTCTCAGCAGTTCCATGTACTCACAGCACACGTGGCCATACAATGGAAAGAGGCTGGGTCTTCATCCTGCTGCAATGATTTCATTAAAAAAAAAATAACGAACACAAAAACAAAAACCCCAAGTATCCCGCTCTTTCCTCAAATAGATTAAAAACCACCGGGAGGTTTGGGAGCTTGGTGATCCTCAAGGCAGTTAATTCCAGGGAGACACACAGACACACACAGAAACACAGAGCATTTGCTCTCCTTTGTTTAGGAGAGGAAACCAGGAGGTGTGACCTGCATGACAAGTAACTTACTGCTCCCAGGCACTGTCCTTCCTATCCTGGACATGAAGGCAACTTGCACAGCCCTCGGTCGTCTGCTTCTTGGAGGAGCCGCCTTGACCAGCTCTCAGTCTCTCCTTACACCTGCAGGCTTCCAGGTCTCCCTCAAAGCTAGCCCCAATTCCTGACAGTCTCTTCAATGCCTCCACCGCTTTCTGACTCTTAAGGGTCCAGCCTTCCATCTCTCCACCTGATTCCCTTCCCTCTAATTGTTCAATGTTTTCTCTGTCCCAGAACAAATCCTCTGTTCAGTCAGCTCTTCCCAAATCACCTCTTGCTGGAGACTTCCTTCCTCTATTTCCTGGCATCCCCAGCTTCTTTTCTCAAGTAAGCATTTCTTGCTCTCTTACCTCCCTCCTCTCTTGCCAATGCTGCCCCCCAAAGTGCATGACCACATCTGCTCTCTTATCTCCCTAAGGAATGCAGGGCTTTTCTGCAGAAGCCACCTCGCAAGGGTTTTGACTTCTTTGTGATTGTTTTTCTCCCCCACCCCACCCCCACCCCAGCTCTCCCACCTCCCAGAATTTAGATGAAGAAAGAGGAAGCTGAATCCACTGGGGTGCTAGATGGCAGGCTGAGAGGAGGTGACAGCAGAGAAGGGATAAAGAAAGCATGAAGTAAACCAGGGAAAAGAAGGCAGCCCGCAGACCAACCTGGTGAGGAATAAACAGAGACAGGGTGGACCCTATTTATGAGCCGAGGTATCATTTGGCTCCCGAGACACATAGTGATAGACTTCAGCAACAGCAGCCACAGCTATAAGTCAAATGAACATGTTCTCACATGTACTCAATGTATGCAGTTTTTTTTATCATTTACAGATTCTTTGAGACACACCCACATCCATCAGTAGTAACACCTCTAAATAGAAGGGATAACACTAGGTAGTATCAATACACACCCACCATTCAATAAATATTGAGTATTTACTGTATACCATGCCAGAAGCTGAAGAAAACAAAAAGATGAAAAAAAGGGGATTTTTAAAGAATTCAAAACTACACATGGTTAGATGTAGAAGGGAATTTAGGGTCAATTGGTCCAGTTCCCTCATTTTGTAGATATGGAATCTGAAGCTCAGAGAGTTAACTGTACAAGAGCACACAGCTAGTCAGTAGTTGAGCTCAGCCATACATCGGCTCTAAGGCTCAGTTCAAGACCTATCTCCTCCAGGAAGTCTTTTCTGATCATGTCCCAGCCCACAACCACTGAGATTTCCTTTCTCTAAAGCTCTGATTACCCATATGGATCATTTGACATAGAATAATATATCCTGCCATGTTTTTTTTTTTTAAACTTAACTTTGCATGCCATTGTACCTCTGACTAGGCTCATGAACTCCAATAACTATACCTTATATTTCTCCATATTCCCATCAGTGCTAAAGTGGCAAGACCCTGTATACATTATGTAATTCATAAATAAATATCTATGGAATGAATGGATCTGGCAAAGAGATGCATAAGAAACCTATCCTCCCAAAAAGCAGCTGTTGTTCCTAAACAACTGGAGATAAAACTCTTAACTCCTGACGGTGCCCATGTGAAAAAGTTGAAGTGACAGGGGTTCAGGGTGGAGATGCTCTAAACCCTACAAACACCCAAGGCAAGGTGGTCTTTTGTCCTTGTGAGGCTGTCTACACACTGATATTCAGCAGTGAGCAAGAATGGAATGTGAGCTGAAAGAAGCTCAATCCTCTCATTTTATAGTGTCAAACTGAAGTTCAGAGAGGAAATTACTTTTCCATTGTTACAGAGCAAATGACCTAGCTGAGGAGGCACTAAAACATAGTTTCTCTTTGACTCACAAGCCCAGCACAGTTTCCACTACAGAGTAAAGCCTCTCGTAATATTTCTGAATGATTTATTTCCTATAGAATTCCCATGGGTGTCTCCTCTGATTAGACTGTGAGTTTCTTGAGACCAGGCATGATTAGGTTAAATGAATTGCCCAGGACCACAGGGATTTGAACTCAGGAAAATGAGTCTTTCTGACTCTAGACCTGGCACTCTAATCACTGTACCACCTAGCTGCCCCACTCAGAACTGAAGGAAATGCTAAGTTCCAGTAAGGGGTTAGAGAGAGATGTAATTCCCCCTCTCATCTGACTCACAGTCCCCCTGAAATCTCTCCATGGACACCAGGTTAAGAATCCCTGTTCTAGGCCAACTCCATTTTACACACAAGGACATTAAGACCCAGAGAGATTACCCAAGGTTACACAGGCAGCATGGGACAGCCAGGATTCCAGTCTGGGTCTTCTACAGCTTCTACTGTCTCTCATCTCGACAGTGCCTGAGACAAGGTAAGTGTTTAATAAATACCTGTTGACTGTCTGACTAGACTGAGTTCAAGTCATATCTCCATGACCTACTTACTTACTAACTGTGACCCTGAGCAATTTATTACCATTGAGACTTATTTTCTATACTTGTAAAATGAGGAAGATAATATCCTACTACTTGGCTCACAAAGTTGTCCAGAAAAAACGTTAAAAACCTTAAAGTGCCATAGGAATGTGAATGTGTATTCTATGTGTCTTGTGTTTTACAGTTTGGCCCAGTGGGTAGAGTGCTAGACTTAGAGTCAGGAAGACTTGTGTTCAGATCCTGTCTTGGATATTTTGAAGCTGTGTGACTCTTTCACCCTCAGTTTTCTTATCTGTAAAATGGGGATAATAACAGAACCTACTTCTAGGGTTTTGAGGATCTAATGAGATAATAATATATAAAAAGTTCTTTGCAAATCTCAAAAGCTATTATCGTTATCACTATTATTCTTGTCATTTCATGCCTCTCATGTGACTGACTCTTCACATCCCTCAGGGGTAAGGGGACAGGTGGTATGACAGCCCTTTAACAAAAGAAGAAATCTGGGCTCTGCGAAGCAGCAAAGTGATTCGTCCAGAGAAAAACAACTTATAAATGGCAGAGCTACGATTGGAGGACCAGAAAAGACTCAGTCTTTGTCTGCAAGACACGTAACCAAAACAGAAAGGAACATATCCTCCAAAAAATTAATAATAACTCAAAGCATCCTCAAGTATCAACCCTGGCACATAATACCTTACTAGCAGAGTGACTGGGAAAGGGAAGAGAAAAAGAGGCTGGAAAAGGAACCATATTAGACTCAGGAGAGATGGGTCTAGGCACAAACCCCTCTATTTCCTCTGACTATGCAAGTTAGGCTGTGGATTCCTTGAAAGCAGAGACTGTCTTCTGCCTGTGCTTAGCATAGTACTGGCATACAATAGGTACTAAGAACTGTTTACTGGCAGTTCACAAAAGAGAGCGGCTATAAGTCATCAGTCCACCTGAGAAAACCAGTAACGGGATCTTTCAAGGTCCAACTCGAATCCTTCCTCTGCTCGGAAGCCTTCTGTCCACTTTTAGTCCACAGATGTCTCTCCCTCTGAACTTCTTCTAGTGATCATAGGCTACACAAGTCATTTATTTCATTTTACTGTAAATAATTATTATTTTACTTTATTTTGTTAATAAATAACCAATACTGCCAGCATCTGGTAACACCCCAGGGGATTGAACTTTTCATTCATTTATGCTGTTTCTCCCCAAGGAGTCCAGCTAGAAGCTCCTTGAGGGCCATGACTATGCCCTGGTGCACACTCAACAGTATGCCAAACAAGATGTCTTACCAACAACAAATGCTCAGGGACTGTTTGTTGAGTGAATAGTAATAACAACAGCTCACATTTCTTTAGCCCTTTAAGATTCAACAAAGCATTCTGCTCAAAACGCTCCTTTAAGTTCAGTTGTGTATGTATGGTTATATCCTCATGTTACAAATGGGGAAAATGAGGTTCAGAGATTAAGTGACCTGTCCAAGGTCATATGGCAAGAAATAGCAATGGTAAGATTTTCCAGTCCTCTAGTTTAAAATACACTTTTTACTCCATGCCACTTGTGACAATTAAGATAATTCTGGGGCGGCTAGGTGGCGCAGTGAATAGAGCACCAACCCTGGAGTGAGGAGGACCTGAGTTCAAATTTGGACTCAGAGACTTGACACACTTACTAGCCGCGTGACTTCAGGCAAGTCACTTAACCCCAACTGCCCTCCAAAAAGCAAAAAAAAAAAGGTAATTCTGAAAGAAATAGTTTCTGGATAACTTAAACATTTTTATTAATAAGGCTGGCAGATTATTAATAAAAGGATAATCATTTGACCATATCTCTTAGACCAAGGACAATCATGGGGGCTCAGAACTTACACAATCTTTTGGAACAGTGGTGGCCATCAATTCTGATTGGTTATCACAATAGGAGGTGAGCTATATCACAATCAGGGACTGAGAGTGACAGGATGTCACCCTTGGAGAGAGAAACTATCTCTATGCTCAGACCATCCAGGCTGGGACTATCTAGGCAAAAGGATCTGTCTCCATGCAAGCTTGATTGAATGGAATTCACTTGAGACTAGAGACTCCTTGTAGGGTTGGGTTGGGTCAGAGAGAAGAGTAGTTTTAACTTGACTTTCAGAGACTAAGGTCTTAAAAATAAAAAAGAGGGAACTCGGAATTTCTGGAACATTAGTTATTAACAATGATTTCTCTCACATCTCAACAACTCACAACATAATACAATAATAATAAGAATAATCAATGTATTGTGCTAAGAACTTACACAAATATCATCGCAATTGATTCTCACATAACCCTGAGAAGTCGGTGCTGTCATTACCTTCATTTTACAACTGACTCAAAGACTCCACTCACTTAGACACCTAACTGTGCTATACTTTCCAAAGCACTTGCATTACTGCTGCTTTCTCTGAAGAAGATAAAGCTGAAACTTCCCATTGCCACAAAACAACTCTGGTAGTTAGAAAACAGCATTTGGAAAATGTAGCTTAATTCAGACCTTCCCAAATTCCACTTTGCCTCCAACTGGCCATCTCAGAGCACCAGGATGCAGTGTGGGAGGCTGTTGCCGCCCAGTTGAGAAGTGAGACCGAACCATCCAATCCATCCCCACTCTCTTCACACAAACTCCATCAAATTACATAAGGCCTGGCTGAGCTGAAGCTCTAACTGTAAGGCTTTGCCTTCCCTAGGTTAAGAGAGCTGAATTTGGCTGTCTTCAGAGGCTGCTCTCCAACACAAATGTTTCACAAGGATGTGAATCCCTGTACGCTGAGAGGACTCTAAAATAAAATTCTCACATGCAGTCCACTGAGCCACAGCTGCCTGTCCTTCCCAGGCAGCCTGCATGTTCTAGAACAGTCCTCCTTGATGGGGCCTTGGGATCCTGGTATATTCACATCTGGTGATAACTTAGCCCAAATTCCATGTGGCAGCTAATGCTGCAGCTGTTATTTCTAATCTGATTCCCATAAGAGGCAGAGCCAGGATCTGTCACAGCACAAGTGATCAGAGGACCCAGTTCAACTCCACAGAAAACTTATTAAACACCTACCAATGTCCAAGGTCTGGTGCTCCACTTTGGGATATGAAGCTTAGAAAGGACACACTCTATGCCCTCAGGGAGTTTACTGTTTGATGGGGGGGATGACTAGTCCAGAAGATGACTTAAGGTAGGGTGTGATCATTGAGACAATGGAGTGATCCAGACACAGTTCTCTAGGAAAAGTTAGGGAGGGAGAGGATTGTGGAAGATTTTATGGAGGAAGAAGGAATCTGAACTGGACTCAAAGGACAAAATGGTTTTCAACAGGCAGAGATGTGGAAAGAGTAAGTTCTAAGCATAGGGAATGGACTATGCAAATGAATGAAGGCCAGAGAAGAAAGGTCTAAGATTAGATAACAAGATAGCAGCCTAATTTGGCTGGATGATAACATGTATATGAAGTAGAATAAAAGAACAGGGCTGGAAAAATAGAGTGAAACCAGATTATGGGGGGGGTACCTTAAAAACCATGATTAGGGGCTCATACTTTAATTAATAGGCAAATGGAAACCATAGCAGGGCTCTCAGCAGAGGAGTGACATGGGCAGACTTGGGAAGATAATTTTGGTAGTCACGTAAATGACGGACTGGAGAAGGGGTACAGTGATGAGAGGAAAGGCCCATAACTTCCAAAAATGAAACTGTCCATTGAGTATGCCCCTGTGCAAGAACCAGGATGTCATCAGAGATGCTGTTGGAGGCGTCACTTCCCATGAATTTCTTGGTGCATTGTTAAAATGAGGAGAAAAAAGAGGGAAGTGGCACATGAGGCACAGCCCCAAACACCCAGTATTGCAAAGTATGGGGGGAAAAACAAAGCATAATGGAAATTCAATTGCTTTTGCACAATAACTGCATCATTTTGTATTTGCAGGCAAATTCAGTGAAACTTCCCAAGTCAAAGTCTGAGAGTTTCTTTACAGTGGGATTGACTTAAAGAAAAAAACCCCAAAAATCAAGATTCTGCCCTTGGTCCTGACTGGCACTCAACTCAATTTAAATGATTATTTAACTGATGCCACTTGAATGCCCAATCATAGGGAAGATGGTAGTGGTAGCAGCACAGTAGTAATAGCTAACATCTACATAGAAATTTAAGGATAATTTTTCTAGCCACACAAATGACAAACTGGGGAAGAGGTACAGTGGTGAAGTCCCATCACCATTAAAAGGAAAATATATCCATGCACCAATACAAGATTCATCCATTTATCCCAAATGAGATTTTCATTTCATGTGATCCTTCAATAATCCTGTGAGGTAGGTACTATTTTTATCCTTACCTTATCTATAAGGAAACTGAGGCTGGGAAAGGTTAAGTGATTTGTCAAAGGTCCCATCAAGTATATGAGGCAGGATCTAAACTCAGAATCTTCCTGACTCTAATCCCAACTCTATCCCCACACCACCTTGCCTGGGAAGGAAGTTAGAGAAACTCCAGTTCCATTGGGGGTAGCAAAAGAGAGAATCACTATCACTTCTTAAAATTAAGTTGCTGGATTCCTATTTCCCCCCTACCTTTGTCATGTCCATTTTCAGAACTAGAAGAAACCTTAAAGATGCATAGAAACTAGGAAAAGCTCTAAACTGGTGAACAGGAAAAGATAACATATGATCAGACACCAAGTTTGCTGAGAGGACTTTAAAATAAAATTCTCACATGCAGTCCACCAAGTCATGGCTGCTTTTCCTTCTCTGCATGGTTCCTCAATGGAGCCTTGGGACCCTGGTATATGAGAGAATTCAATCCAAGGGAGTAGGAACTCTGGGGAAAGTGGAGGGTAGAAACAGCAGGGATAAGAGTATGCAGGACATTCTGGAGTAGGAGGCAGGGTTTCAATTCAAACCATTCCAAGAGACGAGCACATCAAAAAGGGACAAAGCGCCAGGATGCTGCGGTCAGGTGCTGTTTTCAAGCCTTTGCCAAGGAAAGAGGGCAGGTGCCCATATAACTACAATCTAAAAATATGATAAGTACATAGGGGAAGGGCACAATTGAGCTGAATATAATAAAGCACAGGCCACCATTTGTGGGAGGAAGCTTGTATCCAAGCTCTCCCCTAAACTGGCTGTGGGGCCTTGGTCTCCTCAGACTATAAAATGGCATTCAAAAGATCACAGCTTTAGAGCTGAAAGAGACCTAAGAAGTTATAGAATCCTACTGTCCTCCCCTTTCCCAGCATAGACACATACCACCACCATCATAATTTTAAAAATGAGGAAATTGAAACTAAGCTATCACTCTTTGCAGATAATATGATGATATACTTAGAGAATCCTAGAGAATCAAGTAAAAAAAAAACTACTTGAAATAATAAATAATTTCAGCAAAGTGGCAGGATATAAAATAAACTCATAAATCATTGACATTTCTATATATAACTCACAAAGCCCAACAACAAGAGATAGAAAGAGAAATTCCATTTAAAATTACTGCAGACATTATAAAATATTTGGGAGTCTACCTGCCAAAACAAACTATATGGAACTATATGAACGCAATTACAAAACACATTTTTTCACAAATAAAGTCAGATCTAAATAACTGGAAAAACATCAATTGCTCATGGGCAGGTTGAGCTAATATAATAAAAATGACAATTCTGTCTAAATTAATTTACTTATTCAGTGCCATACCAATCAAACTACCAAAAAATTATTTTATAGAGCTAGAAAAATTAATATCAAAATTCATCTGGAAGAACAAAAGCTCCAGAATATCAAGGGAATTAATGAAAAGAAATGCTAGGGAAGGTGGCCTAGTCATACATACCAGATCTTAAGTTGTATTATAAAACAGCAATCATGGGTGGCTAGGTGGCACAGTGAATAGAGCACCGACCCTGGAGTCAGAAGGACCTGAGTTCAAATCTGACCTCAGACACTTAACACAAAAAAACTAGCCATGTGACCTTGGGCAAGTCGCTTAACCCCAATTGCCCTACCTTCCCTCCTCCAAAAAGCAAAAAAAAATTAAAAAAAACCCAGCAATCATCAAAACCACTTGGTACTGGCTAAGAAACAGAGGGGTAGATCAGTGGAATAGGTTAGAACACAAGACACAGTAGTCAATGATTATAATAATTTACTGTTAGACAAACCCAAAGACCCCAGTTTCTGGGATAAGAACTCACTATTTGACAAAAACTGCTGGGAAAACTGGAAAACAGTATGGTAGAGATTGGGCATAGACCAATGTCTGACACCATATACCAAAATAAAGTCCAAATGGGTACATGATTTAGATATAAAGGCTGATACTATATACAAATTAGGGGAGCAAGGAATAGTTTATCTGTCACATTTACAGAGAATGGAGGAATTTATGACCAAACAAGAGATAGAGAATATTATGAAATACAAAATGGATAATTTTGATTACATTAAATTGAAAATGTTTTGCACAAACAAAGCCAATGCAACCAAGATTAAGAGAGAAGCAGAAAACTGGGAATTTTTACAACTAGTGTCTCTGATAAAGGCCTCATTTCTAAAATCTAGAGAGGACTGAGTCAAATTTACAAGAATATAAGTCATTCCCCAATTGATAAATGGTCAAAGTATATGAACGGGCAATTTTTGGAGGAAGAAATTAAAGCTAACTATAGTCATATGAAAAAATGCTCTACATCACTATTGATCAGAGAGATGCAAATCAAAACAACTCTGAGGGTACCACATCACACCTATCAGATTGGCTAACATGACAAAACAGGAAAATGATAAATATTGGAGAAGATGTGGGAAAGTTGGAATGCTAATTCATTATTGGTGGAGTTGTAAGCTGATCCAACCATTCTGGAGAGCAATTTGAAACTATGCCCAAAAGGTTATAAAAAGGTATATACCCTTTGACCCAGCCATACTAGCTCTAGGACTATATCCCAAAGAGATCATAAAAATGGGAAAAGGACCCACATGTACAAAAATATTTATAGCAGCTCTTTTTGTGGTGGCCAAGAACTGGAAATTGAGGGGATCCCCATCAGTTGGGGAATGGCTGAACAAATTTTTCTCATGGTTACTCCCATTCATTCCAATTCTTCTATACAACCTGAGTAATGTGAAAATGTGTTTAATAGGAATGTATATGTAGAGCCTCTTATCAGATTGTATGCCATCTTGGGAAAGGCGAAGGGAGGGAGAGGGAGAAAATTCAAAACTTATGGAAGTGAATGTTGAAAATTAAAAATAAACAAAAAAAAGAAAAGAAAAAGTAAAAAAATAAAATAAAAATGAGGAAACTGAGGCCCAGAAGTTCATCTACTTTACCTACTTCATCAGTTTATAAAACAGGTAAAGGGTAAAATTGGGTAATAATGCACATGAAAGGGCTTCAATAATTCTTTAGTAGAATATTCAATATAAATGACCAATTATTTTTCTTTTTTAAGTTTCTAGCAATAATTTGGTGGATGGATTTCAAAGATTAGGAAGGTTTACCTGAAAAGTGAATTAGACAATTATAGATAAGCTACCCATGAGTCCAGGAGCCTCAGGGAGTAAGATGTCACATCTCTCAAGTCTAGGGTCTGAGGCAACAGAAACTCTGAACCAGGTCCATGTATGTATGTCTGCACACACACATATACATGCACATGAAAATGTGCACGCGCACACATACACACACACACACACACACACATACACACACACGCAAAACTGAACTGAGGGTTCAGGAGGAACTGTGTGGGTCAGCTGGCCAGAAGCTTTCTGCAACTCTGTGGGGAAATGCAGTCCCACAGCTGAGCACAGGACTTCCGGGTCAGTCTCACCATGAGAAATTAAGAAAAGAACACCTCTTGCCTTCACCGAGGGGGAAGCCACAGTACAAGTCCCTCCCCTGACCACAGTGCAACTGAGGTGAGGAAGCCAGCATTGTCTGGGTGAGAAGTTGGGGAAGCTCTGGTTCCACTGGGGAGTGAAAAGGAGAGAATTACTACTGCTTTCTAAAGAGTTAACTTGCTGGCTTCATATCCCCCTTGCCTGTCACATCCGTTTTTCAGAGCTAAAAGAAACCTTAGAGATGTATAGAGATTACAGACACCTGCAAAACTGCAGGACACTCCTCCCACCTCCCACCCCTGACTTTGGAATATATGTGAAGAGTGTTGGATTTGGGATTAGAAAACCCAGTTAGAGACCTCGAGCCAATCAATTTCCATCTCAAGACCCCCAATAGCCTCAGTTATGAAGGGTAGGGATGAGATGCCCTTTAAGCATCACCCCCATCCCCAAATTCAGATACATTT
>CM053592.1:142541106-142553100 GCA_028646515.1 Pseudochirops corinnae
TTGACAGATTGTAAAGAGCATGAAGCACTGAGTGGCCCTATTCCTGATTTATGAAGGGTGAAGAAGTGAAGTGACAGATTTACACTTAGTACAGTGCTTGGCACAGGGTGAGCCCTTCATAAATGCCTAGTGATTGTAGTTATATGTATACTTATATGCCTGAGAAATATAGAGGTCAGAATTTAAAAAAAAAATTCCTTTGGATATCATCATAGAGACTTAAGAGTGAAGTGGCCTGGAGGTGATCATGTCAAAATTCACATATGCATGAATACTTGAATCTCTCATTTCTATGGCATGGAGGTGACCTTGAGATCTTGAAGGTTATGCCAACAAAATGCATCCCCCTGCATTTCTCTTCATCCCAGGCCACCCTCCACTCAGCTAACAGAGTGATTTTCCTGAAGCATAGCTCTGATCACATCAAGCCCTACTCAATTAATACTAGTAGCTTCCTATTATCTCAGGGTCAAACCTAAAGTTGGCTGGCATTGAAAGTGCTTTACAAGAAAATTTGAAACCCAAGAGATTGTGGAACTGAATCTTGTAAACTAAAAGTAAATAAACAAATTGATTTAAAAAAGAAAGTGCTTTACAGCCTAACTCCTTCTTACCTTTCCAGTCTTCTTTAATTCCCTCCATGTGCTCTATAATCTAGCTATCCTGGCCTCCTCACTGTTCCTCAGACACAAGATTTCCTATCTCCAGTTTCCATGTCTCTGAACCAGAATGTTCTTCCTCCTCCCCTCTGACACCTCATTTTCCTGGTTTCCTTCCAGAGCCAGCTCAGACTCAACTTCTGCAAGAGGCCTTTCCTTGGTCTGCTTGGCAGTTAGTGTTCTCCTCTTTGAGCTGACCTTCCAATTCCTCTGCATATATCTTGTACGTATCTAATTATTTACGTTTGTCTGTCCCATTTGAATGTGAGTTCTTGAAAGCAGCGTGTCTTTGTCTTTGTTTATATTCACATTCCTAATGCTTAGCACATACCAAGTGGTTAATAAATGCTTGCTCTGTCTACCTATCCATCAACCCCTTCATTCTCTACCCTTCTATCTTCTCTTCAGTCACGTCCAACTCTTCATGACCCCATTTGGGGTTTTCTTGGCAAAGATCCTAGAGTGGTTTGACATTTCCTTCTCTAGCTCATCTTACAAATGAGGGCACTGAGGCAAAAAGGGTTAAATGACTTGCCCAAGGCCACACAGCTAGTAAGTGTCAGAGGCTGGATTTGAACTCAAGATGAGTCTTCTTGACTCCAGGCCTGGCACTCTATTCACTGAGTCACCTAGCTGTCCACCCTTCTATCTAGTTCTCTTCTTATCTCTGAAGCACTCAAAGGATCTCAGATCTGGGGCAGGAAGGTAGCTATGAGATCATCTAGGTCAACTATTTCATTTAGATAAGGAAATGAGGTCCAGAGTGTTTAAGTGTTTTGTCCAAGGTCACACTGGTTTTAAATGGCATAGGATGAGGCCAGGGCATATGTGGCCTTCTAGATCCTTGGGTGTGACCTTCTGACCGAACTGAAGTATTACACAACAAATTCTTTTATTAAGGGAATTTGTTCCAGGAAGTTTGGATTCAGTCAAAGGGCTGTGCTTGGAGGCCACAGGTTCCCCACCCCTGGATTAGGCTCTTCAGGAATTCACTCCCCAAAGAGCTATCAGGGACAATTTATGTGGAATAAATATGGAAAAATTATCTTAAAATACAAGGAAGGAGACATCTGAGGACAGTGGAAGGGTTGGGGTGGTTAACCTTCCAATGTATTGCTTGAACTCCTGTCTCCAAAGATCAACAAAGGAGGGGAAAGCATTATAGATAGATAGCCTATTTCCCCCTCAAGAATGTAAACTCTAGGGAGATAGGAACTAGGCACTGTGCCCTACTAAGTATCTTTGAATCCTCAAGATTGGCATATAGAAGTCATAGATTTAGAGTTGGTCATGGCATACAGTGGGCTTGTAACCATACAATCTAATATTTACAGCTCTATAACCCTGAGCAAGTAAATGAAACCTCTCTGAGGTTCTTTGGCTCCTACGTAAGGTTTGTCCTTCTTCCCTGAATTCTTGGTTGTACACATCTATATTGTTCTAATATTAGATATTAACAATACTCTATAAGGGTGTCTTAGTTTCATAACAGACTATGAACTCCCTGAGGGCTGGGACCATATGATAGCTACATCTCTGCACATGGCAGACAATAAATGCTTGTTTAATTGATATGAATCCTTCTGTGACTGAGTTTCCTCACCAGTAAATTGGAGATAGCAATATTTGCACTTCCTCCCTCACAGAACTATTGTGAGGAAAATACTATGTAAACCTTAAAGCAGAATAAAAATGTGGACTCTTATTTATAGCTACTTAATAAATGTTAGTTGAAGTTGAGGGAGGCTGAGGACTGTGAATCACTGAACAAAACCAACCAATTAATTAGCAATTATAAGTACCTACTAAGAACAAGGAACTGTCCTAAGTACTGAAAATATAAGGTAAAAAAAGTGAAGCAATTACTGCTCTCATATTCCCAGGGAATGGAGGTACAGAGGAGAAAGTGAGGATCTGGGGAGAATCTTATTCTAACTATAACTATATTTGATCTTGAAAGTAGGTGTGAGTGTGTAGGGGAGTGCATATTAAAACCATAGAAGGAAAGGTGAAAGAATTCTGTGTGAGTACATGAATATGTGTGTACATGTATGTGTATGTGTGTATGTGTGTGTGTGTATGGTCAGAGGAAAAAGGACTGAAAAATATTCCCAAGAGGGCAAGGGTAATAACTTTTAAGGTTTACAAAGTGCTTTATAGACAATGACCCCATGAGGGAGCAAGTATCAGCTCCATTTCCCAGATCAGAAAACTGAGGTTAAGTGATTCGTCTATTGCCACACAGTCAGTAACAGAAACCTTAGTCATCCACGCTTGAAACCTCAAAGTCTTTTCTGACTGCTTACTTTCCTTCACCACCACCCTTTATCCAATCACTTGCTAAATCCTAGTGATATTCCATCCCCCCTTCCAAAGTCTCCCTGCCTCCACTGTCTGGCCAATGCATCCATCCATCTTTTAAACAACTGACAAGATAATTTTCTTAATGCAGAAGATCCTGGGCAAGTCATTTAATCCTGTTTGTCCCACTTTCCTCATTCTCCTGCCCAGGATCACATAGCTAGTAGGTGTCTGAGGCTGGATTTAAACTCAGGTATTCCTGATTCCAGGTCCAATGCTGTTACCATGTGCTGCCAACTGTTTCATGAAGGCTTTTCAGCTGCCTGATTCCATTTGCTCCGCAACTTAACCTATTTAAACTCAATTCAACAAGCATTCACCTTTTTTACAGTAAATTTTATTTGTATATTCATTGTTAGCTCTATAGTGTATTTTACTTGGGTAAAATTTACTGCTCTGCTTGGTCTCAACTTCATGGATGCCCCTCTCAGAATAAGTTCATCACTTCTGAACTCACCACCCTGCTGCTAACTCAAGCCTTGATTGACACCACCAGCCTCAGCTTCTCTCCCCTCAGAATGAAGGGCTGGAAGCCAGTGTTCCAAGCTCTTCCCAATGCCTTCCTTTATAAAGGGCAGAAACTGGACTCTCAGCTTACTTCACTTTACCTCTGCTGCTCTGCCTCCTTTCAACTCCATGGAAAAAGATCCTCCCTGGTCTCCTGTTCTTTCTGCTGCCTTTTGTGTATTATCTCCCCTTTAGATTATAAACTCCTTGAGGGCTGGGACTTTCTTTTTGTTAATTTTATCTCCAGTGCTCAGTACATAGAAGGTGCTTAATAAATGTTGATCAGAGTATACAGAATATATATATATAATACATATTTACACATGTACACATATACATATATATGCATGTGCACATGCGCATGCACACACACACCTAGGAGGCAAGAACAATTGCCAAGTTAAGGAATTGGAATTCTGTTCATATATATTTTATTAAGGTCTTTGTTTCAAATAAAATCTCTGTGGATTAAAGAATTAGTCCCCTTGGCTAAACACCAACGCATCTGAATTTTATAGCAGGGACTCAAGTTGAGTCAACCCTTTCCTGTGATTACATACACAATTAAGGCATAAACAAAAGCTTATTCCTCCTAGCCCAAGTACCACACAAGTTTGGAGCAGCTGTGTTGTAATGGATAAAACACCTGACTTGGAAACAGAAACCAGGTGACTCCAGGTCCAAGCACTTGTCACTTATGAACTATTTGGCTGAGCAAGTCCCTTTCTGTAAACCTCATTTTCTCCAATCTGTAAAATGGCAGGTAGATGGCATTGTTGATAGACCACTGGACCTGCAGTCAGGAAGATGTGAGTTCAAATCCAACCTCGGACACTTCTTGGCTGGGCAAATCACTTAACCTCTGCCTCAGTTTCCTCTTCAATAAGATGGGGCTAACAATAGCAGCTACCTCGCGATGCCGATACAAGCTCATTCTGAACGTTTCTGATGTCAGTTCTCACAGATCACAGCACTTTCACATTCATCCTCTGCTTCTGTGCCTTTTAAAGATTGAAGTTTGGCCAATAAGGTCCCTAGGCAAGCATCAGTCTCTTTGAAGGCTCCCTTTTTCTTCATCATTAGAATCATTTGGGTTTGCATCATTAGAATTTCTTTCTGAGAGGTCTCTGTAAACCAGGGGATCCTAGCTAACCCTCCATGAATTCTACATTGAAGACAAACTGGGTTACCAGTTACTCCCCACTCTTGTCCCACCCTCTCTCACCTCCATATCCAACTATTCACACAAAGCCTAGAACACACACTCTGTCTTCATCATCACCTTCTGAGAGTCTTCTCTTTCTTTAAGTCATCAACTTCTCTAAAGGCTTTCCTCCCCCCTTTCAGCTGAAAAAGACCTCTCCCTTGCACCTACCACATTCTAACTTGCACTATACTTGTACTGTATTCTTACCTGGACTGTGCTTGTACACTTGCCTAGAGAGGTAATGTGGCATGTGGGGAGATGCTGGACTTGGAGATCAAGAGACATCTGGGTTCCTTCTTTCCTCCAGCACTTACTAGCTCTGTGACCATAAGCAACTCATTTAATTTTTCTAAGTCTCAGTGTTCTCATTTACAAAGTGGGGGTAATAATACCAGGAGGACTCACTTCATGGAGCTTATATGAGGATAAAATGAGATAATACATGCAAAGCACAAAGTAAACCTTAAAACCTATGTAATTGTCAGCTATTCCTATGAGGATGATCTAACACCCTCTCCATTTATTCCCTGGATTATAAATCATGGGGTCAGAAGTGATATCCTGTCAAAGCCCTCAGAGCCAAAGCAGAGTTCTTTTTATGTGGTAGGTTCTTAACAAATTCTTATTCTATTGCATTGCTGCACTGGGTGGTAATGAAAAGTCTCTTCCCTGGCTGATTGGGAAGAATGCCTTTCCGGTCTCCAACCTCCAAGCTTTCACATGGTTGACTGGAAGCAGGCAGAGAATATCTGCACATATTCAATGCATACATATAACCCATTAGGAAGGGCAAGTGTGAGCATGGAAGAGAAAAGAAGGGAAAAGAGAAGATAGAAGAATAGGAGAAGGTAGAAGAGAAGAAGGGAAAAGTCAGGGGAAAAAAGAGTTGGAGAAGAGTGAAAAAGAGAAGTCAGGGAAAAGAGGAGAGAAGGAGGGGGAGAGATGAAAAAAAGGAAGAGAGAAAAGAAGAGATAGTGAAGGAAGAGCGAAGAGGAAGGGAAAGAGGAAGAGGAGAGAGAAGAAAGGAAAGGGAGAGAAGGGGGATAGAGACAAAGGGGAAGAGAGAAGGGGAGGAGAGAAGACGTAAACAAGTGGCATTCCTCGTGAAGATATTTTATGGTTAGGAGTAATAAAGCTGAAGGAGCTGTTCTCATTCTAAGTGGGGAAGAATGGGGCTCTTCATCAACTTCAGACACAAAACCCAATTCACAGCTGTTCGCTCCATAAACGAATAACTAATTTCCCCTGTTTTTCTCTCTTCTTGGAACTACAAATGAGCAGAGTGGCTGTTCTCAGAGAAGATGATGTTCCCAGCATGGGAATGGGACAAATCTGACATTCTTCCCATGCTCGCTATGTCAAGGCAAGTGCACACACAAACACAGGCCAATTTGTTCTGGAGGGAGCTAAATGAAAAAGTGGTGTGATGGGAAGTCTGACCCTTTGGGGAGTGTGGTGTAAAGGGCAGGAGGGGAACAAGGCCCCCACACAATCTGGGGAATAGGTCTCACAACATGGGGAGACACAACATTCTTCATGCCCTGATCCCACTGTTAAGTTCCTTGCCAATTAAACACTGTCAGAAAAGGATTCCAATTTCCCAAAGCCATTGCAAAATAAAGTACAGCTGGAATGGGAGAGAGAGGAAAGTGTTAACCAGTGATAGTGTGAACAACAGTTCACATTTTTATAGAATTGTATGTTTTACAAGGCACTTTTCCTCATAGGCACAGACAATGCAAGTATTATTAGCCCCATGTTACAGATGAGAAACTCGGAGGAAATAAATGGGTACAGGTACCCCAAGAGGAAGAAAGCTGGATTTGAGACTGAGAACTGGAAAGCAACTTGAGATGCTCATCAAATCCCACCTCCTCATTCTACAGAAGAGGAAACAGACCCAGAGAAGTGATTTGTTAAAGATCCTCTAGGGAATAAATCACTGAGATGAGATTCAAATCCAAGTCTCCTGACTCCAGATTTGATGTGCTTGCTACTACACAACATTCAAATCTGGGGGATTGAATTACCAGTCCAAGGGGCCTGCTGGCTCATCCAGACAATCATGAGTCACTTCAGCTCAGCTCAGTTACCAGAGAAGTAGCTGCATGAAAGATCTGAGCCCCACGATACAGGAGGGGTACTTCCTCAACTGGTACTCCCTCAATCAAGGGTTATTAACCTTTTATTGTTTCAGGAACTCCTTTAATGCCTAGGGTTAAGACTATCTCTGAAACAAGATGGTAGTGATGAAGAGAAGGGCCAACCCTCTTCAATGCCCTCCATCTTGGCCCCTGAACATGCCCCACGTAGCCTCAACAGCATCAATGCCACCTAATTATCAATAATGGCCAGTCAGATGCTGAAGTCAGTAGAGTGATGCATACATCTTCCTGAGTTCAAATCTGGTCTGACACTTACTAGCTGTGTGACTCTGGGCAAGTCACTTAATCCTCTTTGCCTCAGTTTCCTCATCTGTAAAGTGAGCTGGAGAAGGAAATGGCAAACCACTCCAGTATCTTTGTCAAGAAAACCCAAAATGGGGTCACAAAGAGTCAGACATGACTAAAATGACAGAACAACAATTATCAACAATAATGAGTTAAAATATGAAGCTCTCCCCTTCACAGCCAAACTCCTAAGGGGGAAAGCCATCTATGAACTTTGCCTCTACTTCCTCTTCTCCCCCTCACTTCTCCCTCTCCAATCTGGTTTCCGGTTTCACCCCTCAACTGAAACTGCTCTCTCCAAAGTAACCAAACAAGAGGTGATTGCTAATGCTTTTTTCTCAGCCCTCATCCTTCTCGACATCTCGGTAATTTCTGACAACTTGACTATCCCTAGTTTTTAAGACATTGCTCTCTCCTGGTTATTCCCCTACCTGTCTGACTTCTTTGTATTAGATCCATCCTTTAGATTGTAAACTCCTTGAAGGCAGGAACTGTCTTTTGCCTCTTTTTGTATCCCCAGTGCTTAGCACAGTGCCTGCTACATGGTAAGTGCTTTCTAGACTTATTTATTAATATAGTTACATTCTAATATATTACATATAATAATACATTAATAATTGACTGATTTCAGTCTCCTTGACTGAATCATCACCATCCTAACCCCAGCATGTGGATGTCCCCCATATCTCTCTTGAGTCCGTTTCTTCCTCTACAAGCTCCCATGGTTTCAGTTATCTCTATACAGGTGGCCCTTAGATCTTTATGTCTGGTCCTCTTCACTCTAGCTTTGGATATGTCCACCTTAAATGGAGTATGTCCAAAACAGAACTTCCTCAAACCTACTCCTTCCCAATCACCCACACCTACCTTAGTTCAGGCCATCATCTTCTCTCACCAAGACACAGCATTGGTTTAAATGGCCTCCTGGCTTTCTGTATGTCCCCTTTCCAACTCATCCTCTACACAGCTGCCAAAATAATCTTCATAAAGTATAAGGCTGACCATGTTACTCCTCTGTTCAAAATACTTTGAAGGATCCCTATTGACTCTAAGATAAAACACAAATGCCTTAGTTTATCATTTAAAGCCTTTCCTGCATCTGACACACATATGTGGTGTGACTTTGGGCAAGTCACATAGCTTTCCTGTTCTTGAGGCAACTCTCTAAGACTGTAACTGTGAAAAAAGGGTGCCAGACTTGCTTTGGTAGAGGGGTTTTTGTCATTTGGGAGTTCCCTGCAATATAAAATCACAGGTCTAATTCCTTGTCCTTATCTCACTATCTGGCTCCAGCCTGTTACCAGGCTTATTGAACATTTCTCCCCTTCATGCATACAACCCACCTGACAGCTGTTCCTCAACTCCACACTCCATCCTCCATCTCTATGCTTCTTCACAGTCTGGCCTCCCTTCCGGAAATGAACTCTACCTCTAAGAAGTCCTTACTTCTTTCAAGGCTCACTTCAGATGAGCACCATCTCCTACAGGCAGCTTTCCCCTCATTCTCTTCATGGTGAATGCTTGTTCATTCTTCATCTTCCTCATATGATTGTGCATATATAAGAACATGGAAATAGAGAATTTGGTTTCAAATCCTCTTCTGGCATTTAGCATCTGTGTGATGTTGGGCAAATCACTGCCTCCCTAAGCCTGAATTTCCTCATTTGTAAAATGAAAGGGTAAGAACTCAGATGACCTCTGAGTTCCATTACAGCTTTAGGTCCATGAAGTTTGAGCTATAGTATTTGTTTACATGTGTTCCTCCTGTCCCGCCCCCCACCGCCTCCCACTTCTCCTTTCCCATTAGAACAACAACTGAGGAGGAAATAAAGAAACTATTTTGCACAATTATATCAACAAAATTGGTAACAGGTGATATGGATGAATATTTAGAAAAATATAAAATACTCAGAATTACAGAACTAGATTATTTAAAATAACCCAATATCAGAACAAGAAACTGAATAAGCCATATACACACTTCCAAAGAAAAGTCCCCAAACCTAAACGGATTTATATATGGGGAATTCAATCAAACATTCAAAGAATAATCAATTCCTAGGTTACATAAACTGTTTGCAAAACCAGAAAAGAATGGATCTTTCCAAACTCTATGATACAAATATGCTCTTGAAACCTAAACAAGGAAAAGGTAGAGAAACTATAGACAAATGTCTCTAATAAATATCAATGCAAAAATAATGATATTAGCAAATTGACGACAACGTACTAAAAAGAGATTTGTGAGGATTAGAGTGGATTTATATTAAGGATGTAGGGTTTGTTCAATATAAAGAAAATTTTAAACATAATAGACCATATTGTGTTTACTAGGAAAATAGGAAATTTAAATAGGAAAAATAATAAAAAATAATTTATCAATGAATGTTGAAAAAGCATTCAACAGAATTTAGCATCTGTTTCTGTTAAAAAAAAAATAACAAAAACCAACACTAGAAAACACAAGAATAAATGGATCTTTCCTCAATATGATAAATAGTATCTATCAAAAATCAAGAGCCAACATTACTTGTAATGGAGAACTAAAGCTCTTTCCAATAAGATCAGAGAAAAGCAAGTATGTCCATTATCACCCTGGTGATTTCACACAGTGCTAGAAATGCTAGTAAGAACAAGAAGACAGGAAAAAAAGTAATCGAGGGAATAAACATAGGCAAAGAGAAAACAAAATTATTTATTTTTGCAGATATGATTGTGCATCTAGAGAAAGCCAAAAGAGAGAGCTAAAAAATTAAGTGAAACAGTAACTTGTAAAGTTGCATGACACAAAATAAATCTGCATAAATCATCAGCATTTCTATATAATATCAACAAATACCAGAAAGAAGAGGAAGGAGAAATTCCATTTGAAATAACTACAGACTGTATAAACTACTTTGAAGTCTATCAAGACATACACAGGAATTATTTCAAAGCAACTATAAAGCATTCTTTACAGAAATAAAGAAAAAATAGCTGGAGAAATATTAAAAGCTCTTGCAATAATAAAAATGATAACACTACGAAGTAAACTATTAATGGGGTTTTTAAAAAATAGAATTTAAAAAAATAGCAAAATTGATCCAGAGCAGTGGTTCTCAACCTTCCTAATGCCATGACCCTTTAATACTCGTATGTGGGCATATCTGCATATGGGTGGACCCTCCTGGAGATGGATAGGGGAGCAGTGTCTTGGTTCCTAAGATCATCGGAAATATGTGTTTTCCGACGGTGTTAGGCAACCCCTCTGACCCCTGTGAAAAGGTCGTTTGACCCCCAAAGGGGTCGCAACCCATAGGTTGAGAACCACTGATCTAGAGGAACAAAAAGGTCAAGAATCTAAAGAGAAATGATGAAAAATGGTGGGAAGGAACAGGGCTTAGCAGTACTAAATCTCAACCTATGTGATGGGGGTTTGGCAGATGAAAAGATCCCATTGGTTTGGCTTCTGAGAAAAGAGTGATAACTTGTAAGAGTAGTGCCTTGGAGAGATTGGTTCTGGTTGGTAACCATGTGATTAGGAGCCATCTAGACTAACCAGTACCTCTAAGGAATCCCCTTTACAACACACCTGGACCAGTGGTCATCCAGTCTCTGCTTAGGTCAAGTCTTAACAACTCATTGGTTACTCACTTCTGTTCTCTGCTCATTCATCTCAATATCTGTAAGTGTCCGTATGTTCTAAGGGGCCCCCACTTCCGATATTGTGTTCTAAGGACCCTTTTATCATTTATGTAACCAGAATTATCGGTGTCTTTGCAAAGGCGATAAGTCAGAGCCTCTTTGCTTCATTAATATCTAAGGTGACTCACCCCATCCAGGGAGAGATTATGTGGTAGAAAGAAAAAGGCCAAGGGCTTTCTTCCCCTCTGAGGCCATATGGTATCAAGAAATGGCCTGAATTCTTGGCTCCTTCCATTTGAGGTGACAAGTAGCCACTCAGTCTCTAGCAATGAGCAGCTTCATTTCCTTACACAGCATAGAGTAGTGGTTCTCAACCTTCCTAATGCACAACCCTTTAATTCTCATATGTGGGCGTATCTGCATGTGGGTGGACCTGCCTGGAGACAGATAGAGGAGCAGTGTCTTGGTTCCTAACACCATTGGAAATATGTGTTTTCCAATGGTCTTAGGCTACCCCTGAGACCCATGTGAAAGGATCATTTGACCCCCAAAGGGGGCGTGACCCACAAGTTGAGAACCTCTGGCATAGAGGATAAAGAGCTGGGCCCCGAGTCAGGAAAACCTAAGCAGCAGCCACTTAATGAATTTTTTATTGACTGATTGAAGACCTGAGTTCAAATGTGGCCTGGGACACTTTCTGGCTGTGTGACTCTGTTTGCCTCAGTTTTTCCAACTGTAAAATGGGAACTGTGAGAATCAAGAGATATTTGTAAAAGGCTTATTAGCATAATACCTGGCACATAAGTAGATGTTGTAAAAATGTTTATTCCCTTCCCCCTTCATAGTTTAGGCAGCTGTTGCGAAGTTGGCTCTCCCTACAGAGCCCAAATCTGCTTCCTGGAACCTTGCCATCCCCGCCCCTCCCCCCCAACCGCTCCTCATTCTGACCTCTGACATCAAGTCTCATCCCTTCACCCTCATGACAATCCTTAGGATGCTTGAAGACAACTAGGGCGATTACTCAATCCCGGCACCATTTCCCCCAGATCATCTCAGAGTCAAAGAGAAAACATGTTTCAACATCCTGACTTCAGCCAAATTTCCAGCTGTGCTGGCAAAGTAACCCCAAAACATAGCTTTTAGGTACAGCTTGCAAGTCATTTTTTTAAAATTTTAATTGATTTGT
>CM053592.1:142558710-142575904 GCA_028646515.1 Pseudochirops corinnae
GGGGGGAGGGGGGAAGGGAGGGGAGAAAATCTGAAACTCAAGTGATTGTGGAACTGAATCTTGTAAATTAAAAGTAAATGAGTAAATAAAAAAAAAGGGGAAAAAAAAAAAGAAAAATAGAAAGATACCACTTGGGTCAACTTCCTATTTATCTCTTTACTAGGAAAACAAGATGGAAGATTAGTTGGACTTAGGCAGCAGACTTAATATAAGTCATCACTGTGACACAGTGGTCAAAAAATTATTAGATTATATTATTATCTAATTATATATTATCTAAAATTATTAGATATTAGACTGTCCTAAGAAGCATACTATCCAGAACAGGGACGTTACTGCCCTCTACCCTGGTCGAGAGTATTGCATCCTGTTCTGGATGCCACATTGTAAGGGGTATTGGTGCAATCAAGAGGAGGGTAATCAAGATAGTTAGGGGTTCAGAGGTCATGTCACAGGAGATTCTGTTGAAGAAACAGGGGTTACTTAGCCTGTAGAAGAGTTTTGGGATTGGGGAATGAAAGAATGAAATGAAAGCTATCTCCATATATTTGAAGGTCTGTCATGGGAAAGGCAGATTAGAAAAGGTTGTGAAAAAAATATTTATAGCAACTCTTTTTATAGTGGCTAAGAAGTGGAAATTAAGGGGATGCCCAACAATTGGAGAATAACTGAACGAGTTGTGGTATATGATTATGATGGAATCTGATTGTACTATAAGATAACAAGCAGGATGCTTTCAGAAAAACTTGAAAAGACTTACATGAACTGATGCAAAGTGAAATGAACAGAACCAGGAGAATATTGCACACAGAAATAGCAATATTGTAATGATGATCAGCTGTGAAATATTTAGCTATTTTCAGCAATACAATGATCTAGGACAGTCCCAAAGGACTCATGATGAAACAAACTATCTGCCTCCAGAGAAAGAACTGATACTGTCTGAATACATAATAAAGCATACTATTTTTTTCTTTCTTTGTCTTTCTTTCTTTCTTCTTTCCTCCCTTCCTCCCTCCCACTCTCCCTCCCTTCTTTACTTCCTTTCTTCCTTTCTCTCTCTCTTTCTCTCTCTCACTCTCTCTTTCTTTCTCTATACAAAATGACTAATATGGAAATGTTTTACATGATTGCTTACTGTCTCAGGGAGGAAGGAGGAAAGAAAGGGAATTTGGAACTCAAAACTTTTAAAAAATGTTAAAAATTGTTTAACATGTAATTTGGGGGTAATAAAATGACATAATATAAAAAAGAGGAGGATCAAATGAGATAGCACATGTAAAATGCTTTGCGGACCTTAAACATAAATGTTTTTATTATTACTTTTATTTTTATTTTTATTTGGCTTCAGAGGGCAGAATTAGTCAACAGAAAAGTGTACAATCATTTATTAAGCCTCTGCTCTGTGCTAGGCACTGTCTTAAAGAGTGGGGATACAAAGGCAGGCAAAAGACAGTCCCTGTCCTCAAGGAGCTCAGCTAATGACTAGGAGCAATGAGCAACAGTTATAGGCAGGGAAATTATAGCTTTTTATAAGGAAAAGCATCCTAGCTTCCTTTCCTGGTTGCCCTTAATGCTAGTGCCTTCTCTCTATTATTATCTCCAAGTTAGCCTGTATATATTTTGTTTGTGTTGAGCTATTCACATATTTTCTCCTTCATTAGAATGTAAGCTCCTTGAGGGCAAGGACAATCTTTTGATTTTCTTTGTATCCTTACTCCTTAGCACAGCATCTGGCACATAGTAAGAGACTGTGTGTTGACTCTGCTGATTGGTCACAGTCAGAGCCGTCCCAAAGTAGAGCAGACTGCCTTGGAAAGCATTGCACTGCCCTTCTCCGGGGGACTTTGAGCAGAGGCTGGTGGGCCTTTTGTCAGGTATGTTGTAGAGAGAGTTCCTATTCAGGAAAGGGGTCACACCAGACCCCCCATGCATACCACATACCTGACAGTAAGTGCTTAATAAATGTTTACTGACTGACTGACCTTTAAGTCCCTTCCAGCTTGAAGATTCTATGGAACAGCAACTTTGGCCTCCTATGCTGATGGCATGGAACCTTATTCAACTTCAGTCCTGGGCTCAAAGGCAAGTCTTTGAATGTTTTGGTTTTGGTGGAGAAACCTCCCTTTAGTAAGCTAACCTAATACACCCAAGCCAATTGCCTGGTCCTTTACATGTCAGAGGAAATGGGTAATTGCCAGAGCCAGATGTTTTCCCATGAGCTACCGGATGGACAGATAATAGCTGAGGGTCTGACTAGCCCTGTGTGGAAGAATAGCGTCACGACACACAACAAACCAGGTCAATCTGGCAAGTATTTGTTTGTTGAATCCATGGTGCACCAAGTTACTGGGTCAGCACGCTTTGAAGTATCCTGAGATGTGAACACATAGATTACACTCACAGGACTTCCTCTACAACCCATCTCTTTCCCTGTTTTATATCTAATGGGCTATTGATCATCAAAGAGGCACAGAATACATTTCTACCTATAGTAGGCTCCATAAAAAATCATGTTTGATCTTAATATAACAGGTATTACCCTGGCCCCTACTACATGAAGGTTAGGTATGTTTCATTTCACCCTTTCCCCCAGGGTTCTAGGATACTCTAAAGAAGGAGGTATTGTGGGGTACCTAGTCTCTTGGCCATTTGTTCCAACTGATTGTGGTCCCCCAATTTTAGGGGTCCTCCATTTAACCACAGTCAGATTAGGAATATTTATTTCAAAAACAAAGCAAGAACAAATAGACAAACATTCCCCCCAATACATGGGGGCATAAACTGCTCTACCCTGCACCCTTGAAGAAGGGGGGGGGAGGGATTAGGTTCAAGCTTAGTTCAGTTCTTGTATAATAAAGTCCTACCAAGTTCCGAAGTCCAATGTACCAACTCCCTGTCTTGGGCTTGAGTCTTAGGCACTCTGGCTTCTTAGAGCTTCTTTGCTGGGCAGGATGCAACAAATGGCCTGGAATCTTGTCCCCAAGGTCATCATGGTTCAAATCTGGGTCCAGTGGAAATTCCATCTCCTATACCTATAACCAAAAATTACAATGAAAACAGACCAGATCAAAACCTCAAGTCAATTTCATGAGGCCTTAGGATCAAAAAGAGAAGAGGAGAAGGGAGAAGAGGGTCACCCCATGTAGTTCATAGAATCTATACTGGGGGTGGACAAGACCTTCTGGTCCTTTTGAAGATGCGGCATGCTCCAGCTACCTGGCCAATTGAAAGAGGTGATTTCCCACCCAGCTGTGAGGAAAGCAAAGAATGTCTTTTTCCAGAAGCTGGCTCCTGGCCTCTCCCATGTAGGTGGTAGGAGGGGGGTAAAAGAAAATAAAATATTTATATATAAGTAAGTATAATAATGCATACAGAATGAATACAAAGGAGTTAAGGTTGGAGGGTGTTATCAGCTGGGGAGATCAGGAAAGACTGTGTGTAGAAGATGGTTCTGGTTTGGGTTCAATACCTAGGTGTCATTCTTGTCACCCCAACCCCTTCACTTCCTCTTGATGATTTCCCCAAAGTCACATCCCTAGTCAGTGGCTGATTTGGGTGATAGAATTCAAGTCTCCTGACTCTCTGTATAGGTAAGTAGCAGAGTCAGGATTCAAACCAAGATTCTAAAGTCCAACTAAAGTAGCCTTGCTACTATATTATGGATGAGACAGAAGAGAGCAGGATAGAATAGGGAATGAAAAATAGTCCAGATTGGCACGAAACTGGAGGCCTGGACGGAAATGATAGTGATAATGATAGTGGTGGTAATAGTAGTAGTAGTAGTAGTAGTAGTAGTTGTAGTAGTAGTAGTTGTAGTAGTAGTAATAGAATTAGTAGTAGTGGTGATGGTGGTGGTGGTGATGGTAGAAGTAGTAATAATTGTAATAGTGATGGTAGTTAGTGGTAGTAGTAGTTGGAGAATTAGTGGCAGTAGTAGTGGTAGTGATGGTGGTGGTCGGAGAAGTAGTAGTAGTTGTAACAGTAGTAGTAGTAGTGGTGGTAGTGGTGGTAGTAGTAGTAGTAGACAACCTCACACAGAAGGAAAAGAGAGTGAAAAGTGGAGGAAACTCAGACTAGGTCTAGGCAAATATCTTTGGTTATATTGAGGTGGCAGGCTGGAACCGGTAGAACAACTGAGTCAGGATAAATCCAGGTTTTATCAGCCAGAGCAAGATAGTGGGTTGAAGCCAGGCTGTTTAGAACAGGCTGTTTTTTTGGGCAGAGATGCTGGGAGTGGTTTGCCATTTCCTTCTCCAGCTCATTTTACAGATGAGGAACTGAGGCAAACAGGATTACGTGACTTGCCCAGAGTCACACAGCTCATAAATGTCTGAGGCCAAATTTGAAC
This sequence comes from Pseudochirops corinnae, assembly GCA_028646515.1. Taxonomy (NCBI): domain Eukaryota; kingdom Metazoa; phylum Chordata; class Mammalia; order Diprotodontia; family Pseudocheiridae; genus Pseudochirops; species Pseudochirops corinnae. The sequence goes on from CM053592.1 coordinate 142,563,062, forward strand.
TCAGGAAGAGGTCTTGTTGACTCTCTAAGCCTGGTGCTCTCTCCACCAGCCACCTACCCACCCCACCTATAAATCTGCCCCTCTGCTTTTTAAGCAAAGAAATTCACTTATCAAAGTCAATAGCAAAAACAAACAAATATATAATGGAAAGTGTGCTTAGGGGAATTTATCCCTGATAAAATGGAGGGAAGGAGCTCTCTCAGTTGGAATAAGGTAATTCAGCTCAACCAAGAGAGTCCCAGACCTCAGCCCAGGGGAAAGTCCCTGAAGTCTCCTTTTAAGGAAGGAGAGTTCCCTAGTTCCTCCAGGCCTCATAGGACCTAAGTGGAAGTTGATGTGTGTGTGGGTTTTTTGTTTTTGTTTTTTAGAAAGAAGATGGAATGGTGATTATGTGTGGTCACATGCTTGGTAATTGCTTAACATGCTATATTAGGGATGGTTTATTCTTTAGGAAAAGAAAAAAGTGCTAATTGTAGAGGTCTCTTAGAAATAGAGGGTATTAGAAATGAAGTCTGATGAGACAAATGGAAATTTCCCTTCTTTTTTTTTCTTTCGGATGCATTCACTGAAAAGGAGATGTAGGAGGCAGCATCCGCTGCAACAATTCCATGAATTTAGTTAAAAATCCAATCTCCTCTGACTTATCAACCATTCTTACTCTGATTAATGCACTTCTTTGGTCAATGCAAGGAGAATACAGGGTCTTTAAAAGCGTACAGATTTTGACATAGGTCCTAGCGCCTCAGGAGAGATTATGGATTGACTGAGTTTTTCTGGAATGACTTGCTCTAGGCTATAGTTAGTAAGGGGGTGGCTAGATGGCAAAGTGGATAGAGCGCTAGGCCTGGAGTCGGGAGGGCCTGAGTACAAACCCAGCCTCAGACATTTACTAGCTGTGTGAACCCGGGAGGGTCATTAATCCTGTTTGCCTCAGTTTCCTCATCTGTAAAATGAGCTGGAGAAGGAAAAGGAAGTAGCTTTGCCAGGAAAACCCCAAATGGGTTCACAAAGAGTCACATACAACTAACAAACAACTGAACAACAAGAGTTTCAGTAGACCAGGACCATTGCACGAAAGCATCATCAACCTTAAAGCCCTCTAACAGGGGCAACTGTTATCCAGTATAGTTCCTTGTTACCTAAATGTGAATTATATGACACATTTTAGGGTCCCTTCTACACTGTCAATAATAGTGGTTCCCAACCTTTCTTGAGTGTGAGCGTTCCTGAACTGCACATTAGAAACGCCCTCCTATTTCGTAGGCTCTCCTTCGGATGGTCTGGTTCCTCCCAGAACCTCCATTTTAAGGAGGAAGTCCAGGCCAAGCCAATCTTCACTCCTCTCCAGGATGCCCTGGGCATGACTCATCTCCACACGACTTTTTCTACCCAGCCCTAGGTTGGGACCTCTCCTGCCCCCTCCTAGTTTTTCAGTTTCCTTGTATCTGGGGGAGTGAAAACTTCTCAGGCAGTTTTGGATTGTTAACTTCCCTCTTCCCCCTCCATTACTGCTGTCGATCAGCAGCAAGCCCTTTGGGGAATCTTTTGACCCCCACTTTCAGTCCTTTGTCTGTTTTCCCGCCTCTGTGGGCCCCTCCTCCCAGCCAGTGGGAGTCAGGGACAGCCGGAGCTCTTACCCCCCCCAACCAACAGAAGTGAGGCATAATGGGGGCAATATGACCCTGCTGTGATAGGGTTTAAAAACTCTGTTCCGCCACACAATGTGCACTTCTCCCTCATGACCAGTCATGGGGAAGACTGCCCTCTTCTCCCAGAGGAAAAGAATAAATTCCTGTTCTTATCCTAAGAGATCTCCGTGTTCTTGATTAAATTTTGGATGGGGTTTTTCATCCCAAACACTTGTATTAGTAGTCTCATCCCATTAGAACCGTAAGCTTCTTGAGGGCCTGGAGTATCTATCTTTCCGCTTCTATTTGTTTTCCTAGGCTTCCAGACCAGACATATGGAAAGGCCTTAATCAATGCTTATTGACTGATTGTTCCAGCCCACTTATTGATCCAGAAACCCTGCATCTTCTAGACTTCCCACCAGTAACCAGGAGCCTGTAATGAAGGTGGGGACATAAGGCAGTAGACTCACATAGAAAAGACAGCCAAGGACTGACATACTTTACATTCTGAGCATTCTGACCAGAATCACAAGAGCGAAAAAGGGATCTTAGAACAAAGGTCAGAGCTGGAAGGAATCTTGGAGGTCTAGTCCCTCATTTACAGAGGATACATTGAAGGCACAGAAAGGGGAGGGGACTTGCCCTAAGTCAGAGAGGCAGTGATAGAGCCAGCACTTGGACCCAGATCATATGATTGTAGATCCTTGGCTCATAGATTTAGGGCTGGGAGTCTGTCTAATCCAACCCTCTCATTTTATAGGTAAGGAAAACTAAGTCTCTTAAGTGGTTTACCTCAGGTCATGAAGCCTGTAAATCACAGAGACAGGATCATTTCATTTACAAAGGAACCTTCTACTAAAGGTACTTGGCCTTAGTTTATGGTGTATGAATTTCAGCAAGACTTTTCATTTCTGGTACCCTAGTTGCTTTATCTGTCAAACAGCCCTGTGATACCTCCCTTGTGTGTGGGCTGAATGAGAACCGGAATAAGTCAATCTAGAGAGGAGTGATCAGGGTGGTGGTGGGATTGGGAACCATGCCACAAGATTATCAGTTGAAGGGAATGATATTTTTATTCTGTGAAAGAGAAGACTTATGGGAGGAAAGAAGAAAATCACTCTCTCAGAGGATTTGAAGCATTGCCCTGTGGAGAACAGACTAGGCTTTCTTTTTTAAAATTTTATTCTGAATTTAACTAATGCCAAATAAAATAAATATTTCCATTGTATGTAGTAGAACAGAAAAAAGAAATATTATGTACAGCTTGCTTTTCTTTTTAGACATATAATAAACTCAGCATATAACTTTCAAAGCTATCTTGCTTGTCTATGATTCTTTCTAACCTTCCTTCTGTTCTTTCCCATGCATTTAAGAAAAATTCTCCAATAATGATGTTTCCCCTACCCTATCCCAACCCCATTCTATCCACCCCCCCCCCATTAAAAAGAAAACAAAAGCGAAACTCTTGTAACAATGTGCATAGTTAAGCAAAACTAATTCTCATATTGGCTGTTTATGAAAACATCTGTCTCATTCTTCATCTTGAATCTATTACCCCTCTGCCAGGAGGTGGGTAGCTGCTTTTTCACCAATTCTCTGGAAACATGGCCGGTTATTGTTCAGAATTCTTAACTCTTTCAGAGTTGTTTTTCTTTGTAAAGATGTGATCCTAGAAATTGTCTTCCCAGTTATGGCCATTTTACACTGCAGCAGTTGATACAACAAGTCTTCCCAGGTTTCTTTGTAACCAGAAGGGATGATTAAACCTTCCACTTGATGCCAGAAGACAGGACTGGGAGCAATGAGTGGAAATTGCAGAGGCAGATTTAGGCTTCCTAAAGTGGAATGCATTACCTTGGGAGGAAGTGAATTCCCAGCACAATAGGTTTCCAGGTGGAGACTGGATAACCACATGTTGGGGATGGTGTAGAATGGGCATGTTGAGGTTTAGGGGTCCTGGGACCCCGAAATAGCACCAGTGGGGGTCCTGCCCAAATAAATTTCGACCCAAGCCTTCTTTCAGCCAAAGACAAAGTTTATTAAGACACCAGTAGAGGGTGGGTATGTTTCTAAAAATTCTCCATATTTTCGAGATTCTTAAGGAATCTCTGCGATTGGGACTCTTGTATTGGCAGATACACTTGGACCAGATTGAATCTGAGCACCTTAACGGAGGTAAGATGGCTCTCATATTCAGAAAGACTGCGGGAAGGAACTAGGAGTGGCCAAGTAGTCTGGGATGACTGGGGGGTAAGAGAGCAGGACTGGGAATGCCAAAGACCTGGACCACGAGGCCAAGGGAGACTGGGGTCTAGATAGGATCAAGGGTGAGAAGTACTGGAGAGATCGGAGGTAATAGACAATGGAGGGCTGGCCTAGAGTGGGGGTAACAGAGAATTGGGAGATTGGGGTAGGGTACAGTGAAAGGCTGGGATGGGTCGATGCCTCAGGCAAACGTCAGAGACTTGACCAAGAGGGAAAATCCAGGAGAGTTCCCGAGAAAGTTCAAGGTGGGCTTTCCAGGGGCCATAAACAAATAGGACCCAAATTCTTTTGGAGGAAGGGGCGAAGGTCTCGAAGGTCTCGGCTTGGCCCATACCCCCTCAGGTATTCTCAGACCAGATGCCCTCGCTATCCTTCCATTTCTGACATTCTGCCTTTCCCTGCTACGCCAGGCTTCCTCTCCTCCTACCTCTCTGGGACTATGCTACCTGTACACAGCACAGTTTCCAGGAGCATAGGTTGAAAATTAGAATGGACATTAGATTTCATCCAGTCCAACCTCCGGGTTTTACGGAAGAGTAAACAGGCCCCAAGGAGGAGATTAATAACTTGCCCAAAGTCTCAGAAATGCAAAGTGGAAGAGAGTCAGCATTTGAATCCAGGTCCATCGCATCCCCATCCAAACTCTTTTCTTCTCTTCCAAGCTGCCTCGGGGTAACTTCCTGGGTCTAAAAAGAGAGTATTAATATTTATCTACTTATCTCCCTGAAGGGTTTGGGGGATCTAAGTGAGCTAAGGGATACTGAGAGCTTGAGAAAGTCTAATGCTTATGCAAATTAAAGTTCCTTCTCCCTCTCCATTTGCCTAAGGCGGTGGGGGAGGGGGGAAGAGAAAGCAGTTGGAGTTATTTCATTTTCGCTCTTGGGTGGGAAAAGGGAAGAGAGGGCGCCTTTAAGGGAGGAGGCGGGGGAGTGGGAGTGGGTGTGGGAGGGTCCAGGGACTGGGGCAGGTGGAGGGAGGCGGGGGCACGCGGCTTGCGGGGCGGGCTGGGAGCCGGGGCCGGGGTTGGGCTGGGCTGGGCTGCAAGCAGCATTGCTCCGTTCCTTACCGACTCTGCATCGCGGGACTCGCTGCCTCGCTGCCTCGTGCGCCGCCAGGTGCGCTTCCTGGCCCCACAAGCAGCCGGCAGCCCCCATGCTGAGTACGCCCGAGGGCTGAACCGCGCCCCCCGGAGCTGCGATGGAGATGAGGAGGTGCCCTCAGCCTCTGCGCCCCCAGCCTCTCTCTTGGTAAGGCACGCCCCCCACTTGGCACGTGGGCCGCTTGGCTTGGGGGGAACTGACGCTCTTCGACCCAGGAGAGTGCTGGGAGGTAGCGAGTGAGTGCCCCGGACCGGGCCGGTGACGCCTGCTGGACGCCTGGGGCCTCGGCAGGGCTGGGAATCACTGTGCCTTCCTCTCACAAATCCAGGTGTTGCAATCCGGAGCGGGGGTGGTGACGGAAAGAGCCCCCGGGCTGGGAGCCCCAGCTCTGCCACAGACTTTCCTGCTGGAAGGGGCATTACAGATCATCCAGTCCTACTGCTTGGTTTTACAGATGGGGAAACAGTTCCCAAGAGGGGAACACCAGTTGCCCACTTCACAGAGCCTAGACTTTGGTACGGATCTAGGTCCTCTGACACCACCGCTCTTTCCGACTAACAACATTGTTTCTCTTTATTGTGTGATCTTAGGCAAGTTATTTCTCTGTGTCTCATTTTCCTTATCTGTTAGGTAGGAATGATACCTAGACTGATGCTTTGTTAGCTCCAAAGTGCTTCAAGTTCATCTTTCCTTTGTACGTTAAGTGTATAAAACGGGCCCACTTGAAGTTCACTTAAGTAGTGCAAGTAGGATTGTCTCCATTTTACAGATGAAAAAATGAAGGCGTAGGGAAATAGTGACAACAGAGAGACTGGGGTAAGTGGCTTGCCCAGGAGCACCCTGCCAACAAGCTTTAGGTCTCCTGGATCCAAGGGTCTTGTGTTCTTTCCATGACCCCAGAAAGCCTAGAAATATGCCTTAATAGTAATGTTAGTCTTCTCATCTGGTTAATAAGTTCTGTCCTGTCTTCCTCACAGGGTTGTGAGGTGAGCTACAGGAATAGCAGCTCTTATTGTCAATTTTTTAATTTTGTCAAATGAGGGTGGGAACATTTGGACTAGGCCAGGTTTAATTGCAGGGATTTCATGCCTGACAAAACTGGAGTTTTCCAACTGAGATCCCCAGAAGGATTGTTTCTGACCTTTTCTAGGGAGTCCATATGCTCCTTTTCTAGGGAGTCCAGTTCTGCTCCTTGCAGGATCTCTTCACCTCCAGAACCTCAGATGGCTTATCCGTAAATTGAGGGCATTGACCTGGATTGATTTCAACCCAAATATTTATTAAAGCTTTGGCTCTGGACAAAGAGCATTGTGCTGGAACTGGGGGTATAAAGACAAAAAAAGAGACAGCTTCTAACCCAACTAGTTCATTGGCAGAAATGTGACGTGTATGCAGATTTATAGAGATACTAACTGAAGCTACTAAATGGCTTTTCACATGCCATTTGGATGAGCATTACTTTACTAGTGTGGTCAATGGACCGAATAGAAACTGGATATTATTTTTTTCTGAAAACTCAGAACAGTTCATTTTCTTTCTTTTTAAAACTTGATGCCTTTTGTTTTTATAGCCTTTCTTTTCCCTCCACCCACCCACCCACCCCTTTCTTCCCCAGCAAACCATCTTTTGTAACAAAGAAAGAGATGAAAAGTTGAAAGAAGGGTGGGGGGAAATGAGTGGCAAAATATTTCTTTTCAGTTTTTCAGATGAACTCAGTAGTTCATCTGCCCTTTTGGAGGTCAGTGTTGCTCCTGAAGATCCTGCCTTCGAATAGGATCAGGGATACCAAGGCTATTTAGGTTGTCTTTCAGATCTTCTCCAAGGTCCCTTCTTTTACTGTCTACTTCTGTGGACTGGGATTTGGCCCAAAGAAAAGCATGTCTTATTTAGGGGAGGCCCAGGGAGTTGGCAGTTGATGTGTTTGGTCTCTTTTGAAACCAGTTGCGGAAACTATGCCCCTGGCTTGCATGTCTCATCAAAATAGGCAATAATGACATCTTTATGTGGCACCTGGAAGAAGTTCAGAGGGTTTTTCCACAACCAGCACCCCCTACTCCACCCCCTGTCAGCCAAGAGCCTTGGGCTGAGGACAGAATATTAAGTAGTTTGTGCTTTGGGTTTGCTGGGTTTTTATTAGGAAAATGCTTTGGGTTTGCCGAGTTTTTGTTAAGAAAAGAATAATATAGTGGGTGAAACTTTTGAAGGCATTGCTGCAGATCAGTACTGCCTGTAGACCCCGACGTGGGAACAGGTCTTGTTCCAAAAGTTTGTTTGTAAGTCAGATGTTTGGAACTTAGACCACAATTCCCCTAGCAACAGAATTTGGATTTATGGCTATAGTCCCAGGGCAGCCCACAAAAGGCCATTTTATTCCCAGTGTAGCTGAATTTTACTGAAATGTGAGTTTGGAAGTAGAATGCCTTTGCAATGAAGGGGCAGAGAAAGAGTCTCTTCTCCTTTTCTGAGGCTAAGATTGATGGTAGTATGGCTTCTAGCACTTAGTACAGTGCCTGGCCCATACTAGGCACTTAAATGTTTATTTACTAACTCCCAACTTATAGTGTCCTAGTGCTACCCATCAGCCCCACAACTTTGGTGCTTTCTGCTCCTGCCCAGTCTAACTCTGCCTACTAAAGTGTTCTCCACTAGGTAATTGCCTACCTCAATTCTCACCTGATCAGATCTGTGACACAAATTGGGTTAAGTGACTTGCCCAGGGTCACACAGCTAGTAAGTACTTAAGGCTGGATTTGAACTCAGAAGCGTGAGTCTTCCTGACTTGAGGCCTGGCACACTATCCACTGTACCACCTAACTGCCCATGATAGAGTGCTAGAGACAGGAGATGGCATATGGTGGCATCTCAACTAAGTTACTGTTTCATAGGATATGGTTGGAAGGGACCTTAAAAATACTATATAGTGTTGTTATTTTGTAGTTGGCCCAAGAGAAGGCTTAGAGTATCTTAGATTTAGAGATAAAGGTCATCCAGTCCAACATCCTTCTGGTCTGAATATGGAAACTGCTGCCCAGAAAGGCTGACTTGTCCAAGGTCATGAGGAAACAGCAATGAGATGAACCCAGGTGCCCAGACTCCAAGTCTAGAGCTCTTTGTAACAAATGGCAGATGTCTACCAAGAAGCCTAGGTCTTGCAGCAGGCAGACTCTTAGCTTCCAGGAGGACATTCTATATTTTCAAATAGGAAACAAATTTGTAGACTTGTTCAGACATAGATCTTGGAGAGGATAGAATAGGTGACCTGGGCATTTCAGCATCTTGGAAAATGTGCAGGACCTGGAGTTGGCACATGGAACATTAGCATTTAAAGAGCTTTGCCACCTTGGGATGAATGAGTTCCCCTCTCCAAGCCTTAGTTCCTTGCTCTGTGAAATGGGGATAAGGACATTCCCATTACCTGCCCCATAGGAATGTCCTGAGGAAAGCACATTGCTAGCTCCTGTTCACATAGTTGCTCCCCAGAGCACCCGTTGTGGGGGCCCTGCTGGAAGTGGGGCTCGAGGTCTGGACAGGGGCAAGGAACTGGTAGTAGTCAAGGCTGTGGCAGTAGTTTGACTCATCTGGCACATGCCATCTCCTGTCTGTCCCTTTGAGCAAGAATAGCAGATGATTTTGACTTTCTTAAGCACTTTATCATGGGTAGTTAAGTGCTGTAGTGGATGGAGCTCCAGGCCTGAAGTAATGAAGGCTCATCTTCCTGAGTTCAAATCTGGGCTCAGATACTTACTAGCTGTGTGACCCTGGGCAAGTCACTTAACTCTGTCCCAGTTCCTCATCTGTAAAATGATCTGGAGAAAGAAACGGCAAACCCCTCCAGTATCTCTGCTAAGAAAACCCCAGATGGGGTCATGAAGAGTTGGACACAACTGAACAACAACCTTCTAGGAACTCACGATCTAGTGGAGGAGATAGTATGCATTTTAACTATGTACAAACAAGCCGTATACAGAATAAATAGGAAGTAATCTGAAGGAAATCACTGAAATTAAGAGGTCTTGAGAAGGTAGAATTTTAGCTGGGACTTGAAGGAAGTCAAAGAATCAAGGAGGTGGAGATGAAGGGGGAGAATATTCCAGGCATGGAGATAACCAGTGAAAAATGCCAGAAGCAGAATGATGAAATGGCCTGTTCTTGAAAGAGCAAGGAGACTGGTGTCCCTGGATGGAAGACTATGAGGATGGATGGGAAGGAAATAGGGGATTAGGTGGGGACTAAGAGCTTTGAATGCCAGACAAGATTTTATATTTGGTTCTGTAGGTGATAGGAATCCACTGAGTAGGGCAGTGGCATGGTTAGACTTCCACTTTAGGAAAATCACCTTGGTGGCTGAATGGAGGATGGCCTGGAGCATGGTGGCTGTGTATCTGTGGTAGGCATAGACTCACTGGGGTGACTGAGATATGAAAGGAGTGGGAGATGAAGTTGATCGATGCATGAAGTAGAGTAGGGGAGGGAGTGGTGGTGGGAACCTTTATCACCCTAAGTTCTTTGCTTCCTGGGTAATAGAGGATTTCAGAGGCTAGTTGTATGGGGTTGGGGGGCAGTGCAGTGTTCAACTTAGAATCAGCCAGAGTTCTTGACAGGAAGGTACATGGAATGCTACTCACTACCCTTTGGCTGAGCATGGAAGTGGAATCTTTTCATTGTAGGCACTCTGATGTCCTGAATATTCCCCAGATCGGGCATCTTGGCCCAATTATAATCTGGAGTATTGGAAGGTTAGTCAAATTTCCTCACAATTCTGGGAGTTTTATTTAGCATGGTGGAATAAACCCTGATATTGTCTCAACTAAAATCTCTTCTAGCTCTAATAGTCTCAGACTCCGTAAGGTAATTTCATTAAAGGCAATCATTCTAAATTGCCGGTACTCAATGGTTTTGTTAATTTTCTGGCAATTCTTTCTCTTCTCTACTCCCCAGTAGAATCCATTTGGATTTTTCAGTTTTGTTCTTATATTCAATGATGCAAAAAGCTACAAAACTTTTCCCCCAGTTTCATTCATTGGTATGTCCTATTCCCGATGGTTAAACAATCTTGGAGTTTCTATGCAGTCAGAATCTGGAGTCTTGGCTGAAAGTCCTCACTACAGTATCCTTAAAAGTGGGCATCCAGCCTTTGCCTGAAAATCTCCAGTGAGGGAAAACCTGTGTCCAGAGGCAGTCACTTGTACTTTTGGAAAACTGATTAATTGGCAGGAAGTTTCCCCTTGCAGCAAGCCTAAATCTGCTTCTGCAACTTCCACCCACCCATTGTTCCTACTTCTGACTTGTAAGGTCAAACAGGGCAAATCAAATTCGTTATTACATTCCCCACATCCCTGAGTCTTCTGTTGTCTACACACTAAACCCTATTGCCTTTTTTGCAACTGGTGTTCTTTGCTCTAGTCTCAGGGCTCTTTCACACAATGTAACTTTCCAATGTTCTTCTTAAAATGTAAAGTTGATTTCTGAACTCACATTATGACTGCCCATTTATCATTGTTAAATTTTTCCTGATAGTTTCAGCTCAGTGCCCTAGTCTGTTAATTTTGTTTGGATTTGGACATTTAGCTCTGCTGTCCAGATTTTGGGTGATCTGCAAACATGATAGTTATGCTTTCATATAGATTATTGATTTTTAAAAAAGATATTAAAATAATGCAAGGTCTGGTAAAGATCCCTGGGTCACTCCACTACAGTTTTCCCTACAATTTAGGCAGCTAGTGACTCAGCTGATAGTGTTGGACCTGGAGTCAGGAAGTCTTGAGATCAAATGTGGCTTCAGACTCTTACTAGCAGTATGACTCTAAACTGGTCACATAACTTCTGCTTCAGTTTCCTCATCTGGGAACTCCCATCAAATGGGAATAATAATAAATAGCGCCTGCCTCTTTCTGTTATTGTGACAATAAAATGAGATATTTGTAATACACCTTGCAAATCTCAAAGTGTTATATAAATATAGGCTGTTATTTTGATGTTGAACCTCTCTTTCAGTTAAAAAAAAGGTGTTTTTTTAAAAATCTGTATCACTTGACCATGATTGATCTTTTCCCTTACCCTCAACAGAACTCTCCCTTGTAACAAGAGAAGCATAGTTAAGCAAAACAGATCATCACATTGACCGTGTTTGAAGATGTATACCTCATTCTCAAAGTCTGGAAGTATTCTTTTCCATGGGTCTACTGAAATCCTGATTGGGTACTGCATTGATCAGAGTTTTGAAATCTTCCCTTGTTGCTTTTCTTGACATTATTGAGGTCATTGTCTTAGTTCTTCTGGTTCTATATATACATACTTCATTCTGCATCAGTTCATACAGATCTTTCCAAACTCCTCTGGAATGTTCCTATTCATAATTTCTTATGTCATGATATTACATTATATTAATGTACCACAGTTTATTCAGTTATTCTTCACTTGATGGCCACCAAGTTTTGCTTTCATTTCTTTGCTACTATAAAAAAATGCTGTTATATTTGTGTGTACGTTGGATGTTTCTCTCAAGTGCTTAACCTTCTTGGGATGCATGCCTAGTAGTGGTATCACTGGGTCAGAGGGTCCGTACAATTTAGTGATTTTTCTGGTATAATTCCAGACTTTTCCAGAATGTTTGGACCAGTTCACAGCTCTACCAAGAATACATTAGTCTTCCTGTCTCCTACAGCCCCTCCCATAATTCACCTTTTGTTACCTTTGACAATTTGATGACTGTGATGTAAAATCTCAGACTTTAAAAAATTTACATTTCTCATATTATTAAAGATTTATAGCTTTCCCTTATATGGTTGTTAAGAGATTGCATTTCTTCTTTTAAAAGCTGCCTAGTCATATCCTTTTACTGCTTGTTCTTTGTCCTTCACTCTCCAAGAGGACAGATGACATCATGAGGTTGATGTCTTGACTTGCTCATGAACTGGATTTAAGGGAAGAAGAGCTCTACAGACATGTCAACCTCATTCTCTCCTTCAGTGTCATTGAAGTCCAGTGGCAAGACAAAAGTCCAGAAGACTGGTGTAGCCCAGGATGCAGTGGATGACCTTAACTTTTCTAAATAAAAGTCTTTCTGAGGTCTCAGTTTGCCTGAGGCAACACCCATTCAGTGACTTAGGGCTGAGGACTTCCCTTATTTAGTTGAGAATTTTTCCCTCAATCATGGTTGTGAAAAGTGCCCCTTTCCATTCTTTTTTAATTTTTAAAAATAATTTGACCTTTTGTATTTATTTAGGTCATGTATCCATTTGGATCTTCTTGTAGAATATAGTGTAAGATCATTCAGTAGTTCCTAGTACATGTAACTGTATGGTCAGGGAGCCCACATCTCTTCTTACTCACAGGAATAACGGGTCTTTGTCAAATATTTTACTGAAATTAAGAACTTTATATTTATAGAGTTCCCGTCATCTACAAGGTTAGTCTGGCATGACCTGCTGCTGCTGAAGCCACTCTTTGTGATTAGTGCTTCCCTTTTTGAGATGTTCACTAAACATCTAAACTTTGATCATACATTTTAGGATTTTGTCAAGAATTGACATCGAGCTCACTGGCTTAAACTCTACACCCCAGGTGTCAAACACAGAGGAAGTGGCATGTAGCCAGCAACACTCATGAGTGCAGCCCAACCAGATGAAAATATAATTGGGAAATATTTTTTAAAATAATTAAAAATATTACAAAACATGAATTTTAAAACTGAGTCAATATGCTGACGTATGGATCTTTACATACCAATTAGTGACTTGGTTTCCACTTGAGTTTGACATTACTCTTTGTTGACCTCAGTTGCTTTGATGTATTTAAAAAACTATTTGCCCTTCTCCAATTCTGGGCACCTCTCCCATTTTCTACTGT
>CM053592.1:142576404-142600347 GCA_028646515.1 Pseudochirops corinnae
AGGATCTTCCCAGAATCAGTCTTACTGTGTCCCAAAGTCTCCAATGATGGATGCCAGTGTTTCAGGCTTTCTCTCTCACCCTACCACGGAATTGATCTTAAGGCAGTGATTTGAAGGCATGTTTCATACAGCTTACTCCGGGTGCATATCTTGTAAAGCTCATGCCAGGTGCTCAAATTCCTAATTATAGCTCTGGCTTTAAGGTTCATTTTAATGTTTTACATTTTTGCATATGTATAGGATTGCTTACTGTCTCATGGAGGGTGGGGTAGGGAGTGAGGGAGGGAGGGATAGAATTTGGAACTCAGAACTTTTTTTAAATTTTAAAAATTGTTTTAACATGTAATTGGGAAAAAATAAAATATTATCATAAATAAGGGTCATCTTATTTAAACCTCGCTGCAAACCAGGTGGAGCAAGTAGTACCATAGGCACTATTATCCCCATTTTATGGATGGAGAAACAGCTGTAAGAAGACATTAGTCCCTTGTGGGGATCAAAAATTCTCAGTAGGGCCTTGTGACCTCTAATCATCACAGCAGCCTCAAGCAACTTAAGAAATAATTTTAGGCGAAGGCAGACATGACCTGTAACCATTTCTCCCACTGGTCTGAAACTGTACCTTAAAAATCTTCTCTTAAAGATTTTCTCTTTCAGGATTAATGCATGCATTGAGAATATCAGCTCTGGGAGGATCCTTAGAACTGGAGATTTGCCTCAAAATAAATTAGAGTCATTCACTCACTGCATCCATTGGAATAAAAGTTCTAGTTCAAGTTTTAAAATGAGAAAAGACTCAATCAGTTTCTTCTCCCCATTTCAATTCCTTCATTTGGAGGCAAATGCTTCTCCAAATGAGTGATTACTTGGTTACTCGATGTTAGGAAAGAGAAAGAAGATAAAACCCACGCATGAGACTGATATGTAGAAAAGAGATTGAAGCTTATAATAATATAAAGACTTCTGGAGATGAGAGTGAGATGCTGAGACCATCCAAATTGGCATTCAGGTTGGGGGGAAGCTGTATCAGCTCCCCAGGCTGGGATATTGGTGTGGTAGCTCCAAAAGTGGATTTTTGTAGAGGAAATATCCCACTTCTGACAAGAGTTTCATATAGTCTCCCATTTTCAAGAGCACGAGGATGTCAAATGTGGAGGAACAGAATGTTATCTGGTTGTCTCCATTTCCAAATCTGTACTTTGAGATCTTGGAAAGTAGTCACTGGTGGAGCAGGATGAGAGTGAGAGCATGAGACTGGAGTGTTTCCTGATTTGTTCGAGATTAACTAATGGGAAATATGGAGGGTTTTAGCTATGGTGCTAGCTACAGTAGGGCTGTTTGGGTCTAGATGAACACATCTACAATGTTATAACTGAGGAAAGAAGGAGGGAGCATACTCTCTAGTTTTAGGGAAAAAGCAAAATATCCTAAGAAACAATTTAAACTTGCAGGATACCAGCCAATTGGCGAAGAAAAGATTCTCCTCAAGAATATCTGTCTATTGGCTAATGTACAGAGAATGGCTTTGGGTTGTTTTATTAGAGTAAAGATCAACTGAGGTAACTTTGGTTTGTTTCCCCTTAGGGTTCTCCGTAGGAATACTAATTGAGATTCTATAGGGTCAAGTCAAGTCAAGCCAAGCCAACAAGCACTTAGTAAGCATTTACCTTGTGCCAGACACCATATTAAGAGTTGGGTTCACAAAGAAAGGCAAAAATAGTCCCTGTCCTTAAGGAAGTTATACTCTGATGGGGGAGACAACATATAAACCAGTGGTTCTCAACCTTCCTAATGCCGCGACCCTTTAACACTCATATGTGGGCATATCTGCATGTGGGCGGACCCCCCCTGGAGACGGATAGAGGAGCGGTGTCTTGGTTACTAAGACCATTAGAAATATGTGTTTTCCGATGGTCTCAGGTGACCCCTGTGACCCCTGTGAAAGGGTCATTCAACCCCAATAATGTACATGCAATACCAGGTGCTGGCATTGAGTGGGAAAGGTCACTTGCAGAAGGCAAGATTTGAGCAGAGACACGAAGGAAGCTAGTGAAGCCAGGAGGTGGAGGAAAGGAGGACAAGCATTCCAGATATGGGCGACAATCAGTGAAAAGGCGGCGATTTAAGAGATGGGGTGCAGGGAAAGAGAATAACCTCCCAACAAACAAAGATCTTAACATTGGGAGAAAGGCTGTAATTACGACTATAGCCAAAGGTGTGCTAATAAATGTTTAACAGCTAAAGTGTGTCCAGGACACACCTTTAAAAAAAAATTAGTTTTTAACATTTACTTGTGTAAGATTTTGAGTTCCAAATGTTCTTCCCATCTCTCTCCTCCCCCCACCCCAAGATGGCATGTAATATGCGAGGAAGAATTAGAACCAATGGGAGAAACTATGAAAAAGAAGAAATAAAAATGCAGCTTTAGTCTCAATGATCAATATTTCGACATCATTTTCTTAAGTCTAGGCAATCCAGAAAATGACAAATTAAAGTCCAGTTTGTAGCATTTGCTGATTTCTGAGGAGCAAATGCTCACATTGAAAAGTTAACAATCAGTTCTCATAAGCCAGTAGGAGCTGGTTCCAGTACACCCTTGATTATGGCTATGTATAAATGTTTGTGTGGCCATATGTATTTTATAGCCAGGAATACTGATTCATTGGTATTCCTCTGAAGAGTGAAGGATGGCACTTGCAGTTATGAAATTCTAAGAAACAAACATCCTTATATACTTAATGTGAAAGGATCATAGAAACCATAAACCAGACATTTTGAAATGAATAAAGGCAGTCATGAATCATGGCCCTACAATATGGAGTATGAACATCTAGAAAGCACCAACACCATTTACACTCCTTCAGCAATATAGACACAGCTAAGCTTAGAGTCTGGCTAGAAAGAAAGGATAATTAGACAAAGATGGAAGCTGTCAGATGTTGACTCATATTCCAGGTGAGTTTCTCATTCCCCATTGAAGTAGCCTCATTGTGTTCGATCTTCCTTCCTTCCTTCCTTCCTTCCTTCCTTCCTTCCTTCCTTCCTTCCTTCCTTCCTTCCTTCCTTTCTTTCTTTCTTTCTTTCTTTCTTTCTTTCTTTCTTTCTTTCTCTTTCTTTCTTTCTTTCTTCTTTCTTTCTTTCACAATGGTGTTAAGTGACTTGCCTAGGGTCACACTGCCAGTAAGTGTTTGAGGCTGGATTTGAACCCAGGTTTTCCTGACTCCAGGGCCTATGCTCTATCTGCTATACTGCTAGTTGCCCCATGTCCTATCTTCTTTACCTACTGGTCCCCTCCAATTGAATTTGTCTGAAGAAGTAGATGTAAGGGCAAATTGCCCTGATATGTTTTTATAACCTTTGCCCCCAGCTAGTTATAGTATATAGTAGTAGAACATAGAATATGGAATATTAGAGCTGGGAAGGACCTTAGAAGATGGAACTTAGAAGTCAAGTCTGGGAGAGACCTTAGAACAAAGACAGTCAGTGGACACAGGAGACTGGGCTCAGAGGCTGGTAGTGATTGAAATCACTTTTTCCAGCTTAGGTTTGGGAAGATCCTTTTGAAGATAAATGCACTCTGTATTCATATTGGTGGTCACCCTAAAAGACCAATCTCCACCCAGTCAATGATGTAAAAACAGTTGGGAGTGGAGGAGAGAGTGGGCCTTCCCTTTGTCTCTTTTTTCCCCTCCTGCAACTTCCTGAGTCAGCAACTTCCCCTTGGGGAACCACTCCCTTTGTCTCTTCACCCCTCCTCCTGGGACAGAGGCTCTGAAAAGGCTGGGGGGGGGGGCGGAGAAAGGGGTCACAATAATAGCTGTGGCTGAAGGATTCCCTGATTAACCCAACCCTTTCTTGGCCATTTAGCCTCTAACATTCTCCATTTTTCTCCCTCTTGCCTTGAGATCTCACTTCACCAGGTAACTCTACATTTTCTAAAAATGCAGCATGAGAAAGTGCACAGAGTTTTCACTGAGAAGACCTGAGTTTGAGTTCTTCTGCCAGCACCTCCTAATTGCATAACAATTATTAAGACCCTTTGCTTCTCACCAAAGCCATATCCTTGTCATCTATAAAATAGGGATAATATCATTTGTACTACTTAGGTGAGGAATCTATTGTGAATAAATCACTTGTAAACCTTAAAGTCACTCTAAAATCTGTGAACTGTTACTGTTATTTTATCTCTGAGGGCAAATAATTCCAGATGGTCAATTATCCATGACTGAGAGAATACAAATTCAGTGTTACAAACATTTATTAAATGTCCAGTGGGAACAAGGCTCTGTATCCTGGCCATACAAGGATTAAAAAAACAACAACACCGTTCTTGCCCTCAGGGAGCTTAAAATCTACGAGGAGGGATACAAGATGTATGGAAACAATTAGAACAGAAGGGCAGGAGCAAAGGATTCAGAAGAAAGTTTGAAGAGAGAAAGAATCATTTCCGGGGGAAAGATCAGGGAAGGCTTCACTGAAAAGGGAGCTAGAAATAGGGTCTACACAAGTCCTTTTTTGCTTTCCAGCCCACTTATCCTTGAGAATTTTCCTATATTCAAGGAAACTGTCTCTCCCATGGACAGCCAGCTACTCAGTCTCCTGCTGTATCTAGAAACTTCTAGACATAACAGCTTCACATACACGAATTTTCTGTGGGAATGAAATTAAGACAATAGAATCAAGGTCCCTAAAGATCTGCCCAGGCTGACGTGATGGGCTCATCAAAAGAACAAATGAAATTTAACAAAAGAAGGTCTACGGCACTGAAGTATTTCTTTTGTTTTAGGAGAGGAGAAGGAAGGAGCTTAATAACAGAGGTGGGAGGGCCATTTCTTTCCTGGGGAACCAGAAAACTAAGTCAGGGCAATAGGAGGGCTTCTTCAGATCCTCAGAATTGAAGAGATAATAGAAGGGCTCAAAATATTAAGAATATAAAATGGTAAAACATAGGCCATAATATATCTCAGCTGGAAGGCACCTTAGAGATGCTCTGGGTAAGTGGCCTCATTTTATAGATAACAACTAAAGTGTAGAGATTTTCCTAGTTTATCTAAAATTACAGAGCTAGTAAATGACAGGACACAGATTTTCTGTTTCCCAGGCTGCTGCTGCTTCTCTTAACATGCCTGCTTTTCTTCCATCTCCCTAGTCTTTGAATAAATTATATGCTCCAGGGAGTAATCAGAGTTGTCAATATTTAAAGACATAGTATAAATACTATATTTATCTAGGTAATAAGAGTACTGTCTACTCCTCTTAAACCGGTACTTTACACATTTCAAAGGACTTTCATTCACATCTATTATCTCATTTTTACATGATCATAAAATTCCCTTAAAAATAGGAGGCTGGCTTGAATTTAAAAGGTCTTCCTGTTCCTACTGGATTACAAACTCAGTGAGTCGACAATGTGAAGCAGGGACAAAGATGTTAACTTCATTTTAAGCTGCATGATCTTCCTTTCCAGAGCCTGGGAGGCAATGGCCTCACTGACTTCTGTCCTGATCAGATAAGTATGGGGAACATGTTCCCTTCTAGGAGTCACATTTTAGGAGAGAAATTGGCAGATTAAAGGGTACATAGAAGAGGGTGACCAAGCTGGTAAAAGGACCAGAAATCAAAGAGGATCAATGAATGAAGAAAAGGACCCATATGTACAAAAAAATATTTATAGTAGCACTTTTTGTTGTAGCCAAGAACTGGAAGCAAAGACTGTGTCTATCAACTAGGGATGGCTGAACAAATTGTGGCATGTGAAAGTAATTAATTATTATTGTGCTTTAAGAAACAGCAGACATGAAGTATTGAAAGAAAATTGAGAATTTGTATGAACTGGTACAGAGTGAAATGTGCAGAACCAAGAGAATAATTTTCATGATGGCTATAATCATTTGAAAGGAAAGCAGGAAGTCTTTCCCAACCCCTCTTAATTCCCCTTTCATTAATTATTTCCTATGTATTCTGTATATATGAATTTGCATGTTGTCTCCAACATTTGATTGTAAGCTCCTTGAGGGCAGAAACTATTTTTTGCCTCTTTTTGTATTCTCAGCACTTGGCACATAGTAGGTGCTTAATAAAGGTTTATTGATTGATTGATTGATTGATTGAAAAACTTCAAAAGTTCAGTCGAGGCAGTGACCAATCAAAAGAGCTCATCTTTACATCACACTTTAAAGTCTGCAAAGCTCTTTGAATAGACTTTCTCACTGGATCACGACTTTAGAAGACCAATGACAAAGCATATTTCTTGCCTCTTGGCAGAGAGATAGTGCACTAGAAGTGTACAATGAGATACACATTTTCCAACATGGTCATTCTCTTGATTTGTTTTGCTTGATTATGTTTCTCTGTTATAGAGGAGAGACTTCTAATTGAAAGAGGGAGTTAATGGTTTGTGATAAAGGTGCAAAAAAAAAGAGGAGCACCAATAAAACATTAAAAATGCACAAAAGAAAGCAAAAAAGTTCATTTGGAGAGACAAAGAGGGCAATTTTGTTACTACCTGGTTAAATTTAATATCCACTTAAAACTACTATGTTTATAAGTCTCATACAATCCTCTTTTTGTTCTTTGTTTAGTGCAGTGCTTGTGTTTATTGATGGTTAGGCTCATAGCAAAAAGAGAAATTTTTTAAAAAGCAAAGACAAGAAATAATTTCAGAGAAAGATCACTTAAAGAACTTGGGATGTTTAATCTGGAGAAGGCTTAATGGACGCGCAATTGCGTTCTTCGAGTATCTGAAGGGCTATCACAGGGAAGAGAAAGATTCAATTTGTTCTGCTTGGCCTCAGAAAGCAAAACCAAGAGTTATGGAGGAATTTTGCAGAGAGGCAGATTTTAAGTTTGATGCAAGGAAAAATTCTGGGACAATTTGCGCTATCCAACAAAGGAATGGGTTCCTTTAGAGGTGGTGAATTTACTGTGTCTAGAAGAGTAGAAGCAGGAGTTGGATGACCAACTGTTGGGGACATGGTAGAGGGGATTCCTACAATGGGTAAGGTTGGGCTGCATAACTTCTGAGGTTACTTTCAATGGTAAGATTCAATTTGATTCAAGACTTATAAGTGCCTACTATGAATGAGGGAAGCAAAGATAGACAAAACCCATAATACTAACTTTCAGGGAGTTTACAATCTGATGAGGGAGGGAGCTGACCAAATATATAAATAAGAGAAGTCCAAACAAATAATTAGGAGGAATTTGAGGAGTAAAAGATTACTTTCATCCAAGGGTGGAGTGGGGTCTGGGAAGACTTCATGGAGGAAGTAACACCTGAATTGGGCCCTAAAAGAAAGAAGCCATGCCAATGGGTGAGGAAGAGTGAGAATCAATTCTAGCCATGAGGACTAAGAAGAGGCATTGAGATTGGATGGGGTATGATCAAAATGGAGAACAAAGAATGGGTTAGAATGTAGTATATACAAAATACAAAGCTAAGTGTATAGGTTGGAAATAGATATGAAGGGCCTTGAATACCAGGGTTAGGAGTTTATTCATTATTTGGTAGACCATGATGAACAGCTGAAGGCTTTGAGCAGAAGAAAGAAATTATTTGAGCATGCATTAGGAAGTTTAGGTACACAGATTGAGGGAAGGATTGGAGAGGGGAGGGCTTGGAAGTAGAAAATTAATTAGGCAATCATGACGGTCACAAAGAGAAGACACTAGGGCCTAAGCTAGGGTGATGGTAATGGTAATGGGGAAGAAGAGATGGATGTGAAAACTTTTGTTGAGATAGAATTGACAGAATTTGGCAACAGGTTGGATATGCAGAAGTAAAGGAGAAGGAAGAAAAAAATATGACTCTGAGGTTTCAAGCCAGGTTGAGTGGGAAGATGGCATTGTCATCAACAGAAATAGAAAAATTGGGGAGAAGCACAAAACCCACCTTCTCTATTTTTAAGCAAACTTAAAAATTGGGGGAAAAATGATGAGGTCAATTTTGGACAGGTTGAGTTAGAGGTGGTGCATTGGTAGGTAACTGGAGATTTAAGATGGGAGCTCAGGGTAAGAGATTAGGGCTGAGTATAGACTGGGGAATCATCTGTGTAGAAGTAATAATTGAAGTCAATGGACAACTCACCAAAGGAGAGTATAGAGAGAGAAAGACAAGAGATTTATGGGTCTATAACTATAAATGTCAGGGTGACTCAGAAAGAATGACTGACTGAGACACTTATTAAGCACCTACTAACTGCAAAGCACTGTGCTAAGTGCTGGGAATGCAAATAGGAATATAAGACAATCCTTGCTCTCAAGGACCTCACATTTTATTTTATTTTTAACAGTTTAATATTTCATTTTCCCCCAATTACATGTAAAAACAATTTTAACATTCTTTTTTCAATTTTTAAGTTCCTAATTCTCTCCCTTACTTCCCACCCACCCTCGTTGAGAAGCCAGGAATGACAAGAGCTCAGGAGACCTGGGCTTAGCACAATACCTGGTTTATCAAGTGACTGCTGCTAGTACTAGGTCTTCCACTGTCTAGCTCCATGATATTGAGCAAGTTATAGAACTTTCACAGGATACAGAACTGAAAGTGATCTTGAATGAATGATTAAATGTATGAATGAAGAAGTAATGAAAAAGTATTTGTTAAACATTCACCATCTGTCAGGCACTATGCCAGGCATTTTGGATACAAATACAAAAGCAAAAGTCTTGCCCTCAAGCAGCTTGTATTCTAATAGGGAAAGACAATATACACATTAAGGAATGATGGGGGGGGAGGGCAGGGAAGGATGTTTTGGTTTGGAAAGTCCTAGGGATGGTGAGTGAAGACATAGGGCAGCCCATTGATAGCATTTCCAGAAACAATGGTCCAGTTGGTTTGTTTACTTGATCTTACCAGACATTTTGTCCAACTCTCATGTTTTACAAATGAGGAAAGAGAGAGAGAGAGAGAGAGAGAGAGAGAAGGAGAGAGGGAGGGAGAGAGAAATATTTGTCCATAAGTAGCAAAGCTGAACTTGGATTTTTCAATTCCAAATCAATGAGGCATGGTATGACATCATGCTAATACTTTTTATCTCTCTGAGTCTCAGCTTCCTGGGCTAAACAATCTCTAAGGTACATTCTAGTTTTGATTTGTGCTATGATTTATTTACTACTTTATTGTACTTTCCTGAAGGCTCCTAGTTCTACAGGAAAAATCACTTCCCCTTTTCCCAACAACTCAAGAGTAGGATCTGTAGGAAGAAACAAAATAGTAACCCTCAGAGGGAATGTCACTCAACACATTTGTCAATCCTTTGCTCTGAAGTACCTGCCAGGACTTAACTCAGCCATGTGCTGATAAATATTTAATAACTAATTCTCCATAAACTTTTAGAAAGCTTTTCATTTTTTGCTTATTTTGAGTTCTCAACATTCACTTTTATAAGATTTTGAGTTTCAAATTTTTTCTCACTGCCTCTCTTCCCCTTCCCCAAGATGGCATGCAATCTGATATAAGCTATATATGTATGAGCAATCCCACTAAACATATTTCCACATTAGTCATGTTGTGAAAGAAGAAACAGAACAAAAGGGGAAAACCATGAGAAAGAAAAAATAAAGACAGAATAGTATGTTTTGATCTGCATTCAGACTCCATAGTTCTTTCTCTGGATGTGGATAACATTTGGATTTATCTTAGATCATTGTATTGCTGAGAAGAGCTATCAAAGTTGACCATCACACAATGTTGCTATTACTATGTATAATGTTTTCCTGGTTACTGAATCAAATTTTTAAGAAGATAAGTCATTCCCCAATTGATAAATGGTCAGAGGATATGAACAAGTAATTTTCAGATGAAGAAAGTAAAGCTACCCATAGCTACATGAAAAAAATGCTCTAAATCACTATTGATTAGAGAAATGAAAATTAAAACAACTCTGAGGTATCACATCATACCTATTAGATTGGCTAACATGACAAAAAAGGAAAATGATAAATGTTGGAGAAGATGTGGAAAATTGGAACACTAATGCATTGTTGGTGGAGTTGTGAACTGATTCAACCATTCTGGAGAGCAATTTGGAGCTATGACCAAAGGGCTATAAAAATGTGCATACCCTTTGATCCAGTCATACCACTACTAGGTCTGTATCCCCAAGAGATGTACATGTACAAAAATATTTATAGCAGCTTTTTTTTCTCTGGTGGCAAAGAATTAGAAGTTAAGGGGATGCCCATCAATTGGGGAGTGTCAGAACAAATTGTGGTATATGAATGTAATGGAATACTATTGTGCTACAAGAAATGATGGGCAGGTGGATTTCAGAAAAACCTGAAGAGACTTACATGAACTCATGTTGAATGAAGTGAGCAGAAACAGGAAAACATTGTATTCAGTAACAGCAACATTGTGTGACGACCAACTTTGATAGATTTATCTCTTCTCAGCAATACAATGATCTAAGAAAATTCCAAAAGACTCAGGATATAAAAGCTTTTAAATTTAATCTGCATTATTATTTACTGTATAACTTTCTGAAGTCTAGACAATCAACAAAACAATAAATCAAGGCCTGGTTTATAGCATTTGTCATTTCAAGGGCTATCAAGCAACATGAGCACCCTCCTCTCTCAACCCCTCGTCTTGGATCAGCATTAGTCATTCCTTCCACATCTCTACTTTCCCTATTACATTTTCAATATATTGTGGGTCAGTGTAAGAAATTAAATGGAATTTTTTTGGGAGACATGTGAAGGTCAATAGATGACAAAACATATTTTATCTTTTAATACCATAATAATTCAGACTTCTTCTCTGGTATGAAAGGAGGATCAAAAAATTTTACACAGATTTTCTAGATCATGGGGACACAGTGCCCCTAAGCCCCTCAATGTGGAAGGGATAATTGTATGTTATTTTCCATTAACCACTCCATTACTGATTTTCATTACCTTTGAATATTCCAGGTTTATCCAAATCCTCCTTACCCTTCATAACCCAGCACAAAACCCACCTTCTCTATTTCAATTCTATTCTACTCAGCAGTTAGTAAGGGTCTCTTATGTGTAGAATACTGAGAAAAATATAGATAGAGCCATAGATAGCAACAAAGAGAGACAGAGACACACACAGAGATAGCATTTAAGGGCTTACTATGTGGTAGGCACTGTGATTACAAAAATAAGCAAGACACGTATAACATATCAAATTGCTTACTCTCCCAGCAAAGGGGAAGGGGAGGAAGGGAGAACATTTGGAACTCAAAACTTAAAAAAAATTAGAAATTGTTTTAACATATAATTGGAGGGAAAATAAATTAGTATTTAAATTAAATAAATTAGTATTTAAAAAACAAAAACAAGCAAGACAATACCTGCCCTCATGGAGCTTATATTGAAATGTGGAATGAAAGTGTATATAGGTAAGTTAGATGGTGGCATGATATGGACGTGGCTGGAAGACACTAGGTCTTGGGGATTCAATCATATAGGTACCTTCTCCAACAATTCAATTTGCAGTCTGCACACACGTTCTCAT
Source organism: Pseudochirops corinnae (assembly GCA_028646515.1). NCBI lineage: Eukaryota > Metazoa > Chordata > Mammalia > Diprotodontia > Pseudocheiridae > Pseudochirops > Pseudochirops corinnae. The sequence goes on from CM053592.1 coordinate 142,587,890, forward strand.
CATGCAGTTCTTGTGCCGTTGTCCCTTTCCCCAATGCTCAGCCTCCATCGCTGGAGAAAAGGAAAAGGACAACCACCACAGGTCTGGGGGTCATTTTGAGTGTTTTATTTTTTTAAGGAGCCTTTTACCTTTAAAAAAAAATCCCCAATAATTGATACACTGCCTGGCACATAGTAGGCACTTAATAAATTTTTTTAAATTGAACCGAATTGAATCTTGTCTCCCTGATCAGAGTGGGGACTCCATGGGGGCAATATAGTAGATCTAAAAGAGGTCTTATAAATAATAAAATCCAACACCTTCATTATGAGGAAGAGGGAACTGAGTCCCACAGAGATTAAGTGGTTTGCCTAAGGTTGTATAGCCAGAAGGTGGCAAAGATAGAATTCCATCCAACCCAGGTCTTCTCAGTCTTAGTTTAGTGTTCTTCCACTACAGTATGCTCTTGCCTCAAGGTCTGTGTCTTCTCCTGCCTGCTCTTGTTGTAGCAGAACTGAGTATAGAGCTGGCCATGGAGTAGACAACCAATGAACAGCTATTGAATTAAAGGGAATTCTCCAAATTAACGTCTATTTTACAGTTAGCTGGTGCAGCTGAAAGAAACTTGAGCCAGGACTTAGGAGCTCCAGTCTGGCTCTGCCACTAATGCGCTATAAAACAAGACCATTGGATGGGATGGCTGATACCTCACAACTCAATTAATCATTGGATAATGGGAGATTATGGCAGTCATCTAATCTGACTGCAAACCAAGTACTCTTTTCCAAGACACCATGTTGCCTTGTCCTCACTGGTTGAAAATCCATCAACAAATGAGCACAGAACCTCAGAGTTGGAAGGGCTCTGGGAAGACAGAGTTTGGAATGCCGGAGCTGGAAGGGACCTTTAAGCTTACCTGGCTGGGGAATCCCTAAGCTGGGGTCCAGGGTCCCCCAAAAGGGCTGTGGATGGATTTCAGGGGGAATGAAGGTGAGTAAAACATTGCATCTTTATTTTCACTCACCTCTAGTTGAAATTTAGCATTTTCATTCGGAAAAGGGGTCCACAGATCTCACCAGACTGCCACAAAGAGATTCATGACTCAAAAAAAGTTAAGAATTCCTCACCTAATCCAATCTCATCATCTTAAAAATGGGGAAACTGAAGCCCCCCAAATGGGAAGGGACTCACTCAAAGGTCTGCGAATCTAGGGGTAACCCTGACTACCCTCCCCCCACCACAGTGACTCAAGACCATAATTGATGTTAGGAGATCTGGTCTGGGCAAGCCCCTTGATAAGTCCATTCAAAGGTGAAGCTATGTATAGGCTCTTCCCCCTTCTCACTCCTCCTCCGAGCACTCCCACCTCCACGGGGGAGTTGGAGAGGGTTGTACTATGAGATGACATCTCTCAAGTCTGGAGTTTCTCGGAAGGCATCTCTGGGTCTCTATGACTGCACGAGGCCCCTGAAAAGCCTATGGGACTCTTGTCTAAGGCAGTCAAATCAAGATGAGTCGATTGAAAACGAAAGGAGAGCCAGAGAGGCAGAAACCAAAAGCTGAGTAACAGTGAGACAGTCAGAGCCTGGGTCAGGCCAGGTATCAAGTGGGAGTTCAGATAAAGGAGCTTGTTTTTCCATTCCCCCACCCCCAAGATAGTTTAAGGGCTAGTTTTGCCGAAAAGGTCCTATATCATGACAAGGGGGTAGCCCCTGTAAGGCAGTGCAGGATGGATTTGGAGTATGGAGACACAGATTTGAATCCTGACTCTGACACTTAACCAGCTATGTGACTTCGGGCAAGTCACTTCCCTTGTGTGGGCTCCAGGTTCCTTCTAAATAAAGTGAGGGAGATAGATGGCTACAAGATCACCTGGTCCCTTCCATTTCTGACATTCAATGAATTTTATCACATATAGCATATATCCTTCACATAGCTAGGTATGACAACTTAAAGGTTCTAAAGTACTTTTATACAGCCTCTCTCATTTGAGCCTACCAACATCTTGTGAGACAAGCAGGGCAGGGGATCCATTCCCATTTTACAGATGAGAAGCCTGAGATCCCAAGAGGTGAAGTTGGCTTACCCACAATTCTACAGTGAACTAGTGGCAAAGCCAGGATCTGGAAAACTCATATGTCTTTAGCATTCTCCTCACTGCTCATAGATGACCCTTTCCACACCTGACCCACATTCCCCTCTTACCAATTACTTGGCAGCCTTCTTCCTAGAGAAAACATGTACATCCTTAATGGGTACAAACAACACAATAATAACAGATCACAAGTCTCTCCTGCCCTGTGCTTTGGAGGCAGGTGGTGTGGTGTCTAAGGGGCTGCTCTTGCTGTTTGAACCCTATCTGTAATTTTAGCTGCAAGGTCATGGATAAGTCACTTCTTCTAGATTCTAGAGTCGAGAAGCTTCCCTTTCTTAATCTGTAAAATGGGCATAATAATATTGACCTCACAGGGTTGTTTGCTTTGAGACTCTAATGAGATACGTGCAAAATGCTTAGCAACATTTAAAAACACTATCTTGATACCAGCTAATTAAGTCATGTCATTGAATATTTACTAGACATTTACTATGTGCCAGGCACAGGGGATACAAATACAAGGAAAACAAAGGTAATCCAGGTCCTCAGGGAGCTTCTATTCTAATAGGGGAAGACAATGTGCCAAAGGGAGCTAAAAAAACAGGTGGGAGGCAGAAAGACCATCAAAGCATAGTAGCTAAGTCCAGAGAGCCAGAAACAGAGCTGGGAAAGAAATGAAGGATGGCTGCTCTGGACCCTTCTTCTAAATGGAGTGCTAGGAGGAATTCACTGATGGACTTATTATTATGTAGTATTATTATGCCTCATAACAACCCTGTAAGGTAGGGCATATACCCATTTTATAGATAAGGAAATTGAGGCTCAGAGAGGTTGAGTAACTTGTCCAAGGTCACACAACTAGTAAATACCAGACCCTAAACATTCAGGTCTTCTGACTCTCAACCCAGTCCAAGCCACATATCAGTGGAAAGAGCTCTGGATTTTGAGTCCAGGGGCCTGGGTTCAAATGCTGACTCTGATATTTACTAGATGGGGGACCTGAAGCAAGTCACTTGACTTTTCTGGGGCTCAGTTTCTCATGTGAAAAGTGATGGGGTTGGATGAGATGGTCTCTAAATCTCTGATCCTAAGGACTGTCACATGGAAGGAGATTACATATGTTCTTTCTGGCCCCAAAAGGCACAGTGAGGAGCAAGAAGTGGGTAGAAATTATGGAGGCAAATTCCAGCTTGATATAAAAGAAGCTCAAAATTTCTGGTGCTATGATCCACACACACAGAGAAGTTGGGAGAAGTATGATACAGTGGAAGGAGCGCTGACTTTGGAGTCAGAGAGTCTGGGTTCAAATTCCAGCTCAGTTACTTACTACTTGTATGACTGTGAGCAAGTCACTTCCTGTGTCTTGGCCTCAGTTTCCTCATTTTTAATTTGATGGTAATGGGGGTGGCTAGGTGGCGCAGTGAATAGATCATGGGCCCTGGAGTCAGGAGGACCTGAATTCAAATTTGACCTCAGACATTTAACACAAAACTAATGGTGTGACCTTGGGCAAGTCACTTAACCCCAATTGCCCTACCCTCACCCCTCCTAAAAGCAAAAAAGAAAAGAAAAAAAAAAGAAGGATAATGGGGGCAGCTAAGTGGGAAAGTAGATAGAGCACTGGTCCCGGAGTCAGAGGACCTGAGTTCAAATCCCATATCGGACACTTGATACTTACTAGTTGTGGGAACCTGGATAAATTGTCTCACAAAATATATAAATAAATAAAATGAGGGTAGTGGATTTACTGACTTCCGTGGGGCCGTGTACCCCTAAAACTGCTGAGGGAGAGCTAAAAGGAACATCACGGAGCACTGGATTTGATCCCCACGTTTGCAAATGAGGAAACAGACCTAGAAAAGACCTGACTTGGGAAAGGTCATATACATGCTAGATGTGGCTCCAATTCCAGGGCTCTTCCCATTGGGCCACCCTACCTCCCTGCAGAGTCAACTACACACAAATCCACAAGTGTTCTTCCAAGAAAGGCTTGCTCCTACTTTGCAGCCTCTGTTCTTTCAGCCCTGGAGCTGAAAGACTTCTTTCCTGGAGGAAGGGCTTGCTGGATGACCCAAAGAACGCCTGTTTGGGGAGCCCAAAGGGCAGGGGCAATGGAGGGGGAGGAGTCCTCGGTGAGTGGGAGGTGGAAACCTCCCTGAGAGGAGCATGCCCCAGTTCCTGGGAAGTACTGACTAGGGCAAGGGGGTGTTGATGGGTTTTACCCTGTACCTTGGCCTTATGCCCAGACTGTGCTCTTCGCCTGCAGGCTGGCTCCTCCCTCCCTGGCAGTGACCCCATCCTTTGGGGGAAAGGTGGAGCTGGGCCCCATGACGTGGGCCTGGCCTGGCTAAACAGTGTGAGCAGGTCTCCCTCTCAGTCCTCCCTGGCCTTCCATCCCAGGCTGGGATTCCTCCAAAACTATGTGCCACAGGGCCACCTTGGGGGAGCCTCTCAAGCCTGGAAGCAGGTCTGGAGGTGTGTGAAGGTGGGGGCGGGGTGAAGAGGACTGGTTCTGGTAGAGGAAGAGATGATTTCAACCCTTACTGTAACAATGACTCCCCGGGAGCCTTCTCATGAACTCGGGCTGTGTTGGGGCAGGAAGGGGGCAGCTGCTGTGCTAAACATTTCCAGGATTATGTCACCAGCCCTGAACCTCATTACCCTTGAATGTCTTCCAGAGTGCACTGCTGAGGAGCTGATGGGGGAGGAGGAAGGGAAGAAAATACATCTGTTGGGTTTGTTAGAAATCCAGCACCCAGGCCGGGACTGAGGCTGAGCAGGAAACACCCTCAAATGAGTAAAAAGTGCTACCTTCAGAGCCAGTCTAGGCCTTGTCAGTCAATCAACAAACATTTATTATGTCCCAGGCCCTCTGCTAGGGGCTTGGGATGCAAAGACAAAAGTCAAACAGCCCCTGCTCTCAGGAAGCTTATCAGGGGAGACAACATATGTATATGTATATAAGTAAATTCAAACTAAATACAAAACAGATACAAAGTAACTCTGAATAGGAAAGCTGAGAAAACTGACAGAGGGAACTAGGTGATATAGGGGAGGGAATATTGAGCCTAGAATCAGGAAGACCTGAGTTCAAATTTGGCTTTAGACACTTCCTGGTCACATGACCCTGGGCAAGTCAATTAACTTCTCTCAAACTCAGTTTCCTCATCTGTGAAATGGGGATACTAATAACACCTTCCTCTCAGGGTTATTGTGAGAAGTGAAGGAGATACACCAAAGTAGAAGATTCTTAATAAGATACTTGTTCGCCTTCCCTTCTCTGTTCTCCTATACATACCTTAGGCAAGTCATTTTCCCACTCTGAGCCTCAGTTTCCCCTTCTGTAAAATGAGGGGATTGGATTCAGTGATCTCTAAGGTCCCTGCCAAGGGGCAGCTACATGGCACAGTGAAGAGTGTGGGGCCTGGAGTCAGGAAGACTCATTTTCAGGAATTCAAATCCAGCCTCAAACACTTAGTAGCTGTGTGACCCTGGGCAAGTCACTTAACCCTGTTTGCCTCAGTCTCCTCGTCTGTCAAGTGAGCCTGAGAAGGAAATGACAAACTACTCCAGCGTCTCTGCCAAGAAAACCTCAAATAGGGTCATGCAGAGTAGGGCATGACTGAAAAAAAACTACTGAACAACAGCTACCATGCCTGGCAATTCCTATTATCTCAGACGTGGAGAAATAAAAATAAAGAGGAAAAAAGTCTCTGGCCACCAACTAGCTTATGATCTACTCCTGAGGGAGGGTCTGTCATAGGCACAAATAAAGACATAAAAAGGAGTGAACTAAGTCTATTTCTTCTCCTTATTGTTCCCCTCCACGAATTCCATGCCCAGTCAAGCTGAATTACTTTCTGTTCCTAATACACCACGCATGCTCCAGGTTTTATGCCTTTGTCCTATAGAACCCTGGTGCCTGTAGGGCTGTGCCAAGACACTGGGTCTCAGATGTTCCAGCAGGGACTGGATGATCCCTTACTGAGAATGTTTTATTATTGTTGTTCCTCACTTATTACCGAAAAGGATCAATGACATCAGGAGGCTATCTTGACTCTTAATGGAAATTCAATATAAGTGAGGCAGAGCTGTGCAAAGTCATCAGCTTCACTCTCTCTTCCAAAATCATTGAAGTCCAGTGGTAGGACAAAGATCAAGATTATTAGGGATGACCCAGGGTGACCTTGCCTTTGCAGTGGGTGATCTTGGTTTTTCTGAATGAAGGTCTTTCCCAGGTCTCAGTTTGTCTGAGGCAACACCCATTCAATGACTAAGGGCTAGATTAGAATTGAGACAAAAGATGACCCATTTTTAATGTTACAGAGATATCAATCTGGGAAGAGAAAATCCTCAGAATTTTTGGTCAGAACAGAAAACAATTGGTGATTTAGGTTTAAAGGTATAGTCAAGTAATTCCGTTTAAAATACAATGGACTTTTTTAAAAGCTTGTCTTTCCAAAGCTACATTTCAAGAAATCAAAAATAAAAACTGTACAGAACAAAAAGTAAATTGTTCAGCTTTTTGAAAATAAATACTAAAATCAAATAAATAAGAAGAGTGAAAAGGAAGAGGAGGAGGAGGAAGAAAAAGAAAAGAACAAGAAGAAATAGCAGCATTTTCCAAATTCTGATGTTTTAGTGGAAAGAAAGGAAAAGAAGGATGAGGAGAAGGATGAGGAAGTAGAAGAGGAAGAGGAAGAGAAGGAGCAGGAGGACGAGGAAGAGGAGGAGGAGGAGGAGGAGAAGGAGGAAGAGGAGAAGGAGAAGAAGAAGAAGAAGAAGAAGAAGAAGAAGAAGAAGAAGAAGAAGAAGAATAAGCAGCAGCAGCATTTTCCAACTTCTGATGTTTTAGTGGCATCCATGAGATTAAATTCAATTCCCATTGTTATAACCATCAGGTAATGGTACTAGTTTCACTTCTCTCTGTATCAGTTCATGTAAATTTTTCCATGTTTCTCTGAATTCCTCCTACTTGTTATTTCCTTGGGCACAACAGCAATCTGCCATTATATTCGTATCCTGCACTTTACTCATCCATTCTCTAATGGATACACATGCACTTTGTTTCCAGCTCTTTGCTCCCACAAAAAAGTGCTGTACAAAGCACTTTCTTCACAGATACAGAGTAAGAGTATGGCTGAGAGGTTAGCACTTACTCAAGGTCACATAGCTAAGTGATGGCAGCAGAGATTGGATTAGAAATTAGGATACCTGGCTTGGAGTCCCAGCTCTGCTACTAACTAGCTAGTCAATCAGCTGATTGACCATGGGCAAATCAATCCTTCCCCTTCCTAGACTTTAGTTTCCTCTACTATAAAAGAAGAGTGTTGGATAAGCGCCTTCATTTTATAGCTAAAGAAAATGAAATTCAAAGAGGGGAAAGGGTTTAATTTAGATCACACAACTAGCCAGTGTCAGAGATAGGATTGTCAGATATGCTCAGGTGTCCTGCATCCCAATCTAGGGCCATTTTGGCTATATGTATAGTCCAAACAATGAGATTTGACACCCAGCCCCTTGCTGAGGCTCTGCACAATTCTTAAGCTTGCTGAATCATCAAAGAAAAACTCATAGTCACTAGTCTCTACTTCCCAAGTCAGAAAATGATCAAACATGTTCTAAAAAGATTTCAAACAAATTTACTTAGATAAAAAATGTTTCCATTTCACACTCTATACAACATATCTATTCTAAGAACTCCTAAAGCAGTGGTTCTCAACCTTCTTAATGCCTCGACCCTTTAATACTCATATGTTGGTGTATCTGCATGTGAGCAGACCTGCCTGGAGATGGATAGAGGAGCAGTGTCTTGGTTCCTAAGACCATCAGGAATATGTGTTTTCTAATGGTCTTAGGTGACCCCTGTGAAAGGGTCGTTCGACCCCCAAAGGGGCCGTGACTCACAGGTTAAGAACCACTATCCTAAAGCACCCTGGTTACTTTGCTTTTATGAAAATAAAAAAGCTTTTGCACAAATAAAAGCAAAGTACACAAAATAAGAAGGAAAGAACTATATCAAAGGGAAAAAAATCTTTGCAACAAACATCTCTGATAAAAGTCTGACATCAAAAATCTATAAAGATTTAACACAAAGCCAAGAGTTAGATTCTTTCTCTCAATTACTGGATAAAGTGATTAAAAAGGTATGACTGGGGCAGCTAGGTGGCACAATGAACCTTATTGGGATTCTATTTTGCACCTTTGACGTGACTTTGATGATGAAGCTCATGAGTGGGCCCTGTACCCCCTACCTTGGGCGTGGTCCTTAAAAGGGATCTATCTATACACAGTATAGATAGCACACCAGCCCTGGAATCAGGAAGACCTCAGTTCAAATATGGCATCAGACATGTAACACTTACTAGCCGTATGACCTTGGGGAAGTCACTTAACCCCAATTGCCCTGCCCTCCCCCCTCCAAAAAAGCAAAAAAAAAAAAAATAATTTTTTAAAAAGGATATGACTAAGCAGGTCTTGAAAGAAGGACAAATTACCAAGAATTACATCAGCAATTACAATGAATTATCAATAATCAATAAGTTCAAAAGTGCTCAAACTGCAATAATCAGAGAAATGCAATAACCAATTCTAAGATACATCCTTATACTCATCCATTAGGCAAAGATATTAAAAAATGAGAGAATTCAGGGGTGGTAAGACTATAGAAATACGGGCATGATTTCACACTACTGATGAAATGGTGCAGCATTTTGAGAAAGCAATATGGAATTATGCCATAAAAGCTATAAAAACTTATTCTTATCTTTTGACCTTTGTATTCTTATGGTGGGGACTATACAAGGAAGTGACTGCCAGTAGGAAATGATCTCTATATACACAGACCCATTCCTGGCAGAAAAGTTCTGATTGAAAAAAATCTAGAGACAAACTTTGTGTCCAAATATTGAGGAATACCTGAATAAGCTGTGGTTTTTGAATACAGCAGAAAATGATGACATATTGCCTAAGAAATTACTAGTGTGAAAAAGAAGCAAGAGGAAGACTTATATGAAGTAATAAAAAATGAACAAAACAGAACTGTAAGAACCATGTACCCTCTGAGCTGATTGTTTACAACTATGTAAACAGAGATAATAACAGCAATATAACTCTGAGAAATACACAGAAAGGAAATTTAGAAAGGGGCACTGGAAAAAGCAAAAATGATTTTATTATTACTTTGTCAAAATTAATTCACACATTTGGCAGTGGGGCTCGGGGTTTAGTTTAAGTGGTTTTTTTTTTTTTCTAAGCAATCTGCTAAGGTGATAGTTCTATACGGAATCATTTACAAATACTTTTTGTTACTATAATTTTTATTGTTTTCTGTTCTTTTGTTCTTTATTGTATATTTGAATTGTACTTGTAGATGGAAGCTATAACAAAATTTATTATTGTAGCTGGTGTGTCTGAGCATGCCCCTCTTCCTTTTCTTGTCTCCCAAAGAAGGTATGAAACAAGACCAATTTTTGAACAAGCCATGAAACAGCTTCACCTGGCACCAGTTATCCAGGCAGCTCATCTGTCTCTCTTTTTTCTGGCATTTGGTATAAATTTTGGTATGAACCTTATTGGGATTCTATTTTGCACCTTTGACGTGACTTTGATGATGAAGCTCATGAGTGGGCCCTGTACCCCCTACCTTGGGCGTGGTCCTTAAAAGGGATCTATCTATACACAGTATAGAGGCTGGAAAGATATCCAGAGAGGAAAGTGACTGCAAATGGATTCAGATTGGTCTCTATTTCCTAGAGAGAGACTCTTCCAGGGAACCATGTAAGCCTTTGTGTGACTAAGGAAGTATATAACAGAAGCAGCCACAACAATTTACATAGTGCTTTAAGGTATACACCAATATCATCTCATTTAGTACTCACAACTCTCCTGGGAGGTAAGCACTACTATTATTACCACTTTGCAGATGAAGAAAATGATACAGACAGGTTACATGACTTGCCTAGGGTCACACAGCCAGTATCTGAGGTCAAATTTGAACTCAGGTCTTCCTGCCTCCAGGGCCAGTGCTCCATCCACTGGCCACAAGGGAGACAGGGATTCTGGACAGAAGAGGAATTCCTGGATCAAGCAGAGGAGTTTCTGGATAAAGTCAAGGATTTGAATCAAGCTGGAAATGGAGAGAGGCAAAATAAAGGTACAGCTTCTTTGACAAGAAAGGGCAGACCCAGACCTTGCCTGGTATAGTGCATCATGCAAACGGTGCAGATACAGAGGGAAAAAAGCTAGCCCTTGACTGACTCTGACTTCTTTCCCTAGTGAGGGTAATAGAGTAAGTTTGGAGTCACTGTGGGAAGCCAAGTTCTTTTTCCCCAAAGGTGGTGTTTCTGTGTCTACTAACCCCAAGTTTCTTTGATTTGTGGGGAAGAGGGAGGGGAGTCATGTACAGAATATTGTAAGTCTGAAAGATCATTTATGTTTCTTAGGAAGTCCATTAGAGAGGTAAGATTTGTTTGGATGATTTATAAGCTCTGGTGAAAACGTTATCTATTTTCTGTAGGGTTGAATCAGATTTGTCCTATGGTCAATGCTCTGTTTGCATAAGTGTTTGCTTGGGAGATGAGGGACCGTAGAAATATAGCTTTACAGGTAGAAGGGATATTAGAGACCAGCTAGGACAATCATTCAATTTACAAATGAGGAAACTGAGGACCAGAGAGGATACTTTTCTTTTTCTTTCTTTTTTTAGACAACTAGACATGAGGCAATTTCTGAGGTTTCTGAGAAAGAGAAAACCCAGAGTAAGAACATGAGCTGAAATGAAAGATTATTGTGAGAAATTCTCATTATTAAGCCCAGCATGTGTAAGCTCAGAGTCAGTTCTGAGTCATGGCTTATATATGGTTTTCAATGTATACACACATGTATGTATGTATAAGTATGTGGGCATGTGTGTATATACCCATATATATTTTATGCATACACATTTATGATTTTAGTATATATTTTATATATGTATTTATGTATATACAAGTTATCTTTATTTTTATTTTGCTTCATTTCATTTTATATTTATAATAGTTCTGTGTTATAGATAAATAAATCATTGTTTCCATTACAGGTCAAATGTGAAGTGATTTGTTTTCAATCACAGAATTAGTATGTGACCCAGAACCAGAATAGAGACTCAGATTCAAGTCTTGGGTCTCCCACCCCAGGGGGCTGATGCTGTGGTTTCAGGGACTGCAGTCCTTTCCAGGATAAACATCACCAGTTTCTTCAGCTACCAGTTCCCTTGTTTGCTGTCCTTTGGACATACTCTAACTCATGCCTCCTAAAATGTGATCCTAGTATTAAGAATAACTCTATCAAACTGTGCATACCCTTTGATCTAGCAATAGCACTGGGAAGTCTGTATCCCAAATAGAAATTAGGAAAGGATGAGACTTGGTGTACCTGGGTTACAGTTATGTTATAAATGATCTGAATGGCTAATACTAGCCATGGAAGGCCAGTGGTAGGAGAGGGCATAATCAGGAATGTGATAGTAGGTGAAGATGGGGTATAGTTATGTTGGAGAAAAGCCCATTATTGACTATCTTTGGGAAGGGTGAGAGGAGATTTTCCCTCCCCCGGTAGATTAAACTCATCCCTTGGTATTTTTATACATAGGCCCCTGGAGATACACAGCCTCAGCTTTTTAAAAATTTTCATTCATTTATTTTTAGCTCTAAGACTAAAGGGAAGGAAAAGAAAAGGTAGGTGACAGTTGAACCCTAAGACAGACATAAGAAAAGGTTAGGAGAGGATAGGGCTCGAGGGTCAGAGAAAGGACAGAGTCAGAAATCTAAAAATACACCCACTTTTTATAAGAAACCTTTTTACAACATCCCCCCACCAACATGTGCCCCCTACACCAATGATAAGGTTTCCTTGGATGCCTGCAGGAAGTGAATGACCTCAAATGTCATCAGTGTCAAACCAGTTGTGAACCTGGAAATTGTAAGTGGTTGTGAAAGTCTGTTGAAAGAGGAAAGGGGTTTTTGTAAAGACACTTTCAAACAGGAGGGGGATGGGAAGCTAGAGACTGAAGGAAGTAGTGTCAGAGAAGTACATGGGAGATGGTGCCTGGGGGTACCTGGGCTCAGGAAGATAGGAAAGCTGAATTTAAAGCCCTGTTTTGTCATTATCTTACTGTGAGATTTTATTAAGTCACTTTCTACCCCAACTCAATCCCCTTGGTTTCTGTGCCTTTCTGTGCAAAATTAGGCTGCATGAACCAAAGACTAGAATTTGGGTCTTATTTTTCTTTTTTTTCTCCATTCTCTCTCTCTCTCTCTCTCTCTCTCTCTCTCTCTCTCTCTCTCTCTCTCTCTCTCTCTCTCTCTCTCTCTCTCTCTCTCTCTCTCTCTCTCTCTCTCTCTCT
>CM053592.1:142600447-142619841 GCA_028646515.1 Pseudochirops corinnae
AGGAGTAACAGAAAATCAAGGCAGTTTTGAAAGTAATATGTTGATTTGTCATGGGCTCAAAAAGAAAAGGAAACTGCATATAACAGATTCACAGTTTCATGTTCAACCTTTTCTTTCTGTTCTACTATGTATTTGGAAGTGGTCATTTGAATTGATGTTTAAATCAGAATAAACAAAACTAGGGAGAGCAAAGAAGCCTAGCGTCCATCTCAGCTCATCCTGAGGGAAGCAATGTCCCTGCTCTCTGGAGTAGTATGTTTTGGCTGCCATATTTTACAAAGGATATTGATGAACTAGAATGAAATCGGAAGAGAGCAACCAGGCTGACAAAGAGATTGGAGACTATGCTATACAACAATCATGAAGGGGTCAATCCAATCTAATTCAAACAACTTTTATTAAGTGCCTACTAGATTTATACCACTGTCCAAGGTACTGAGGATTAAAAAAAAAACACACACAAAAACACAAAAACCCCAAACCCCAAACCACCACCACCAATAACAACAGCCAGGAAAAAAAAAACCCTCCTATTTTTAGGAAGTTTACCTTATTTAGCCTAAAGAAGAAAAGGCTTAAGAAATAATCAGTTTGAAGATAGCTCAATACACCAACTGCTTTAGTGGCTCCATAAAATCACTGATGTGAGATTATCTGTCCATCTATCTATCTATCTATCTATCTATCTGTCTGTCTGTCTGTCTGTCTGTCTGCTGTCTGTCTATCTATCTGTCTGTCTTTCTGTCTGTCTGTCTGCCTATCTATGTGTCCTTCCAATATGCTGTGTGTGGGCTTCCCTCAAGTTCTCAGAACATGGAATGCATGCCAATAAGGCACAAATCCTGTCTTCCTCACTCTCATTACAGGCAACCTTCCCATCTCCTTATTTGTTCCAACAAATCTTTAATGACATCCTGCTTGTCCTGTGGAAGGCCTTGTTTGTATTGTGTTCTAGCCTATTCACCGCCATCTTGGCATCTCTCTATTGTCCTCTGAATGATGATCAACTTCAACTTTTTGGAGATCATAGTTTCCATCACTTCTAGACCTATAATATCATCAGAAGAATATCACTGGTTTAAAAACTTTTTTTTAAAAAGATGCTTCAGAGATAAACTTGGGATCCTTAAAAGAATCTTGCAATTTTCAAAGGTAATCAATTCCACTTTCCTCTTCCTGTTCAATTCTTGTCCATTTGCAGTCTCTGTTGCAGCAAGTAAAGAGAGAGCTGGCCATTAAGACTCAGTTTTGTCCCACATCTGAAACAAAAGCTGTGTGAGGCTGGGCAAATCACTTCTTTTGTTTTCCTACATAAGTAATAACTTCATTGCAACTTGATGTACTGAAATGCAAAAACAGTTTTAGCAACAAGATACAAAAAGTATCTGAACATTAATATCAGCTGGTTAAAAAAAGATGCTGGTCAGTTTGATGCAAATGTTTATACATATATTATGAATTTTCTAAGTTATATCCACCTCAGTGCTGGTCTTTACATCATCATAATGATCTATTCATTTCCAAAACAGGACTCATTTAAGTTAAGCCTTCATTCTAAACACTGAATATAGAATGAACTGGACTGCTATGCGTGATGATGAAGTCAAACATCTGAAGAATTCCCACAAATTCCCTTTCAAATGTGAAGTCCATTTACTGCAAACAGAAAATAAATGATGAGTCTAATTCAATTCAGCAAACATTTATTAAGTACCTACTATGTGCAAAGCATCAGTTAAATTAGTTTAATCTTGATAGTTTATAGGAAGCTCTGTGTGTGTGTGTGTGTGTGTGTGTGTGTGTGTGTGAATCTCTTAAATTCTAAATGCTCTAGGCAAGTCTCTAAAACAAAACGTTTCTGAGAAGATGCTGAACAGCCTGAAAAATGATTAAGGATATCAAAGTGCTTTTGTTTATGTGGGTTATAGCTACCAATATTTACCCTATTAGAAATCAAAACGGATAACATTTTTTGAGGGGAGGCAATCAGGGTTAAGAGACTTGCCCACGGTCACACAGCTAGTAAGTGTCAAGTATCTGAGGTTGTATTTGAACTCAGATCCTCCTGTCTCCAGGGCTCATGCTCTATCTACTCTGCTACCTAGCTGCCCCCCCCCAAAAAAACATTTTAAAATATGTGATTATTAATTCGTTAAAATAACAATAAATAACATTTTTGTGGAAAAAAAAACCACCTCTATTTTCAAAACAAAAAACATTAGTGAGAAGAGCTTTACATATTTTTGAAAATCTCTTTAATTTAGTCAGGAGACAGCTAGATTTTCAAATGTGTTTCTGTATTCATTCTGTTGCAATATGCTGTTTTTGTGGAAGTATATGAAGAAAATCTGGCCTCACACAGATATATGTGTATGCAGAGCACTGGATCTGAAGTCGGGAAGATCTGGGTTCAAATTTAACCTCACACATTCACTGGCTGTGTGACCCTGGGCAAATCATTCAACCTTTCAGCCTTAGATTCATTGTGAAATAAGGACAATAATAGTAATGGTCTCTCAGAGTTGTCACAAGGATAAAATGATACAATATTCATAAAGCACTTTGCAGACCTTAAAGCTCTATACAAATGCTAGCTACTGTTATAAAAAGGAACATTAAATATTAGAATTATTAAAAAGGAGCTTCTTTAAAATAGGCAATTAAAATAAATTTAATATTTATTATGAAAATGGTTTGACCTCTTGGACTCCCTGAAAGTGTTTCAGGAACCATCAGGAGCTCACAGACAACATTTGGAGAATTGCTAATCTAGACAAAAAAAAAATCTTTATTCTGCGTGGATCGTTAGATCAGACTCTTTAGAGTGCATGCCAATCTCATTGAGGAGACTTTGCAAACGGCTGGGCCTCGATGCATCTAATAGATTGTCCTCAAACAGGTGGGTCAGTCAGACCTCAGCATCGAGGAGGAATTCCTCTTCAACTTAGACACTTGTGTCAGATTTCCTCCAATAAAATGGTGGTGAACTCCATTGATGATCTCCATTGTTACTTCTTTCAAGGAATCTTATATAATGTTGACATATGCATGGGAGATGTCTTATGGGAGGAAAGCCTTTAATATTCCTTTTTGTTCTACCAAATCAAATACTTTTTTATAGTTAAAAAACACATTGGATTCTTCTCTTCTCTAAGTCTTTTGGCCAATTGTATAATGGTAAATATGGAATAGACTGGAGGCTATCTTTTATGGAAGCCTGCCTGTTCTCTTTGAATACCCTCATAAAGGATACTTCTGGACATATTTGTTATTCATAATTTCCTTTTTCATAAAACCAGAATGATTCAGTACATTAAGAAATTAATCCATTTATGGAATATCTGAGCTTGGAAAGACCTTAGCGATCATCTTAATCTGCCTCTTAATCTCTATAGCTTTCTTCTTCAGACTTGGTCCTGATACCTGACTATTTCTGAAAGTTAAATACTTCCCCTATAAAGCGGGGTATTTCAGACGTGGGACAAAACTGAGTCTTAATGGCCAACTCTCTCTTTACTTGCTGCAACAGAGACTGCAAATGGACAAGAATTGAACAGGAAGAGGAAAGTGGAATTGATTACTTTTGGAAACTGCAAGATTCTTTTAAGGATCCCAAAAATCCTTTATCCCCGATAAAGGATTCGGGCGAGGGGAGGGGGAGAGAGAGGTGAGGGGAAAGGAGAGCTAAAGAGTCTGATGATCTGAAGGTCATTCCGAAAGACGAAGCCCCAGGAAAATTCTCAGAAATGGGGGCATTGTTGGGAATAAGGATTCAGTTTTCCAAGCTAAGAGGCTACTGTGCTAGTGTGGGAAGCCCGTTGGACTTGGAATTGGAAGAGTGTGATTTGAGGGCCAGGTATGTTGCTAACTTGATATGTGACTTTGGGCCTTTTCCCAGTAAACCACCATGGTATGACACGCCACCCACATCCTTTCCCATTCAGGGTACTCCTAACCAGGAGACAAATTCTGTCTTCAAAGAACTAGTTCTCAATTGGTTGTGAAATAAGTAGGATTAGACTCAATGATCTCTGAGGGCCCTTCTAGCTCCCTTCTAATTCTGACCTTCCGTGTTCTCAAGTCCCTTCCACATTCTAATATTCTATGACTCTAACTCTATAATTTAACTCTGAATAACAATTATAGCTCATCTTTGTAGGGGTTTAACATTTATAAAGTGCTTTGTTCTGAAAGAGGCAAAGTTTGTCCCTATGATTAAGTTCTACTTGTGAAATCATCTCATCATCTAATAGTCATAGGATCATAGGATTAAAAATGGGGAAGAATTTGGAGATTGTCTACTCCAACTCTGCCTTTCCAATTAAGCAACAGACCGAGAGAGGAGAAATGATTGGTCCAAGGCCACGGGGAATGTTGGTGAAAGTGGAGGAACTGGAATTCATGTCTTCAGATTCCTCTTCCTGGAATGTGTTTTTCTCTTGTTTTGTAGTGAGTGGAAGAAGAAGAATGGTGGTGGTGGTATAAGCTTTTGACTTTCCCTACAGATATGTCAAACCAATTAAGAACTGGTTCTTTGAGGTCAAAGTTGTTTCCTGGTTAAGGGTGTCCTAATTGTGAGCAATGTGGGGAGGCTAATTAGTCCAATGGACACAGGACTGACCCTGGAGGCAGGAGGATCTGAAGTTCAAATTTGACCAGAGACACTTACTAGCTGTGTGACCCTGGGCAAGTCACCTATCCCTGACTACCTCCAGAAAACCAAGACCAAAACAAACTAAATTGTAAGAAATGTGTTTGAAGTGCCACTCCCTTTGTGTTACAGTGGAAAGAACATGAGATTAGGAATTGGAGGTCTCTAGTTCAAATCCTTCCTCTTTTATTTACTACCTCCATAATCTGGAACAAGTCACTTCATTTTGGGGGGCCTTGGTAATCTGAAAATTAGGGCGTGGCCTTTAAGATCTCTTTTTGCATTAAATATATGATTCTATGGTCTTTTGCAGAGTCTGAGCAGAATTCTGGAGCCCTGCCATAAGAGACTTCAAAATGAGTCAGCTCAGGTTAGAAATGATGGGAAATTATGTCAAAAATAAATCAGTTTTTATAAATGTTCTTAACTGCTCCCCCCTCCATGTACAGTTTCTCCTCCTGCTGTGAAATCTGGCCTTTCTCTTTGTGTTCCATGCCTGAGTTATTATTCCTTTGATTATATCAGGTAAATGGGTTATTTTTCAGACTCTCACCATCTACTTCTCCTATCTCCAGAGAAAAAAGTATGGACCCTTTCTCCAGCCCTTCCCAACTATCATAACTGATGCTCCATGTTCTCATATAGTAGCAGTATGGGCCTGATGGCTGGGCTGATGTTTGAGGGAAGAAGGATTCACCAGCAGATTGGCTAAAGGGTGATGAATTTTTCAATTGTAGGAACCCTCTGAGTCCATGAGCTAAGTAACAGGGGGAAATGGGGGGCAGTGGGGATGTCATAGTAAGCATTGGTGGGAGGAGCACCACACCAGAGAAATTAGAGATTAGTAAAGAAATGAAAGAAAGAACATCCATCTCTTGGGGTACTAATTTGTTCATTCAGCTCCTCTGTACTGCTTGCCCCAAATATGCCATATTTATTCCTTTTGAACATGTTCCTGGTTCCCACAAAGCCTTACCTTCTCATACGTGCAGAAAACTTGGTGTTCAGCTGTTTTTCCAGTTGTGTCCAATCCCGTTTGAGGTTTACTTGGCAAAGATACTGGAGTGGTTTAGCATTTCCTTCTCCAACTCATTTTACAGATGAGGAAACTGAAGTAAACAGGGTTGAATGACTTGCCCAGGGTCACACAGTTAAGAAGTCTCTGAGATCAGATTTGAACTCAGAAAGATGAGTTTTTCCGACTCCGGGCCCAGCTACCTGACTCCAGGACTCTATTGACTGCATTACCTAGCTGCCCACATGCAGGATATATTCACAAGCTTATTCTCCTTAATCAGACATGCTTACTACCCCAACCCTCCCTAAGCTAATTCCTGCTCTCTGCCTGAGTGATCTCTGTGGTTCTCCTTTCTCTTTTACAGTCTCTTTTACGTCTAATCCTATGATTCTATCATCCCCTGTGAAACACTGTCTGCTATATTATTGTTTAGATTTTGATGATTTAGAAGGAGTGTAAATAGTAATTGTTTTCTGTTCTAGAAAGAAACTTTGAAGGTCTTCCCCTTCTAAAATGATATTTTTGTGATGGTAAATTAGGCCATCTTTCGTCTCAGTTCTTACCTAGTCCTTAGTCATTAAGCGGGCATTGCCTCAAACAAATTGAGGCCTGGGAAAGTCCTTCATTTGGAAAGGCCAAGGCCACCCACTGCATCCTAAGCTATGGCCAGTCATCTTGACTTTTGTCTAGCCAGCGGACTTTGATGACTCTGAAGGAGATTTTGTGCAGCCCTGACTCACTCAGTGACATCATTGGTCTTCCTGGGAACAAAGGATGAACAATAACAACATGCCCCTTCTCAGCTCTCTGATGAAAGGAATTTTCTAACCTATAGGCAGTTACCCTGCCCATAAGCAACTCCTAGGACCCCAGGCTTGTGCTCTGGGCCAAGGCCAGCTTGAAACTTGTTTCTAATAGGTATCTAACATGATGTGGAGAGGCAACATGGTGCATCGCCAGGACCCAGAGCCTGAAGATCTGGCTTGGAGTCTTGGCTCCTTCTCTAGAAGCCTCCATTTCTCCTTTTAAAAAAATGTGATAATACCAACTTCACAGAATAGTGGGGGGGGGGGGACAGAAATGTGAGATTTTTATCATTTGAGGTATAAGTAAGAAAACCCCATCAGTCTTCTCCAATGGCCTGTCATCAATGCCTAAAAGCACTTAGAGTGCCATTGCTTTGAATTCAGCTTTGCTCTATTCAAGCTCTCTCAGTCTCTCTCTCTCTCTCTGTCTCTGTCTCTGTCTCTTTCCCCCACCCTCTCTGTCTCTGTCTCTTCTCTCTCCCTTCCTCCTTTCTCTCTCTTCCCTCCTCCTCCTCCTTGCGCTCCTCCTCCTCCTTCTTTCTCTCTCTCTCTCCCACCCTTTCTGTCTTTCTCTGTTCTCCCTCCCTCTGTCTCCCTTCCTCCTTTCTCTCTCTTCCCCCCCTCCTTCTCCTCCTCCTCCTTCTCTCTCTCTCTCTCTCCTTCTCCTCCTCCTCCTCCTCTTTATATGCTGAAATCTCTTGATATGCTGAAAAATCTAATGTCTATGACTTAATGAACTATGTTCTAAATGTACTCTATCTTTGGCTTTCATTCTATAATCTAACATTCCATGAATCAAGATTCCTTCTTGCTTTGACATTTTAAGTTCTATGTTTCCAAAAGTCTGTTCTTTAAACTCAAATATTTCATAATTCTGAGTCTACAAATGAAAGTCTCTGTGCTTGTGAAGGGAAATGCCAGATGGGGAAGATATTTTGGGGAGGATGAAAAGACCTTCAAAAAGGGACCCTTGAGTTTACGCCCTATGGGTCCTATGGGATGCCTTCACTAACTATATGCTTTATGAACATGCACCAAACGTTTACTCAACCTTTAATAACAAGACGCCTGATAAAATTGAAACTAACAGCAGTGACCCAGGACTAAAACAAAGCCTTCTCTAGTCTGATCATCTCCTAAGGTCTTTTGAAAAGTACAGATTGAGGGGTAACTAGGTGGCACAGTGGCTAGAGTGCCAGACCTGGTGTCAGGAAGACTTGAGTTCAAATGCAGCCTCAGACATGTACTAGCTGTGTGACCCTGAGCAAGTCACTTAACCCTGTTTGCCTCAGTTTCCTTATCTGTAAAGTAAGCTGAGGAGAAAATTGCAAACTACTCCAGTATCTTTGCCAAGAAAATCCCAAAGGGGTCATGAAGAGTCAGGTGTGACCAAAATGATTTAATAAATCCCGAAGGAAAATGACAGATGCCAGAGGGGCTGTGGGAAAATAGGAACTTTTTAATGCATTGGTGGTGGAGCTGTAGTCCAGTCATTCTGGAAAGCAATTTGGAACTATGTCCCACCCCCTACCCTCTAAGCTATTACATGGAACATGCCCTTTGACCCAGTAACACCACTGCTAAATCTATACTCCAAAGAGAGCAGGGAAAGAGCAAAAGAACCCCTATGAACAAAAATATTTATAGCAGCTGTAATTGTGATGGCAGAGAACTGGAAACTGATGGTATGCCCATCATTTGGGGGAACAGATAAAAAAATTAAAGTATATAAATGTGATGAAATACTATTGTGTCATTAAAAAATGAAGGGGATGGGTTTTTTAGAGAAATCTGGGAAGACTTGTACGAACTGATAAAGTAAGCGGAATCACCAGAACAATTTGTACTCTAACAAAAATAATGCAAAGACAAACACTTGGAAAGACTTCCTCTTCCAGGACCAAACTTGGTCACTATAATTGTACTGTATTCAGTTTCATTTTCTTAGACAATTATTAAGTCTGGAAGAAATCTTAGAGATCATTTAATCCAATGGGAATTATATGTTAACACAGAGTCCATAGACCCCTGCTGAATTTGTGGATAGATTTCATGGGGTTCCATGGATTTGTATGGGAAAAAAAATTACATTTTTATTTTGATAGAAATTGTTTCTTCTATAATTCTATGTCTTTTATTTTATGCACTTGAAAACATTATTCTGGGGTGGCTAGGTGGTACAGTGAATAAAGCACTGGCCCTGGAGTCAGGAGAACCTGAGTTCAAATCTGGCCTCACACACTTAACACTAACCATGTGACCTTAAGCAAGTCACTTAAACCCAATTGCCCTGCCTTCCCCCCTCCAAAAATAAAACAAACAAACAAACAAAAACCAAAAAAAGCCCATTATTCTGAGAATAGGTCCATAGGCTTTGCCAGCCAGTGGGGTCCATGACATAATAAAAGGTTAAGAACCCCTGATCCAGCCCATTTCCCTCATTTTACAGAGGAGAAAACTGAAGTGACTTACTCTAGGTAACACAACCAGCTAAAAGGCAAAACTAGGATTAGCACTAAGTCCTTAGACTCCCTGTTCAGTGTTCTTTCTACAGACCATGTTGGCCCCTTATTGATGACTTTGGCCCTCTAGATGTAAAAAATTTAGGTCAAGAAATGAGTGCCAAAGGTTAAACCCAAATTTAGTTTTGTTATAGGCCTGAGATAGCAATTCACACTGCCTGCTCTTCAAATGTCAGATTAGCCTCTATATGATATAGGGACCAGGGGCTGGCTGGAATTCTGCAGGATTCTGAAGCCTCGGAAATTCCCTGTACTCCTAATACAGATTCTGGGAAGATGGGGGAGGCATGGATCCAGCTGGCCTCCTGGTCACACACTTCTACATCATTCAAAAAATTCCTAGAGGGTCATGGCCCTCAACTACAAGGAGAAAGGGTTTTGATGTTGAAAACATTCTTAATGGAAAACTGTCAGTTCCAGGATGAAGCAGAGATCTGGGAAGGTTAAGGTTTAGAAGGGGGGAAGAGAGAAGGGCTCTTACTGTCAGAAAGGAAAAATGCCAAGCTCTGTACTTTCAATCAATCACTAAGCACCTATTAAGCACTTAGTGTATGCCAGGCACTGTGCTAAGCACTGGGGACATGAAGAATAATATGAGTCCTTGCCTTCAGGGAGCTTGTAGTCTAAGTTGAAAAATAATATGTAAGTAAATAGTTTCATGCGTATATGTACATACAAGATACGTAGAAGGTAAACAGGAGGTAACTCTTAAGGGATGAGAATTAGGATTCCCAGAATGAGAGTACAGGTGTCATTACCTTCCAGAATGATGGGGGATTTGGGAGATTTGAGCCTTGTGGAATTTTCAGTTCAAACATAATTTCTCCATTTCATCCACTTAGAGCTAAATGACCTGAGTTCTAGTCCCAGTTCTATCATTTATTTACCATACCTTGCCCAAGAGAGTCCCTTCAACTCTTCAGGGCTCAGTTTCTCAAATTCATAAAATGAGGGAATTGAATTTTTTCTTGTTCAGTTATTTCAGTTGTGTTTGACTCTATGACCCCATTTAGGGTTTTCTTGGCAAAGATACTGAAGTGGTTTGCCAGTTCCTTCTCCAATTCACTTTACAGAGGAGGAAACTGAGGCAAACAGGATTAAGTGACTTGCCCAGGGTCACACAGCTAGTAAGTGTCTGAGGCTGGATTTGAACTCAGGAAAATGAGTATTCCTGACTCCAGGCCCAGTGCTCTGTGCACTATGGGACCCCCTAGCCGCCTTAGAAGATTAAATTAGATGATCACTAAGATTCCTTCCATCTTGGATATGGCTGGTTTAACATTCTATGAGCTCTTTATGTTTAAACAGTCTCTTATGTCCTAAGTTCTTTTTCATGTCTAAAATTCTGTTGTACTCCATTCCTTTTTTTTTTGGAGGGAGGGAAGGCAAGGCAATTGGGGTTAAGTGACTTGCTCAAGGTCACACAGCTAGTAAGTGTGTCAAGTGGCTGAGGCCGGATTTGAATTCAGGTCCTCCTGACTCCAGGGCTGGTGATGTATTCACTGCATCACCTAACTGCCCCTACTCCATTCTTTAACAGTACCAGACTCTATCTATAATCAAAGCACATTTGGGTCCTGAAGGATATGCCAGTCCTGATGTTCTCTTGTTATTTAGTGTGTATAAGATGGGTCTCTGGTTTCAAGCTTTTCTGAATTCAGGGACAATGTGTCCCCTATAGCACTTGGTCTGGCCTAAGTATGCAAAGATGACCCACAAACACCAGATCCCTCCACTCAAAGGATTTTTCCTCCAGCCCTCAAGGAGACAAACTTTCCCCATTAAAAGACAATTACCAATAGTTTATTAAACTTGACAAGGCACTGTAAAATTGTCATTGGTGCATTTTGTTTTATGTCATGGCAATTCCTATGTATATTGGTCCCCTTTCCATACCTCCCTTGTAATAAGGTATAACCCTTTGACTTCCAAGCTCTTGTCCAGAGAGGGTTGCCTTAGAGTATCAGGGTCTAGAAATGAACTGTCCCAGACTTCACCAGTTTAGCAATCTTTTAAAACTTGGTATTGGGTCTTGGGGGAAAGAGGAAACCAGAACATCTTCCATCTTGTACAGCATGTGGGAAGAAGAGTGGCAGGCAGGGTTGAGTATGTGCGACAGATTTCTGGTTCCCAGTTCTCGTGCCTCTCTTCTTCGGAGAGACCAGTGTGTGGTATGAGAGTGTGGTGTGCTTCAGTTGCAAGAT
This sequence comes from Pseudochirops corinnae, assembly GCA_028646515.1. NCBI lineage: Eukaryota > Metazoa > Chordata > Mammalia > Diprotodontia > Pseudocheiridae > Pseudochirops > Pseudochirops corinnae. Next base: position 142,611,649 of record CM053592.1, read on the forward strand.
GGTGATAATGGGGACTGACAGGAGCCTTTCTACCAGCTTCCTGCAAAAGGAGAGGAAGAGATAGGAGGGAAGATCTAAGTCTGTCCCTTGGCCAGTATTTACTCCCTAACTGTGCCCTCTTCCACTTTGTGTGTGCCCATGTGTCTGATTTAAAAAAAAAAATGATCGAGGAGAGACATATTCTGTGTGATTAATGCTGGTGAACACAGAGGTTTGGGGAGAGGTCTTGACCCCTTTAAGGAGATAAGAGACATCATCCTCTTTTAGTACAAGTTGAGGCACTGGAAAGGGCTGATACACTTTCAGTCTGGAATTCACATAAGCAAGACAGATGTAAGAAAGTCATAGAAATTTGTGACAGAAAACGCTATCCACATCCAGAGAAAGAACTGTGGAATCTGAATGCAGATCAAAGTATACTGTTTTCACTTTAAAAATTTTTTTCCTTTCTCATTGTTTCCCCCTTTTGTTCCGATTCTTCTTTCACAACATGACTAATGTGGAAATATGTTTAACATGATTGCACATGTATAACCTACATCAGATTACTTGCTGTCTTGGGGAGGGAAAAAAATTTGGAACTCAAAATGTTACAAAAATGAATGTTGGAAACTATCTTTACGTGTAATTTGGAAAAAAAAATACTATTAAGTACAAAAAAAGTCATAGAAAAATGTTAATCATGCAGATTAAACTTAAAAGTATATCATGTTATTTTTTTTTCTGGAAAGACAGTTGTTAAACATTTATCAACACATGGTAGCAACTATTTCAAAAGAAACATAGTTAACTAAATAAAAGATTGTGTGACCACATATGGAACATTCTATCTTCCTAGTTCCCCATCTTTCTGCCAAGAGGAGAGATGTATATTAAATTATCTTTTCTCCAGGATCATTCATTTTTTTTATTTTTTTCTACTCATTCTGAATTTGCTTTCCACTTAGTGATCGTTTCTTTCCCATTGTTATAATCAGCAGGCAATGGTACTAGTTCCACTTCTCTCTGTATCAGTTCCTGTAAATTTTTCCATGTTTCTCTGAATTCCTTCTACTTCTCATTTCAGTACCAACAGCAATCTGGCATTATATTCATATCCTGCACTTTACTCATCCATTCTGCAATGTACACACATTTACTCTGTTTCCAGCTCTTTGCTCCCACAAAAAAAGTGCTGTACAAAGCACTTTCTTCACAGATACAGTGTAAGAAGATGGCTGAGAGGTTAGCACTTACTCAAGGTCACATAGCTAAGTGATGGCAGCAGAGATTAGATTAGAAATTAAGAGACCTGGCTTGGAGTCCCAGCTCTGCTACTAACTAGCTGACTGACCGTGGGCAAATCAGTCATTCACCTTCCTAGGTTTTAATTTCCTCTACTATAAAAGAAGAATATTGGATGAGTACTTTCATATAGCTAAAGAAAATGAAATTCAAAGAGGTAAAAGGGTTTAATTTAGGTCACACAACTAGCCAATGTCAGAAATGGGACTAATGCTCAAGTGTCCTGGCTCCCAATCTAGGGCCATTTTGGCTATATGTATAGTCCAAACAATGAAATTTGGCATTAAGCCCCTTGCTGAGGCTCTGCACAACTCTTAAGCTTGTTGAATCATCAAAGAAAGACTCATAGTCCCTAGCCTCTACTTCTCAAGTCAGGAAAATGATCAAACACATTCTTAAAAGATTTTAAACAAAATTGCTTAGATAAAAAATGTTTCCATGTATGCCTTGTCACTCTCTATACAACATATCTACTTTCAGAACTCCCAAAGCATTCTGGTTAACTTAGTTCTATAAAAATTTTAAAAAGAAGCTTTTGCATAAATAAAAGCAAAGTACACAGAATGAGAAGGAAAGAACTATACCAAGGGGGGAAATAAACCTTTGCAATAAACATATCTGATAAAAGAGACATATAAATGTATAAAGAAGTTTTAATATTTACATTCACAATGTTTCTTCTTTTCTTATTGTGTATTTAAGTTTTAAATAAATAAATTAAATTATTTTTTAAAAGATCTATATAGAATTAACACAAACTCAAGAACCAGATTCTTTCAGTCACTGGATAATTAAAAGTATGTGACTATGCAGTTCTTGAAAGGATAAATTACCGAGAATTATATTGACTATTACAATAATTATCAATAATTAATCAATAAGTTTGAAAGTGTTCATATTGTAATAATCAGAGAAATGCAACAACCAATTCTAAGATATATCCTCATACTCATCCATTAGGCAAAGATATTAAAAAATGAGAAAATTCTGGGGTAGTAAGACTGTGGGAATACAAGCATGTGTTTATTCTACTGATGAAATAATAAAATGGTTTAGCATTTTGAGAAAGCATTACGGAATTATGCCGTAAGAGCTATAAAAACTCATTCCTATCCTTTGACCTTTGTAGTCTCACTGTGGGAACTATACAAGGACGCTACTGACAGTAGGAAATGACCTCTATACACGCAGACCCATTCCTGGCAGCAAAGTTATGATAGCAAAAATCTAGAGACAAACTCAGAGTCAAAAAGTTGAGGAATACCTGAATAAGCTGTGGTTTTTTAATATAGAAGAAAAATATAACACGTTTCCTAAGAAATGACTAGTGAAATCAAGTGGAAAGAAATGAAAAACAAATATGGGAAGACTTATACGAAGTAACAAAACATGAAGAAAATAGAACTATTAAAACCATGCACACTCTGACCTATGTAACAACCTATGACAACTATGGAAACAGACATAATAATAATAGCAACACAACTCCAAGAAAGACACAGAAAGGAAACTCAGAAAGGGTCACTGAAAAAAGCAAAATGATTCTATTATTATTCTTTTACATGTTTGGGAGTGGGGCTGGGGGTTTAATTAAAGTGGGGTTTTTTTCTAAGCAATCTGTTAAGGTGATAATTCTATGTGCAATCATTGACTAGTATTTTTTGTTTTCCTAATTTTTATTGTTTTCTCTTCTTTTTTTCTTAATGGTATATTTGAATTGTACTTGTAGCTGGAAGTTATAACAAAATATATTATGGTAGCTGGTATGCCTGAGCATGCCCATCTTCCTTTTCTTGCCTCTCAAAGAAGGTATGAAATTTCATGGACAAGATCAATTTTTGAACAAGCCATGAAACAGCTTCACCTGGCACCAGTTATCCAGGCAGCCCATCTCTCTCTCTCTCTCCCTCTCTCTCTCTCTCTCTCTCTCTCTCTCTCTCTCTCTCTCTCTCTCTGGTATTTGGTGTGAATTTATTTTGTTGGGATTCTTTTTTGTGCACCTTTGACATCCATTGATGATGAAGTTCATGAGCGGGCCCTGTACCCCCTACCTTGGGTGTGGTCTTTAAAAGTGATCTATCTATACACAGTATAGAGGCTGGAAAGATATTCAGAGAGAAAAGGACTGCAAAGAGATTCAATCCAGATTGGTTCTGTTTCCCAGAGAGAGACCTATTTATCTGCATTCTCTCCAAGACAATCATGTAAAATTTCATGTGGCAGATGCAACAACAATTTACATAGTGCTTTAAGGTTGCAGAACACTTCACCAATATCATCTCATTTAGTTCTCACAACTCTCCCGGGAGGTAAGCACTATTATTATTCACACTCTGTAGATGAAGAAAATGAGGCAGACAGGTCACATGATTTGCCTAGGGTCACACAGCCAGTACCTGGGGTCAAATTTGAACTTAGGTTTTCCTGAGTCCAGGGCGGTGCTCCATCCACTGTACCACCTAGCTGCAAGGGAGACAGGGATTCTGAACAGAGGAGGAATTCCTGGATCAAGCAGAGGAGTTTCTGGACAAAGTCAAGGATTTGAATCAAGCTGGAAGTGGAGAGAGGCAAAATAAAGGTACAGCCTCCTTGACAAGGAAGGACAAACCCAGACCTTGCCTGGTACTGTGAGTCACGCAAACTGTGCAGGTACAGAGGGAAAAAAGCTAACCCTTGACTGACCCTGACTTCTTTCCCCAGTGAGGGTAATAGAGTAAGTTTGAAGTCACTGTGGGAAGCCGAGTTTTTTCCCCTTAAGGTGGTGTTTCTGTGTCTAGTAACCCTAAGTTCCTTCTGTGTGTGTGTGTGTAGTTACCCAGTGACCATCATAAATCTGAAAAATCGTTTATGTTCATTAGGAAGCCAGAGGTTCTTTGGAGAGGTAAGAAGATTTGTTTGGATGGTTTACTAGTTCTGGTGAAAAAGTTTTCTATATTCAGTAGAGTTAAATCAAATTGGTCCTATGGTCAGTGTTCTGTTTACTTAAGTGTTTGTTTGGGAGCTGAGGGACCATAGAAATATAGCTTTATAGGTAGAAGGGACATTAGAGACCAGCTAGGGCAATCGTTCATCTTACAAATGAGGAAACTGAGGACCAGAAGGGATACTTTGCTTTTGTTTTTTTTTGTAAATAGTATTTTATTTTTTCCAATTACATACAAAAATAATTTTCAAGTCTTTTCCCACATTTAATAATATTTTATTTTTTCCAATTACATGTAAAGATAGTTTCAACATTCACTTTTATAAGATTTTGAGTTTCAATTTTTTCTCTTTCCCTCCATCCCCTCCCCCCTCCCAAAGACAGAAAGCAATCTGATATAGGCTATGTATGTACAATAATATTAACTATATTTCCAAATTAGTCATGCTGTGAAAGAAGAATTAGAACAAAAGATAAACACCCCAAGAAAGAAAAAAGAAGCAAAAAAAAAAAATTGTATGTTTTGATCTGAATTCAGACTCCATATTTCTTTCTCTGGATATGGATAGCATTTTCCAACTTGAGTCTTTTGGAATTGTCTTAGATCATTGTATTGCTGAGAAGAGCTAAGTCTATTAAAGTTTGTCATTATACAATATTGCTGTGACTGTGTACAATGTTTTCCTGGTTCGGATGACTTCACTAAGCATCAGTTCACATAAGTCTTTTCAGGTTTTTCGGAATTTCTAATAGCACGAGTATTCTATTATGTTCATATACTGCAATTTGTTCAGCCATTCCTCGAATGATAGGCATCCCCTCAAATTCCAATTCTTTGCCACCACAAAAATAACTGCTACAAATATTTTTGTACATATTGGTCATTTTCCATTTTTATGATCTCTTGGGGATGCAGACCTATTAGTGGTATCACTGGATCAAAGAGTATGCACAGTTTGGTTGCCCTTTGGGCATAGTTCCAAATTGCTCTCCAGAATGGTTAGATCAGTTCACAACTCTACCAGCAATGCATTAGTATTCCAATTTTCCCACATCTTCTCCAATATTTTTCATTTTCCTTTTTTGTCATATTACCCAATCTGATAGATGTGAGGTGATACTTCAGAGTTATTTTAATTTGCATTTCTCTATTCAATAGTGATTTAGAGCATTTTTTCATATAACTATAGATATCTTTAATTTCTTCATCAGAAAACTGCTGGTCCATATCCTTTGACCATTTATCAATTGGGGAATGACTTGTATTCTTATAAATTTGACTCAGTTCTCTACATATTTTAGAAATGAGGCCTTTATCAGAAACATTTGCTGTAAAAATTCTTACCAATATTTCTGCTCTCCTTCTAATCTTAGTTGCATAGGTTTTGTTTGAGCAAAACATTTTTAATTTAATGTAATCAAAATTATTCATTTTGTATTCCATAATGTTCTCTACCTTTTGTTTTGTCATAAATTCTTCCCTTCTCCATCGATCTGAAAACTATTCCTTGCTCTCCTAATTTGCTTATGGTATCATCCTTTATGTCTAAATCATTTTTTACCTTATCTTGGTATATGGTGTGAGATATTGCTCTATGCCTAGTTTCTGCCATACTATTTTCCAGTTTTCCCCACAGTTTTTATCAAATAGTGGGTTAATATCCCAGAAGCTGGAGTCTTTGGGTTTATCAAACAGTAGATTACTATAATAATTTACTACTGTGTCTTGTGTACCTACCAGGGGTGGGAGACCTGTGGCCTCGAAGCCATATGTGGTCTTCTAGGTCCTCAAGTGCAACCCTTTGACCGAATCCCAACTTTACAGATTGTTGGGTGAAGTTTGGATTTGGTCAGAGGTTCACACCTGAGGACATAGAGGGCCACATGTGGTCTCAAGGGTACAGGTTCCCCAATGTTGATGTCTATTTCACTGGTCTACCAGTCTGTTTCTTAGCCAATACCCAATAGTTTTGGTGATTACTGCTTTATAATATAGTTTTTGAACTGGTATGGCTGGGCCACCTTCCTTTGTATTTTTTTTCCATCAATTACCTTGATGTTCTTGACCTTTTGTTCTTTCAGATGAATTCTGTGATTATTTTTTTCTAGCTCTGTAAAATAATATTTTGGTAGTTTGATTGGTATCACATTGAATAAGTAAATTTATGTAGATAGAATTGTCATTTTTATTATATTAGCTTGGTCTACTCGTGAGTAATTGATATTTTTCCAGTTGTTTAGATTTGACTTTATTTGTGTGAAAAATGTTTTGTAGTTGTGTTGATTTAGTTCCTGGGTTCATCTTAGCAGGTAGACTCCTAAATATTTTATATTGTCTACAGTTACTTTAAATGTAATTTCTCTTTCTATCTCTTCTTGCTGAGCTTTGCTGGTAAAATATAGAAATGCTGATGATTTATGTGGGTTTATTTCATAGAGGATACTTTTCTTTTTCTTTTTTTCTTTTCTTTTTTAGACATCTAGACATGAGTCAAATTCTGAGGTTCCAAGAAAGAGGAAACCCAGAGTAGGAACATGAGCCAAAATGAAAGATTATTGTGAGAAGCATTCATGATGAAATCCAGTATGTGTAAGCTCAGAGTCAGTTCTCAGTCATTGGTTACACACATACACACACATATGTATATGGATATATGTATGTATATACAAACACCCATATATATTTCATGTATACACACTCATGGTTATGTATATATTTACATATATATACACACATATGTATATATGTATATGTATGTGTGTGTATATGCATATATTATTTTTATTTTTATTTTGTCCAGTCCCATGATTTCACTGGTACACAAAACTCCTAATCAGGAGGCTTCTAATATAGATCATCACCTTTTCTACATTCTATAATCCCAGAGAGTTGCCTGGGGCACAGAGAGATTAAGTGATTTGCCCAGGGTCACCCAGTATATTTCAGAGGTGGAACTCATTCTAGCTCTTCCAGATTGCCAAGTGTAGCACCAATGCAATATGTACAGCACCCACAATCATGACAAAGACCATGACTATAAGTATCGCATGATGTTTGATTGTAAAATATACTAAACTGTCCAGATAGAGGATAGAACTGAAGCATTTATTTAGACACCAGAAAATGCAATCCTAAAACCAGTAAGCCGATTCCATCATAGTACCAAAGATATTCAGAAGCCATAATAATGCTGAGAGCCACAGCATACTTCAGCCTTCCACAAACCAATACAAGATCAATATTTACTCATAAACCTCTCTATCTCCTTGCCTGAGCTTCTCTCTCCCCCATCACCTGGCTAGTTCTGACTACCAGTTTCCTGTGGGCTCTGCTTCCCTTTAGCAAACTCCTCTCACCACAGACTCCATGTGACTATATTCAGCCTATTAGGGGGCAGAGTTTATTTTCACAGCAGGGAAGCTTCCTATGGGCTCTGCTCCACCCTTTAGCAAATTCTCTCCATCACAGGCTCCATGTGATTACATTCAGCCTATCATGGGGCAGAGTTTACTTTCAAAGCAGGGGAGGTTTTCAACCCCCTCCCCCCCAGTCCCCAGGTCTATTAAGGGGCAAGAAAGGTCTTCAAATTCCCATTCCCATTACATTTGGCCCCAAGAGCTTTCATGTCCCTTACATAGCAAAAATACATTAAGAATAACTGGAAATATAGAGGATGCCCATTAATTGGGGAATGGCTGAACAAGCTATGGTATGTGAATGTAATGGAATATTATTGTGCTATAAGAAATGGGAAGGAGATGGACTTTATAATTACCTGGAGAGGCTTATGCAAATTGATGCTAAGTGAGAAGAGCAGAACCAGGCAAAACCTGTACACAATCACAGACACATCGTACATATGATGACCAACCTTGATAAACTGGACTATCCTCAACAACGCACAGCTAAAGACAATTCTACAAGCCTCAGGATGGAAGGAGATATCTAAACTCAGAGAAAGATATAGAAAGACTATAGTTTAAAT
>CM053592.1:142620341-142659446 GCA_028646515.1 Pseudochirops corinnae
TCGTTCTCTTTCATGTCTGGTTTTGCTTTTTTTTTTTCTTTTCCCAGTGATCACTCATTGGTTACAACCCTTCTACATAACCAAACTATTGTACAATGTGAAAGTATTTGCAGATCCTGTACATGATTGCATGCCACCACGGGGGGAGGGGGGAGGGGAGGGAAGGGGAGAAAATCTGAAACTCAGGTGAATGTGGAAATGAATCTTGTAAATTAAAAGTAAATAAACAAGTCATTTAAAAGAAAACAAAAAAAATACATTAAGAATAAATGGAAGTTTAGGGATAACTGGCGGAAAAACCAGTGTCAACAGAACTTTGCAACAATGTAACAGGGTAATAGAAAAACTATGCACATAAAACAATAGCTTAGGGTGGGGGCTTGGGCACAAGCATCCCATCCTTCCCCCCTCAGATGAATGGGGCTCAAAATCTTGAGGTAAGGGATGAAGGTCTCTTTTCCAAAGCTACTTCAAGCTGAAATTGGACATAGAGCTGTCCCTGCCCCAAGAGGTCCCATTCAAGAGTTCAGTTCTTTAGCTGTCATCTGGAGGTTGGTCAATGCCAGGTCCAGAAGGTCTCATTCCAAAGGTCAGTTCTTTAGCTGGCATCTGGAGCTCAGTTGACACCAGGTCCAAAGGTGGCACATCACAGTCATGGACAGGGGCTGACATCCAGCATAAGCAATCAGTCATCTGCAGGTGGAGGGTACAAACCTGCAGGAAACAAATCTTGCAAACAAGTTTAACAGACAAAAAGTCAAAAAGAAATAAATATAGGGTCAGGCATGCCTCTGGAGTCCATGAACTCTCTATCATAACCTCATTCACAGCAGATTATATGACACTGTCTTCCTTGCTCTATTCCAATGACTTGATACACTGCCACAAGTTCAGCACATTGACCACTTCCACCTATCCCAACACTTTCTTTAATGTGAGTTTTCCTGAAGGTGTGACAAACTTGGATACAGTGGTTCAAGAGCATCTTTAGGGGCAGTTCTCACTTCTCTATTCTGTCTAACATCAAGCTCTTTTTTTTTTTTTGATACATTTTGTATAATTCATTGGTTGGGAATATCATCAATTTTTCTAAAAACAACCTCTACTCTCAATAGAGAAGTAAACAATACTTTTCTTGGCAATCTATTCTGACTTTGAATCCACTGGCTATTTACTCTTCTCCCTCGAGGAAACTTAAGTCACTTGGCTATGAAATCTTATCCAGCACATCTGAAAGAGGGTGCCCTATTTCACCAATTAGTAGAGTCAGAAGAAGGGGCTTATAAGCATGTGGAGTTGTTTTCACCATGATATTTCTATGAGGGACTGCTAAGGGGATTTCATGGTACTCATCTGCATCTCCAGCCATGATAGCAGTTTTCATTACTTCTTTCAACTTTCTCATATAGTCTCTAAGTGAGTACCAGGGTCTGTCTCCACTAGGCCACATAGAATTAATGGGATACATTCTATTGCATCCATCAGCAGCTGAAGCTAACAGATTGGTCGTATTGTTACCTCCTACCAAATGAAAATTTCTAAAAGCTTGCTGGACAAAAGAATTCTGGCAAATATTTATAAATTTCAAGCAGTCCACTCTATCTATTACTACCCTAGCAGCTCCTTCATTACTGATTCTTACCATCTAAGACACTAAGGAGTCTCCCATCCTTTGGGTGAATCTGCTCAAAATATCAGTAATTTCCTGTTGAGTGAAATCCTCAAGTATCTCCTTGAATACTGCTTGCCCTCCCTGACTCTTCTGCCTTCTCAGTATGGGGTGAGCTTCTTCCCCTGTAAAAGCTTCACCATGAAACAAATGTAACATTTGGTAATATTTTATCACTCTCTTGGCAGTCATTGTCATAGCAACTAGGCTCAGACTCTCCCAAAGCTATATGAACTTTCCTCTTGTTACTTTTTTTCTTCTTTTTTTGAGCCAAATTTACAACAGCCCTCTCTGTTTCCAACTGAGACTCTCTAGTTCTCTCTCCTTCCACCTGAGACTCAGCTTGCTCTTCTAAAAGAGGTCTTGAATTCTGGCACTTAGCCAACTCTTGTAACATCTTGTCTCTGCTTTTATACACAGGATAGTAGCCTGTTAGTAAAACCCAGCCTCTTTTACTCACTGCCTCTATCTCTCTCCCAGGTTTTATTGGTATTCTTTGCAAACACGTTTCTAAATCTCTAGGTTCTCCCTGCTGTAGTCTCTGTTCCCAGTTTTCACAGAGCCCTGTACTTTTAGACCACTCCCTTGCTAGGGAGGAATAAGGCAAATCCTCCCATCCTGAGGTAGCCATTTTTTCTAAATTCCTTCTGTCCCCAACTAGGTCTGATATTTTGCGATCCCATCCTCATCGCCAAATGTAGTGCCAATGCAATATTTACAGTGCAATCATGATAAAGACTGTGATTATAAGTATTACATGATGTTTGATTGCAAAATATATCAAACTCTCCAGACAGAGGATAGAATTGAAGCATTTATTTAGACACCAGAAAACCCAATCCCAAAACCTGTAAGCTGATTCCATTATAGTACCAAAGATATTCAGAAGCCATAATAATGCTGAGAGCCACAGAATCCTTCAGCCTTCCCACAAACCAATACAAGATTAATATTTACTCACAAACCTCTCTATCTCCTTGCCTGAGCTTCTCTCTCCCCCATCATCTGGATAGCTCTGACTATCAGCTTCCTATGGGCTCTGCTTCCCTTCAGCAAACTTCTCCCTCTACAGCTCCATGTGAGTATATTCAGCCTATTAGGGGGCAGAGTTTACTTTCAAAGCAGGGGAGGTCTTTAAACTCCTCCCTAGGTCTATTAAGGGGCAGGGAAGATTTTCAAATTCCCATTCCTATTACACCAAGCCAGCTCTCTGTCCAATGCCTTTCCTACATACACATATATAAATCATTTTCCTGAGGTACACATCTGAATATATTATTCCTTTTCTCACAAACCTCTGATAACTTTCCATTGCCTCTAAGATAAAACACAAATTGCTTAGACAGGCAGTCAAGATACTCCAAAATCAGATGTTAACCTACTTTTCCAGCCTTGTCTCACTCACTCCTTCTCTCCCCCAGCCCAGCCCAGGTCCTTCCTCTACATTCCAGCCAAACAGGACTATTTGCTCTTTCTGGCTCCTCCTGCCCCTCTACATTCCTGAAGGCCTTTTTTTTTAACCTGATGTCTGGAATATACTCCTTCCTCGTCCCCATCAATTCCTCCTTTCCTTCTTAGTTTAGCATAAAATTTCCTCCTCCAAGAAGCTCCCCCTGACCTGATTCCTGCCTTCCCCAACTCTCTTCTGATTTTTCTGGAGTACTTTGTCCAACTCTCTCCTTTGCCCCCATCACATGCTGCTTTATACCATTTTTATTTGTCTGTTTGGAGAATCTCCTTATATTCTCCTCTTCCTCTTCTCCATTAGGGTAGATACTGTGTTGTTTTTCATTTGTGTATCCTCAGACTTGAGACATGGACCTGAACTTAGAATAAATGTTTATTGAATCAAATCAGTGAGAATTACACAACTTAGAAAGGGCCCTGGCCTGGTCACTGAACACCTGAGCTTTAGTTTTTGCTTCATCAGTTGTCTGGGCAGTTAAGTGGCATAGTAGATAGAGTCCAGCCCTGGAGTCAGGCAGACTCATCTTCCTGAGTTCAAATCCATGACACTTACTAGCTGTGTGACCCTGGGCAAGTCACTTCACCCTGTTTGACTCAGTTTCTTCATATGTAAAAAGATCTGAAGAAGGAAATGGCAAACCACTCCAGTATCTTTGACAAGAAAACCCCAAATGAGGTCATGAAAAGTCAGACACAACTGAAATGACCAAAGAACAACCATCACTACTTATTATCCCAAAGACCTCAGGCCAATTATTTCCCCTCTGTGAGAATATTTTTTTTATCTGTAAAATGTATTATTATAAAGCAACATGGTATAGTAAAAAAATTTTTAAAGCTGTAAACTTGGCATTAGTCCTGGGTATGAGTCCTGGCTTTGTCACTATAGGCAAATCACTTAATCTTTCTGACCATCAGTTTCTCCATTGGCTAAAATGGGGTGAAAAATAATTGTACGCACCTCTCACTGTTTTGAGGAAAGTACTTAAATGTGAGCTATTATTAATAGGTAAGGAAGGGATTTGATAGATTCAAAATGTGGTACTGATGTGAAGTCAGTTGTAGAGAGGAAGTTGTTCAGAAAAACAGAACGTTTGAAGAAAAAGGAAGTTTTTACTTTTTAGGGACTTGGGGAAGAGGAAGAGGCAAGAGGAGGATTGGGGAGGGGAGGTACTGGCTGAGTAATTCCTACACTCTGCTCTGCCAGATATGTCTACTTTCTCTGCTCCCTCCTCCCACAGATCCTGCTCACTCTGTCTTCCAAAACTGTGGTTCATTGTATTCTCTCAGTATTTTCTGCTCCATCCCAGCTGGGAGTGTCCCAAACCTGTCCGAGCCATCCAATTCATGTCCCCCTCTAAGCCGCATGAAGCAAGTAGAAAGAATACTGGCCTTGGACTCAAAAGATTTGACTTTGAATTTGACTCTGCTCCAGCCAAGCTGTGTGACCTTAGGCAAAGTCAATTACCCACTTTGCATCTCAGATTTTTCATCTTTAAAATGGAGATACTAATATTGCTTCTACCTAGCTAAGGGAGCTCAGAGTTGGAAAGGACCATTTAGTTGAACCAAAATACTCAACAAGTAGTCATCAGTCTTTGTCCAAAGGCTTCCATTGGAGGGGAAGCCACTAGCACTTGAGGAAGCCCATTCATTCTTCCTCAAACCCTCTCACTTGAGCCCTCTCACTATTTCAAGAGCTTCCTGACTGCTCTCTGTTCCTCAGGTCTCTCCCCTCTCCAATCTACCTTCCATTCCACCATCAATGGGATATTTCTCAAGTACATATCTGAGTGTGTCACTCTTCTGTTCAAGATGCTCCAGTGTGTCCTTTTGCTGCTAGGTAAAACTAACTCCTGTTTGGCTCTCAAAGACCTTGACCACCTGGCTCTAACCTGCCTTTCCAGGTTTATCTTCTTCATGCACTCTATTCTCCATGCACTCTAGACTCCTCCCATAGAGGACATTCCATCTCCTGTGTCACTGTTTTTGCACAGACTGTGCCCGATTCCTGGAATGCACTCCCTTCTCACCTCTACCTCATGCAATCCCTGACTTCCTTAAAAGTATCACCTTCTATGTTAAAGTAGGGCTCTGCTTCCAGGGTGGAAGGTGTGCTGTCCCAAGCTTCAGGGGTTTTGAGCAGTTGTTTCCAAGAGATACTTCTAGGGCCTTTAAGTTTTCAGTTCTTCCAAGGTGGTATGATCTAAGGAGAAGTGTTTACTTCTCTCCTGGCCTGTGCTCTGGTCTGTGAGTGACCACAAGCACTCACTTCTGCCCTGGACTGGGAGGAGGGTCAACAACAAGGACTATTTCCTTCTTGGTCTTGGCAGCGCCAAAGGCCTCATCCAGTACTTAGCATACAGATCAGACTTATTAAGTGCTGGTTGACCAAATGTTGAATGATGTCAGCAAACAAACTAACAGCTACTTGAGGATGGGCGTCACAAGATTGCCTGTATCCCCCATAGTGGCTAGCACAAGGCTGGCAGTGGGGGGAAAGGTTGGGAGACCAGAGGGAGGGAAAGAAGGAGGGAATGACTGCTTCTTGAAAGTAGACCACTGATTAGATGGGGATAATTTCTCCTAGAAGCAGTTTAAAAGCATCAAGTTCAAATCCCTTAACAAGAGTCCCTGCTAGGCCCTCAAACATACAAATCAATTAATCAGCCAATTTGTCAAGCACTTACTGTGATCTGGACACTGGGCTTACAAAGAAAAATCAAGGATAGTTCCTGCCTTCAAAGTATTTAATGCCTGTTGTATAACACGGCAAAGACACAAACTCAAATAACCATAAAGCAGCCATCACATGATCAGTCCATTAGAGAAAAGTAACAGAGCTGATATAGCTAGATGGCATAGCAGATCGAGTGCCAGGCTTGGAATCAGGAAGACTCATCATCATGAGTTCAAATCCAGCCTCAGATACTTACTAGTTGTGAACCTGGGCAAGTCACTTTACCCTGTTTACCTCAGTTTCCTCATCTGTATAATGAGCTGGAGAAGGAAACGGCAAACTACTCTAGCATCTTTGCCAAGAAAATCCCAAATGGGGTCACAAAGAGTCAGACATGACTGAAACAAATGGACATAAAGATTAATAGGAATTAAAGTATAGACTTTGCAAAGTACAGAATACATTTTCAGACAGTGAATAGTCCTTCTTTAGCTCCAATCCCTGCTTCATATTGCTGCTGGAAACATCTTTCTTATTACACATGCCATTACTTAGTTCAAAATCTTTGCTTTGTTGACCTCATCTCAACTCCCTACCAAGTAAAATTTGAGTTTCTTTGCTTGGCATTCAAGGCCCTCCATAATTAGCCTTTCCCTTCACAAAAGGCCTTCACTTTTCTACCCTTATCTCACACTAGTTCCTGCAATGCAGAATCAGAGTTGGAAGGGATCTTGGAAGCTATCTATCCAACCTGGACCTAAATCGGTATCCTATCTGAAACAACTGACCTCTGCTTAAAGACTTCCAGTCTTTGAGGAACCCCTGAAGCAACTTATTCTACTTCGGGACATAGCTGTCAGGAAATTTCCCCATCTTTCCAGCTAAAATCTACATCCCTTCAATTTCAGTTCGCTGCTCCTGGTTTGATCCTCTGGGGACAAGGAGAACAGGTCAGAACCCTCTGCTACATGACAGCCCTCCCAAAACACTTGAAGGCAGCTCTTAGCTCTCCAAGGAGTCTTCTCTTCTCTTGAGTTCTTTCCATTGATGCTCAGATGTTTGTTGTTAATGAGTATTTGCTAATCTGAAGTTAAATCACTTCCAGGTGGAAGAATCTGGGAATTTTGGGATATTTCCATTTGTGGGCTTGAAAGAATTGGAATGGGGAAGGGGTGGAGTATATTTCACATACTGTACTGGAAAAAAGTTTAGTGCAGAACAGTAATACATGGGATTTAACAAAAGATGAGAACACACTTCAAAAAGAAGCAAAATCCCATTGCTCTTTGGCTCTACTGGGGATCCGCCACTCCCCCACCCACCCCCATCCCCTGCCCACACATGCACAAACACACTCTTCTGAACTTTCCTGCTCACCTACAAAATCAGAGAATCGAAGAGTTGGGAGAAATCTTGGAGAGCATTTGCTCCAAGCCCTTCATTTTGCAGGCCCCAAGACAGGAAATGACTTGCTTGGAGTCACACAGCTAGTTTATAGCAGGATAGGGACCAGACCTCCTGACGCTTATTCCTGAGCACTTTCCATGACTCTAGCTGATCTCTGAGTCTTCAGAGGTGCTGTGTACATGGAGTGTGGAGGCGGTGGGAAACCACCTTGAGTCTATTCCTGGAGCCTGTTTGGGGGCCAGCCCCTAGACCTTAGGACCTCTGGGGCTGCTCCACTGCCTCAGGCTTAGGAGCAAGGGCAGCTTGGGGCAGCTTCCTGAGTGCTTAATCCCTTCTCAAGTTTTCAATGACCATGTATATTTGTGCATTTTGTTGTATTTCACACATCTTCCCCTCCCACCCCCTGCAGTTAAATGTAAACTTGATAGCAAGGACTGTTTCATTTGTATCTTTCTAGGCCCACTGTCCAGTCCAGTGCCTTACATACAAGAGAGAGTTTAATAAATATTTAATTGAACTGAATATTGCCTGGTCTCTAGCCCTCTCACTATGACTCTCCTCTGGATCAGCTCTGGTCCATCAGTGTCTTTCCTAAAATGCTGTGCTCCAAGCTGGAATCATACTTTGTGGTCTAGGAAAACTGACCTGCTCTGAGCCCCCCAAAGAGGCAGTGTGCTGATTCACAACTTCAATTCCTATTCCCTATGCCTAGGATCAGTCAATCAATAAATATCAAGTGCCTACTATGTGCCAAGCGCTGTCCTAGGTGCTGGGGATATAAGCACAAAAAATGAAACAAATCCTACTTTGCAAAGACTGTTTTAATGGGGGAGACAAGGACCTATAAAAATACATACAATATGAATACAAAGTTTAAAAAATACAAATATGCATGGAGTAGTTAAAGACAAGGTTGAGAAGGGACTAACCATCGCAGAGATCAAGAAAGGCTTTCTGCAGAAGATGGTGTTTGAGTTGCTTCTTAAGGAAGAAACAACTCTATGAGGGGGAGATAAGGAAGGAGAGCATTCTGGGCATGGAGATAGCCTGTGTAAAGGCAGAGATGGAGTGTTCTATGTGAGGACAGCCGTGCACAGGAATCCCCTCCTGTTGAATTTGTACACATCATTTAAAGTCTTAAAAGGATCCTAGGGATCATCGAACCCTCTTGTTCTGTTAGAAGGTGAACCATGTGACCTTGAGTAAGTAGCTTAACATACCAAAGCTTTATTTTACATATGTAGAAACTGAAGGCTATTTAGGTTAAAACATGTAGGTCATACAAGTGATCTTATAATAGAACCCAGATCCTTCTAATTCTAGACTTCTTCCCATTTCATCACTATTGAATGAATGAGGAGTAAGTGAGCGGATGAAAAGAGTAGTGTAGGAGAAAGCTGGAAAGAGAGAATCAAATCTGGAAAGGAAGACTAGGAAGTGTTACGTTTGTGAAAGTTTGAAGAAAGAGGACCCCTCTGGTTCCAGTCTGTTTATCTATCTACCTGTCATGGCTAATTTGTAAGACTGAAGCCAGTCTCAGATCAGAGCTTATGAACCTAAATCTAGATTGGTCTTGCATTATTAACCCTGCCTCTCACTAGCTGCTACAGGGAATAAAATAGGTAAAGACACATGCTCTATTTTCAAGAGGCTTACTATAAGAGATGTCCCACGGGAACCCAATCAACCAATATTTATAGAGTACCTACTACATGCCTAGCACTGTACTAGGCACTGGGGAGTGGAGTGGTGGGGTGGAGAGAGGAGAATAAGAAAAGACACAGTCACTATCCCCAAGGAATCTCAGTAATACTAGAACATATAAGTAAAATGAAAGAGATGAAAGAAGTACTCTAGGAAAGTAGGATGAAGTTAAGAACCTTTTCAGTTGGGAGGAAGGAAGGTGAGTCAGATGAGGTGGGGGTGGGGGTAGGAGCAGACATTGAAAAGAGCCCTGGAGGAATGCTGGACAATCATGGTATATGAACGTAATAAATTATTACTACCTGTAAGAAACTATAACTATGAAAATTTCAGAGAAACTTGGGAAGGCCTTAACTGAGGCAGAATGAAATACATAGAACCAGGGGTTCAAAAGGTTACATGATGACATAGTAATATAAAAGAAATCAACCATGAGAGACTACGGAACTATGGTCAATACGTGACCAGTCACGGCTTCGGAGGAACGATGATGAAGCATGCCTCCTAACCCTTCACAGAAGGGTGGTAGACTAGAGGTGCAGAATGGGGGATGTATTTTCAGACTTGGTCAACGGGTTGATTTATTTGTTTGTTTGTTTGTTTCATTCAGTCATTTCAGTCTGACTCTTCATGACTCCCATTTGGTTTTGTTTGGGGGTTTGTTTGTTTTTTCGCAAAGATACTGGAATGGTTTAGCATTTTCTATTCCAGTTCATTTTATAGATGATGAAGATGAGGCAAACAGGGTGAAGTGACTTGCCCAGGGTCACACAGCTAGCAAGTGTCTGAGGCTGGATCTGAACTCAGGTCTTCCTGACTCCCGGCCCTGCTCTCTATCCCTTGAGCCACCCAGCTGCCCCAGTTGATTTGTTTTTACCTGATTATATTTATTTCTTAAAAGCAATTTCCTTTCCTTTCTTTCTTATTTCTCTATTGGTGGTAGGAATTAGTGGATTGTAACACTGAAAGAGTGTCAATAAAACTTTAAAAAGAATAGAATTCTGTCCTCGGAGTCAAAAGACCTAGATATAAGTTCTGATTCTGACCTAGCTTTGTGCCTGTAAGCAAGTTGCTCCGACTCTCTAAGCTTCAATTTTCTCATTTGTAAAATGGGCATAATGATTCTATCTCCTACTTAGGGTGAGTAAAAAGCTTTGTAAACTCTAAAATGCCAGTGAAAAGGAGATTGTCATGGCTGAAGATATGGGAAAAGGAGCAGAAAATGACATCAAGGATTTAAGCCTGGGATCTTGGAGACAGTCAGGGCTGTAGGTAGTAATGGAAGGGGAGGGGTTGGACCAGGGAAAGTTGGGAAAGAAGGTGTTTAAAAAAGGGGGTTTGTTTGTGGGGAGACTCTGGGTTGTGGAGGGTTAAAGGTCAGAAGTGGAGACTGACATTTGGGTGTCAGCTGTAATCATGTGATAGCATGTGCTATGAGTGCATTGGAAAAAAATATCTTGGGAGAGAACAGTGGTTAATGGGCAGAGACCAGTTGGGGGGTGGGTAACAAGAGCAAAGAGAATGCCTGAAGTAACCCAAGGGATATGAAGGCAGGGCTTCAAAGCCAAGAACAGAGGAAGTTTCAGAAGAAGGTGGTCAGGGAGGACCTAGAGCAGTGGTTCTCAACCTTCCTAATGTCACAACCCTTTAATACTTGAATGTGGGCATATCTGCATGTGGGCAGACCCGCCTGGAGATGGATAGAGGAGCGGTTTCTCGTTTCCTAAGACCATTGCAAATATGTGTTTTTCAATGGTCTTAGGAGCCCCCTGTGACCCCTGTGAAAGGGTTGTGACCCACAGGTTGAGAACCACTGACCTGGAGGGTAAAGAGATGGACTTGGGATTCTGGGATTTGAACATGCCAGATTCAGATCCCAGTCTGATTCAGACACTAAACAGAGGTATGGTTGTGGGCAAATCACTTCTCTGAACTTTAGTTTCCTTACCTATAAAATGGCAATAACTGTAGTACCTACTCCATATGGTTGCGGTGACTGTCCAAATGAAGGTAGGGAAATAAGGAGCTCTCCAAACTTTAAAGCACTATATAAACATTTGTCCATTATTTAAAAATGATTGATGTCTTTTTGTATGTCAATAAATCACTAAATTTTTTATTAAGCCCCTACTATGTGTCACTCTAAGATAATCTGTGGTTCTGAGATTCCCTGTGGCCTCTATTCCCCGTGTATAGAGCACCAGGCCTGGAGTCAGGAAGACCCATCTTCCTGAGTTCAAATCTGGCTTCAGACACTGACTAGCTGTCTGACCCTGAGCAAGTCACTTAACCCTGTTTGCCTCAGTTTCCTCATCTGTAAAATGAGCTAGAGAAGGAGATGGAAAACAACTCCAGCATTTTTGCCAAGAAAACCCCAAATGGGGTCATGAAGAATCAAAAATGACTGCAAACAACTGAATAACCACAAGTGCTAGGCACTGTGCTAAGCTTTGGAGCTATAAAGAAAGAAAATCACAGTCCCCACCCTCAAGGAGCCCACAGTGTAATGGGGAGACAACATGTAGGAAACTGTATACAAACAAGCTATGTACCGGATAGATCAGAATAATTATCAAGAGAGGGAAGGCACCAGATGTGGGAAGGGGTTAGGAAAAGCTTCTTGTAAAAGATGAGACTTTAGTTGGGATTTCACTGAAGCCAGGGAAGCCAAGAGGAAGAGATGAGGAGAGAGAAAGCTCCAAACTTGAGAGATGCCCCGTGAAAATGCTGGCGCTGAGATGGAGAGCCTTGTTTGAAAAATGGTGTGGAGGCTGGTGCCACTAGATTAGAGAGTATATGGCAGGAGTAAAGCGTGAGAAGATTAGAAAAGTGGGAAGAGGCCAGGTTATGAAAGCCTTAGAAGCCAAACAAAGGATTTTATATTTGATCCTCTAGATGACAGGAAGCTACTGGAGTTAACTGAATAGGAGGGTGATGTGGTCAGACCTACACTTTAAGAAGATCAGTTTGACCTTGACCATTGAGTGGAGGATAGAATGGAGAGAGACCTATGGCAGGCTGACTCATGGGCAGGGTATTGTCCTAGTCAAGGTGTGGGATAATGACACCAGGGTAGAGGATGTATCAGAGGAGAAGAGGGGACATATCTGAGAGATGTTACATAGGTAAAATTGACAGGATTTGTCAACAAATTGGATATGAAAGTTAAGAGAGAGGGAGGAGTCTGGGATTATACCTAAGTCAAAAATCTAGGTGACTAGGAGAATGACAGTATCCTCAACAGTCATTGAGAGAGTTGGAAGAAGGAAGGGTTTGGGAGAAAAGATACTGAGTTCAGTTTTATACATGTTAAGTTTAAGATGTCTACAAGATGTCCATTTTAGATGTCCAATAGGGAGCTGGAGATAGGGGACTGGAGGTCAGGAGAGCAGTTAGGACTGGATAGGTATATTTGGAATCATCAGCATAGAGCTGCTAATTGAATCCCTGGTACATGATGAAATTAGTAAGAGAAATATTATAAAAGAAGAAGCAAGAGGGTCCAGAATGGAACCCTGGGTTAGGCAAAGTTACCTGGACAAAGATCCAGCAAATGAGACTCTCTATAGATCTTTTGTTTTCAAATACCCACATTTCCCAATGTATTCCTGCTCCTCCCATGGAGCACTCCTTTGTAACAAAGAATAAGAGGGGAAATAATTCAGTAAAACTGACCAACACATTGAAAACATCTGGCGCTATACAGTTTTCCACGCCCATAGTCCTCTACCTCTGCAAAAGGACTGAGGGGAGGGGCTTCTCATATATCTTCTTTGCAGCCAAGCTTGGTCATTATAATCTCATAGCACTAAATTTTGATTCTTCTGTTGTTTCCATTTACATTGTTGTCATTTTATGTATTGTTTTCCTCGTTTTATTTATTTCACTTTACTTCAGTACATGTAAGTCCTCTCATTCTGTAGGGATCATTGTGAGTCAAAAAGCACCTGTGGTGCTGAGGGTCACAGCCTAGTTGCTAAGCTCATGGAAAAGTTGTGCAAGATCACTCACCTGGTGAGCAGCAGTTGAGATGGCTGGCTCAGCCTCTCCTCCATTGGTCCATCCCTCCAGCACACGTGGAGATCACGCTTTAATCATGTTACCTCTAGGGTATATAAGGAGAACGCTACAATACAATAAAGGACAGCTGCTGTACACTTCTCTCGCGCCTCTGGTCTCTTCAGTCCCTCCTGAGAATACAGCCTAAGGCTGGCCCTTAGGCTACTGAGTTAAGAAGCAGCAGCTACATCATTCTTATTGATATTCTTTCTTATTCCTAATTTCTAATAGTGCAGTAATATTACATTGCATTTTTAATACAAATGTCTATTATTAATCCCTTTAATTGCTCTTTCTCTCTCTCCCTCCCCCCTTTCTATCTGTTTGCCTGGGTATTCCTCTGGCTTAGCATAGTGCCTAGCAAATAGTAAGTGCTTAATAAATGCTTGTTGAGTTTCATTCACCTCTTCTTTTCCAAAGAAAATGGGACCCCAATATGGTCAGCACCTCCTTCTGAATCTTCCTATAGTTTGGGAAGAATCCACAGAATCTTCTCCTTTGAAGGAAAGACTGACAAAATACCTAAGGGACAGAGCAAATGCTAATCCTCCCACCACCAGTTCCTAAAACCTTTTTCTCACATCTGAGACAGGGAGAAAACCTCAGCCATCTCTTCCTATGACTTAGAATTTTTCAACTCCATATAACCCACCATTTCCTGTGGTTGAGAAGAGTCCCCTGTCTTCTCACAGCTGTGATCTTTGTGGGAAAACTTAGGGGACCGAACAGGGGGGAAATCAGAGGGGAAAGCTGGCAGGAGCAGGGTGAGGGGCCACCTCACAGAAAGATGATTCAGTGGACAGGCCCTTGGGGCCTGGGGGAAAGCCCTCCGCGGGTCTCTGGAAGCACTCCCATGCATAGGAAATTTTCTAGGAGAAGGTGCCCTGGACTGAAGCATATGAAGGTCCCAAAGCCCTGCAGCTCAACATGTACCAAGGAAAAATGCCCGCACGGGACTGAATGCCATGACGGAATTTAAAATAGAAAGTAGGGCAGAGGGGGAACTAAAAGGAGCTCAAATAAACCTTTAAGACAATCAGTAAGTATGTATTGGGCACTTCCTATCCTCTCTTAGCTATTCATTCTTGTATAGCTGTTCTTCTTTTTAAAAAATATTTTTATTGATCTTTGTTTTTGCTTCACCATCAATGGCTAATGTCTCCCTACACTTCTCTGAGTTCTTCATATTTATAATTTCTTGGAGTGTTTTAATATCCCATTACATTCATGAGCCACAACATGTTTCAATCAGTCCCCAACAGATTGATATTAACTTTGTTTCCAGTCCTTTTTTGGGCTCCTCCCCTCCCTCACACTGTTCTTATGAATATTTTGGTGTACATTATGCCAGTCTATTTCATCGTTCTTTCTTTGAATTCCTCGGGGTGTAAGTTTAGCAGGGAGATCTTTGGGTCAAAGAGTCAGAACATCATGGCCACTTTTTCAACATGAATCCAAATTGCTTTCCAGAACAGGGGTAATTCATAGCTCCATAAATGGTGCTATCAGTTTTCCCATATTTCTACAGGCCTTCCAACATTGGCTGTTTCCATTGTAACACCTGTTTCATAAGGCTCTCCTGTAGAGATTATAGAAGTTGTCCCTGTCTCTTTCAGAATCTGGGGGGTGGTGGCTAGGTGGCACAGTGAATAGAGCACCAGCCCTGGAGTCAGGAGGACCTGAGCTCAAATTCGGCCTCTGACACTTAACATGCACACAAAAAATTAGCTGTGTGACCTTGGGGAAGTCACTTAACCCCAACTGTCCTACCTCCGTCCCTCCAAAAATAATTTAAAAAAAGAATGGGAAGGGAAGGGAAGTATTTGGGAATGGTCATTTAATTTTATAATTGCAACTGTCATTCTTTGGGGTCTTTCTAAGAAGTGTGTGTGTGTGTGTGTGTGTGTGTGTGTGTGTGTATGTTTGATCTGTGAAACTTTATAAGACAAAATATCAAGAAGACAGAAAACCTTTCTTGTAAGAATCAATAAATTAATATTGATTATATATATTCAGTGTCAGGCACTAGACAAAAGCAAAACTGTTATTTTATGATCATTGTAAGATATTTCCGTGAAGAGATCGAGAGGAATTGACAATTTATAGTACATTCTGGAGAGATCTACCTATGATGGTTGCTTAGAGGAGAAAGAGAAAGGACTAACTTAAATCCTGACTGAATTTAACTCTTAGTTTGAGGAGACCTTGAAATGTGAAGACAATTCTTGAGAGACATAAGTTGATATCATGAGTGAACTGAATAGTGGGATTCTGTTTCCATAAATATACTTCATGCGTCATTATAGGAAGGGTTTGAGGTGGGTTTAGCTATGATCTTTCAAACAGCTAAAATATTGTGAATAATTATTACTTTGTCTTTATAATTGATTTAATTCGTTAAAAATTATATGCTTAGTGATGTTAATATTTAATCATAGAAGATTAAAGGATTTGATATAGAGATGAGTAATTTACTATTGGAAAAGGAAGTTTCTCCAGTTTGTTAAATAACATTTAATGAAAATATTGTTATATAGAATGGTTCTTTGTTAGGTGGGAAGGAGAAGGATGCTGAGAGTAATTCTGGTGATGTGAAAAAAAAAAGGATATCAATAAACATTCATTCTAAAAATACTATTTAATATCTAGCCAAGAGATTGTAATTTTATTATTTATTAAGAAAATACACAAATAATTCTAGATTACTCTAGATACCAAAATAAGATTAAGAGAATGAGAAAAGTCAAGTAGCAGACTGAGGGGTGACCTGTAAATGAGGGTGGTCAATTAGATGCAGAAAAGAGTGACAGTTGAAGCTGTAATACCAAATTGCCAGGCCCAGCTGCTCCCTCTCCACCTGTCATTTCATTTGGCTCTGAAAGATAGATACCCGTTATCTGTAGCCTTTGTGGGAGCTCCTTGTAAAACAGCTGTCACACAACTTTTTGTCATCTTTACTGCATGTATGGTTACACTTCAGAGCTGTGTTCATTTGTGTTATTAGTCTTTATTAGTGTTCGGGAGTCTTCTTTCATACAGTAGTATTCAATTCTTTGGAGAATTGTTTATTCATATTGCTTAGCCACTTAACACATTAGGGAAGTTTTCTTGGTCTTATTTGTGTTAATTCACTATGTATCTTAGGTATCAGAGATATCTGATGCAAATATTTTTTCCTAATTAAAATTTTCTGGTTTTTATCATAATTGCATTGATTTTTATGTTGAAGCTTTTTAAATTTTATGTAATCAAAACTGTCTATTTTATCTTTTGAGACAACCCCTATCCCTTGTTTGGTTAAGAATATTCCTCCCAGGAAAGCACCTGATCTCTTTCTCTTCTAATTTTTTACAATGTGACCTATCCATTTTGACAACTGATTATTTTCACATAAAGATAAATCCACCACTTATTTGCAGAACAATTATTAGGTGCTTAGCCACACACAGTCCAATGAAGTAATACATTAAGATACCATCCTGCCTTCTAGGAGCTTACATACAGATAGCTACTGGGGGAGGTAAGACATACACCTGCAAAGGTGAAACAAAGAGAGAATTAGAGGCAAGGTCACTTTTTAATTATTTTAAATGGACACTAGCCTGGGAACTAGGACACCAGGACTTGGTTCCTGACTCATTAGCTTTGTAATCTTATTTGAGTGTTCCCCTGTAAAATGAAGAGGGTGGACCTAGATAATTGCTAAGGTCCCATCTAGTCTATGATTCCCTGGCTTTTTCGTGGGAATTGCAACAAGGGGCACTCTTATAAATTCAGAACAAATAAACAAACAAAACCGATCACACGGAAACTCCCCAAATCGATGCAAGACTATAGAAGGCTCTGAGGCCTGTGGAGGAAGGAAGTGTGGAAAGTGCAAAAGGAAGTCGCTCCTCTGCATTCTTGTAATTTTATCTCAAATCATTCCTTTGCCTACTAGCATATACTAATACATATTTTTGACTATCTTGGATATTCATTGAATAATGGCACTTAGATCTTCAAGAAATTGCAGAGCATTTTCTCAAACAATCCCAGACTCTGAGAAATGGAAGGAATCTCATATCTTCTAGTCTAACCATTATCGGAATAAGTGTCCCTCCTCCAAGAGTTTTAATGAATGATCTCCAGGGAAAGGAGGCACTCTTTCTCCTGAGGCAACCTGTCCCATGTTTGGGTTACTGTAATTGTTAGGAAGTTGGTTCTCCTATCCAGCCTAAATTGGCTTCTTTTCAGCTTTTACCCATTGCTCCAAATTTCATCCTCTAGGGTCAGGCCAAACAAAGCTAATCTCTCCTTTTTTTATAATTTTTTTTTAACATAATGAATCTGAACACCCCATCCCTCAAAGGCATTTCTGTGTGCATACATAGCAGAACACAAAAAGAGGATTCGTGACTCTGTCTCTCCTAACTTCTGCATTTTTACTGGCTGTCCTCCAGGCCAGGAACACTCTTCACCTTCTCTGGCTGCTTCCAAGTCTTAGCTAAAATCTTACCTTCTATAAGAAGCCTTTCCCCATTTCCCTTAATGCTACTAGCTACTAATGATACTTAGAGTACCCTGTTGAGTATCTCTAATTTATCTCATATACAGTCTTTTTTTTTTGTACATAGTTATTTGCATGTTGTCTCATCAGACTGTGAGCTTTTTGAGGGCAGGGGCTATCTTTTGCATCTTTGTATCTCCAGTCCTTTGTACAGTGCCTGGAATGTGTCGTTGTTTAGTCATTTTCAGCTATGTTCGACTCTTTGTAACCCCACTGGGGTTGGGTTTTTTTTTTGGCAAAGATATTGCAGTGGTTTGTCATTTTCTTCTCCAGCTCATTTTACAGATAAGGAAACTGAGGCAAACAGGGCTAAGTGACTTGCCCAGGGTCACACAGCTAGTAAGCGTCTTGAGACTGGATTTGATGAATCTTCCTGACTCCAGGCCTGGCACTCTATCCACTGTGCCACCTAGCAGCCCTGCCTATAATTTAGCAGATGCTTAATATACTTGACTTGTAACCTTGAGTGAAGCATAATCTCTCTTCAAAACAATATGCCTTCAAATATTTGAAAACAGTAATCCTGTCTTCTCTCAATCTCTTCACCTCTCAGCCAAACATTCCCAGTTTCCCTGATTTCGTGGTATGGGTTTGAAATTCATCTTCCTGGTTGTTTACTTCTGGAGCTTTGGATTATCCATTTCTTTCCTCAAATGTGACCCATAGAACTGAATGAAATATTTTAGATGTGGTCTAATCAGGGCAGAAGTATGGCACGATCATTAGTTCTTTGTCCAACCTTCTCATTTTACAGATGAGGGAACTCTTGACTAAGGCCAAAAATGACTTGTCCAAGTTCGTCCTAGAACTCAGGTCCTTTGATCTGAAGTATTAGGTCTTGATCCAAATCCACTACTACTCCTTTTACTTTATAGAGTCATAGATCTTTTATTTTTTAGTTAATTTCCCCCAAAGATCCATTTTCTCTCTCTCTCACATCCCCCCCAAGCATGAAAAGCAAAACCCCCTGTTGCAAACATGTATAGTCAAGCAAAACAAATTCCCACACTGGCCACGTTCAAAAAAAACCTCACGGAATCCTAGACCTTTTTAGAGAGGGGAAGTTACCTGGAACTGGAAACCAGGTATTACCCTGACTTATTCCACTACTAGCAGATCCTGTCTTTCAGTGAGGGGGTTTGGTGAAAAGAGCACTTCGGATTTGTAGTCAAATTATCTGGGTCTGAATTTCAGTAATTTACTTACAGGTTGTGTGACTTTGGGCAGGTCACTTCCCCTCCCTTCAGTTTCATTTTCTTCTCTAAAATGGCCTAGCTCATCTTCAAGTTCTAAATGCTAGGAGGCAGAGTTGGGGAGACAAAGGGAAGTGCCGGGCCTGAGCCCTCAGGAGGTTCCTAGGCTGGTGAGAAGCACAGACTCAGACCCCGGGCAAGCGTAGCTACCCGGGACAGCTGCCCCGGCCACGCTCTCGTTCCTTCCGTGCCTGCGCAGCACCATACTGCACTGGCCTAAGCAACCACCCTACTCCTCTGGTCCCTGCCCGGAAAAACGGCGCAGGGTAGGCCAGGCTCCCGCGCAGGAGGAAAAGTCCCAGGGAATGCTTGGGGAGAGCCCCGGCAGGAAATTCCCGTTGGCGTGTGCTCTCCCCGCCCCGCCCCGCCCCTCCCCAGCCTCCTCCCCTTCGGCTTGCCTAGTTCTAGCCCCAACTTCCTAGACGCCGCTTAAAAGCATCTTAAGGTCCAGGGCCCCCGCCCCTCCTCTGAGCCCCCCAGGAGCTCCCACCTCTGGCCACAGCTCCAGGCCAGTGGGGCTCCTATCTGACTCTAAACGCACCTCCTCAGCTTCTCCCTTCAGCCGGGAACTCCTCCCCCATGAAGGCCTTTACCCCCGGGAGCTCCTTTCGGGGCTGCTGAACCCCGAACCTCCGGCGGACACTGACCCATCTCCCTGCCCGGACCCTGAGCCCGCAGCTCCTCCTTGGTCTCCTACAAGGACTCTTGAGTCCAGTTCCCTGCAAAGACTCTCATCCCAGAGACCCTCGTTGGCCTCCACGGTTCCTGAGCTCGGAGTCCCTTCTTCACCCTCTGCGGAGCCTAAAGCAGACTCCTTGCAAGATCTCTCATCCCGGAGCCTCCCGAGAGCCTGAGCCGGACTTCCTGCAAAGACTTTCATCCCAGAGCTCCTCCCTGGCCTCCTCCAAGGACCCTGAGTCGGTCTCCCTGCAAGGACTCTCATCCCGGACACTCCGCTTGGCCTCCTGCCGGGATTCTGGGCCCAGAGCTTCTTCCTGGCCCCCCCCCTCCCGCTGAGCCCGAGCCCGGCCTCCTGCAGGGACTGTCACCCCGAAGCCGCCTCCTGACCCCCAGTGGACTCCCGGGGCCGGGGCCTCTCCTGGGCTCCTAGCTCAGGCTGGTTTCTTGCCGCCATGTCGTCCCTCCGTACGGAAGATGCCGAGGCCAGCGCGAAGGGCTCCCGGCCCGGGCTCAGCAGTGGGGAGGCTCCCCCGGCCGAGCAGCTGGAGGAGGCGGTGGAGCGGCTGCAGCGCGAGAACCGGAGGCTCCGGGAGCAGGCTCCGCGTGCAGCCGCGCTCTGCGGCCTCTACCACGAGGCTGTGCAGCAGCTGAGCTTCCTGCGGGGCCAGCTGGCCTCCCGAGACGCCCTGGTGGCACGCCTACGGGCGAGCCTAGCCGCTTACGAGAGCTCCGGGCCCGGGCCAGTGAACGGCCCCGCGCCGTCCCTTGTGGACGGGCTGGTGGAGCAGGTAGCCCACCTCAAGGAGCAGCTCCGCGAGCAGGAGACCAGCGCTCGGGCCCGGGAGGATGGACTGGGCCAGGTAAGGAGGCTCCTTCCCCTAATTCCCCCTCCCCCCAGCCCGCCCAGGTCACCACCCTCCCTGTCCCCAACTCTGTCTTCCTTTCCTGGGGTGGCAGAGACCACAGCTCACTTGATGGGGGAACAATTAGGGCTGGCTCAAAGTACAGTGCCCGCTGATTGCCTGGTTGGGCTGCCTCCTAAGTTAGTAAGCTCTCCATCACTGGAGGTGTTCAAGAAGAGGCTGATATACTTGTTAGAAATTCTGTTGGGGTATTCCTGCCCACGGGTTGGACTAATTGTTCTCCGAGATTCTATAGTTCTATAAGGGCAGTTCAAGCAGTCCCAAGGTGGAAGGAACCGTTAAAGTTGGACAGGTTGAGAGCTCCCCACCGCTAGAGGTGTTCTGCTTTTTAGATAGGGGACTTGGTGGAGGAGATTCCTGTTCAGGTTTTCGTCGGACCATCTTTGGTGCCTTCAAGATCCAGATTGCTGACACTGTCAGTGTGGAAAGGAACCCTGTAGGCAGGTCATGTAGTCCAACACTATCATTTTATAGGAGAGGAAACCGAGGCCCGATCAATCAACAAGCATTTATTCAACAGAGACTTTGGGCCAAGCACTGTGCTAAGGCCAGAGAAGTTAATTGATGTCATCTCTTAATAAGTTTAGAGGCAGATTCCCAGACCACTTTGCACACTTTGCTATCAACAGGTGCCTCAGATTTCCCATGGTTAAAAAAAAAAAAAAGCTGAACTACTTACTAGCTGTGTGACCTGGACAAGTCACATAATTTATCTGTGCCTTGGTTTCTTCATTTGTAAAATGAGTAGGTTAGACTTGTTGACCTTTGAGATATCTTCCAGCAACAGATCTATATTCCTATGACTAGATGTTTTCCTCTAGTCTTTTCCAGAAAAAAAAAAATCCTGATTACATTGAAACAGTAAAAGCTTGTTAACATTGGAATATGGAGTGTGTATCCCTTGTAGTATCCGTAGTAGAAAGATCTTGACACACCTTTTGTGTTTCTACCCTTTATTTTTGGAAGCCCCTTCTCTAGCAAATTCCCTTCCAAGTTAGTTGCCTGAGTGCTTCTCTTGGGTTTCCCCATCTGTTAAGTGAGAGTGTAAGACCAGACTCCAAGGTTTCTCCCTGCTCTAAAAGGGACTTAAGGCTCATGAATGTTTTAGCTGGGAGGCACCTTGGAGATTATCTAGTCTGGTACAACCCCCTCATTTAGCAGATGAGGAAACCCAAGAGAGGCATCTAGGCACATAGATCTGGCTCAATTGTGTTCACTAAAGATGTAGATTCTAGGATGCTATGCCGTCTGTTTGGATGGTTCTTCTCATTTATCTTCACTTTCCCCCCAAATACAAGTAGGCACAATGAAATTTACAGACCCTTGATGCTTATTTCATCATTTATTTGTTTTCCAGGAAACTGTGAAGTCTCCTGTAGCCTCGAGTGGGGGGTTAATATGCTTAATATTAGAGATTGAGTTTGGCCACCAAGCTCCTGTTTAGTGGCTTAATTCCCCTGTGAGCAGGTCTTTTCCATCGTTTTGTGTGCCTTCTTACTTACTCCCAACCAAAGAAAATCTGAGTTACTGAGATTTGACATAAGCCCAGAGTAATATAAAGAAAATGGACTCAAATTTGTCACCAAAAGTTTTTAAAAGATAAACTCTTCAAAACAAAGAGTACTGAACTGGGATGTTAAAGGGCCAGGATTCTTTTTTTTTTTTTTTTAAAGCTTTCTTGATGCTTAAAAAAATTGCTCACTTCCCAATATTCCCTACTCCCATCAAACCTATTTTTGTAACACAGTAGCATAGTCGAGCAAAAGGGAGTGACACCTTGACCATGTCTCAGAGCCTGTGGCTCATTCTGCACCTGTAGTCCACTATCTCACTACCAATAGGGTTCCTTAGCATCAGTCCCATGGAGTAAAAATTTGCCATTGTCTAAGGGCTCTAGTCTGGGCTATTACTCTAACAGCTGTATGACCTTGGTCAAGTCATGTGCATTCTCTAGTCCTCATTTTCCTGATCTGAGATTCTATCTAGCTCTTGTATCCTATGATTTTCTTTGATTCTCTAATGAATGGGGCAAAGTTTGACATTTCTGAGAAGACTAAATTCCTCGATTTCTGGTTTTTGTTGAGGTGTCTTAAGCAGGCACTAGAGCTTGAAACATTCAAGAAAAATTATGATCCTTCTTCAGTCCTCTAAGGATCTGTAATTTTGTCAGTATAGGTGCTCACTCAGCATTTTTGGGGATTCCTCACTTTCCCTCACCCTGTAAATTTTAGTCAGTTGCCAAATCTAGCTTTTTCTACCTTCACGACATCCCTGGCATGTGACTTTTCCATTCACTCATACAACTACCACTTGAGTTGAGTCTTATCACCTGCCACTTAGATGATTGCAACAGCTTTTTAATTGTTCTCACTTCTTCAAGTCTCTCCCCATTCTGGTCCATTCTACTTTCGGCTACCGAGTAATATTCCCTAAGGGCACATCTGACTATATGACTCCCTTACCCACTCCAGTGGCTTCCAAATAGCTCCAGGACAAAAAGATAACTCCTCTAATTTAGCATTTAAAGCCTTACACAACCTGGTCCCAGCCTGTCTTTCACTGGCAGTTACTCTGTCCTATGCTCTGCAATCCAGCCAAACTGGCCTTCTCTCTTCTCCAGACACAAGATGCTGCATCTCTTATCTCAGTATCTCTGTCTCCCAAGCCTGGAATGCACTGCCTCCTTACCTCTACCGCACAGAGTCTTTTAGGATGTGGCTCAGGCATTATCTTTTTCCATCAAGCCTATCCTGTTTCTCCCAATTGCTAGCACCCTCCCTCCCAAACTATCTTGTACTGAACTATTTTGTAATTTTGTATTTATTTGCTTTATTTTTGTTTAGTCATTTCTGACTCTTTGTGACACTTTTTGGGATTTTCTTGGCAAAGGTACTGGAGTGGCTTACTGTTTCCTTCTCTAGCTCATTTTACAGATGAGGAAACTGAGGCAGACAGGGTGAAATGACTTGCCCAGGATCACACAGCTAGGAAATGTCTGAGGCCAGATTTGAGCTTCCCTGACTCCAGGCTCAACACTCTATCCACTGAGCCACCTACTTGCCTATTAGCTTTATACATGTGTATATAGGTATTGGTTGCCTCCTCCATTACAATGTGCATTGCTTGCAAGGAAAAATTGTTTCATTCCTTGTACTCGTATCCCTAAGTGCCTGGCACACAGCATGTGCTTCACATGCATTACTAGCTGTGTGACCTGGGGCAAGTCACTTTACCCTGTTTACCTCAGTTCCTCATCTGTAAAAATGAACTAGAGAAAGAAATGGCAAACTCCTCTGGAATCTTTGCCAAGAGAATCCCAAATGGGATCCCAAAGAGTCAACATGTTTGTAACAACTGAACAACATGTACTTATGGACTGAATGATACTGATCCCTACTTGAGTCTTAGAAAGCTGCCTTAGCAGAAAAATTCATCCTTCTTCCCTCCATACCCCCTTCCCAAAAGCAGCGATCTACTGATGTTAGACCATACAACAGACATACGGGTCAATTGTCTACCTTTTGCTACTTTCTGGGACTTGCCAGTGTCAAGCTCCTTAAAGTCAGCTCCTCAGTGTGGAGGCTATGAGTGGATTAGTGTATAATAAATATAATAACACTTTGATTTTGTATAGCGCTTAATACAGTGAGCTTCTATACCCATTAACCTCATCTGAGCCCCAAAACAGTCCTGTGGGACAGATCTTCCATTTTATTGTCTGAAGGTATTGAGTCCAGATAAGGTGAATGATTTTCCCACAATCAAATGGCAAATTAGTTGCTGGTTCAGAGAAATTTTTGAATCGGAAGGTGACCTTCTACATGAAGTGTTCTTAGGCTCTTTTGTGTCATAGTTCCCTCTGGCAGTCTGGTGAAGCCCGTGGACCCCTTCTGAGAATCCTGTTTTTAAATGAATACACGTAGGATTACAAAGGAAACCAATCATATTGAAATAACGTCAAAATATATATATATTTTAAAAAAAAACCAAAACCTCACATACTTCACATTAAGAACTCCTTCTCTGTACCATATAGGCCAGCCCCTTAACCCACGCAGGCGGAATCCCCTCTCTTGACTCCCTGGTAGGTGTTCTGTCAATCTTTCCTCCTGTGCACTTTCCACAACACCTCCCTGTCACCACAGATACTACAGGAAGCAGCCCTCTGGTAAAAGGAGGGAGTCAGACTGAATGGTCTCTGAGATCTAAGATCACAGCTCTAAGATTCTGTGGGTCTGTGAAATGTGACAACCTGGGAATCCCCAGATCATACTTTGAAAGCCACTGTTGCATGGTACCTAGGAAAAAAGATAGTTTTTGGTATGCCAGACATCGTGCTATTCATGAAGCTAATGCACACATCCAATGGCCTCGATTTGCTTTAATTTTTTTCTTCTTCAGTTTTTGCAGTTGTTGAGATGAAGTAGAAAGGAGTCTATTGATCAACATGTACTGAATAAATCCAATTAATATGCCAAGAACTGTCATACAGTCTTGGATTGAGAAGCTAGAGATCTGGGATGCAATCTTGGCTCCTGTACTTGCTGGCTGTATGCTCTAGCTGGCTTCTGTCCCAAGTATTACACTACTTATGTGATCCTGGGCATATTGCTTTATCTCTTTGAGTCTCGGTTTTCTCATCTCTTAAATGGGGATAATAACACTTGCATTAGCTACCCCTGAGGTTGCTGTAAGAAAAGGGTTTATATAAATGGGAGCCATTCTTAAATTGTATAAAGAGGACTTTGTAATTAGGTATGTGTGGCTTCTCCCCAAATCTTGTCAAAGGGGCCATTCTCTTGATTCTTATCTTCTGTCATAAGTAAGGAGGTATGGAGAACCTTGCCACTTTTCTCTAGATCAGTGGTTCTCAACCTTCCTAATGCCGCGATCCTTTAATACAGTTCCTCACGTTATGGTGACCCCCAACCATAAAATTATTTTCATTGCTACTTCATAACTGTAATTTTGCTACTGTTATGAATCGTAATGTAAATATCTCATAATGCAGGACGTATTTTCATACATACATGACCCACAGGTTGAGAACCGCTGCTCTAGATCACTCCATGTCTTTCAGTATCATGGGCCTGAACTGAGCAAAAGATGTTGTTGTCTTTGTAATTCAATAAACCATGAAGATCTGTCTAGCACTTCTATGGGTGCATGTCTGTGGGTACGTGTGTATATGTGTATGA
The DNA here is from genome assembly GCA_028646515.1 of Pseudochirops corinnae. Taxonomy (NCBI): domain Eukaryota; kingdom Metazoa; phylum Chordata; class Mammalia; order Diprotodontia; family Pseudocheiridae; genus Pseudochirops; species Pseudochirops corinnae. The sequence continues at coordinate 142,645,932 of CM053592.1, forward strand.
TTCACATTTCTCTAAATAAGTATTAGGTTGGAGTATAAGGATGATTATCCCCATTTTAGAGACAGGGTACTATGGTTCAGAGAGGTGGTGTCTTTCTCAGTGACACACTGCTTTACCTGTTAGTGAGCCAAAGTGATAAATACCCAAACACATATCAATATCGAATGCAAATTGGCATACAAAAGCATGGGATCTCTCAGAGGGAGTGTTAAAGCATCTAAAGTCAAACTCTCATTTTAACAGATGTAGTTGGGGGAGGGAAGTACCTTGCCCAGGGTTATATTGTGGCAACAGTTGGGTTTTTTGGAGAAGGGAAGTCAAGGCATTTGAGGTTATGGGATTTGCCTAAGGTCACACAGCTAGTGTCAAGTGTCTGAGACCTCATTTGAACTCAGGTCCTCCTGACTCCAGGGCTGGTGCTCTATTCATTGGGCCACATAGCCACCCCTTCAGTAACTCCTAAATATCCTCTTTGACCCCCAGTTTTGCCATCTGTAAAATGAAGAGGTTGGATCAGGTTAGATGATCTCTAAGGATCCTTTATATGATATTCTGGTGTTCTGTGATTAGGTAGGACAGTGTGACTCTTTCAACTACACCATGATGGAAATATTTGGGGACTATAATGAATATGGAGTGTGTGTGTGTGTATGTGTATGTGGGTGTGTGTGGGTGGGTGAGTGTGGGGGGGGGGGAGGGGGTGGTTTGGCTTGGGTTTTGTCCCAAGCTTCTTAACAAGACTGGATTAAGCTCTTTACACCTGAAACTTGGGTCTAGTGTATTGGAGACAGATCTGGTGAACTGCAGAAGTAGCCACTTTGAGACTTTCCTTTAGGGATTGTGTGCCAACCCTTCCAGCCTTTGACAGTATGGAATTCCAGGCCAGGGTCTGGCCATTACTGGGCCATAGTAAGCACTGGAGGAGAATTAAGTGGAGGAACTGCTTACAATGGATTAGTGATGATTGCTCATGTTTTCATAGCAGTTTTTGGTTATAAAGCCAGCATGGTATTGTGGGCAGAATGACAACTTTGCAAGAAAATTTAGTAAAAATATTACGAAAATGGCTCTTGTGTTCTAAGAACTAACAGTAATTAGGCAAGCTGTGCTTTAAAGAAAGATGGGCTTTGGTCTCAGATGCATCATTGTGAAGATAGCTTGACTCTGACTTTAAAAAGATGGAGGGGGGTGGGGAGGGGAAGCCCTGAGAGCTCTCTTCTAATAGGGTCGGATGTCCTGGAATGATTGATAGACTCAGTCAAAGTCTTCCTTCAGGCTTTTGGTTGAAGATTTCTAGCTTGACTTGGAAGGGGCAAAGCTGGAAACCAAAGTTAGGGCTTCTGCCTCCATGTTTAGGCTCTTTCTCCTTCTGCATCATGATCAAGTTCAGAGCCTTTGAAGCTGAAATTCTGAAAATTAGTTTCAGAGTGGGAAAAGGCCAGGTAGCCCTTAAAACACGTCTGTGCCCTGTGCTTGACCAGCCCAAGAATGCCTTCCCATTTCTTTTTCCACCGTCCTGCTTATTTGCTTCATTAGTTATATTGCTTTTGTCCAGCTAGTCCACGGGTTCTTAACCCTTCTTGTATCATGAAGCCCCACTGGAAATCTGATGAAGCCTATGGACCGCTTCTCAAAATTGTATTTTTAAATGCAGAAAATAAAATATATAGAATTCCAAAGGGAACCAATTATATTTAAATGCAGTTATCAAAATAATTTTTTAAAAATACACTCAAGCTCACTAACTCCAGGTTAAGAACTCCTGAGCTAACAGAGAATGATATTTAGGGCAATTGCAAACCAAACAAAAAGCATCTCTACTTGTATCCTGGGCTGAACAAAACTAAGTTTCTCTAAAAAGGGGAACACCCCATCTGTCAGCAAACCTGCAGGGAAATGGAAAGCTATGATTTCAGTGAGAGAGGTGAAGCTGTAATTTATTATGGCCCAGAAAGGGATTGCCAAACATCATTGCCCACATAACTTCATGTGAGCCGGTCACAACCCCACCATGTTTTCATCTGTAGTTTTCAGGGGCAGACCTGGTGGGACAATTGTGTCCCTCCCAGGCCAGCCTTGTGGTGGTGATGATGAAAGCTCACACGGAGAAGTGCTTTTAAAGGTTGCAAAGAGCTTTGCTTCCAGATCCATAGGAAGCCTTCCCCAGGCCCTCTTCATTCTAATGCCTCCCCTCTGTTAATTACTTCCTGTTTATCCCGAATAAAGCTCATCTTGTGTATTTGCATGTTGTTTCTCTCATTAGATTGTAAGCTCCTTGAAGGCAGAAGCAGCCTTTTGCCTCTTGTATCCTCTTTGCTTAGCATAGTGTCTGGCACATAGTAGGCACTTAATCATTATTTACTGATTGATTATAAGCTTCTCCTAGTTCATAAAGAGAGGTCCTGGGTGTCAGACCTTCCGTCCTTCACCAGGCCTGTACGTGAAGTCGTTACAGTCTAGCAGGACCTTCCAGATCTTACCCACTGCTGCCATAGCTCTCCAAGAACCCAGCTGCACCTCCATGCCGTGATGGAGACTTTAGTGGAGAACTGCCCACAATGGTAGCTCACAGTTCCATAGCCATTTATGGTTTGTAGGGTCTTGGGAAAAATGTCAAACCTGTTTTTTGTTTTTTGGGTCAGCCAAGACTTGGGTTCACATTTCTCCTCTCACCCTTGCTAGTTATGTAACTCTGGGCAAGACAGTTAACCTCTCCAAGCCTCAGTTTTCTCTTCTGGAAAATGGGAGTAATAGTAGCCTGTAATTCCTACCTCATAAAGTCATTTTGAGGATCAGATGAGATCATGTGATATAAAAGCCCTTTGAAAACTTAGAAGCTCACTAGAAATGGCAGGTATAATTATTACGGGGTACTTTTTGCCACAGCTCTGTGGGGAAGGTAGTTTGAAAGTTATCTATATTGTGCAGATGAGTAAATGGAGCCTCAGACTGGGATAGTGGCTTTCCTACTGTCACATGACTTGTATGCAGTAGAATTGGGATTCAGATCTGGATCCCGCAGTTGCCAATTCAACATTCTTTCCTTTAACAAAATTCATCCAACCAGACATTTATTAAATTCCTGCTGGATGCAATGCACTGAGCTCAGTGATAGGGCAAGATGTAAAGACAGAGAAGGCCATCTTTTTTTTCCCCTTTGACAACACTGCTTTTTCACTTAAGCTTTACTAGTTTACCTTCTAGGTTGGGGTTCTTAACCTCTTGGTGTATCTTGGTACTCTGTTGAAACCTATGAACTTCTTCTCAGAATAATGTTTTTAAATGCGCAAAATAAAATACATAGGATGACAAAGAAAAACTGTTGTATTGAAAAATGATTATGCAGATACATATGTATGTATATTTTATGTTTTTATATATGAATGAAATCACAGATATCAAGTTAATAAGCCCTGCTCTAGGGTCCCTAACCAGAGGAGACCTGCTTTGACATAGCCCCAGCTAAATCCCAATCCCTTAATTTTGTAGAGGAAAAAAAATTCATCTCAAAGAGAGTATGTGACTTGCACATGGTCATGGAGGTAGCACAGAGCAGAGCCAAGGCTGAGACCCAGGCCCTCTGACTTCTCAGTCCCCCAGAGGATGATACTTCTCTCTGTGTTTCATCAGCTACCTTCATCTTCTCACATTTGGGGCACAGTAATTAAGGGACATTCCAGTGAGACCCCAATTTGTTAAGTATCATTTGATACTTTTCCACTCCTGGAATAAATATTATATTATATATAAATAGTCATCTTTCTTTGGCTTTTTCCTCCCAGTGGGCAAGCCCATGTGTAGTCCTAAACAGACTTCAGGCAAGGGAAGTAAGTGGATGCACCAAGTAGCTGGCAATCAGCCTAATGGGGCAGCTTCTTGGCACCTGACCAGGATGGAATCCAATGGCACATAATACCTAGGCACACACAAGTTACCTGGGTGGCAATCATAACTGAACAAATCATATCAAACCTCATCTCAAAGGAGGACTTCCCCTCTTCTCTTCTGAAGAACTGAAAGACCCATTCCAAACCTCACACTTTCCAGTCATGTTTATTCAAGCCTATTAGTGTTTAAAAGTTGCTAATGAGCAACTCGTGATGCTGACAAACCAATTTTCAAAGTGATTTCCCCCCTCCTTTTCAATACCCAAAGCCCGGGGTTACACTATCAGTCACATGGAAGTTTCCCTAGCCAGAAAGAAGCAAAGAATGGAGGTAATGACCCAGATGAAGAGGAACTAAGGTTCCCCTTCCCTCCCCCATGCAGACAAAAATCCAAGGTGGTTGTTCTAAAAGACTTTCTCTAGCATCTTTTTTTTTTTTTTTTTGCTTTTTGTAGGGGGGAAGGTAGGGCAATTGGGGTTAAGTGACTTGCCCAAGGTCACATGGCTAGTAAGTGTTACGTGTCTGAGGCCTGATTTGAACTCAGGTCCTCCTGACTCCACGGCTGGTGCTCTATGTGCTGCACCACCTAGCCCCCTTTTTGTCTGGCATCTTTAAAGCTTAGAAAACATTTCCCTCATAACAGTGATACCCAGGTAATGCAAGTACAGTCGATTTAGAACTGAGAGGGACCTTAGAGGTTATTTGGCTAAACACCCTCATTTATAGATGAGAAAACAAGAAAACTGAGACCTGGAGAAGTTTGTTAACTTTAGTTAAGTAAATTAAATAACTCCCCCTTAACACTCCCCCTTCCTTACCCCTGACTGTTTCCCTGTAGAGTTTAATGTATTTTTTACACCAAACTCTGTGTACGTAATGTGCCTGTATGGGTCTGTTCAACTGTCCTTTGTCTTATTGACATAAGAGTGAGATAGATGGCTTTTAAGAAGGACATTGCCAAAGTAGGATGTTCTGAGGAAGGCAGCCAGGAAGGTGAGAAGACCAAACTCTGTACATTCTACCACATACAGAATCATAGCTAGAACTGGGGATTTTTAGACTGGAGAAGAGAAGACTTGAAAGAGGAAGGAAATGTGATCAGAAACTCATTGAGGACAAAGTTGGAATATCATCTTCAAGTTCATCTGGTCCAACCCTGTCACTGATAAGTGAGGAAATGGCCTAGAGTGACCTCTGAGATACCTTCAAGCCCTAAGTCTATGATCCTGTGACTTACCCAAGGTCATACCTAGAGTGAATAGGCACCAAGCCAGGATTCAAGGATTGGAGGTCCTTTGACACCATTTTCCCACCCTTTAACTCCAATCTAGTCAAGCTGAGAATTGTCTTCAAATACTGTCTTCAAATACTTCAAATACTGTCATATCAGTCAACAAGCATTTATTAAACACCTCCTGTGTGCCAGGCACAAAAAATAAAAAGTAGACTTGTTCTAGGTCACTTCAGAGGGCAGAATTAGAACCATGGAGCTAAAGTTGAAAGCAGATTTCAGCTTAATATAACAAAGAGCTTTCTAAAATGAAGGTAGCTTCCAGAAGTAATGAGTCCCCTGTCCCTGGAAGTATTCAAGCAGAGTTTATACAATCTGTTGGGGAATATTCTAATGAGGATTTCTGCAGTGAATGGAATATTGGGCTAGGTGATCTTCAAGATAAATCTCTGAGGTCTGTAAGAGGGAATTCTGTCCAATTCACAATGCATTTATTGAGTACCTACTATGTATTATATGCTGAGGATATAAAAACAAAATTGAAGATAGCCTCTACCCACAAGTAGCTTCCATTCTACTGGAGAAGGAGTAAAGTAAATTAAAAATGTATACCAAGTAATTCCAGAGACTGGGAAAGGGAGAGAACTAATAGATGAGATTATAAGTAAAGGCCTTGGAACAGGTAGGTGTCTAGGTGAATATAGCCCTGGACGTGGAGTCAGGAGGACAGACTCAGACACTTACTAGTTGTATGACCCTCGGCAAATCCCTTACCCCCATTTAGCTTCAAAAAAGTGAAGACCTCCTGAAAGAGGTTGTTCCTAAGTTGGTTCTTGAAGGAACCATGTACTTCAAGAGGCAGGGGTGAGGCCAGAGAGCATTCCAGGCATGGGGCCCATTCTGTGAGCCTAGGAAAAGGCATGGAGGGTGGAAACACAATGTCATTTGGCAAACAGGTCACTTTGGCTGGAATTCAATTCAGGTTGAGAAGCAATTACCTCCCTGACAAGGTGGCTGTGAGGAAAGTAGTTTGTAACTCTTAAAGGACTGTAGAAAAAGGGGCTTATTATTATCTAAACCATTCCTTTTTTCTCCTAAGCTGCTCATCACAAAATTGACATTTTAAGAGTTGGAAGGAACCTTAGATATAATCTTGTTCAGGGCAGCTAGGTAGTGCAGTGAATAGAACACTGGCCCTTGGAGTCAGGAGGACCTGAGTTTAGATCAGGTCTCAGACACTTAACACTTACTAGCTGTGTGACCTTGGGCAAGTCACTTAACCCCAATTGCCCTACCTTCCCCCCTAAAAAAAGAAAGAATCTTGTTCAATCCATTCAACATGGATTGAACATTAAAGAAACTGAGGGTCAGTGAGGGGAAAAGTAATTAAACTAAGGTCACACAGTGAGTTGGTGGTAGGGCCAGGACTGGAATCCTGGTCTGGTGTCTTGGGGTGACAAGTGAAATCAGGTATTTAGGTGATACTGTCTGAAAAAAATACTCTCCTTTATTAATAATACATTCCAATGTCTTGCTTCCATGGTGGTCAAGAGGTTCATATTTTTCTGATTCTAGTGTTTTTCCCTGCTGTAAGTAATAGGGAGAAGTGGAAATGAAGATGAGGTAGGAAGGTCTATAACACTGGCAAGCATGGTGGAGTGACTGGGTGGGGGAAGGGGGTCAACCGCAGCACAGTTTATAGATTGATAAAAAGTCTCATCTCTTTACATTTTTTTTTGCACCCAACCTTTTTATGAAACTTTGAATTTTATAAGCAGGAAATTGATAATGATTGTCTGATTTGGGTTTTTTGGTTGGTTTTTTTTTTAATCTTTTAAGAAACAATTGAGGGGGAGGGTGGAGAATTTCTTTCCCTACTCCCCCATTACAAAACATTCACATCCCAGCACTTAGTCATTTATCAAATAGTTTGACCACTATGCAGAATTCTTTAATGACACAAAATACATGATTATGTTCCAGCTCATGAAAACAAAATGTAAGATGGAATTTCAGAATGAAAAAGACTCATAGGCCAAAAAACTCCCAGGTTAATGATCAGTCAAAAAACTAGGGCTTGGCTGGGAGCGCGTGTGTCCCATAGCGATGGTGAATTCCTCCAGCCGTCTTGGCGGCATTCTTGAATTGGAGGGGACTTCCAGCTGGCTGTTTCTTTGTCAAACGGACTTTGTTAAATGTCTTCATTAGGAAGTGCAGAAACTGAACCAGCAGCTGGAGGAGAAGGAGAGGGAGCTGCAGCGGCTGCTGCTTGAGCCTCAGCACGAGCGTGAGCGGGAGATCCTGAGGCTGCAGCGGAGTCTGGCGGAGAAGGAGAAGGCGCAGGCCACGAGCGAGGTGCTCTGCCGGTCCCTGACTGATGAGACCCAGCAGCTCCGCAGGACTCTGGCCGCCACTGCCGACATGTGTCAGCACCTCGTCAAGTGTCTGGACGAGAAGCAAAGATCGGGAGGGCCCAGGGAGGAGAAGCCCCCCTCAGAAAGATCTAATAAGGTACTGGGCCACTTCCGAGACTCAGTTTATCTGTAAGATTGAGGAGTTCCATTCACTGCTGTGTTGTATCGGTTTCACTCTCCTTATCTGTGAGATGGGACTAATAATGTTGTGCTGACCATCTCACAGGGTTGTTCTGAGGAAATGCTCTGTGAGACTTGAGACACTGGAGGACTTAGCACGTCTTTGTTACTATTTGCAGTATTTGAAGGTCCCCTGTGTTGGGTCAGCTGGTTCAGATGATGACTTTGAAGTTTGGAGTGTTTTTCTTTGAGGGGAAGGAAGGGACCGATTTGGAGCCAAAGTTGAGACCTTATGTATACCCCAGCAGCTAGGCAGTTATAGGAAGGCATTTGAGGGGGGGATGATAACACAACCACTAATGATAGCTGACATTTATGTGGCACTTTTAGATTTGCAAAGTGTTTTATCATCTCATTTGATCCTTGCTCTGCCCTTATGAGGTAAGTCCCATCTTACAGATAAGGAAACTGAGGCTGAGAGGCTGAGCACTTGGCCAGGGTCACACAGTGAGTAAGATTTTGAGGCTGTATTTGAACTCAAATCTTCCTGACTCTAAATCAGCTCTCTATCTCCTTACCCAATATGAAGGGGGAGAAATTGGCAGCTTCTACCTCATAAAAGCCTCTAGGCCTTCAGAGTAATTACTAAAGTCACATTTGCATCAGAAGCTTCCTTTTCTCTCCTTCCTCAGTAATAAAAACCACATAGTTTGGGGGCAAGGCTCTGAGAGTGAGACATCCCTTGATCCTTTCTAGAATGACTAAAGATGCAAAATATGATTAGAGGCAAACCCAGCTCAGCCTGTTCTTCTGTGAACTGGCCAAAGTCAGATGGGAAGACACTCGCTTTCTGCTTTGAGCAGGAAGCCTCTGTGGGAATGGTACTTTAAAATAAACACTTGTTTTCTGCCACAATTTAGGAAAGTAAATGGGAAGAGCTCACAGGACCATAGATTCAGAGATCATCACATATGGGTAAATAGATGAGATTAAATGACTTGACCAGGGTCATATAGCCAGTAAAGTGTTCAAAGCAGGATTTGAACTCATGTCTTCCTGAGTCTAAGACCAACTCTCTCTTCGTTATGCAACACCTGACTCAGAATGTGGAAGAGGCTATGCAGTCTATAAGCAGAGAGGGAAACAAAGCACATATTTGAGGCTACTGGATTTAGCCTTCTAAGATTTTGTTTTTAAAGTTTCAGTTCTTCAGAGACTGTTATGTTCCATGACCCGAAGCCATAGGCTATCATCAGGAGAATGTCAGTATTAACAAAATGTTTAGCTATTGTTTCTGGGAGGATCCTAAAGTTATTAAAAGAACTTAACAGTTTCCCAAAGACAATATAGCCTATTCCCCTCCTCCTGTTCCATGCTGTTCCCAAATCATTGTCTATAATTGTAGGATGTGTGTACATAGGTACTCTGTGTATGTGCATATATACACATACACATGTTTGGATATACATACATATAAACACGTGTACATGTACATATATATGTAGGGGCAGCTAGATTGCTCAGTGGATAGAGAACAGGGTGTGGAGTCAGGAAGACCTGAGTTCAAATTCAGCCTCAGACACTCACCAGCTCTGTGATTCTGGGCAAACCACCTAACTTCTCTTTGCCTTAATCTGCTGGAGAAGGAAATGGCAAAGCATTTCAGTATGGTTGCCAAGACTCCATGGACAGTATTGGTGTGCTAGGGTTGAAAGGTCATTAAAACTCAGACATGCCTGAAAGACTGAACAATACCTACATAGACACTGCAAGTAGATGATGAGTTTTGCACATGTACAAATATAAACATATACACACATGCATACATATATACTCACATATATACATACACCCATATATAAGTATTTATATATATTTATGTAAATATATATACATCTGTATGTATATGCCATTAGGTAAGCGCTATCAGTTGTCCATTCAATTGTGTGTCTCCAAATGGATGAGATGTTCTTTATCGACTTGGTTTTCCTTGTGTGCATAGTTCATACTCTTTAAAGGATGATAAGGCATGTGCATGGACAGATTCATGACAAATAAGAATATGGGAAGTGCATTGAGTACAAAAATGCCATGAAGTCAAATGAGAAAGAAATCACTTTCAGCTTAAGGGATCAGGGAGGGCTTGATGGAGATGACTTTTGAGCCAGGCCTTGAAGTGTGGGTAGTAAGTGTATTTCTTGGTGTAAGGAACAGTATGAAAAGTGATTTGAAGGTATGAGACTCATTCAAAGCATGGCAGATTGTCTAGTTTGACTGGAGCATACATTATGGGGGAAAATTGTGAAATGTTGGAAGCCAGATTAGAGTCTGACTCTGTAGTCTAGCTCTGAGTGCTAGGCTAAGAAGTTTCCTTCATTTAGTGATCAATGGAGAGCCACAGAAGTTTTCTAAGGAGTGGAGTGATGGATTATAACTATACCCAGAATAATGTAGTACCCTTTATAGGATGGATTAGAAGGGATGAGAGATGAGAGAAAGATGGGAAGCAAGGAGATCTGCTAGGAAAGGCATGAAATAGCCCTGGGGAATAGTCCAGATAATAAAGACTTATCTGGAAATAGTAAAGAAGGGACTGATAGAACCTGAAACACTGGCAATGGGGTAAAGAAAGGCATCAAAGATGCCACAATCATGTGACCAAAGAATTTATGGCAGGCAAATCATTATATTTGGATCTGAAGGACATGATTTTGAAACCTACTTACTAGGTTTACTGTTTACCAACTCTGTAGGCCTGGGTGGGCCGCTTAACCCTGAGAGGTCCCTAGAGATCATCTAATCTGGCTCTCTCATTTGAAAGAGGAGAAGGAGACAAGTTAAATGGCTACCCAAGGTTAGCTGAATAATTAGGAAGAAGCTAGCATTGGAGGCCAAGGTCCTCTGACTCCAGAGAACACCAGTTTTCTTTCTATGCTGGGGCAGCACACTGCCCTAGTTCTGCCTGGATGATATTGATGGGTGCTCTTGAATGGAATAGGAAATTCAGGAAGGATGATGGCATTTAGGGGGCTAGAGGCAGAGAATTTTTCACCATTTTCTCCTTTTCACTTAGTGGGAAGAGGTATGGGCTGGGGAGTTAAGTGGCATGGGATCTAGTCTCAGTTCTGACATCACTGGCTAGGTGACCTTGGGCAAATTACTTCCCCTCTTGGGGCCCTTAGTTTTCCCACTTGTAAATGAGGCAGATTGAAGAGATGATGATCTCCAGGGTCCCTTCTAGTTTGCACGTCCTGGGATTCTGTGAGAAGTGGATTACATGGAGCCGAGAGGTGGGGGAGAGGAGAGTCTTTCTGAGAAAACATCTTGATGTTTTGGGAATTTTATAGGTGATCACCAAGGGGACAGTGAGTGTATGGAGGAAGTTCTCTGGGAGCTGTCTTAGGATCTTTGGGGAGTCTCCAGGAGGAACAGCCCATTTCTGAAACTAAGAAAGAAGCTATTGCTTTGGTGCTGTTGGGGCTTCCCTTCCTCTCACCCCTTAGCATTTTTTGGAAACATCGCAGCATTTCCCCTTTCTTTTTTAAAGTCCCAAACATGTCTTGACTGACCTGAGGTAGAAAGTGAGTTTTCAGTTTGGGATATTCAGGGTGTGTCTGGCAGTCTAGGGCAGCAAAGCTTCATATTACTCTGTCTAAGACTGGGTCAAGTTTCTAGTCATGTAATTAGTCAGGTTGCTTCAGGAACTCCCCTATGGGAGAATGGTTGTCAGATGTGATTCCCAGATTACTTGAGGGGAATTTTGGATAAAGGTAGATTGATAGAGAAAATGAATCACAGAATTTCACAATTGGAAGGGCCCTTGAAGGCATCTGAATCAAGCCATCCCTTCATAGGATTACATTATGCAATATAAGGTTGTTGGAAGGTGCTCGCCTGGTTCATCACCCTCCTTTAACAGAGGAAAAAATGAAGCCCAGAGAAATTAAGTATCTTGGCCAAGATCCTAAGTGTAGTAAGTGGCAAAGCCAAGACGCCCATCTTGGTCTTATGACCTCAAATCTAGGGTTCTTTCCAGTACCCCACTCTGCCTCTCCAATAGGTGGTCAGTTAGTCTCCCCTGGAAGGCCCCTAGTGACAGAGAACCCCCTTTCATACCAGTTTTGAACAGTTTGGAGTGTCTTTTGAACAGTTTGGAGTGTCTTTACCTCAACCAGAAATCTGCCCATCTACAACTGCCCCTGCGACTGTTCTCCATTCTGCCATCTAGGATCAAGTAGAAGATATCAGTCCTATCCTTCCACATGTCAGGCCTTCAGATCCTTGAAGCCAGAAATCAGAATGGTCCCTCTCCCAAGTCCATCTTCTGAACAGATTTGGGGAATTTTTCTAAGTGACTGGCCTAATAGTAGAACACTGAATTTGTGGCAGAAAGTGCCCTTGGAAGCAAGTCCTAACTGCCTCTTTACTAGCTATGTCACCTAAAGCAAAGTCATTTCACATCTTTAGTTCCCAAATCTAAATGGGAATCGGATGCAATAATGTAAATAAAGTGCTTTGTGAAATTGTGGAGTGCTGTAGAAGTGCCTGTTACCATTATTATTATTATTACGAAATTTCTTAGTTTAAATGGGTTGTTTCCTCATTGTAAGCAGCATGTGAACATTTCTAGTTGCCGTATTTCAAGCAAGAAATTCACCAGAATGAATCTCCTAATTCTGCCACAAGAGTATAGATTTTATTGATTTTTATAAACTATATAATATTTACATTCGTGTAATAACATCTTTTGATACTCCTTGTAGTATTCATTCATGGAATGCTAGTGTTGGAAGGGTCCTTGGGTGACATACACCTAGTTTAACCCCCTCTTACTCTAGATAGGAACTGGACCTGATGAGAAGGGCCTTACTCTAGGTCACATCACAGTCTTAGGAACTGAAGGGATTTTAAAGATTATTATCTAGCTTAACCTACTCATTTTGTAGAGGAAGAAACTAAGGTCCTCCCTTGACTCACTTCTTATAGAGGCCTATTCACTGAATAGGCGTTAAGAACCTGAAAAGACCTTGGCCTAAAAGGGCCAGGGTCTCCCATTGTATCCTGGGATTCCATTTCCAGTCCTCCTGATCCATATCTGGCCACTGGACCCAGATGGCTCTGCAGGAGAGGGGGAGGCTAGTGTCCTTGCATAGGCCCTCTCTCCCTCAAATCAAGTCAACTGCAAGTCAAGTCATTCTTTCCCTGATGTCCTGGTCCTTTTCGAGAAGGACGGACAAACACAACAATGTAATTTGCTGGAGGCTACAGCGCCTGTTGATTAGAACTCAGGTCTCCTGACTTTTGGGCCAGTGCTCCTTACATTGTATGATGACAATTGTAATAATAATAATAATAATATTTATATAGCCCCTACTATATGCCAAACGCTCTACTAAGCACTTTAGACATATTCTCTCGTTTGATCTTCACAGTAACCTTGGGAGATAGGTGCTGTTGTTACCCCATTTTACAGATGAGGAAATGGAGGCAAATAGTGCTCAAGTGATTTGCCCAGGGTCATACAGCTAGTTAGTGTCTGAGGATGAATTTGAACTCAGGTCTTCCTGATCCCAGACCCAATGTTCTATTGACTGCCCTCAGGTACCAGGTTGCCTTTCTAAAAATAAAGTCTTTAGAAAGATCTCTAGAAAGACTGTGTGCTTTTAGAATGTTTAAATGTCAATGTTCTAAGAAAATGGTTTCAGCTTTTAAGACAAGGGGGATAGCAAATGGTGAAATCGTGAGGAGAGAGAGGATTAGATTGAGAGGAGACAGGGAGAAACAGAATGGGGTTGAGCATCTCATGGAAGAGGCAAGAGATAATTGTTACAATAGAGGGGGAAAAGAGGAAGGCAAAAGGGAA
>CM053592.1:142659946-142730767 GCA_028646515.1 Pseudochirops corinnae
GAAAGTATTTGCAGATCCTATACATGATTGCACGCCACCATGGGGGGAGGGGGGAAGGGAGGGGAGAAAATCTGAAACTCAAGTGACTGTGGAACTGAATCTTGTAAATTAAAAGTAAATAAGTAAATTAAAAATTAAAAAAAAAAAGAGAAATGAATTGCCCAGAGAGAAGGGATTTGCCCAAGATCATATTATAAGTTAGTGACAATTTAGGGCTGGAATTCAGATTGATGGTGTCTGGATTCCCATACAAGTGTTTTTTTTTTCTTTTTCTGGGCTTAAGTTGCAAGAGGACTGATAGTTTGGGCAGAGTATTATGTGTATGCAGCAGACACTTAAGATGGTAGATTCCACTCCATGAAATCACTAGCATTAGATGTAATTTTTAAAAAATCCTGTAAATAAGTATTGAATGATAGGGGGAAATGAAGTTCCATGAGAGTGATGGAGTCAGAAGACCAGGGTTCAGAGGTGGCACCAAAACCCTAGGCAAATGGTATGGTTCCTTGTGTAATGTCCTCCTCATTAGTCAAGCATGCATGGCCCCGCTGTGTTAGGGACTATAAAAAACAAATTAAATTAACATGGGATTTAGAGCCAGAAGGAATGTTAGAGGGAAATAATCAAGTCCAACACTCTAATTTTACAGAGTTGGCAACTGGGGCCTAGAGAAGGGATCTAACTTTCCCAAGATGGCATAGTAGGTTGCAGAGTCAAGATCTGAACCCTGGCCCTCTGGCTCCATTACTCTCATAGTCCCTTTTTTTTTTTTTTTTAACCTTTTCCCCTATCATTTGATACTTAAATTATATGTACTGTTGCCATGAATATCTTTGAAAAGATTTTACATTTTTGTTTTTTTTGTAACACTTTAAATATGTGTGTATGTACATGTGTGTATTCTTAACTATAGAATTCTCAGTACAAAGGGCATAATTCCTTTTCCAACTTTGATTTCATACTGTCAGATCACTCCCCAAAAGGTTCTGTAGATTTGCAGTTTAGGTGTATTTCTTTCTTTATCACCCCAGTCCTATTGACTTTTGTTGCTTTTAAATTTTTTTGCCAATTTGATGGAAGTGGGGTGGGTCCTTGAGTTTGTTGTAGATTGAATTTCTCATTATTAGCATAGTTGAGGATTTTTTTCTAATGATAATTTGTAATCTATGTTGCCTTTTTTTCAAAATCAGCTGTTTATATCCTTTGTTTATCCATTGTGGTTTGGGAATTACTGCCATGACTTATTAACAATTCCTTATATATTTTAGGTTCTTAAAAATATCTGTTCTGTTTGTCATGTTATCTTTTCCCCTAGTTTGTTACTTTTAATTATATTGGTTTTTGTTGTACACAAACTTTTAGTGTATGTGATTATATGTTTAGACATCAACTCTATAATTATAGTTTATACTTCCTTATATGTCTATACTTCCTTCCATTTGCCAAATTAAAAAAAAAAAGACTGTCCATTTGTTATTTTAAAAAAAAGTAGCATAGAGTTGAATATTTAGCACTTACATATGGCACAGGAGAAAACAGGTCAGCAGAAGGGTGAACATTGGTGGTGGTTATAGTGAGGCTTATCTATGGTGGGAGCTGGGGGTAGCTGATGGGTTTCCTTTTGAGGTCTTTTGGGGAAAGGAAACCTTTGTCCTGTCTTCACCAAGACTGATTCTGACTCTTCTTTCTCAGGTGGAAGATCTGAATGCCAAGTGGCAGAGGTATGATGCCAGTAGGGATGAGTATGTGAAGGGTCTCCATCTGCAGCTGAAGGAATTGAAAGTCCTTCCTGAGCAGGGTTTGCCCACAAGCCCAGAGCTTATGCAGAAGGAGATTTTCCGGCTAAACAAACTGTTGGAAGAAAAAATGGCTGACTGCTTGAAAGTAAAACGGGAGCTGGAAGATCTCAAGAAGGCCAAAGATGGAGACAGTGAGCGGATACAGATGTTGGAGCAGCAGGTAAGCAAGGGTGTGGGCACTCCGGGTCAGAGAAATTTGCTGCAGCATGAGAAATCCTTTCCATCAATAAGCCACAGCTTGTTCTACTAGCCCCCGATCAATGGGTACCCTCCTTGCTTCCACAGAACAGAGAGATTTTTATACTGTGATTTTATTATGATCAATCCAGTTTGACTTTGAAGTGACTATGTCACTAAAAAATATTTATGGTAACATTAAACTTAGTTTAAGTATCAAATGATAGGGAAAGAGGCTTTTTTTGGAGAGGAAGAGTTGTTTGGTTTTTTTTTTTTAAAGAAAGTGACATGAACTTTTAGCTCGAAATCTGTTTCTGGGGGTGGGGAGAGCACTGAATTTTCTTAGTGCCATAAGATTTAGTGCTGGAAGTGACCTTGGAGATCAGTGGACAACATTTATTAAGCCTGCTATGTACTAGGTATTACTCTAGGCTCAGAGATACAAAGACAGAGATGAAATAGTTTTTCTCCTCAAGGAGGTTACATTCTACAAGGGGAGACGATATGCACATATACAGGTATACACAGAACAGATTATGGTGGTAGAAAATGATAGATTTCACAACTAATTGAATATGGGAGTGAGTACCAGTGAGGAGTTGAGGATTGTTACTGGAACTGTGAACCTGGGTTCTCAGAAGGATGGTGGTGCCCTTAACAATAGGAAAATTCAGAAAGAAAGAAAAGGAAATGATGTCTATTTTGGACATGAACATCTTGTTCCAGTAGCAACTGCTGATGTAGGAGAGATGTTCAGAAGAAAGACTGGACTATACACACACACACACAAATACATATATACACACATACATACATACATATACACATACACACTCATTTATATGTTCTGCATAGAGATTATGATTAAATACACGGAAGCTGATGAACTAGCTCCTCAAGAGAGATTGTAGAGACAGAATAGAAGAGGGTCCAAGACAAAGCCATGGGTGTCCCCACAGTGAAGGAGCATAACATGGATGAAAATCCAGCAAAATGAACAGGAAAGGAGCTGTCAGAGAGTCAAGAGGAGAAGCCAGAGTGGAGTGTCACAAAAACCTAGAGAGGAGAGAGTATCTAGGAGGAGAGGGAGATTCACCAGTGAGAAATGCTGCACAGAGTTTGAGAAGGATGAGGACTGAGAAAAAGTCATTAGATTTGGCAATTAAGAGACACTGACTCTGAAGAGAAAGAGTTTCAGTTGAGTATGAGGTCAGAAGCCAGACTGCAGAGTGCTTAGAAGAGAGTGAGACAGGGGAAGTGAAGGGACCCAGGCTAGATAAGCTTTCTGGAATTTAGCAAAGAAAGGGAGGAAAGATTTAGCTTCCTCATCTTGAGGATGAGGAAACTGAGACTGAGAGGGGATGATCTGATACTCTGGAGGTGACTGGGTCACATTAGTTTGTGGATGACAAGCTCAATCTGTAGAAAAGAGGCTGAGAGTCGGTCTGCATAAGCCATTTTAGTCACCTGCTTCTCTGACTTCAACTTGATTCCAAATTAACCACCTTGAAGGTCTGGGCTTTGGATCCTCTCAGGGGAAAATTGCAGGAGTGGGATGGTGGAAAGAGACAATGGTCTGAGCAAGAGAGTATAGATAAGGTTGGTCAGTGCAAGCCCATCACTGACACAGGGGGAAAAAGCTCAAATTCTACTGTATCATCTTATATAAAATGATAGGATTTTGAGCTAAGAGGGTCCATAGAAATCACAGTATAGAGGTCTACAAACTGGAGTCCATAAACTTATTTTAAAAAAGATTTTGATAACTGTATTTCACTATAATTGGTTTCCTTTGCAATCCTTTGCATTTTATTTTACTCATTTATAAACATTATTCTGCTAGTATGGTGGCACATGCCTGTGGATTGATTGAGTTTGGGAGTTCTGAGCTACAGTAGGGCTAAAGCCAATCAAGGTCCTCACTAATGGGAGGGGAAGGATCCCCAGGCTGCCCGAGGTATGTTGAATTGGCCCAGGTCAGAAAAATTGATCAGATCAAAGTTTTCTAAGTGAACTAGAGGAACTGAGCCCCAAACAAGTAAATAAATGCTGGTGATTTTGGAGGCTTCACCAGACTGCCAAAGGAGTTCTATGACCAAAAAAACCTTAAGAACCTGTGGTCTAGTCCAATGTCCCTCTTTGGTAAAGGAAGAGATGGAGGGGAAAGAAGGGAGGAAATTTACACAAGGTTTAACAGTCAGTATGTAGGAGGGTGGGCTGGGACTTGAATTCCTTTCCTAGGATTCTGAATCCATTGGGTTTTCCCTTAAATGTTCAGGGCAGTGAATTTTTATTTTTTTGGCCTTGGCTGTCATTGGCAAAGTGTTTTTTAATGCCTCTGATGGGAAGCGCTTTAGTTTCCTCTGTTTTCAGGTGCTTGTTTACAAGGATGATTTTACGTCAGAAAGAGCTGATCGGGAGCGGGCACAAAGCAAGATTCAAGAACTTAAGGAAAAAGTTGCAACCCTGCAACACCAGATATCCAGGAGACAGGTAAAGCACTGAAATAAAATCAGAAAGATTTTCATTGTGATTTCCCTTTTAAAGATTAATTAACCCACAAAATCTTATTAAGCCCCTTTCATGTACTAGGCACTACCTCCAGCTGCCTGACTCCAGGTCTGGCACTACTCCAAGAGTCAGGAAGACCTGAATTCAAATCTAACCCCAGACACTTAGTGGGGTGACCTTGGGCAATTCACTTAACCTCTGTCTGCCCTAGTTTCCTCATCCTCCCAGAGGATCAAATGAGATGATATTTACAAAGCACTTAAAATAGTGCCTAGCACACTTGTAGGTGCTTAATAAATGTTTATTCCCTTCCCTTCCCCTGGGAATAACAATAACAACAGCCAGCATTTATAGAGTACTTTAAGTTTATAGAATCTGTTTTAAATATAGTTATCTTTGTGTGAGTTTATGTGAGTCTTATCAAGTAAATGAGAAGTGGGCTTCTGTTAATACAATGAGCCAATGACTTATTCTTATTAATAAAACTGTTTTGCAGTTTTAAATATAATCACTTGACTTCTGTGCTTTAAAAAAGAAAACATATAATGTGGAAATATGTTTAACACGATTGCACAGTCTATATCAGAGTGCATGCCATCTTGGGGAGGAGGAAGGGGGAAAAATTTGGAACTCAAAATCTTATAAAAGTGAATGCTGAAAACTAAAAATAAATTAATTGATTTTTTAAAAAGACAATATAAATACACATCATGTATGCCTTTGTGAGCATTTTCTTAGACAGAATTGTATCTATTTGGGGATGCAGAGGATGGCTGGTTTAGAGATGCTCAATTCAAGAACAAACAAGCATCAAGAGTAAAAAAAATACAGTGATGGGAAAATAAGCAGCTAATGCTATAAAAATAATTTTATAAACAACAAGGAAGAAAGTGGAACAGATTCTTGAAGGTTAGAAACAAGAACTTCTTTAATTGTAGAGCTATGGAGTCATTCTGAGTGTTTTTCACATTGCCAATCCAAACATGGAATAAATACATGTACATATCTATGTACGTGTCATTTGAACCTCATGACAATCCTGTGATGTAAGTGCTGTGATTGCCCCCATTTCACAGATATGGAAATTGAAGCTGAGAGGTTACACAGCTAGTAAAGTCTCCCTGAGTCCAGGCTTAGGAATCTTATCTTTTATGCCACTTGCCTACCTTAAAACAAAGATGAAAAAAGAAAGAAACAAAGAAACAAAAGAAACAAATCTTGCCTGCATAGAGCTTACATTTTCCCCATGGAGGCAAAGCATGTATAAGATCGCTCTGGAGTGAGCTGGTGGGGATCAGGAAAAGCCTCATAAGAAGTGATATTTGGGTTGAGCTCTAATTATAACATTTTTAAATATAATTAAAAAAAACAAATCTAAATTTCCAACATTTCAAAAGTGTAATGGTTAAATCATTTTTCCCCTTTAAAAGAAATGGACTTTCCCTCTCTTATGTTGCTTTAGTGGAGCTCCTGAGGTTTAGAGCCTGAAAGTACCTCAGAGATCATCTGGACTAATTCTGTCATTTCACAGATGGGGAAACTGAGGCTAACGGAGGTTAAGTGACTTGCATAAAGGCACACAGATAGTAACACTGATGCAAACACAGATGATTAGTGTCCTATGAGTTTAGCTAAATTCTCATTGTGCTCAAGCTTTAGAAGCAAAGCGGTGAATTCCCTGCCCTTCTCCCTATTAGACTGACACTCAGCTGAACTGTAAAATGTTTCCCTCTCACCTAGCCTCCAACTGAGACCATTCCACCAAGCATAGTGTTTTCTGCATAGTGACTCTTAAATATTCAGCCCCATTTTCTCCTGTGTGAGGTCAGGCGTCAGAGTGCTGTGACATGGTGGGGGAGAGGCTGTAGGGGCTAGTGTACAGTGGTGAGAAGTCTGGAGAGCATGCTGCATCCACTTGTGTAACAAGGGAACACAACCTCTGAGGAGGTGAGGCCGTCTAAGCAGGGAAGGTAGTGAGGACAGGCTCTGGTGTGGACAGGGGTCATCGGAGCATTTTGTGATGGTGTGGATAGCTCATGTCCCTCCCACTAGGTTGTAAGGGGCCATGTTTTAATCTATATTTATGTCTCTCCCCATGACTATTAATGTGCTCTGCTCCTTCAAGGGGCGAAATAAATTCTAAACAGTGTTGGAACGTGGAAGGAGGGAAGGTGGTAAAGAGGAATGAGCACTGGCTCGCCAGTCGGAAGATTGGGTTCAAAATCTCACTTCTGATGGGACGTTACTTCACCTGCCTGGGCCTCAGTTTCCTGATCTGTCAAAGGGGAGGTTTGGACAAAGTAGCCTGAGAGATTCCTTGTAACTAACTCTTGATCTGTGATTGACCTGGGTTCAAATCCTGGCTTTGCCACTTACTGCATATGTGGCCTGTGCTTCCCTCAGTCTCAGTCTCCTCATCTGTCAAAGGACCGACTTGGACTTGCTGATTCTCAACCCAAGATCCCTTCTACTTTGAGCTGTATGACCGCTTCCTGCAGGAGTTCTTTCTATCTAACTAGCCGACACTGAGCTTTCCTTTCTCAAATTTGCATAGATCAGATCATTCCTTTGCCTTAAGTGGATAGTGATTGACTTGGAGTTAGGAAGAGCTGAGTTCAAACATGCTCTAGATGCTTGCTAGCTGTATGACCCTGGGCAAGTCACTTCACCCTGTTTGCCTCAGTTTCCTCATCTGTAAAATGGTGGTAATGACAGCACCTACCTCCCAGGATGGGTGGGAGGATGAAATGAAATAACCTATTTAAAGGGCTTTGCAAACCTCAGAACATAAGTGATACCTGTTATTGTCATCATCGCATTCTCCATGGTACATACCCATTTATATATGTGTGGTCTCCCTTCTGAGAGCAGGTCTTTTTTTTGTCTTTGTATCTCCAGCCCCAACCATAGTGTCATTCATGCCATAGGTGCTTAGTAAATGTTTACTTGAGGTAAGGTGAATTGATTGTAAGAATGTATAGCTGGCTTCCATGAGAAAATGCTTTTAAATGATAAAATATTAGAAATTAAATGTCGGGGAATGGCCAAAAGACTCCTAACTCTGTCTTTCCCCCACAGGAGTCGAGAGAGACAACAGGCCACTGTAGGATTCACACAGGTCACAAAAACCACACGCAGCGCCTAGAGACGGACGTTGCAGAGGCCTTACTCAGGGCAGAGCCCCCCAGCACAAGGAGGCCTGTCTCACAGCTTGAACAACCTGAACTCCAAGCAGACAGAGGAATCTCTGGCTCTGACCTGAGAGGTCAAGCTCAAGGGGACCTTCACTGCCCTCACTGCATGAGGTTCTTTCGTGATGAGGAGGGCGAGGAATTTCTTAGACATGTGTCTGAATGCTGTCAGTGACCAAATCACCTGAACAAGTGGGTCAAAGGCAGGACCAGGGTGAATTGGCTGCAGAAACTCTCCAGTCATTCAGCTGGACATTCTGGTCCTCTGAAGGAGTATGATTCATTAAAGATATGAGAACAAAAATGGGAGAACTGATCTGCCAATGGACCAGTCAGTCAACCAGGGGTAGAGCTCATTTAGATTCCATTTGAGCTCTGTGACATTCAACTCAAAGCCTACTGCCTAGCACATTGGAGTGGAGAAGGAGAATCAGCTATTGGATCTCTCCAGGAAGGGCAGGATGGCAGCATACCAGGTGATCAAGTGCCTGGTGACCAACTGGGTAAGGTTCCATCCCTTCAAGGATGAGCTGGGAAGAGTAAACACAAATTTATCTTTCTGTTGAAGAAAGCACCAATTTCTAATAGTCAGAATTCTGACTCAGTCATTTACACATGGTTTCAGTTCAGCTAAAGATGGTCCAAACTGTTATTCAACATGGGCAAGATGGCTGGGGTGGGACAGTTTGAATGAAATTTGCCCATCTTTGGGAGGAACAAGTATTAGTAAGTGTTCTTCCCAAAGGCCTTAGAATGGAGCACATGGGGCCCAGTCTATCAGATATAGGACAAGACCACACTGATGCTATGTTAGAGCCTTCACATGCTGCAGTATGTCAGGTACAGAGTGAAGAAGTATGGAAGGCATTCAGGTCACACAGATATTCCAGATTTGGCTCAAGAACTGGGATCTGAATATCACTGCCCTGTGCTATATGAAGGGTGAAAAGCAGGCTTCTGGAAGCAGCAAAGTCCCAATCTGTTTCTGCACTGATGTACCTTGTATTGGCAAGTTGCAATTTTTTTCCTTAGGTATTGAGAAGTTTATATGAAGATTTAAAAACATATTTTATATTCACTTATTTTTATAATAAAATATATTGATGTGACTATTGATATTTTTATGTGTTTCTTCATCTAAAACTCTGATTTAAAAAAAAAAGATAGAATAATATGAGGGTGTTAGGGAATCCTTATGACCAAGAGCAACTGGACCTTCTTGGACAAAGTGTACCTATCACTGGCGGTCTGATGACTGTGGGTCAAAGATAGGAGGCCAAACTGAAAGGAAAGAAATGTATTAACATATTAAGGAACACTAATCTTGCTGAATAGCAGCTTCAGCTACCTAGGGCACAGATTTAGTTTTTATAAGCTTTCAGGACCACTTAGAGTATACAGCTAACTACTACAACATTCTACAGCAAATCAGGATAGAAAAGTAAACAGGAGAGGGAAAGGTAGAGAAAAAGAGGGATCAGCCAAGGGAGAAAGGGGGCATATTTGGAATGTAACTAGCAGGATTTATAAGAAAAAATTCCCCATTCAAGAGTAGGAAATAAGGGGAAATAACCAAATAGTTTTACAATTGTGAAAGAAGTTCCTTTAGATAAGACTGCAGAATCTCTTATCCAAGGACAGCAAGTAGTTGTTACTACAACAGTGGATGAGACTGTCCACTTTATCTTGACCTTGCATAATTTGTTATATTTTATTTCCCCTTTAATAGCAACTGGAAACTTTCTACGGTTAGGCCACTAGCTGATTGAGGAATTAGTCCATCAAGTTGTTGTAAAATAATTGTGGTTCCTATTTTTCACGAGGCCAAGGACAGATTCCTGGGGCATTCTATCAGAAACCTTCCTCTAATGATATGAATCCATCTATCATTGCTCTTTGGCCTCTGTCATTCAATCCATTCTGAATCTACCTCATTACCATCTAGCCTATGTTTCATCCAATATTATTATCATCCCACATGTCCTTGTACTTGGTATGTAGTAAGGGCTTAATAAACGTGAGTTGATTTGGTTGCTTTTGTTATCTACAAAGATATCATGATATGTTTTGTCTAATGCTATGCTATTTTCGTAACTTTATATGCCCACTGCTTACTGTATTAGGTTGCACATAGCAGTACTTGCTTGTTGAATTGACAACTAAATTCAGTGGTTCTAGCTTTACAGAATTTCTGACCAACCATTCTGCTCCATTTCATCAGACACTATGCTAGTCTGACAGCCCTTTCCAAAATGAAATTGAGTTATTCTGGCATGGACTTGTTTTTTTGGTGAATCCATGCTGGCTCTTAGTGATCACTGTTTTCCGCTCGAAATCCTCACTAACCATGTCATTCATAAGATGTTCTAGAAGTGAAGTCAAGCTCACTTGTCTATGGTTTGCAGACTCTATTGTCTTTCCACTCACCTCACTTTCTAAATCAGGGATGTTTGCCCATCTTAGTTCTGTGGCACCATTCTCATCTGTCAGGATTTGCCATGGATCAGTAGAAGCAGCCTAGTAATTTCATCTACCCTCAGATGTAGTCCCTTCTGGTCCTGGAATACACTGAAGGCAGCTTAACACTCACATTACTTCTTTGCTTGTCTTAGGTTTTTGACTCTGTTAATCCACTTGTATTTTTTCCTTCTCAGTCTGAAAATTGGTTGGTGTAGTGGATTAAAAGCACTAGGCCTGGAGTCAGGAAGACCTGAGTTCAAAGGCAGCTTCAGAAACTTAGTAGCTGTGTGATCCTGGGCAAGTCACTTAACTTCTGTTTGCTATAGTTTCGTCATCCGTAAAATGGGGATTTATCTCAATGAGGATCAAATGAGATAATAATTATAAAGCACTTAGCTTAATGCCTGGCACATAGTATGTGCTATATAAATGTTTAGTTATTATTATTATTCCCCTTGGTAGGGAAAACCTAAAATACTTTAATAATAACTCACAATAATAATAGTTTATATTTATATAGATACTTCAGGTTTTCAAACTGATATATTATTTGTTATATGTAATTTACATATAATTATATTGTGGTTATAGTTATATAATTAAATCATGTGTAATACATAATTTAATAATATTTATTATGCACACACATAATTTCCAATGAAAGATTGTGTATACTTACTATTTGCAATCCAGTAAGAGCCATCTACATGCTCTCAAGTCCTGGGCTATTGGAATATGAATTTCATGAGCAGAAGTAGCTGATCCAGCTCCACCAAAGGCCAACCAACTTTGACTTGATCATCTGTGTCGAATCCTCTCTTGGCAATGGGCATGAAAACTTTTAAACCTTTATAATGAGCAGATGTAAAGTATCAGGCAAGCACAGACTTGACCTCATGTTGCCTACTTGGTGATTCTCTATGATCAGCACTTAACACAGTGCCTGGAAAACAGTAGGTGTTTAATAAATGCTTATTGACTTGAGTATGACTTCAGTGCTGAAGCATAAATATCTCCATTCTCCATAGAGTTTTCTTATTAAAAAAAAAAGTAAAGAGAAACCATCTAGAACATAGTGATTGTTACTGACAGTACATGACTTTCCACGTTCCTAGTTTGCTGTTTGTTGACAGAAAGGATGTGTGTTTCAATTATCATTTGTCATGGGTGACCTGAATTTGGAATTTTGATTCTGAATTATGATGTTTGGTTCCACTGTCTCCACTCTGAATCTGTTAGTACAGTTTTTCCCCTCTTTCCCTGGAGTCTTCATATTTATTTTCTTTATAACAATAATATTCTGTTATATTATATAATAGTTATATAATATTCTATTCCATTATGGTCCATTAATGCATTATATGTAATGCATAACTTAATAATAGATTAATATTATGTAACAAATATTTTAGGGTAATTAATTCATATTTATGTGAATAATAAAATATGTAGTAATAATAATGCATTATAATCAATATCATAGATCTATTATATGTATATAGCCCATAATGGATTCGACTATCCTTTGATCACTGAGAACGATCTTCTAGATCAGAGGCTCCCAAACTTATTTGGCCTACTGCCCCCTTTAAAAAAAATATTACTCAGTATCCCCCTGGAAATCTTTCTTTAACCCTTTAATTTTTTTAAAAACATTTGCATCATTTCAAAAAAGTATATAATTTTTTTAAATGACGCATCTTAAATTTAATAGTTTATTGCAAATTTGTGGGTTTTTTTCCTGGCGTTGAAATTTTGATGATGCAATATTGGGTCATGTAACCGTATAGTATAGTATTGTAAACAAATCATTACACACACATATTCCTGCAGATGCATGCTGGACTTCCCCACTATGTGCAACATGCTCTTCTGCCAACACTTGCTTAAGGCCTGTTGGCAGATTTGACTGGACTTGACCACTGATGGGTTATTTTGTGTGTTTATTTGGAAAATAACATAATTACTATGACTTTAACTCTGTTACACAATGGATGAAACATGTGTGAACGGTTTTTCAAAATTCTCTTCTTTCCATATGCTTCCACTGCCTTGCCAAATTGCACCCGAGGCTACTATGGCTCCTCTGGATCATTCCAGCACCACCCAGGGAGCAGTATCACCCACTTTGGGAGCCTCAGGCAGACAAAACCATTCCTGATGGCCACCCTCCCCAATAACTGTTAATGCACTCCCTCATGTTGTCTCCCCTCACAGCAGGGATTGCTTTGATTTTGCTTCTGTATCCCTAGCAGCTAGCCTAGTGCCTGGCACATAGGAATCAATTTATAAATACTTGTTGATTGGCACATAATTTGTTTCTAGGGTTTTTCTTTGTTTATTTTACTGTTATAAATAATACTGCTATGAAAATTTTGGTACATGTTTTTTTTTTCTTTTTGTCATTGACTTCTTGGGATATAAACCAAGCAGTAGGATGCCTGGCCAAAAGGTATGAACACATGAGTTAGTGTCCAGGTATAATTCTAAATTGTTTTCCTGAATGCCACACTCATTTACTTTACAAAAAAAAGAAAGAGACCTGGAACAAGGCTATGGCTTCCTCTTGGTGCCAGACCCAGGTCCAGAAGTCAGGTCTTTTGGGCACCTCTTTTCTTTGGATTGAAAGGTAAATTTATTCCTAAAAGGAATTGGAAGAGAGAAATCTCCAAACTTCATGGCAACAGGGTCTAAAGACCGAGAAGAAGGAGCTTCATATACACTTTTCATTAAGTTTATGGAAGCTTCAGCACTTAAAATTCTTTGCTGAACATGCATTTATTAAATGCCTAATGTGTGCTAGACTCTGGGGATACCAAGACAGAAGTGAAATTGTCCTTGCTCTAGAAGACTATTTTATCAGAGAGACATGTACATAAAATGCAAGGTAAAATTTAGCCCAAGGATTCTTCTTGTTGTTCAGCCATTTTCAGTCCTGTCTGACTCTTTGTGACCCCATTTGGGGTTTTCTTGGTAAAGATACTGGAGTGGTTTGCCATTCCTTCACTAGCTCATTTTATAAACTAGAAAACTAAGACAAACAGGGTTAAGTGACTTGGCCAGGATCACTGTGTGTCTGAGGCCAGATTTGAACTCATGAAGATAAATCTTCCTGCCTCCAGACCTGGCACTCTATGCACTATGACATCACCCAGCTGCCCCAAGGATCTTGGGGGTTAGGAATTATGGTACGGCATGAAAGGAAACACTGCTTAATTCCTAGGTTCTTAAAATAAGCCCCTGAGGGAGTTTTTGAAAACAAAAGAAAATCTGTTTAAATACTTTTTTGGGTAGTTCTGTTGTTTGACTGGAGGCAACCTAGATGTCCACCATTAGGGGAGGGTTAAATAAATTGTGGAACATGGATGTAATGGAATACTATAATGCAATTACAACCAGAAAACACAAGAGCTCGAAGACATCTGGAAAAATCCTTATGAAATCCTTATGAACCAGAACCCACTAATTACCACCGTATGAGTGTAAGTAAATAAGAATGAAGGACAAAGAAGGGGCAGGGTATTGTCAGGGTTTTGAAGTAAGAAGCCCCCTGTTTGAATCTGCTACTCAATAATATGTGCCCCGGGGCAATTGATTCACCAGCAAACACTTATTAGGTCCCTGCTCTGGACCAGGAAGTGTTGTTAGGTTCTAGGCTAGATGCTTCCCCTTCCTAGGCCTCAATTTCCCCTTTCAGCTTTTGCTACAACCTTCTCCTCTCAGGCCCTCCTCGAACCCTCTGAAGGGGGGCTCCTTCAGCTCACTCAGCTTCCTCCACTGACAGGCAGATTCCGATCCAGCCCTTAGGACCAGGGACAATTAGGTGGCACAGGGAGATAGAGTGCAGGGTCTGGAGACAGGAACACCTGAGCTCTAAGCCAGTGTCAGACATGAGCTATGTGACCTTTTATCCATTTCACCTCTATTTGCCTCAGTTTCCTCATCTGCAAAATGGGGATAATAATAATAGCATCTATCTCACTGGGTGATTGGGATGACCCAGTGAAATAAGAAATAGCTATAGAGCTATTAGCATAATGCCTGGCGCACAGTAAGGACTATATTATTATTATTATTGTCATTGCTGTTATTAGTAAATGAACTTCAGAAGGGCCAGCATCCCTGGGAATGCTGGTGTCTGCTCCTAGATCCAGGGGAGCTTTCCACCTTTTGCTGTGTTCTAAGCTCTGATGACTGAACCCTAACCTGGGGCCCCTTGCTGACCCCTGAGTCATGAAATGTTTCTTCTCTATTCCCAATAACCTTCCCTTCTCCTTTCTTCTACCTTAGGAATGTCCAGATGGCTTGGTCTGGCATCTCTCCCTCTCTCCTTTCCTCCCCTCCCCCACTCCATCTTGACACTTTCCAGAACACTGTTGTATATTTTTTAGAGATTAATTACAAGGCAAAAGAGAATGCACAAATTCAGAAAAGTCATTCTAAGAAGAAAAGCCCCCAGTCCTAATCTAGGCCTGGAGAAAGGGAGGGGCTTGCTCAACAAGATGGCATGGTGGGTGAGTGGCACACGAGGCCTGCAGCTCAGGTCTCCTGGCAGAGAACAGTTCCTTTTGTTATTCTACATTGCCACCCAAATCACCTCTTAGTGCGCATGGTCTGTCTAAGGTTAGAAACACTGCCCTGGGGGCCTCCAGGCATCCCTCCCCTCCCACCCAGTTCTCACTGAGTGTGGAATCCCCAAACAGCCTTCCCTGCAACCCCCAAGGGGCCTCCGGGTGGAAACAAAGACAGCTGCGCCTACCTACTGATTGGGGTGACTTGGTGGGAGCTGAGAGAGGCTGGCTGGGGTGAGCTGTTCTCGGAATCACTCTCTCGGGGTAGCCAACCTTGACTGTGTAAGAGGGACAGTTACCTTTCAAGGCCTGAGTGGCCAGACCCACAGGGCAGAAACCGGATCTGGAGATGGAGTGATGTCCACTGTGGCAGCCCCCCCCCCCCCCAAATCCTGGTGCTTATGTATGGCCAAACCACCCTTGACTTTTTGTACCTCAGTCGATTTAACGGCAGGTGTTGGGTATGCATGTGCCTGTGCGCGTGCATGCGTGTGTGTGTGTGTGTGTGTGTGTGTGTGTGTCTGCGCTTAAGGAAGAAAAAAGAAAGGGAACCAGATGTCTCTTCCTGCTCTTTTAACTCAAAACTAGTTCCTGTAATTCAAAGCACAGAGACTTGTTGTGGTGGCTTGGCCTCTCATCCCTGCTCCTGCCGTGCGTAGGCAGGCTCTCACTTCCAGGAATATAGGAGAAGGAAGCTCGCATTCTCAGGTTTTGCCCTCAAGGACCTTCCAGTTCAGGAGAAGGAGAGAAAGAGGAGCCCCAGGCCCTGTCCTTGGGGAGTTCCTGGGTTGGAGAGAAGAAGGAGGAGAGAAAGACCAGGAGCCTGCTCCAGCTAGGGAGATAGGAAGAGCAGATTTAGGGCCTGCCCTCAGGAAACTCTCAGTCTGGGGGAGTCAGAGGAGGAGCAAGCTCCAGCCCTGCCATGACGAAGCTGGGAACACATGGAACAGAGAATAGAAAATAATCTGTAATGAAGGCACTAGAGCCTGGAGTCTCCACCTACCTCCCCGGGAGATCTTGGGCCAATAATACTTGTCCTCTTGTCCTCAGTTTCCTCTTCTGCAAAATGAGACAGTGGAGTTTTCAAGTCTAAGTTTCTATGACTCAGAGTCATAACTGTATGTGTCAGAGACAGCAAGTGCTGTGAGAGGTCAGGAGGAGATGAGGTTGATATGGACTAGGGTATTGGGGAGGGCTTCTTGAAGGAGGGGGAATTAGACAGTGGTTTACAGGGATGGCAGGAATTCCAGCAATTGGAAAGAGGAATAGTCCAGAAACTGGTTATAGTGTAGGCAGGAGAGAATGGGATTAATCTGGGAAAGGTAGACCTACTGGTTTTGTCTGGGTGTATGGGAAGGGGAATGGGAAGGAAGGCTGGAACCAAACAGTGGTAGGCCTTGAATGCCAAGATAAGTTTGGCCTTAGCTCAGTAAAGAACAGGAAATCACTGATCAGAAGAATACCTTGAGGAGATGATAATAATAATTACTACTTCTATGATTTTTTACAAATAATTTTCATTAAGATGATTAGAATAAATTTAATTAAAACTTCTTTTCTCACTTATTTCTGAATATTCTTTCCCCTCCTCATGGAGTCATTTCTTGTGAAAGAGATTAAAAAAGAGAGAAAAAATTTCAGGAAAACTAACTAACACATCAGTAGTTTCTAACAGTATATACAATATTTCACACCCATAGTCCCCCACATCTGTAAAGAGAGGAGGAAACTCTTCCTCCCATCCAAGAAGGCTTCATCCCTGAGGAGACTAGGAGGTCAGGAACCATGTCTTATCTAGACTCTGCCCCAAGTTGGGGTACAGTGCTCAGCACAAAGTACTTACTTGGCTGTGAACAAATGTGTCACTGCAGTCTCTGGAGATGGAGCCCAGGGGCAGCAGCCACCTAGTCCACAAATAAGAAAGTCTGGCCCTTAGTAGAAAGGGAAGTCTGGCTACCTGAACAGGAACCTGCCTGGGGAGGAACGTCAGGGGCTTTCCAGCTCCTCAGTTTGGACACCATGAGCTGGAATGTGAGGAGAATGGAGGGGGAGCAGTCAGGGGCAGGGATGGTGAGCACATCACCAGGAAGTTTCAGGGCCCACAGAGCACTGGGTGAAATCTGACCCCATAGTTAACCTGTTTTACTTTCTCTTTTAAGTGTCTGAGTAGGTTGTGCTGGAGATGGGAGGTTGGTAGGGAATGGGGCAGTGATGGCAGGGAGAGGGGGCTGGCATCTGGTTGTGTCTCTTGTTTCCTGCCCAACCTCTCTGAGGCTCGTCAGGAGAGACTGGGGCTCCCCACAGGGCCCTCACTCTGAATTAGACACAGCTACAAATGTCCCTGAATATGGCCCATGAAGTAAATAATTTAAAGCACTGTCCTTCACAGAAAGAGGAAACACTTCTGGCACACATGGGGTGGGGGGGAGCCTGGCCACTCGGAACTTTGTTGTGAGCTGGGGAGATGGGCTGCCCACAGTTATCCATGCTCTCTCGTTCACTCCCCTTCATGACTGCTGGGCACAAAGGGGCAAGGTGACTGCTATAATGCTGAAGATGGGAGGGGCCTTCAAGTAAAAAATGTCAGAATGAAGGGGCTCTAGTCCTCTGTCACTCCCTTTAGCTTACAACTGAGGCCTTATTCGAGGTCATAGAGCAAGCTGATGGCAGAGGGCACAAGAACTTTGGAGGTTAATCTGTGACCAGGCCTCTTCAGTCCTGTTGAATTCTTCGTTTGTCCTTTTGCCTCTGGACTCCCCACATCACCAATGTCTGGGTCACCAGACATCATTAGAGATGCTTTGAGCCCATCAGAGTGGAGCTTCAAGGCAATCCATTTCAACTTTTACTATCTGAAAGCCTTGGGCTAAGCTAAGCGCTGGGGGTACAGAGCTAGATACAGGAAAGGGCTGGTTATCAAAGAGTTTGTAATTTATTCTGAGGGATGTGACCTATAAAAGGCTAAGGAAGACACAAGGAGGAATGTGCCAGGGCAAGGGAGAAATCCAAAGGGTCCAGGAAAACCCGAGGAAGGAGGTTCTCCTTCATCTAGGGGGAGGTGATGTGGAAAGGTTGCCTGCCAAGGAATGACTTCAAGGATAGCTGGCCATGGGCTAAGCAGTCAACAATCAAGTATTCAGCATTTACTACATGCCAGGTACTGCTCTGAGTCATAGGTATACACAGAAAGACACAAACAAAACTTGCCTTCAGGGAACTTACATTTTAATGTGAGAGACAGTTCGGAAAGAACTAGGCACCTAATCTATACAGAGGAGGTGGGAGACTGTAATCTCCTAGGGGGAAATATCAGCAGCTGAGGGGATTGGGATAGACCTTCCGGAGTTGGTAGGATTTGGGCTGTCTTAAGAGAAGATGGAGATGCTAAGAAACAGAAGTGAGAAAAGACAGGATTTGGGGCATCGAGGACAGCCAGTCCTTAGCCAATGCAAAGGCATGGAGATGGGAAGTACATGGTCCCCAATCACTGCTTTGCCTCTCCTAGACTCAAACAAAATGTTAGATGACTGGCCTAAGGTCACTCTGGGAGATCAGTGTTCCTACCACTCAACCTGATATAGTGGGAAAAGCCCTGGATTTGGAATCAGGGAACCTGAGTTTGAATCCTGGCTCTGGTTACTTACTATCTGTGTGACCTTGGGCAAGTCATTTCCTTTACTCTAGCCTTCAGTTTATTCCATCCACAAAATGAGTGGGTTGGATTCTTCACTTCTTTCCAGCTCTGAATTCTATTATAAAAACATTTATGGTTCTAGGGGTTGGGAAGGAAAACAAGGCTTTGAGGACAAAAGGCTTTTCCTGGCACTGGCCTCTAAGGCCACATCTCCATACCCCTGAGACTGGAGGAAGAAGGATGACCTGGACTGTCCTGGCATGATGGGCTTCTACCCAGGACTTGAGTGACCCTAAGAAGGACCAGAAAAATGTATTTTCCTGGAATCCTGGAAATCTAATCAAAAGGAACAGGGAAGGAGAAAGCTACCTATCTATGCCCATCAGGCTAGATATAGAAAGTAAAGAACAGACCACCTAGAAATCTGCAGAAGACAAATCCAGGAAAAGGAGCCAGAAATCACACCCAGTGCCCTCAGATTATCTGTGTGCACACATGCATAAAGTTTGTGAGGTCAGGAAAGCAAACCAGGGACTCTAAATCAAAGAGAAAAAAATCGACTTCCGAGATAGAACCGAGGCCTGGATTGATGATCCACAAGGCATAAGTCTTTGGATTTTCTGGAGGAGAAGAGATGGTCAGACCTCAGCTTTGGAGACGTCCATCTGGAGAACGGATCAGAAAGGGGCTATCACAATCACCTAGACGAGGGCGTGAGCGGGGATAGGGGTTGTGGGAATGAGAAGGGGATGGGTATAAGAAAGGGTGAGGTGTGAGATGGAGAAACCAAGGATGACTCAGGTCTGAAGCTGGTGACCAGAAGGACTGTGGCATGCTAAAGGGGAAAAGAGAGATGGGAAAGAAGGGAGAGTGAGATGGGGGCTGAGGATGGAGGCTGATTCTATTTTGGACATGCTGAGTTTGAGATGCTGATGGGCTCACCCGTCTTGCCCAAGGAGATGAGCTTACCAAGAAGAAGCCCAGACATTTTGTCCAGTTCCCTTGTTTCATCAAGTCCTGTTCTTAAAACCTATTTTGAACAACAGTCCGTATCCTTCCCTGGAAAATGGTCAGTGATGCGGCATGAAATGATGCAAGCACACACAATGCTGGTAGTAAGAACAAACACCAGAGAGACACTCTCCTCCCCCCACCCTGAGGCAATTTACCTATACTACTGGCAATCATTGTCTGTGGGATCACAGGGCTACAGCTAGAAGGGATGTCAGAGTTCTTCTAGTACAATGCCCCCATTTTACAGATGAAAAAAACAGAGGCTGGTGGAGGTTATACAACTTGCCCAAGCCAAGGGCACATGGGTAGTTCTCTGAGGTGGGATTCGAACCCAGAGGTCTAACTCGAGAGTCAGTGCTAAACAAATTACTCCTTCTAGGAAACTGACACATTCTTTGACCCATTGATGACCAAAGTAATTATTTATTAAAAAACTTTTACTAGTAACTTACTCTGGCTCCCTCTCTCAGGTCAATTGCTGACTAATTATTGCTGTATTTAGATCCAGGTTTGGGGCAGGGATGATCTGTCCTAATAACAGGGGTTAGTTGAAAATAGTTACAGAGAACCTGGAACCCTTCCTTCCTTAACTCATCCTCAACAGACTGGAATTTATAGGGACTTCCCTACAAATCTCTGTAGCAAATATTATAAATGACTCTACAAATATGGTTGTCACTAAGAGGAAAGGGGACAGAAGCAATAATAAGCCACCAAGAACTTAGATGGAGTTGGAGAGAGAGACCACCTTGTACAGTGGAGGGGGAGACACTTCCTACAGCCCCAGAGAGTTCTCTTGCCTTAGGATATGGAGACTGGGCTACAAAAGAACACTTCAGAAGAACTGAGCCACTCCGGTCAGAAGAGTGTTTTCTTTTTAGCTGTAAACACACCTGGAGTGTTTTTTTCCCTGGATAGCCCATTTGTTAGGGAGTTGGTCCATAGGGGAAAGGAATAAGCATCATTATAGGAGCATAGATCATACTGCAAGGGACTTCCAAGGTCATTTGGTCCCTCTCATTTTACATTTGGAGAAACTGAGGCCCAAAAAGATTAAATGACTTGCCCAAGGTCATAGAGATAATCAATAGACCCAGAATTCAAATCCAGGTCCTCTGAATTCAAAGTCAGCACTCTTTCCATTGAGTCACTCACTCATTTTTATTTTTGCTTTCTGTTGTTGCTGTATTTTTATACTGTATCACTCTGGATCACCAAGACAAGCTGGAGAACTGTAGAGTGACAGGGGTGAGGGAGCAAACCTGGAATGGGCTCTGCAGCAATCCTGCTTAAAACACAGAATCACTGCCCCTGCAGGTCTTGGAGACGGAGGTTGCTCACTGAACCAGGAGCCCTGTTTCCATTAACTTGTAAATAAAACCAGTCATCTTTTGAGTTTTGTGTGTGCTTATGAGAGGGAGCTGGTGACTACCCTTGGGGTTGGGGAGGGCCAGTTCTTGGAGGTTCCAGTCATCTTGCTTGGGACAATGACCTAGAAGTGAAATATTCCAAAGTATTCTTGGATCCTTTGTGTCTGGAGGTACCCTTTTTACACAAAGGGCCTAGACACAACAGGCCAGGCCCTATCTGACTCTAGGCTACTCTACAAGGGAAGAGTCGCTACCATGATTTCTTATCTACCAGCCATCTTGGGCTCTGGAGAACCTCTGAAGAACTTCATTACCAAGGGTACCTACTGAGATCCGAGAATCTTAGAATTCAGTGCAGTGGATGACCTAGGCATCTTCTATGTCTGACCCAGTGCTATGTGCTCTACAATGCCTGCTTCAGCCCCTTTATGGCAGTTGAGCAAATTGTTCTTATCTGCCCATTCCAGCTGGAGAAATCTTCATATGCTTGGAGTAGACTCCACCGTAAACTCACTGACTAAACTACCTGTGACCCTCAACCTGGTTTAGCATGTCTGCCAAGATGATTTGACTAGGGTGTGACCACTACACATGTTACAGCTTCTTGGAGCCACAGGTGCAAGCTGAGTGAATTGGATGGACACCAAAGGGGGATGGATGAGGAGCCCTGAAAAGAGATCGGCAGCCCTCCCACCAGAGGTGCTAGTCTTCCTGAACACCCCTTACACACCGCTCTGCTCGATATTGAGGATACAATGATAAAAATGAAAGTCACTGCCCTCCAGAAACTAATTCTCTACGGAGTAGAAGCAGTATATATACAGAGAGATGAATACAAAATACAAATGGAAAGGCCTCTTGAAAGAAGTGGCCCTGAAGCTGAGCCATGGTAGGATGCAGGGCTTCCAAGAGGAAAGGGGGCATCCTAGGCATGGGCGACAGCCTGTACAACACACACAAATAGGAGATGGAATGTTCTGGATGGAGGACAGCAGGCAGGCCAGGATGGTCGGAATTACTTAAGTTCATGCCGAGAGTACATGAGACGAGGTCAGGTGCAGTCAATCTAGAAATAGAGTTTGGAGTCAGACCAGTAAGGGTTTTATGTGTCAAAAATATGTATTTGCATTTCGTCCTACGGGCAATAGGGAGCCACTGAGCTTCCTGAGCAAGGGAATGACATGGCTGGATGCTTTAGGTATACCAACATGGCAGCAGCATGGAAGACTGACTGGAAAGAGGAGAGACTGGAGGCAAGGAGACCAGCTAAGAGGCTATTGAAAAGGCTCTCAGAATCACAAGAATCTTAGAACAAAGAATCCTAGAACATGGAACTGAAGAAGCATAGAACCTTAGACCATTGGTAGAATTTCTGAATCACAAAATCTCAAAAGGGGAAGGGACCTGAGATGAAATCTAGTCCAACTCATCCTGAAAGCTCCATCTTCCATCTTTGCTTGCACAGGGACAAAGGGACCTTCTAATCTGGGAGAAGGCAGTTCTCTGCTAGCCACCTGCAAACTTGGAGTCACAGACCCAGAATCACAGAATGCCAGTGTGGAAAGGATTGAGAACATTGAAAACTGAATTTCAGATCTAAAAGAGACCTCAGAGACAATCGAGTATGATTCCTCACTCTACAGACTCAATGAAGGGAGGGGACCCATCCAAGGTTATACAGCCGATCAATCCACAAACATTTATTAAGCACCGACTGTACAGGGCACTATGAGTGTTTTAATAGCATTGGCAGGACCCAGCCAAGGCCCTTTCCATTTTACTCTTCTATCTCCCTACAATCTCTGACTCCAGATATCTTACTGCAGGTTGAGAGTAATGAAATAGGGTTGACAGAGGAGAGGAAATGGCATTTGGAGGATAGGAGTTTACCTCTCATCTCTCCCTCCACAATCGAAACTTCCCTGTGCTATCCTGGAAAGGACCTATTATCTGTTAGAATTACCCTCAATTTAGGAGGTAAGGCAGCATGATTTAATGCAATGATACCTAGTCTAACACATATCAGCTGTGGGACCCTCAGCAAGTCCTCACACCTGTAAAATGAGGATAATGATACTTATGTTATCTCGCTTATATGGTTTCTGAGGAATGACCTTTGTAAGTCTTAAAATGAGGCTGTTGTGCTATTATCATTATTCATTCATTTGACAAACATTTATTATGTGCCTACTATGTGTAAGGTAACAAGGTTACAAGGATGGAAAATAACATTGAGAGGCAGTACAATTAATAAGTGGAAAGGTTGATGGGTTTGGAGTCTGAGTTCGAATCTTGATCCTGCCACTTGTTACTTGTATGACCTCAGGCGAGGAGTTTAATAACTTCCCTGGACTTGTTTCCTCATCTGTGACAGAGTGGACTAGATAGACCCTGAGGTCTCTTTCAGCTCTAACCCTGTGATTTTATGAAAATTAACCAATCTCTGCCCACAAGGAGCTTATAAATTCATGGGGAATAGATGCACACAAATTAGGCAGAGTTCAACAAGGACACAAATATGAAGACATAGTGTTCTAGCCACTTTGGGGTTGGAGGAGGGAGATGATCACATTCAACTAGGGGGATGAGAAAGCTTTGTGGAGAAAGTCACGCCTGATCTGGACCTTGAAGAAGGAGAAGGACGGCGACAGAGGAGAATGAAAACATTCCAAAGATGGTGGATACACAGAATAAAATGTGAGAACAGCCAAGTATTACAAATTATGTGGAATACAGTGTGT
The DNA here is from genome assembly GCA_028646515.1 of Pseudochirops corinnae. Taxonomy (NCBI): domain Eukaryota; kingdom Metazoa; phylum Chordata; class Mammalia; order Diprotodontia; family Pseudocheiridae; genus Pseudochirops; species Pseudochirops corinnae. Next base: position 142,683,415 of record CM053592.1, read on the forward strand.
GTGAAGATTAGGAATATGAAACAAGTCTGGAGGGGGAGGCTGGAGTCAGATTGTGGAGAACCATTGATGCAAAACTAAAATATGTGTATTCACGGTGGCCTTCTGGAGACAATGATCTAGCCCAAAGTGTGAGTAATAGTGGACTTTCAAGAACCTGCTAGGCTGGTAGAGAGATATTTTGGGAATCAGGGACCTTCTCAGAGTCCCTCTCAGCATACCACAGAGATGGCAGTCAAGGGCCAGGGTTTGCCTGATTCTTTGGGCCCTGAGTCTGAAGTGGCAGACAGAATGTCAGTGTCAAAACAGAAAGCCACAAGCCCTCTGTTTAGTAGTTCAGCCTCTCAGAGGAAGCCCCCCCCCCCCACTTCCTGGGACTACCCCCACCTCCAACCTTGTCTTTGGCCCATTACTGGCTTCAGAAATGGGTAGCTGGGGTCCTGGCTAAGGGGTACAATGACTCTGGCATTTAAGGTCAGGGACAAGGTGAGGTGGGGGAAAATCCCAGGGCTACTTTCTGGGTTAGTGGAGGGAAACCTCACATCCTACACTATGGTAAATGTTGTTGGGGGTGAGATGGTGGCAGGGGTGGGGCAAGGAATGCCCTAGAACAATCTTTTTAAAAAACCATCTTAATCACCAAACCTTCAGTGAGTACTAACTGTGTGCAGTGATGAGGTGGTGGGGACTAGTGGGAGTACAGGTTGGGCAGGGAGGTGCAGTTTAGAAAAGGTGGAGAACACAGGACTACAGAGGATCAGAGCTGGAAGAGGTTAATAACACAGAAGGTTAAAGTTGGAAAAGACCTGAGAATAAAGAATATAGGATGTCAGAACTAGAAAGGGCCTTAGAACACAGAACACAGGATGTCAGGGCTATGAAGACCTTAGAACAGTGGTTCTCAACCTGTAGGTTGCGACCCCTTTGGGGGTTGAATGGGGTCGCCCAAGACCATCAGACAACACATATTTCTGATGGTCTTAGGAACCGAGACACCGCTCCTCTATCTGTCTCCAGGGTCCGTCCACATGCAGACACGCCTACATACGAGTGTTAAAGGGTTGTGGCATTAGGAAGGTTGAGAACCACTGCCTTAGGACATAGAAGACAGAACATCAGAATGCCTGTCTGCAGGGACAAAGAACTGGAGTCAGCCACAGCACAGGTATTTGACACAAACAGAACTTCTTTATAACCAATCAAAGGAAGGTCAAAGTGTCTCTAACCCCAAACTATCCAGATTGGCTCCTTCCTTCCATCCTTCCTTCCTTCCTTCTGTCCTTCCTTCCTTCTTTCCACCTAGACTTTCCTGAACCTTACTGCAAATCCATCCCTATGCTAAGCTCCATTGTGGGAGAGGCAGCTAACAAGTCCTGGGGAGTTCCCAGCGTAATCATAATAACAGATCCCTCCACCCTTTGCTGGAAGTCCAAGGGAGAGCTGGTGCTGGCCAAGGGGTGGTCTAGAAAGAGGTCAGAAGCTGACTTGCTGCACTCCAATCATTAAACTAAAAATGTTTTACCTCTGGATAGAATGAATGAATGAAAGAATGAAAAAGCATGTACTGAGTGGCTACTTTGTGTTAGGTACTGTGCAGAAGACATGAATACAAAAAGGAGGCATCAACCAATAATTCGAGGAAGGGCCGTAGGGGCAGAGTAAACTTCTAGGGTGGGAAGGCTGCCGTGGCATGGGGGAGAAGGTTGGGAGAGTCAGGAGTGGAGCAGAGATGAAAGACAAGGAAAACAGACTGACGAGGCACCGGGGCACAGAGAGTTTCTGGCCCAATAAGTCATTGAACCCTAGAACCTAAACTAGGTGAAAATGCACCAAGTCAGATTCTGCTGGGGGGAGGGGAGAGAGCATGTGTGGTTTAAGAGAGAAAAGCAAAGAGTCTTAAGGTAATGGGAGCAGGGTAGCCCTGTAGTACACAGAGCAGTCTGAGAAGGTGATTGTTGACTTGTTTTAGTCCTGTCCAACTCTTTTCGATCCCATTTGGGGTTTTCTTGGCAGAGATACTGGAGCGGCTTGCCATTTCCTTCTCCAGTTCATTTTACAGAGGAAGAAACTGAGGCAAACAAAGTTAAGTGACTTATCCAGAATCACATAGCTACTAAATGTCTGCAACTGGGTTTGAACTTAGGAAGATGAGTCTTCCTGACTCAAAGCTTGGCACTCTATCTGCTGTGCCACTTATCTGCCCTGAGTTTGGGCTTTACCTTGCAAGGAATCAGACTCACTGAGCAGGGAAGAGATAAGATCAGAGTTGAGCATTAGAAAGGTTTGACTTATGTTGAAGCTAGGTCTAAAGTTACAGCCTGTCTTGGCAGCACCCGCCTTCTTCCTCCTCCCCCCCCCCCAACCTTCCTTCTCTCCTCTGCTTCCCCTTTCCCTATGTCCCAAATTGCCACACAAATCTTCTGAATTACATGGTTCTGGAAATTTCCTGGTTGCAACATTTTTTTTAAATTCTGAGATTTTTTTGCTTTTGGAATGAGAAGAAACTCTGCTACTAATATGTTACCTTAGGCAAGTCAAGTATTTTTGATAAGTCTCAGTTTACCACTCTGATAAATAAAGGATTTGATATTATTTCAATTCCCATTCCATCCCCAAAGATGGAAAGAGACTTCCACAGCTCTGTCCTGCTAACGTCATGAGAATGTGGGTAGGACCAAAGGAAGTACAGAATCCTAGAATGCCAGAGCTATAAGAGACCTTAGGACACAGAATGTCAGCACTGGAAGGAACTTAACAGCATGGACCACAGAATGTCAGTGCTGGTCAATGAGTCCAATGCCCTCATTTTACAGAAGAGTGAAAGAATGAAAGAACAGGACACAGTAGAATCCATTCCCCAGTCCTGTGGTAGGCCTTGCTTGACCACTTTCTCTGACTGTGGGCAAGTCTCTTTCCCTTTCTGGGTCTCAGTCTCTTTTCCTGTCAAATGGGGCTAATGACCCTGCGTTGTAGGCCATGATACTGAAGGCCCAAAGAGATGAAAACCATGACGGCAGATCTCAGGGCATTGGCCAGCAGAGAAGGAAACATTTGGGATGACATGGGGGTGAGAGGTTCTTCTGACTCTCTTGGACTCATACAATTTCCAGATAAAGATAAGCCTATGGGCATGATCAGTCTCTCTGCAGCCTCCCTTTATAGAGGATGCTCGAGCTGAGAACAGAAATAAAAATGCTTCCTCAGTCACTGGGGGCAAGAAGGAAAACTAAGACAATCAGAAATCAACCAATATCCTCAAAGAAAGTCAAGGTGTCCTTCACTCAGGATTTTGCCTGTCATTGCTCTGTAGACTACATCAGCGCCTCTTATAAAGATCCCACTCAGAGAAGGAAGCAGTTTGCCCAACATCACCCAGCTAGTATGCTACAGAACTGGAAGGGATCCCAGAGGCTGCCTAGTTGGTGCCTGAAGAATGTCCTCTATAATACATCCTACAATATGTTGCCCAGTCTAATATTAGACTTTTCTCAGCCTTCAGTCTCCTTGACTCTTCTGTAGCAGTGGATGCTGTAGACCATTCTATACTTGCACATACTCAGTCCTTTCTGTGTCTTGCTGTCTTTCCTGGTTTTCCTCCTCCACAGTCCCCTTTGCTGGATTTTCAAGCATGTCATGAACAATCTGTGGGTGTCCTCTAAGACTGTGTCCTGAGCTCTCTTCTCTTTTCTCTCTGTACTTATGGGTTCCCATGAGTTCACTGATCACCTTGATGCAGTGATTTCCAAATCCATAAACCTAACCCTAGTCTTTGCTCTGAGCATCAGGCTCATACCACCAAATGCCTAGTGGGCATTTTGAACTGGATGTCCTGTAGTCATCTCAGAGTCAAACTATTCTAAACAACTCATTATCTTTGCCCCCAAACCCGTCAACTTCCTCTCTTCTTTTGTCTGGAATCAGGGTCATCATTCTTCTATTCACCTAGGCTAGCAAATTTGGGGCCATCTTCGACCTCTCTCCCATTCACTCCACATGTAGAATTAGTCATCAAATGTCAAAAATTTCTTTTTCTACCACATCTTTCACATATGTCCAGGGGGTGTGCTGGAGCCAGCTCTAAGCTTGTGAGACTCAACTCTGAAATTTTTCAGTATGAGTATTTACACCTCAGAAATTGGCAAATGCTAAATAAAAATCAAGACTTGATGTATTTTGATTGTTTAGAACAGGGGTGGGGAATCAGCGGCCCCCAGGCCACATATGGACTTTTAAGTCCTTGGGTACAGCCTTTTGACTGAGTCCAAGTTTTATAGAACAAAGCCTTTTTTGTTCAGAGGATTTGTTCTGTGAAGTTTGGTTTCAAAGGGCCTTTCACTTGAGGGCCACCTGTGGCTTCGAGGCTGCAGGTTCCCTACCTCTGGCCTAGACTTAATGAAGTACTAATAACACTTAACAGATTAAACTTAAAGTGTGTGTGTGTCTGTACATTACACCTCCCTTACTTCCTCCTCCCTTACCTATCCCTACCCCCCCAGCCCATCCCTGCCTTTCCCTCTACAACTTACTCGTAAGTTCCAGTCTTCATCATCTCTTACCTGAACTATAGCAATTGGTCTCTAATTGTATTTTTTGTCTCATGTCTCTCATCACTTCAATCTATTTTTCACACAGTGTTGAAGTGGTTTTCCTAACATATAAGTCGGACCATTACTGTTCTTCACTTTCCCTCTCCCAATCTCAATAAACTCCCAATAGCTTCCTATGCATCTAGGAGCAATTATAAACACCTCTATTTAGCTTAACAGTTATGAAGTAGCAACGAAAATAATTTTATGGTTGGGTATCAACACAACACGAGCAACTGTATTAAAGGGTTGCAGTGTTAGGAAGGTTGAGAACCACTGAGCCTAAAACCTGCCTCAGGATTTCCCTCATAGTCTGGCTCTCTACCTGCATTTTCAGTCTTTTAACACATTAATCTCCTTCAAGAGCTCAACAATCCTGACAAACTGGCCTTACTGTTCCTCATACAACACTCCATTTCCCATTCTTGCTTTTTTGGGTTGTATCTCAGTACTTAGTATAGCATCTGATACATAGGAAGCACTCAGTAAATACTTATTGATTGATATGAAGCTGCAACTCAGTAGAGAGGCTGGTGTTATAGTTCGGGGTTCCATCTACACAGAGTAAACGTGATTGTTAAGCAAAGGAGGGCAGAGAGAGAAGACAAAGAGACAACTATTAGAGTTGTGAAGAGGATAAGGAACCAGAGGAAGTTAAAGTAGGAGGAGAATCTGTAGTGTGTGTTATTTCTGTAGTAAAGAGAACTTCAACAGGAGAACGTGATCAACTGGGCCAAAAACTGTAGAGGTGTCAAGGAAAAGAACTGAGAAAGGGCCATTGGATCCAGGGATTAGTAGATCATTAGGGACCCTACAGAAGTTTCAGCAGTCTTGGGGCTAGAAGTAAAACTGTAAGAGGTGAAGGAACAAAAGGGTATAAGGAAGCCTGACAGCATCACATGAAAACAACTTCTGTGGTCCATTTGGAAGGGAGGGTAGTGTTGCTTTCAGCAGATGCCATGAGTTAGGAAGAACTGTGGGTTTAGGTGCAGTGGTTCTCGACCTTCCTAACGCTGCAACCCTTTAATACCTCATGTTGTGGTGACCTCCAACCATAAAATTATTTTCGTTGCTACTTCATAACTATAATTTTGCTACTGTTATGAATCTATCTGATATGCAGGATGTATTTTCATTGTTACAAATTGAACATAACCCACAGGTTGAGAACCGCTGGTGGGGTAAGATGTTTTGGGTGGTGAAGTGCAGGCACTCATTCTCCTGGTCTGGGAGGAGGTGGTCAGAGAAAAGGCTGAGTCTTTCCTGGAGAGGTCTTTTGATATAATTAACTTCTAATGGGACTCAAGTTTCCATGAATTTAAGAAGATGGAGTCATCTAAAAGAAAGCTAAATGAAGAAGGAAGCATTTGTTAAGCAAAGAGTAGCGTTTCAAGAAGGCACAATGGAAAGAGGAGGTAGAAGAGGAAAGGGTCTAGGGAGGGGAAGGGTTGAGCCAAATGTGGATAAGAGTGTGGCACTGGTAGAGGTAGTAGAGGAGAACTGGGTTCAGGGTATGATGACCCTGGATCAGAGGGAAGAGGAGAGTAGGAGACTCCAATTAGCCAAAGGACTGGGGAATTACGCATTGCTTGGGAGCCACACCTTCCAGTCTTATGATGCATGCTAGTGCAGGTATTCTCTTGAGATGCCAAAGAGCTTGGGTGAAGGCCCTGGAGTTCAGACCAGACATCTAGGCCAGTAGATGGCCAGCTGGAAATAAATCCCAAGGCTCCCAGATAAACTTACCTGCAAGAATCAACTCTGTAGCATCATCCCAAAGTGGTGAAATCCACATGAGAATTTTGTTTTTCAGTTGTTTCAGTTGTATCCCACTCTTTGTGACTCTACTTGGGTTTTTCTTGACAAAGATACAGCAGTGGTTTGCTATTTCTTTCTCCAGCTCATTTTATAGATGAGGAAACCAAAGTAAACAGGGTTAAATGACTTGCCCAGGGCTACACAGCTAAGTATCTGAGGCCAGATTTGGACTCAGGAAGATGAGTCTCCCTGACTCCAGGCCTGGCGCTTTGTCTGCTGTGCCACGTAACTGCCCCTATATAGAGAATACATTTAGCTCTTAACTAGATCTGTAATTGGTGGTCCTGTTCAATCAGACAAGAGGCCTTTGTTTGACACTTTCATACTAGGTGTGGTGTCTCAGGACCTTTTTCAAGAAATTTATCAAAGAAGGGGAGTAGAAAAATAGGAATAATGGGAAAGGTAGAAGATGCATGAAAGAGGTGATTACAAGAACCAGGATCCTGCGGAGCTGGGGGGAGAGACAATAGGTCAACTGTGGATGAGGTGGGTATGAGTACTTCCATATGTGGTCACTATCTATGTCTCTGGGCAAGTTACTTTATCACCAACAAAATCCTCAGCTTCTTAATTTGCAAAATTATAACAAGAGCATCGACCCTACAGGGTCAAAGAGACAATGAATATCAGGCATTTTGCAAAACTTAAAGCACCACGGAAGTGTGAGCTATTATGAGCTAAGGCACAGCAGGTTGGATTGCGAGGGAATTCTTTCTCACTTTTGTAGGCCAGAAGGGATACTCCTTTCCTCCAGGATAGATTACGACCTCTTTCCTTCTTTGTAAAATCAGGACAAAATCCCTTACCCAGGATGACTGTATAATAATAGCTAACATTTATATAATGCTTCCTATGTGCCAAGCACTGTGCTAAGTGCTTTAAGACTATTATCTCATTTGATCCTCGCAATCACCCTGGGAGGTGGGCGCTATTATTATCCCCATTTTACAGATGAGGACATTGAAGCAGAGGTTAAATGACTGGCTTGGGGTCACACAGCTAGCGTCTGAGGCTAGATTTGAATTTAGGCCTTCCTCATTCCAGGACTAGCACTCTGCACACTGTGAGGCTCCCTCGCTGCCTCAATATTCTTTAGGGCAGTGGTTCTCAACCTTCCTAATGCCGTGACCCTTTTATACAGTTCCTCACGTTGTGGCGACCCCCCAACCATAAAATTATTTTCGTTGCTATTTCATAACTGTAATTTTGCTACTGTTACGAATTGTAACATAAATATCTGACATGCAGGATGTATTTAAACTGAACATAACCCACAGGTTGAGAATCGCTGCTTTAGGGAATGTGTGAAGTGAGTTGTCTTAAGATGATTGGTAAAACTGGCTTCATAGATCAGTATGCTCTATGTGACTCCACTGGAGCTCTCTCTCAGCTTCTGAACTAAGATCCTTTTAGTCCTGAACTCTGGAGATGCCCATGTTAACAAGAAACAGGTATCTTGGAGAAAGAGCCACAGCCTGGGGAGTGCGGTTACTTAAGTTCTAGTCCTGGTCCTGCCACTCCTTCACAGACATAGCCTTGTGCAAGTTACTTTGCCTTTCCAAGCATCCATTTCTTCTTTTATTAACTGGGAGCAAAAGTCCATTTCAAGTCTTCCTTGTGAGCCACACTGAGACAATCACAACGCTGCCTTTGCCTCAGTTTCTCCGTAAATGGGGATGCTTGCATACCTACTTCACAAATTTAAACAGCTGGTTTTTCTAGAGCTTTAAAGTTGGTAAAGTATTTATATGACCACTTTTGATGCAGCAATCCTGTGGGGTAAATGCTCTTAAAGTACTATAGAAATGAATAATTATTAGATGGCTCCCACAGTCCTTTTTATTGGAAGTTATTGGCTTAATGGACTGGATTGGGTCTCTGGAGCCCACGTGATCTAATGAAGCTAAGTATGTCCACCAGGATCCCTGGCAGTACCAAGGCAGAGATGTAGGCTATGAGAAGTGAAGAGGACAAACAGAGCCAGGGGACAGTAGAGGCCAGAGAGTAAGAGAGAAGATAAATAAGTGGGACAATTAGGTCACAGAAGCAGGCAGGTCAGTTGGGATACCAGGGTTCATGTCATAAATACACGGTTTCTTAGCCTATACATTATAACCTTGTTTGTTCTTGAGGGTCTATGAAGGGGGCCTACCTAACCAATCACCCGGTAATAGATTTCAGGATCTTTACTTCAGGCTTACCTTCACCTGACTATCATCCTATGCACCTGAACATAGCTCTAACCACAAAATCAATGTTCTTTCCACTGATCGAGGAAGTCTTCCTATTTGACAATGACACTGAGCTTCACTCTGTTTCCAGATAGTCTTCACGCTATAGTGAAATATTACAGCGGGATTCCAGTGGAATCTTATGTTCCAAAATCACTAAGTAGGAGGTCAACAATTCATTCACTCCTTATAAAAAACTGCCTGGTTCTGGTACAGACTCACCCATAGGTAAGTTCCCTTTCTGTGCCTGTTTCTTCATTTCCAAAATCAACTGGAATGAAGTTCATTTTGAGCTTTAATGTTCTATACTTGGGATTCTAAGCATATTTTCAGTTCTGGCATTCTGCATGTGACACATATAGGCATACATGAGGGGAGATGTCTTTAAAGAGAAGTCTCAAAACACTTTAAATTTGTTCCCTTCATGAAACATATCAATACAAATCCTTCCTTTTCAATGGTAATGCATTGCAAGAAAGTATTTCTTTCCATTCCTAGATTTGAGAGTTGGATTGAAGGGACAAAACTGACATACTCAAGTTCTCAATTAAAAGCACAAGGGAGAAAGTTTTGAAAGCAGCTTGTATCAACAAAAGAGTACATCCAAGGAAACACAAGCTGATCCTAAGAAAAACCTTAAATATGTAACTATTCAAGGTAGGGTGGAACATTATGGGGAATGCATTCCAGATCTGGAAAGGAAACAAACTGTATATTCTGCAGCTTGCATTTCATTGAACTGTCACTGGCCACACAAGTTAATACCATATGAAGACCTCTGGGCTAGGAAACTGTAGAGAGGCATCATAAACCAGCAGAAAAGGGACTGGATTTGGATCCAGAAGATCTGAGTTCAGTTCTTTCCTGAATCTACTTACCTGTGTGGCCCTGGACAAGATGATTTCACTCTTTGTTTTGTTAGAATATTTCCCCTCCTTTCCTTACAAGGGTTGAGGAAATTGGCTTGGATCACAGAAGTAGAGTTGGAAGGGACCTGAGGGGTCACAGAGTTCAACCCCTTCATTTTATGTATGATGATGAAACTGAGGCCTAAGGATCTTCAATGGGTTCACTGGGGTAGGGTACCTCTCACATTATACGTGTCCACGAAATCCTTTCCTGTCGCATGATAAAGAGTTGAGAAATTTTGGGTGCTGATACAGTGTCAATTTGCCCTACTTACAAAATCCAATTAATACTCCACCTCCCCTCCAACTGCAGAGACTACAGCTGTGTAGCTCACAGCACCATCTACTGCTGTAATTGAGAATCACTTAAATTTTAGTAAAAATCAAAAAGATAAAAAACATGGCATTCAGAGCTACAAAGGATATTTTTTAAAAAATCAAGATACACATGTATATGTATGTGCGTATATAATACACACACACATAAACACACATATGGGGAAATTAAGATCCAGAGAAGGAAAAATAATTAGCCCTAAGACAAACAAAATGTAGGGTTGGGAATCAACCTCAGGTCCTTGGACCCTAAATCTTGTGTTCTTTCTCTTACATCATAAAAGTATGAAAAAGTCTTGATTTTTCTTTTAACTTATTTTAGCATCTCAAGACAATTGTCTTAGGAGGGTTGGAGGGCAAAAGGTCTCATATTGACATCAAACATGTTAAGTTAGGAGGGGGAATCACTTGTTTTTAAAATGGAGGTAATGGATTCTGATCTTTCAGGTGCTTTCCAGACAGACTAGTGCTACAGTGGAATTCCAGAAGTCTCATTTTCCTATTAACTAAGGTTATAGTTTCGTGATTCCCAAAGATGCCAAAGGTCTTGACAGTTAAAAAAAAATCTGTTTACTTTAAAACCTTGTTTACAGGACAGCCAATGAGGAGAAGTTCATTTTATATAGGATAAAGCTTAAGGAAAGGCAGGCTGATGTACTGGATATGACTCCAAATCTAATATTCTTTTCAGTACCCCGGCCTGGGTTTAAATCTGGCCCTGCAGCTGTGACCTTCCCTTTTCTGGTTCTCAGATCCCTCTTTCCTTTTCTCTAAAAAGCTCCAAATTCTGTGACCAAAGAAAGGCATAAAATTTAGTAGTATCTCTTTATACTTCAAAGCACAGAACATATGCCTTAATATTATCTCTATGTTATTACAAGAGGGCAAACGTAACCCCAGTTTAATGGTGAATTCACCAAAGAATACAGTTTAAGTGACTCATACTAGATGACGCAGCAACTGGTATCAACTATGAAACCAGAACCCTGGCTCACTCGCCCCCTGGTCTTGCCCGCTTTAGTGAAAGAATCTGTGATGTGGATAGGTGAAAATGCTCACTAGATTAAGAGTGCTGTTGAGGAGAGTATATTGTATGCTGTATTTCTTTGAGCTGGAAATGACAAGAAGATTAAATCTGTTTACCTTAAATCAGATCACATAAATTGTCATTTTAAACAGTAAGACTATGTAAAAAAAGTACAAAATCTCCCGAGTCTTGCGGTTTCTATTGTTTCTGTTGGAGACAGTTTGAGACTATTTGCACTGGAAGGGACTAATCTGTTGGGTGTTTTGTAATATTATTGCAGTTTTGTAGGGCCTATTCTTTGCAATTCTTGTATTAATGGATCACCAAAATCCAAGGTCATTTGTCAGCTGTCCAGTTAGGCAAAGGGATTTGATCTCTTTCTGTACGTATACTTAAAATGTTTAAATTATTATATTTATAGCACTGGTCTTGGACCATAAGAAGTAGGTTTGAAACCCAGAGCTTCCACTTTCAAGCCTGATTGAATGATCTGAGATAAGACACTAACCTTATTTGGGGCTGTTTTCTTATCTGTAAAAATGGTTTTGGATTAAATCATCTCTGGGATTCCTTCTAGCTCTAACAGTCTATATGTATGTCTTTTGTAGAAAGTACCTTGGACCTTGAATCAGGAGACCTGAGTTCATATCCCACTTTATTAAATAATGTTTCTTGGGAAGTCACTTTTCCCTCTCTGAGGCTCAGTTTTCTCTTGTAAAATTGTGAGAATATAACTTATCTCATGGGCTTATGAAGTATTTTGTAATCCTTAAAGCAACAATAATAATCTTTGTTTTTTCACTTTGGTCCTGTAAGCCACCACTGAAAACTCAAATAAGAAGCTCTTAAGTGGGAGCTGGAAAAGAAATATTTGCCATCTTTGAAGACCTGTTTTACAGTTTCAGAGTTGGTTGTCATGGTAACTATTCATCCTTTGATTGGAATATTTGATGAAACAGTTTAACAAATGGAGCTGTATTTTTCCCTTGGTAAAACATATTTCCTAAGTCTTACAGAAGGCTGTGTGGATTTAGGTGTGTACAAACTTAAACTACTGATATAGCTACAGATTGATGATTTTCCTTTTTTTTTAACCACCACATACTCAAAGACAGTTTAGCAATTCCTAAGAGGCTGCCTGGGGAGCAGTGACCCCAACAAAAGAAAGATCTTTGAAGTATTCAGGTGTTATCACCTGAGCACTGGGCAGTCAGGAACAACTTGTACCAGTCTAAGGATGCCACCACTCTGATGAGAGAGGGACTGCCAGCTAAAATGGCTAAATTGAGACATTTCTTAAAAACAATACATTTCTTGCTTTACTCTATCATGCAGACATTTTCATAGAACCTCAACAGTTGAAGGGGATGTTATATGTAACCTAAGTGGTCTTGCTGCCTTTGCTTATAGACCATGAGTAAGGGGGAATACCTATTGCCTTGAAGAGGCGATCCATTCCACCTCTGAATACTTGACTACTGCAAAGTCTTTCCTTCCATTAAGTCAAACTTGAGTTCTTTACATCTTCTACCCAATGTTCCTAGTTCTGCCATTTGGGGCCAAGCAGAACACATGCAAGCTCTCTTCTGTGGCAGCCCTTTTGGAGATGGTAAGGGTCTTGGAGTCTAACTTTCTCATAAGACAGATGAGGAAACTAAGGCCCACAAAGGAGAGACTTGCCTAAAGTCACACAGGTAGCAACAGAACTAGGATTCAAATCGAGATCCTCTGATGCCAACTTCACATGTGTCCCCTTCTCTGTTCCAACAACCCCAGCAGAACAAGACAAGACACAAGTCTTCTGCCATACTAATGTATTCCATCTTTCAAAAAGAAAGACATGATTTTAATATTACTTAACAATATGTTAAAAAAGTAGCCAGTCAGGCTTCAGTGTTAATACAATTATACACTCTATAACAGATTTGATAGTGTGAGTATTGTTCTTTTTTCCTTTTTTTTCTTCTTTTTTTTTTTTTTAAACTTTCTCGTTCTGCAAGTATTCTTACACAAGCTGGCTACAAGTCAGGGGGAAAAAAATCAAACACAAATAGCGTAACTTGTACACTCTTAAACAGTAGATTGTGAAAGAGAACTCAAGAAATGCTTGTCCCGTACGAGCCTCCTTTCCATGAAGTCTTGGTGGGAGTAATTCCGGAGCAGATGAAAGCAGCGCCGATGATGAGAGGTCCAATCCTTTATCATGGATCAGGATAATGAGAAAACAGAGCTAGATGCGGGCGGGTGTGGCAGATGCCACTGCAAATGATGCAAACGAGTGTTCTGGCCTCCACCCAAGCCTGGGAAGCAGTTGATAGTCTCTGAGGCCAAGGCAATCAGGAGGAATTGGAGAAAAGCTATTGTTCCAACTCCCACAGCGTACAGCTACAATCAAATAAACCTCACTCACAGACTACAAGCACACAAGCTAACAAACTCAGGTAGAAAGTGGCGATTTCTCAGGCTGCAAGAATTCTCAGTCCGAGGGGTTCAGTGCAGACCCACACGGCACTGGGGACAAGGCAAGGCAGCACTGGCTCAGACCCGAGAAGCTCTCAGCACTCGCGGCAGGAGGGCAGGGCAAGTCTCCTGGGCTCCTGCAGGGCTTCCTCCTGAAGCTGTCTCCATTCAGTGGGCAGCAAAGGTCGTTTTTTTCAAACTAAAATTGGACCAGTTGATGGAAAGTCTTTGCCTTGTCTGTCTCGCAGAATCCAAGCAGAACCTATAAAAAATACAAAGCAAAAGAAAAAAAGAAGGGAAACAAAAAGAACAACATTCTCAGCCCCAAACAGCATCATCACACAGATAAGTAGTTTCCCCAAAAGTCTTTATAAGCTATACTGACTCACTGTGTAGCTTTGGAAAAGTCACTTCCCTCTTTTCTGTAGACCTCGGTTTCCTCATCAGTTAAATGGGTTAAAATTAAAATGGCCTACATGTTTGTAGCACTTTAAGGTTTACAAAGTGTTCTCCTCAAAACAATTCTATGAAGTAGCTGGTCTAGAAATTATCAACCCCTCCCCCATATTAGAGATGAGGAGATAGAGGCACAGAAATGAGGTGACTCGTCCCAAGTTCACAAAGTTAAGCATCAGAACAGGAATGAGAATCCAGGTCACCTAACTCTAAGTCCAAAGGCCCTTTCCACTGTATTATACCTCTACTAGAGAAGAGTATACCTCTACTAGACAGATCCACTGCTCAAGTCCCTTTCATTTTTAAGTTTTCTTTGATATGTCACTTTACCTATTATTCCTAATTACCAAATCACTGATACCACAGATAGTACTGAAAATGGCAAAATACAAACATGCAATTTAATTCTACTCAAACAGAATGTTAGCCAGAGTTTTAAGGACAACTGATTGAGGTCAACGATTTAGTGCCAGTGTTGTATTTATCATTAGTCCTTCATACTAATCAAGCACTTACTACTGTGATGCACTTTGGGTTACAAACTCACCAAAGGAAAAAAAATCTGCACACAAACAGTATCAGCTATGTAGAAACATGTTCAATATATGGAAAGGCTAATTCCAGACCACCTGACTATGAAGTGAAGTTCTCTGTGTGTAATGATGTTTTACACTTAGAACTGGCCTCCACCGCCTCCTGCAGTCAGACTTTGGTTCTTGTCATGCAGAGGACACATGATAGAGATGAATCCTCAATTCTGGACTCCACAGCATTTCTATTACTCAGGGGAAACCCCATATTACTAGGTGCATATCTTTTGCTTATTCCACTCCCTTTTTCAAGAAGAGGTAAGGACATTTGTTAGCTTCCTCTCTTAGAATGCAAATAAACAAAGCAGCTTCTTATATTGGGATAAAGGCAAATATTTCATAAAGGGAACTAATTGTGAATAGTGGTTTACCAAGTATGGTACATAGACCACTGATTGCTTGTGAGGTTTTTCTAGGTAGTCTGCAAAAGATCTACTTTGTGTAGAACAATCATGAAGCCTGAACCAAAATCTCACTCTACTACTTATTAGTCATGTGAGCATGGGCAAGTCTCTTCCTTTCTGAGACTTAATTCCCTTATCTGTAAAATGGGAATAATAAAAATTTATACTGCCTACCTTCAGAGGTAATGGATGCGAAGTACCCTGAAAAGCTAAAGTCCCATACAAATGTGAGCTCTGATTATTTTCCTCTCCGTAAGTCCTACTCTGAGACCTCACCACAATGTTGAGATGATGCTGAGTTCTCAAGGGAGTGTCACCATGGCATCAGCTCTGAAGGACATAGAGGCATATACAGAGAGGCCTATCAATAGTAAACTGGCCACTAGGTGATAAATTCTTTAGCAACAGCAACCCATGAAACAAAGAAAACTACAAAATAGTCCTCAGTTTTATGGGGTCCCTTCCACTTCTGCAATGATGGAGGAAGATGGTGAAGGGGCACAGGACAGACGAAAAAAATTTTGCAAAATGTGGTTAAGATTTGAGAAAGAAAAGAGGCCAAAACTTTGGGGACTACATAAAAGCCTCACATTTATACTCAAAGTATTCATATGATAACTACTTTATTCACAAACAGAATTAGAAGGCACTGGAGAGAGTTAAGTACGAAAGAAAGGAAAAAACTATAACTTAAATAGAAATCTTGTCACTGATGTGGGAGGTCTTTTCTCTGTAATTATCTCAATTAACCCGCTCCCACCACCTCAATTGTTTGCTTAAAACAATTAAGCAAGGACATTTGATACAGATGTGTACTGGGGAGTCATTTCTGAAGCAGCTGTCTATGTATAATCGGACCCACTGACTTGTTAGAGTAAATATAAAAGAATTAATACCTAACTAGAAGAATAAAAAAAGAAACAATTCTAGCCTGACCTACTTAAATAAGATAACAGATGCTGAAAAATGGATGAGAATATCAGTAGGCTAACACAATTAAGGAAGTTTAAATAACTCTTGAACAATCATTACAATAAGGAAAATAAAACAGCTTAGAAACCACCTCTGCTAGCCAACCATCTCTTTGCCAAATGTAGATGTGTCAAACAAAGGCAATTTATGTTGAAGAAATAAACACATTTGTAAAATCTTAGAGAGAAGGATAGTAGAAGATTACTAACAGTATTATTTCAGAAAACAAGCAGAGGAAGGAAAAACAACACTACAGAAAGCTGATTAGGGCATTCTAAAAAAGCATTTAAGGAAGAAATTGCACTAAGCACAAGCAAAAACTGGAAAAGATCTGTTAATATTTCTATAACAAACTATTTTCTCTAGCGGAGGGAGGCATTTGGATTCTAACATTGCATTTCCCAATGTGTCTGGATAAGCAAGTAGAAAGGACACAAAAGAAAATAAAAAAAGAATAGTTGGATAACATCAAGTATATACAGGAGTTCATGCGAGACGTGACAATTTTGAGAGCACTGAGGGATCAGTTCTTCTCAAGATATCTGGAACAGGAGAAGAAAATAAAAGCTGGGGGGAGGAGGAGAATCTTGCATGTTTTGATTACTTAAAAAAAAAGGAAATAAAGAAAATATCACAAACTACTGACTGATATGCCTATTTTCCCCATCTTCACAAAAATCTTAAAAAAAAAAAGCCCCATTTTTTATTGTGAACTTAATTATCAACAAGTATTTTAACACATAAAAGACAAAAGAAGACTATATATAAAACTGTAAACCTACTATATACATAAATTTAACAAGGTAATAAAAATTACCTTGTTTTCACAAAATCTTTAAGAGAATTTATATATACCAAGAGTATCTTTATTATATTTCTATAGCACAAAAGGTGCAGAATACAAAATTCCATATTATTTGTGGACTGTAAAATAGCACTTGATTCCACCAAGCAAAATGACACTTAAGTTTAAGGGTTGTTCTCCAAAACAGAGTCTCCCATGTATAAGTCAAAATCATACAAGATTCCTTGAACAACAGAAATAACTGACTTGAACAATGCTCTGATTATTATTAAAGAATGACATTTTTCCATTCGTCTAGGTTCCCAATTTCAGAATCCATTTCAAATCTTGTCTCCCTTACTCTTTGTTATTGCAGTAAGTATATCACATCTTGTCAGTTTTGTCTCCACAATATATTTAACATCACTCTTTATTTCTCCATACACATGGCCATTGCTAATTTGTAAGTTCTTATTACCTCTTGCCTAGACTATTACAATAACCTCTTAATTGATCTTACTGCTTCAAGTTTTCTCTCTCTCAATACTTCTTCCACACAACTGTGAAACTGATATTCCTAATGCATGGATATGACCATGCTACTCTCCTATTCAAGAAGCCCCTGTGCCTTCCTCTTGCCCCTACAATGCATTTAAGGGAATGTCTGGCATTTCAAACCCTTGGCAATATGGCTCCAGTCCATCTTTCCCTTCATGCATGCTTATGTTCTGACCAAAACATCCTCTTTGCTACTATTTCCATGCCCTTGCCAATGCTGTCTTCCATGACTAGACAGATCTTCTTTTCACCTGCTCGTCTTTAGAATCCCTAGCTTCCCTCAGGGATAAATTTAAATGCCAATTCTTACATGACCTCTCCTTTCAGACTCCCAGTTGCTAGTAACACCCACCAAATTACTCTGTATATAATTAGTATTTACTTATCGCTGTACATTACTACCCTCTCCCCAAAAGGATGCAAACAGGACAATTCAATCACCCTTCTATTCACAACACCAAGCACAACGTCTGATACCTAGTAGGTGCCTATTAATATATTTTGCTGAATGAAGGCATTAAACAGGGTGACGTCCTAGACAAATAAGTTTTCCATTGTAATGAAGAACGTCCAGATTGCAGCTCAAATATCCATATGTGAACTAACATGAGTCATTTCCATTTTTTGGTCTGTTTTCCCATCTATAAAGTGATGGGCCTAGATTACTGCAATAACCTGGTTGGTTTCCCTAACTCAAGCCTCTTCCCACTCCAGTCCATCCTCCACTCAGTTATCAAATTAATTTTCCTCAAGTGTAGATCTGAACACATCACTCCCTCCATTCAATAAATTCCAGTGGCCTCCCTTCACTTCTAGGATCAAATATAAAATCCTCTGTTTGGCTTTTAAAGCTCTTCATAACCTAGCCCCTTCCTCCCTTTCTAGTCTTTTTACACTACTCCTTTGTCAGGTAATCTGTGATCCAGTGACACAGATTCCTTGATGTTCTTTGTATAAGAAATTCTATCCCTCAACTCCCAAGAATTTTCACTGAGTATCCCTCATGCCTGAAACGCTCTCCTTATCTCTGCCTCCTGGTGTCTTGGTATTCCTTTAAGTCTCAGCAAAAATCATGCCTTCTACAAGAAATCTTTTCCAATGCTCCTAAGAATCTTCTTTTAATACTGTCTCTATCTTGTTTGTATAAAGTCATTTTCATGTTGTCTCTACCATAACATTATCTCTCACCTTTCTTTGTATCCCCAGCACTTAGCATATTTCTCAGCACACAGTAGTCACTTGAGTTGAACACAAGCAGATAATGTTCAGGGTCTCTTCTACCTCTAAAATCTTATAATCCTATGAATAAGAACTAATCCAGGATGTAGTAAGAACTCGAGTGTCTATGACAGGGCCCAGCAGGGTGAAGTTGGTTCAAAATTCAGAATGGCTTCTCTAGGGCCTTAAAATTGCCAAGACTTATTAGCTTAGCATGAAAAAAATGGAAAGCAAAGAGCTTATTTTAGAATACAGAGTTATTTGATACTGAAAGAAAATGCCTTAAAAAATCATCAATTTATTTATTTGCTTATTTTTTGCAGAGGCTAAGGTCAATCTAAAGTATTAACTTCACAAAGTCATTCAGTATCTGTAAATAAAGACTATTACAATTCACCATTGACAATTGGACCACTGTAAACTATGGCACAACATCAATATTCCATGGATTACTAACTGACCTGACTGAAAGAAGTCAGGAATAGACAGGCTAGTTTTTTTTTTTTCAAACAATGGATGTTTTCTATAGGCTCAATATTTGATTATGAAATATAAACTTGTTGGTATGAAAGCATGGTTTGGTGGTAAGAGTCCTGGACTTGGTGTCAGAAGAGCAGGGGGTCCAACTTATTACTGATATGAATTTGAGCAAATAATTTCATTTCTTTGATTTTGTTTCTTCATTTGAAACCTAAGAATATTGTTCTCCTAAGCAACCTCAAAGGAGTTAAGAGAATCAAATGAGATAATTTATATAAAATATTTTACAAACTGAAAAGTATCATACAGATACATATTGTTATTATGTCAATCACAATTTTGGTAAAAAAAATCTAATTTGATAAAACATCTACCATTAAGAATTTGTTAAGGCTTACCAAAGTTATAAAATAAAATGAAAAGGGCATTGGATTTGGAATCAAAGGGCCTGAGTTTGAATTCTGTTTCTGCTACTTACTTGTATGATCCTGGTCAAGATACTTCCCCTTTTATGGCCTTAGTTTCCCCATTTACAAAATGAAGGTGTTGGAATAGGAGGTTTCTAAAGTCTCTCTCTTGAAGTTCCAAACCATATTATTCCTCAAGATATGAAAGCCCAAAGCACTGGGTCAGTGAATTCTTAGTTAACCCTGGGGCATTTATTTACAGATGAAATTAGTCACTTGGTATATTGTTTTAAAAGTGAAAGAAAAAAAATCAAAGCTGTGGTTTAGGATTTGCTTCATTTCCAGAATTCAAAATGTTCTGCTTAAAAGCAAGAGTTTACTTTCATCTGAGTCTTTAAAACATGAAACTGACTGCTTCTCTGATCTCTTTAGGTATAATATGCAACACTAGAACAACCATGTACATGATGAATGCCTATCATCACTCCTGTTTCTGAAGATGGGAGGGGGAACCTCAAATTGCCAGAGGGGTAAGTGTTTTGCTCAGGTGCATGTAGGTTCAGAAGACCAGGCATTAGAATTTACAACCTCTGAGTATCCATTAGTAGTTGAATACTAGTAGCTTTTTTTTTTCTACACAGAAATAACTTTGATGAATATCAAAGAGGTTTCTTCCAAGATGCCATAGAAGCTCTACTTTGTACAGTTCTGAAACTAGGTACCCAATAAGGTGAAGAAGCTGCAAAATTCCATAGATTCAGGACCACCACAAACTCAGTGCCCAGAGTTGCTCTTCTTTCATTTGACAGTAAGGCAGAAATTTTTAAAGTGGCTCATTTTAACATCTGGGTTCTTGTCACTGACATATTATTCAGAAACATTTTTATTTTTAGATAACTAATGGGAAAAGACTGTGGCCTACTCTGTGTAATGCACTGACATACACACTAGGAGGAACACAAATTATGTGTTTCTACACAATGATCTCAACAAAAATTACTCCATACTCATTGGAAAGGACAGCTTTGGTTTCTGAAATTTATATGTAACCAGACTGATCACTGGTCCTTTAAAAGTGGCAGCTGAGGTTGAGGCCCTGAAAGGCCTTAGGAGCTGTATTTGGAAACAGTTTATCCTCAATTTGGGACAAGGATCAAAACGGTGAAATAAACATGGCCTGTATCACCAAAGTCAGATTTATCACAAATGTAAGTTAACAAAGGATGATCAAAAACCAGAATTTTTTCCCCAATTACAACTAATTCAGAATATTTTCACTTGTCCCCCTGAAACAAGTTGTCACAAAGCTCATGCAGTATATTCCATAGAAGCCTTCAATCAGGAGCTACTGTCCTAACTCCATAGCATCATTTTACACGTAAATTCTAACAAGAAGTCCAGCACTCCAAAGTTCCTTCACATAGGTAGTAAAAGGCTCTACAAACCCCAACAGCCCATGAAAGCATCACTTTATTATTGAATAGCAAGATATTGAAAAGCAGGAAACTTCTAGGCAAGGTAAGAATTTCTGCTGTTGGAAACAACAGTGAGAATGACAAAGAAAAATGAAAGGAGAATAAGGAAAATGCAATCACCACTCTGTCAGTTACAAATTATAACATTTACCTTTTAAAATACTCCACTTCCCTCTCGGTCTCATCCATATCCACACTTTCTAGATCAATATCTTTGGGCAGAAATACATCATCTGCAAAATCAAAGAGAAGAGGGTAAGTTAACATAAGCTGGTTATAGCACGAAAAAATAAACCAGAACAAATTTTAATTCCAGGAACTGGCTGTAACAATTTAATAGATTCATCTTTTTAAAAATTCATTAAAAAATTATAACATGCAAACATATAAAACATTATAACATGTTATAATATTATAACCTCACAGGCAAATTATTTTAAAAATTTCAAAACTAGGTAAGAAGAAAGTAGATTTATCTTTTTTTCAACTATTATAAAATATGTGGGTTCAGGTGTTTTGCCACCTCTGTCTTTGTCTGTATCTTTCCCTATGCCTGGAATACTTCTTCCTCACTTCTACCTGAGGACTTCTCACCTAACCTTTCAAATGCTACATATTCCACAAAGCCAGAGGCTCTTAGAAGGCAATATTCTTTCTCCCCTCAGATGCAGATCTCTGCATTTCTTTTTGTCCATATAATTTTTTTGGAAGTTATTTGTGTTCTTGTCTTATTTCTTCTACTAGACTCTAAGAACTACGAGGGGAGAGCCCGTATCTTATTCATCTTTCTATCTTCTTTCCCTCTTTGTTAGTCTCAAGTATTATGTGACGTCATAATGGGTACTTATTAATTTGCTGATTTTCACTGTTGATTTCATGTACCCTTATTTCATAGTTCAAACAATATTATACTGAAGACTTAAACAAAATGTGCTAATTTTTTTTACAAACAAAACAAAAACTCTACTAAATTAAATTCATTTATTGAGACTACAATTTTCTAAAGGAATAATGATGATTATAAAATGGTGATAGAAACAAATAGGGCAGTTTCAATAGGCAATAAAATTGTGGTTAAGTTCATATATAAATACTTTCTGCAGTACGGTCAAAAGGGCTTATAGGATAAGAATATGGTTATAAAAAAGGATGCACTAAAACTAGGTGTGGAGTCTATGAAGTTAAATTTTAGAAATAATGGTTGCAATAAGATTGATATTTTGTCACAAATTTTTCACTGAATTCAGATGAAATTTTTTTTAAATAAAAATATTCCTAAGATTGCACTTCAAGGTGGCTAACATAAAGCCTGTCATTTAAAAGTTCAATGTTTGTTTACTGACTGATTGACTTCAAGTAGCATTTCACAGACTAGCAACATGAAAATCAGTTATCATTTGATTAAAATGAGTCCTCCGTTAAAAATAAATTAAAAGACTAGAGGAAGGAAGACCTCCAACAGTTTGGGTATATTCTCTATAAAGGATTTATAGAAGGGGCATGGGCAAGAATTACGTAGGATGAGAAGGTATGTATTCCATACAGGAGAAGGTAGTGCCCAATACCAAGAAGATACATTCATTGAAGCATTTAAATATAAGAAAAACAGATTAAAATGCCATGCCTTTTAACAGTCATAACTAAAAAAAAAAATCTAATTCTAACACAACTTATATATCAATAACAAATGCTATCAATTCAATACAAGTCAGTATTTGAGTACTTACTATATAAGCAGAGCCTCATACAAAGTGCTGTGGGGGAGACAAGAGAAGTGTCTCATATTTTACTGATCATCTGTGAAGTAGGATAATACATACTAAGGCTTTTTTTTTAAACCTTAAATTGAAAGCTGTCTATGCTAGTAGACTTGCCTAATTTCTGCTGTATAAAAACATAGAGAAGAAATTAATTCTGACTTTGCAGTTACTACTACAGGCTTTAGATTACAGAGAGAATTAGATCAGATGTGAGGAATATAACCACAAGTATAATAAAATACTTTAGGAATGTAAAATTATATTAGGAGACTAATACTTCAATACTTCAAAAAACTGCTTTCACTGGAGAGTACACTGCCTTCCAACTGGGTAGATCACAACTCTTCTACATCTGAGTTGACCTGTCTTCATAAGTTGCTATGGCTGAAGAAAATCATCACCTCTCTGATGATGAGCCTTTTGCATTTTTCTAGGTTGGTTTTCTGTAACCAGACACATTGTCCCCAGTTAGGCTAATGTTCAACGTCTTTGTAAGGCTGGTAAGACTTGCTAGAGATTTACACTCTCCTGTGTTTTTGGCTTTTGAGAACCTAGGATCACCTCCAAAACATAAAGAGCTATTTTCAATGGAGGAGTAAAACACACAAGTCTAAATTATTTGTCACTAAGTGGTTTGCATATTACATATTCACAGTCCATACGCAAAAACACATTCATTTATGAATTTTAAAAAAGGATATGACTTAAAAAACCCCAAACTCAACCTACTCACTCTAGAAATGGCAAGTTAAGAAGGAATCATTATGGTCTAGAATAAAGGCTGAGAATAGCAAAGGAAGATAATTATGGGTTAACGGTTGTGAATGTACTCTTTTTCTTATTTCCCCAACTTTACCACTTTTGTTCCATGTCCATACCCATAACTCTAGTACTTTCCTCCTAGCCTCAGGCCCTCTTTCCTTTCCCCTGGACTTTTAGAAGTGGGTGAAAGGGTTCTGTTGTATGAAGAATTAGTTGAGGGTCTTCACAGCTTAGGGGAAATGACGGATTGATATAAACAGAACCTACTAAAAGCCACTTTCTGTGGATGTCAGATGTAGATTAATATTCCTCTTACCCTCACCCCTGAGACTAACATCCAAGACTGAAGCCAAAACCATATGCAACATTCACATGAACTCAGTTAATATGCTGACAACAAGCAATGCATAACTGAATGAATGAAGCATTTATTAAGCACTTACTATGTGCATAGCACTGTGCTAATTGCTAGGGACAGAAATGATAGGAAAGCAAGACCATCCTTGCTCTCGAGGAATTCACTTTCTAATGAGAGAAAACACACTGGTTAAGTTAAACAGATTTATGAAAAAGGAGATGTTTATGATGGCAATTCAGGACCAGATCATCACTGCCACCAGAAAGGCTATCCTTAAAAAGACTGATCAATGTAGATTATGTAAGAAAATGACAAAAATTATACAACATGTTGTTATAGGCTATAAAAAAAAGCTTAGCACCTGTTAAATGCCAACAACACGTCCTGATGGTTAGAATTATACATTAGAGGGGTGGCTAGGTGGCGCAGTGAACAGAGCACAGGCCCTGGAGTCAGAAGGACCTGAATTCAAATCTAGCTTCAAACACTTAACACTTACTAGCCATGTGACCTTAGGCAAGTCACTTAACCCCAATTGTGCCTTGCCTTACCCCCCTCCAAAAAGCAAAATAAAACAAAACAAAATTATACATTAGAAGACTGCTATCTTTCATGGACAGACAAATAACAAATCCCTGTACTAAAAATGCAGGTGTTAAAGTATCTTGGAGAACCTAACCAGTAGTATAAGAGCAGAATATATAGAATAATAATAATAATAATAATAAATATATATATATATATATATATATATATATGAGAAATAAGTGTTAGCAAAGACCAAAATGTCATCCACAATCATCTGGACATAACATTGATCCACAAAAACTTAATAAAAATGTTTTCCATAGATGTTGTGCCAAATTCACAATCTCCAAGCTACGTGGAATAAAAAGCTTTCAAAATAGGGAAATTTAGTAGAGGAATTAAAAATCGTGTGGGAACAGGATGAAGTACTTAATAAATCCCTGTTGTCCTACTATTGACATCTTACCAAAGATACTTTCAGTAAGCCTACAGAAGGATGAACATACATCTAACACTTTTATTCAACTACAGAAGGCAATTACTTTATCCACCTGTGCAATACATCACAGAATATTAAATATAAAATAAGAATAGCAGGGTAGTAACTTGACCCAAGGCCATGTCTATCTTAACTCTAGTGAAAAATCTGAGAACAAGATCATAATTAACAATTAATAATAACAACAAAAATGGACTCTAACGGCTTGCAAAGTTCCTTACAAGCATTGTCTTACTTGGTTTCATAATCATTCTATGAGGCAGGTACTGCACTTAATAAATAAGGAAATTGGAAAGCATTAGAATGAATGAGGCACCATAGTGTTGTGGGGGAAGCACTGGATTTGGAGCCAGAGATTTCAATTCTAACTTTGTTACTTATGACCTATGTGACCACAGGCAAGCCACGATGTCCCTTCACCTAACTTTCTTCCTCCATTAAAAAAAGGAGGGGGAAGGGATATGATTAAATAATCTCTAAGTCCCCTTGTAGCTATATGACCCTGAGTTGAATCCTATGAACATCTAGCACAGTGCCTTGCTCTTATGAATTTATTAATCATTTGCTAAATAAAATGATAAAATTAAGTCATCTCAGAGAAGCCTCCTATATAAGCTTGAACTTCTGACTGTATATACAATATTCTACTCTATAGCTCTCTGCTACGATGGCAGGATACATTTTCCTTAGCTATTCTAAAGGTCAAACTTGGTCATTATAATTTTAGAGAAAACTTTAATTTTCAAAGAATATTTAGAATAAGTACTTAAATGAGACTCAAATTCAATTTTTGTTATTCCTGCCATTCAGTCTTTCAGTCATGACCAACTCTACATATCCCTGTGAAATTTGTCTGTGGCAGTTTCTTGGCAAAGATATTGGAGTGGTTTGCCATTTCCTTTCCCAGGTCATAAAACAGATGAGGAAATTGAGGCTAAGTGATTTGCCCACGGTCACACAGCCAGTAAGTGTCTGAGGTCAGATTTGAACTCAGGTCTTCCTGACCCCAGAATCAACAATCTATCTATTGTACCACCTAGCTGCCCTTCCAATTCAATAACTATTTGCAATTGGAGTTCAGTTCACAACAAATCTGAATGCAGGAATGGGGTTAAGGGACACTCTCTCTTTAAAATATAAAGGGATTAGGGTAGACAAATCTTACTGCTCATAATGTGAATGTCCCTACATATATATATATATATATATATATATATACAAGCAAAATTTCCAATTTTCCCCTTTGCTGAAAAGTAAACAAGACCAAAGAATTTTTCTAGAGAAGTTAAGATATACACATAGTATTGTGGTACTAGATAATGTGTCAGTTGAGAATTTGAGAATAACTGGAAGGTGGAAAAAAGGCAAAGAAAATAGTTAATAAGTATTTATTAAACACTTATATTTTGTGCCAGGCATTGTACTGGGCACTGTGGATACAAAGAGAGACAAAAGACAGTTGTCCCCAAGGAGCTCACAATCTAACAAGGGAAGCAATAAACAAAAATGTACAAACAAGCTATATACAAGATATATGGGAAATAACAGAGAGAAGGCACTAGAATTAAGAGGGACTAGGAAAGGCATCTTGTAGAAGATAGGATTTTAGTTGGGTTTTGAAGGAAACCAGGGAAACTTATAGGTGAAGATGAAGAGGAAGAGCATTCAGGTACAGGGGACAGTGAGAGAAAATGGCCAGAGCTGAGAGATGGGAGTATCTTCACCGAATGGGGTCCATTGTCACTAAACTGAAAAGTGCCTATCAAGGAATAAGGTGTAAGAAGACTAGCAAGGTGTGGGGGAGGAGAGGGGAAGAATGGTTTATGAAGGGATTTGAACGTCCATCAGAGAATTTTTTATTTGATTCTGGAGGTGATAGGGAACTACTTAAGTTTATGGAGTATTGTGGTGACATGGTTGGACCTTTGGTATAGGAAAATTACTTTAGTAGCTGAATACAGGATTGATTGGAATAGAGAGAGACTTGAGGAAGGCTGACCTATGAGCAGGACATTGCAATAGTACAGGTATGAGGAGATGAGGTCCTGCATTAGAGTAGTGATGGAATCAGAAGTGAGAAGGGAGAATATTCAAGAGGTTTTTTTTCCTGTTTGTTTATTTTGTTTTATTATAATTTTTCTTTTTGGTGGCTGCATTACACTGCTGACTCATGTTGAACAAATATTTGTATCTTTTTTTCGGACAAATAGTTGTCTAATCATATAGTTCTCTGCAGTCATCTAGGACAAAATAAGAAGATATTCAAGAGGTTTTACAAAGACAAAACCAGTAGGCGTTGGAAAGAGATGGGATAAAGAGGGTGAGACAGTGAGGAACTGACCTAGGTTGTGAACCTCAGGGGCTGGAAAGATGGTATCCCTTTCTACTGTAATAGGAAAGTTGGAGGTGAGGGAAGACTGGCTTAGGAGAAAGATGATGAGTTCAGTTTTGCTCATAATGAATTTAAGGCGGACATCCAATTTGAGATGTGTGAAAGGCAGCTGGATATGCAAGACTGGAGGTTAGCAGAGAGGTTAGGGCTGGATAGGTATATCTGACAATGATCCCCAGACAGATGATAATTAAATCCCTGAGAGCTGATGAGATCACTGGGCAAAAGAGAGTCCTGTGGGATACTTGTAATTAGTGTGGATGACCCAGATGAGGATCCAACAAAAGGTCCTAAGAAGGAGCAGTCAAATTGGTAGGAGGAGAACCAGGAGAGAGTGGTATCCTGAAAAACTAGGGAGAAGATAGTATCAAGGTGAAGCGGGTGATAGACAGCATTAAAGGCTGCAGAGAAAGCAAGAAGAATGAAGACTGAGAGAAGGCTCTTAAGATTTGCTAACTGGGGATCATGGATAACTTTGGAGAAAGCAGTTTCTGCAGAATGATGAGAACGGAAACTGGATTGTAATGAGTTAAGAAGTGAGTGAGACTATTGATTAGAGAAATGCAAATCAAAACACATTTCACTGGTCAGATTGGCTAAGATGACAGAACAGGAAAATGATAAATGCTGGAGAGCATATGGAAAAATTGGAACACTAATGCATTGTTGGTGGAGTTGTAAACTGATACAACCATTCTGGGGAGCAATCTGGAACTATGCCCAAAGGGCTATAAACAAATGCATATCTTTTGACCCAACAATACCACTTCTAGGGCTGTATCCCAAAGAAATCATAGAAG
This sequence comes from Pseudochirops corinnae, assembly GCA_028646515.1. Classification (NCBI taxonomy): domain Eukaryota; kingdom Metazoa; phylum Chordata; class Mammalia; order Diprotodontia; family Pseudocheiridae; genus Pseudochirops; species Pseudochirops corinnae. The sequence continues at coordinate 142,711,221 of CM053592.1, forward strand.
TGGGAAAAGGACCTGTATGTACAAAGATATTTATAGTGGCTCTATTTGTCATGGCAAAGAATTGGAAATCAAGGGGATGCCCATCAATTGGGCAATGGCTAAACAAGTCGTGGTATATTAATGTAATGGAGTAATACTGTGCTATATGAAATGAGGAGCAGATGGACTTCATAATAACTTAGTGAGACTTATATAAACTAATACTGAGTAAGGAGAGCAGACCCAGGAGAACTTTGTACACAATTACAGACACATCACATGTGAGATGACTAACTTTGACAGACTTGGCTCCTCTCAGCAAAACAAGGTTAGAAGACAACTACAAAAGACTCACGATGGAAAGGGATATCCACATCCAGAGAAAGAACTACAGAGTCTGCAGATTGAAGCAAACTATTTGTTCTCTCTTATTTGTGTTTTGTTTTGTCCCTTCTTTCTCATTGTTCACCCAATCGGTTATAATCCTTTACAACATGACTAATATTCAAAGGGAAGGTATTTGTAGAACCTCTATTTGATTACATGCCGCCATGGGGCGGGGAGGGGGAAGGAGATGGAAAGGAAGGAAATTTGAAACTCAAGGGATTGTGAAACTGAATGTTGTAAATTAAAGTAAATAAATAAATTAAAAAAAATAAAATAGACAAACAAGTTTTAAAAAAAGTGAGTGAGAGGAGAGGAAGTGGAGGTACTTATTGTAGATGGTCTTTTCAAGGAGTTTTGATACAAAGGGCAAAAGAGATATAGGACAATAGTGGGGAAAGAAGGATCAAATGAGAGTTTTCTGAGTTTGGAGGAGTCATGGGTATGTCTGAGGCAGTAGGGAATGAGTCAGTAGATAGAGAGAGATTGAACATAAAAGGGGGAAATCTGATGGAGGAGACAAGATGGAATGTAATCACCAGGCCATGACATCACATGAGATGGGATGAAGAAGGCAGATAATGGCAGAAGACACCTGAGTGACAGAAAACGGGGCTCCATGGGATGTTTCAGAAGACCTGCTACAGAGAGTGGGATAGTGAGTTGATATGGGAGATGCAATAAGATTACATAGGAGTAAGGGCCTAGTTGAGGTTGTGTAACATACATCTGAAGTGGACCAAAAGATAGACAGACTGCAGAATTTTCTCTACCTTCATTTGGCAGCAGGTATAGCATGTATGTACAGTGAAGGCAGTAAATGGTGGCTGGGATCCAAGGCTGAGGCTTGGTAGGGTTTAGTCAGTAATATGACAAGGGGGCTAGTGACTCAAGAGAAGAAGGTAGTGTAGAGGTGACCTGGTTCATTATGGTGTCAAAACAGGGAAAGAGAGAAGAGAGTATGGTTGGAGCAGGTGTGATGGCCTGGGAAAGAATTGAGGTATCAAGGGATTAGAGGTCACAGTATGTATGAAAAGTAGGTTCCGATAAGGGAAGGAGGAATGCCAACAGATTATGGTCAGATAAGGGGTTTTCAGAGTTAGTGAACATGGAAGGAGTACATTTGTGGGTACAAGATCAAGGGTATGACTCTATCCACAAAAGTGTGCGGCTGAGGTGGGGTGGTGTAGCGGGTCATGGGAAGTGAATAGGATGAGAAACTGAAAGGTTAGGATATTTGAAGGAGTGTCAGTATGTATGCAGAAGTTCCTTAGTATGAGGGCAGGAGCTGGGGAGGAAAGATCATGAGTCAGGTCCTGAATTCATTGAGGAAGGAAGGGTAGTAGAAAGAAAGTATCTTGAAGGTTTGTAGACAACAGCTATCCAGATTTTGACACAACTAGTACAGCCCTTATCTAAAGTAGGACCCTCTACAAAATTACCAACAAACAGACATCTAGTTTCTGTCTGAACATCTCCATTGGCAAGAAGTATACCACTTCATGAGACAGTAGAACTGCCCTGATGGGACAGTTGATTGATAAGGAATTCTTCCTCTATTCAGAACAAAAGCCCGTGTAATCTTTCTATAGGACTATCACTTATTAAGATTCAGTTTCACTAAGCTTATAGATACTAAGAATACTAGTTGACAAAAAAAAAATGCATTACATATATTATCTTATTTGAGTTTTCCTATAACTTTGTAATGTGGGTACTATTAAGTATTACTTCCATTTTAGGGATAAGGAAACTTGGGCTCTGAGTTAAATGACTTGCCATGGTCACAGAGATATTAAATGCCAGATGGAAGATTTGAAGCTTTCTGGCTTCAAGTCCAGTACTCTAGTTACTATTAACACACTATCTCCTCCTTCCTTTCTTAAAGAAAAAGTCAAAACTTCAAATATTAAAAAAAAAAAATCTAAGCCTTGGGGAATCAACATCAGCAAATGCTGAAGTGGTTAAGTAAAGCTGGAGAAAATCACTAAGGAAATCCACTAGAAGATAAAAGGTCTATTTAAGACTAATGCAAGCAATTCTATCAGATGGTTACTGAGATTCCCTATATAAGATCCTCTTTGTGAGTAGGAGAGTGACATGATCTGACCTGTGTTTTAGAAAAATCAATTTAGAAACTGTTATTGAAGACAGAATGAAGAAGAAAAAGACTGGAAGATCAAGTCTAAGCAAGAAGTGACAGATGGATTCCTTTGGTGGTAAAGTCTACAGACTTATAATAATTTTTAAAGATATAGAATAAAATATGCAGGATTTCAAGGGAAACTAATTATACTGAAATTTATCAAACAAATATATATACATATACACACGTATGTATGTCTATTTTCAAGGATCCCTCGGTTAAGAAGGAAACAAGCATTTGTACAATACCTACTACGAGTCAAGCTCTGTGCCAAGTATTTTACAAATATTATCTCATTTAATCCTTGCAACCACCCTATAAGTTGGGTGCTATTATTGACCCCATTTTACAGTTGAGGAAACTGAGTCAGACAGAAGTTAAACAACTTGCTCAGGTTCATAGGTAGTGTCTAAGGCTAGATTTGATCGCAGATCTTCTAGTCCAGTGTTCCATCCATTGCCCAGGAGGGTAAATCTTGCAATCATTTAGAGTAAGGACCTACTATGTGTCTACTGGATAGTCTAAAAGTGATTTTTCACTCCTCAGATGTGCGTAGAGTATTTTCTCCCCTGGATTTTGCCTTTGTTCTTATCACACCCTACTTTGTAACACGGTTATCTATGTGGATATATAACCTCTGTTCTCAGTTCCCTCATGTACAATATGAGTGCCTTGGACTAGAAGACCTCTAAGGTGTTTTTCAGATTGAAATCTATAATCCTAAAAGTTTTTCACATGTTACATTATGCTTGGAGCAACTCCAATTAAAGCTAAAGAGAAGCAATAAATCAACAAATATTTATATAACACTGACTATATGGCAGAACTCAGTGAGGTACAGGGGACAGATACAAAGTGAGATAGTAATTGTCCTCAAGGAGCTTAGATTCCACTAATGCAGGCATGCATAACTTGGGACACCCTAGAGTTGGCAGACAGACTTTAGGGAGTCTATGAACTTGGTTAGGAAAAAAAATTAATCTTTATTTCACTAATCTTTCAATTATGAATTTAAAAAAAGAAACACTAATTATGAAAAGGCATCCATAGGTTTTATCAGACTGCCAGAGGGATCCAATGCACATATAAAGTTAATAATTCTTTTACTAGGGGGTATTTACAGATAAATACATATAGGATATATGCAAAATAAATATACAGTGTTGGGAAAGGGGCTGTGCATTAACAACTGGGGAATCAGGAAAGTCTTCTGAAGGAGGTGGCCCTAAAGCATCCTTGAAGGAAATCAGGCATTCCAAGTGGAAGAGGTAAGGAGGGAAAATATTCTGTGTAATGGTACAGAAGCAGGAGATGGAACGTTCTGTACAGGAAAAAGCAAACAGATCAGTTTGGATGAAGAGAGTAATATGTTAACTAGCCTGAAAAGACTGGTTGGAGTCAGATTATGATGTGCTTAAATGCCAAATAGAGGAATTTGCATTTGGTCCTAGAAGCATAAAAAATCATGGAGGCATCTCAAGCAGGTAACTGACATAGTTAGGTACACGCTTTAAAAAAAAAAAATCAATCATTTGGCAGCTGTGTGGAAGATGGTCTGAAGAAGGGAAAGACTGGATTCAGGGAAATAAATCAGAAGACTATTGAAACAGTTTAAGTAAGAAGTGATAAATGCTTTGGACTAAGATGGTTGTGGAATTTATTAGTAGAGTGGAGGGGACTGATGTGGGAAATGTTGAGAAGGTGCAATGAAGAATAAATAGTCATTTCTGGATCATTTGGCAACTCCAATATCCTATTTGTGGATAATAAATGTTCTTTGTTTCTTCTTACTTTTGGATACATCACTATTTATATGCATCTCCACAAGGCAGTCAAAGTAGAGAGACAAAAAATCAGGTCTGTAGGGATGAGACAGAAACAGATCTGGAACTTTACTGGCATAGGAAAATTATCACTATCTAGAGGAAAATCTACCAATGCTGATGGACATTTGCTCTGCAACCTATATCCTTATAAGAGTAGCCTGAAGACATTGAGAGATTGAGTAATTTGTCCAGGGTCACAGAGTAAGTATATGTCAGTGGTAGGAGTTAAAACCAGGTTTTCCGTACTCTCAAGATGGCTCTTTACTACACCATGCTGCCTTTTAGTGAGGTTGATCGTTCAAAGCTATAAGCTATATGTAAGGCTGGGGAATCAATGTATATCTTGTTTATTTATAGTAGCCTAATATTCCATTATTAAGAATAATTAAGAATCAATAATAATAAGATTCTTTTATATTTTTTCTTTTCTTCTTCATTTCTATGGTTTTCACATAGGTCAGTATCCTCATTACCTAATTCCCAGACTACAACAGTAACTTTTTAAATGAGTTTTTCTTGCCCCTATTTTCTTAACCTCCCCTCCTCCATAATCCACTGTATGAGACAACTATCACAAATTAAAATATCAAATATGCCAATTTCATTATCTAATTCAAAAACTTTCAGTAGCTTCCCTCTGCCTACAAAGTAAAGTCCAAATGCGTGACTTTGGTGTTCAAAATCTTTCATAACTTAGCTCCTTTATACTGAACTCCACTCAAGAGATTTAAAAGAAACAACTTTTTACTGAAAAATAATCATTTTCCTTCAAAATGGAAGAAATATAATTCTACATTAAACACACACAGATGAAACTGGAAAACTCAATGTATGACCAGGTATTCACAGCAATACCTTCCTACTTAAGTCAGGGTTCTTAAACATCTGATAGGTATCAGAAATATCATTTCAGTCTGTGATGAACCCTCCTCAGATTTAATTCTTTATTGCCATGTAAACACTTATGGAATAGCTCAAAACCAAAAATATTTCTATTTACTTTAAGTTCTATTTTATACTATAGTCCACGGAATAATGTATCTTACAGACAAATTACTATCTAGCTGATGTTATGTAGCAATAAAATAAATCAAGATTCTTGCAGACAAGATGAAAACCCCACCTACTGAAGGGAAAACAAAAAATTATAATGATAATGGGATAACTGCAAAAGATGAATTAAACTAAAACTAAGCCCACTCTACTCTGGAGTCTAAAGACCCGGTTTTAGCTATGTGACACTGGCTATTTCCTCTATTGGAGCATTAGTTTCCTCATTTGTAAAATTAAGATAACCATAATCACATTATATATCTCCAAGGGCAGTGGTGAGAAAAGTGTTTTGTAAACCTTAGAAGTAGTAAATTTGAATTATTAGTACTTAATAGTAGTAGCACTGCCCAAGTTAAACTCTGGGCACATGCTGTCAGCTGCAGGCCATCATGGCACAACATTTAGCTTTGGGAATGAAAAATGATGTGACTGCAGCCTTCAGTCAACTGACAAGAATTTATAAAGTATTTATCGTGTGTCAGGTACCATACCTAGTGCTGAGAATATAAAGAAAAGGTAAAAAGAGGCCTAACTTGCAAAGGGCTTGCATTCCAATGGAGGAATGTAAAGGTAAGTTATATTCAAGGTTCCTTCAAGGGATTTAAATATAATATGGGGAATATGACACATAAACAGATCATGATGATGCAAGGTAAAATGTAATAGAAAAAAAAAGAGCTCACTTTGAACTGAATGGGTAGAAGTATGGAAAGCAGAGGGAGGTAGGGTAAGGATCAGAGAAAATTTCAAGAAGGTAGCATCTGAGATAGAACTGGAGGAAAGAAGATATCACTAAAGAGAGGAGAGGGAATGTGTTTCAGGCATGGAATACATTCTAGGTATGGACTCTGATCATCTGCATGAAAGCAGAGGGGTAGAAAAGGCAAGACAAGATTACAGAAAAACAAGCAGTCCAATTTGACTGGAAAATAGTGAATGAATGAACAAACACTTATTAAGGGCTTACTATGTACACAGAACTGTGGAAGCAAAGATTCAATTAGAGGAATGATCAAATAAGCCAATTTTCATGACACAGAGAATTTATGCAGTGTCATTTTAAACATAAAATTTTAGGTGGGGCTGAGTGTTTTGTCTGTGGGTACAGGTACATGTTACAGAAGAGAGCAGCAGCTCTTAAGGAGTTTCAACTCAAATGACCAAAAAAGCTTTGGGCACACCATTTTCATCTTGTTCTTTCCTCAGGATTCTGTTAACAATTAACTGAATGCAGAATAATGACATCTTAGGATGTTACTGTAACACTGGTGTGGACTGAGTGTTGGATATGAAACCAGCTAGACTTGAGTATGAACAGCTCTGCTTTTAAACTTACCTGGTCTACCATGGATAAACTTTTAAAAATCCAGTCCTGGGACAAATCTAGAGATTATGAGTATTATGAATGAAATTTCCTCAGGAAAAAGCAGGAGCAGAAAACAAGAGAAGCATCTAAAAATCTAAAATGTTAGTAAATTTCTGTCAAGAAACCACACCATCAATATTTAATTCCCTAAGAGCTTATGCTATACAGAACATAAAGCTGTGCTCTATTAAGGACTTTTTATACAATGCACAGAATTGGCAGTCTTTGAGCACAGATTCTCAAAGGGCTTACAGTTTAAGTTGACAAAATGAAATGTTTCAATTGTCAAAGATATGGCAAAAATTTATTTCACTAACTTATATTTACATAATGTCTTAAGGTTTACAAAACATTTTCTTCACAATGACCCAGTGACATGGGTGATTCAATATCACCATTTTCTAGATTAGGAAACCTGTAGCCCTGAGGTCACAGGTTCCCCACCCTTGCAGTGGATCATGCCCCTCCCATCAAAGAATTTTCCCATTCACCTATCAAAAAGTGGGACAAAGTTTTCCCTGGATTTTTCTATTTCCTCAACCTTCACTTCTCTTAAAAATAACAAAAAACCCCAATAAATAACTCTCCCCAACATGTTCATCTTATGAACAAATCACATCATATATATATGACTCTTTACATCTCTAAGCAAAATGACTTTGCCTTTGTGTTAGAATCAATGTAATTATTAAATATTTCATCTAATTCCTAGGATTCTATACTTTATTTTTTTCTTGATTTTTCTTAGGTGTTTCAGATATCTGCAATTTTTACACTTTTTGTTGTCAGGTATTAATTAGAAAAACATGTCATATTTCTTAGCCTGTTTGCTTCTCTTCCAGATAGCTCTGGGTAGTTTAACCTCTTCTATTTTTGCTGCCACAAATCAGTAAGTTTCCTATTCACCTACTTAATTAGTATTTTTATAGGAGACAGAAAAGACCTGAAAGGTAGAATACATATTTCTATTTGGCTTAGGTCTTCAATTCTTAGCTTATTTCATCCTTCCTGTCACAAACTTATCATCCTGTGCCCTTCTTTTGTCACGCAATCTCAGAAACCTCCACGTTCCAAAGTATTAGTGCAATGTGAAGAGGATGTTGCAGTCTGTGCTAAGAGGTCTCAAAAAACTATAGCTGTTCAGGCAAAGTGACAATTGACAATGCAGGAGTTTTATCTATTGAGTCAGCTACAGCAAAGTAGCTCAGCAGAGTAAAAAAAGCACCAGATTGATCAGAATCCTTACTATGTCATAGAATGAAAGAACTGGAAGGGTGTCAGAGATAACCTGGTTCAGTTCCCTCACTTTGCATATGAGGGCACTGAGAGGCAGAGACAGGTTGTGATTTCCCCAAGGTCACAGAATCAGTGAGAACACCAGGACTTGACTCCAAAAGCTCATTTCCAAGTTCAGGGCTCTTGTTCATTATGGTAAACAAAGCTATTCCACCTTTCAGGTTCTCAGCCCCTGACAAGATTGGATCTCTTCTTATGTGTGACCTTGGACTAGCTACTCTTAGCCTCAGTTTCCATCAGACAAACCATTCATTTGATGATTTCAAACCACTCTGAAACTTTGACTTATTAGTTAAAAGAACTTCCTGAATTATCCTGCTGATATCTACTATTTACTTCAAAGATTACTTAGCTCTACAAGGTATTTTAAAATATTGTATGAATAATGTTACCAAAAGTTAAGACTATAAATTAGAATGGAGAAGTACCGTTCCATTTTTAATTCTCTTTAACTGAAACTGATCTTATTCTTTGTCAGTCTCTTATAGGCCAATCAACTTGACTAAATTTATTCATGTTTGCAAACACTGTCCTATCATTTTATCTTGAGGAATTTATCTCAATTCTTGAACATTAGCAATGGTGCTATTAAACAGGTAACATGGTATACAGAACTTGGGAACTGAGACCTGGGTCTGACCCTTACTATACTACCCCTCTGTATCCAAAGACAAGTCACGTCATCTCTACAGGCCTCAATTTCCTCATCTAAAAAGTGAGCATAACAATGCTCATACTAGTTCCCTAACACAGGGATATCATGAGGAAAGGGGCTGGTCAATTTTAAAGCACTAAAGAAATGCATTACTATTCTTATATGTGGATGACACATTCAATTAAGATGGGACTGGAATGTTTACTACCTAAATGATTTAACTTGAAGAGATACTTTAATCACAGCAGTGGCTCTTCCTGAAACTAGATGTACTATTATGAATGAGTAAAAATGTTTAGTACCAAGCTTCTCATTGGCCTCATTCTCCTGACCGATTCAGGTGAAAAGTCCCTACAAAACGCAAAGAGCAACGTACAGTATACACAATGGCAAAATCTTCCTGTGGAATTTTCATAGGATCATAGATTTAGAGCTAGGAGGGTTCCTAAATAGCATATCTGGTCCTTCTCCCTCACTTTATAGATGACCATGTTGAATCCCAGAATGGCTTGCTCAAGGTCATAGAAAAAAAATGAAATGGCACAACCAGGAATCAAATCTACATCCTGACCCCAAATCTGGGGCTCCTCCCCAGGATACTATACTGCTTCTCAGAGATTAATCAATCAATCAACATTTATTAAGTACCTACTACATGTCACTGTGCTAAGCACTGACCAACACTATTTTTCTAGCATAGGCTCCTCACTAAAGACTCTAGACATCTCATCATCTTCTGACCACTCACACACTTAACCAAGCTCAACATGACTTTCTCTGAGCTATATTTACCAATTGAATTGTTGACTTTGTCTCCTTTTTTCTTCTTATTTTTCTTGTTCTTGCCCTTTGGCTGTGGAGAATCTGCCAATACCAGTTTGTTGTTTGGGGGCTGCTCACTTGGAGAAGGGGATTCAATTAGGATTGGCAGCGACTTTTCTTCTCTGACATGATTCAGCTGCTTTCTGTTGTTGTTGTTACTGTTGGCTTTTTTCTCCTCTTTTCTCTGCTCAGCAGAGGAGGTGAGTTCTACTGCTTTCACTCTGGGTTCCGTCTGGTTCCTGGGCCTGGCCTGGCTTTCAGGCACTTTGGGAGATTCAGCCGGCTTACCGACAGGCTTGAGCTTTGTTTTATTGTTCCCCTCTTTGTGGTGGTGCATTATGTCAAAGAGGAAAGAAAGCGGTTCATGCTGCTTCACCCCCAGCTCTTTTTGGAAAAGGAGTTTGGAGTCTCTTGAGTTGCCTGGATTCGATAGCCCACAGACTGTTTCAGGCCCCGGTCTCTGTTCCAAATGATTAACATGCCTGGAAGGTGAACTCGAAGAGGTTTCTGTTTTCTCAGACTGTTCAAGTGTGCCGTTCTGTATCTCTTCAGAGCTTGGTACTGACTCTTTTGCTGATTGGAAATTCCGAGCAAGCATGTCCAACTTTGGACAGTCTTTATTTGTTCTATCTTTTTTCTTTTTCTTTATTGCTCGTAGCTGTTGGAGCTCTTGGAGCCTCTGGAATTCCTCTTTGAGTCTTTCTTCTTCCTCTTCCTCCCGCCGCCTTTGTTCCTCAAGGAGCTGGTGATGTTCTCTCTCCCTGGCTTCTGCTTCAAGACGAGCTTTCTCTTCTAGCTATAAAAAAAGTGATTTAAAAGTTGACAGTAAGTACTCTAAATTAAGATGAACAGGAAAAGTTGGGATGACATGTGATATGTACATATTAAGGAAAATTATTTATACTGTATATTATTCATATCCATTAAAAAGTTATGTAGTGCTAAATATTTAAAATATGCCCACCCAAAATTATTTCATACTAATAAATAAGAGTAAAATATCGAACACTGAGTTAAACAAGAGTTCTTATTATGTCTCTGCTAATGCTAAGCACACAAAAAAGGTAAAGTCTGCTGTTTATATATGATGTCCATAAAATTACTGTATATTTCTCATTTGCAATATCTCACACTATGCTCTGTATGTGCACAAAGAAAACCAAGTGTCAACTATCTGTTTCTGCAACTTGAATACTAGATCTTATAGAGCAGTATTCAAATGGTACTCAATTGTATATGTTACATCACTCAGTAAGGATTGATTTCTAGAGTAGATGAAGTTCAGATGCTGATGCATGAATATATATAAGTCTGACATAGAAGAAATAAGGATATAATACTGAATTACAACTCAATAATACCTCCTCTCATCTCAGGGAGGACATATAGAAAGCCTTTATGTGATAGAACAGTACCTTTAAAAAGTCAGCATTAATGGAAAAATGATCTCTGAACTTTCTGGTACCTAGCAGGGTAGGGAATTAATTTTTATTTCCTGCTTGAAAAAGGAACACAAATCCCAGAAACTTTAAGTAAAAAAAAATTCCATATGTCAAGGAAATGAATAAAAAGTCATTAAAAGTTTTGTCACTGGAGAAGGCACAGATTTTAAAAAGTAGACTAATTTCTGGGACCAGACTTATCTAAGACTTCTAAAGATAGAAACTAGGTTTATATAGGTCTTCAACCAATTGGTAACAGAACCATAAGAATTCACCAGAGTGATAAAATCTTAGAGTTAGAAGGACTATCTAATGTAATCTAGTTGGCAAGTTCCCCCCTAGTTTTTTTTTACTGGTAAAGTGACAGTGGTGTACAACACTTGATAGAATCTACAGCAGGAGCCCACAGTTAGAAAACACAGCTGGGAAACCCTCACTTGCTTCTTTAGGAAGTGTTCTGATGTTTCACTCCCAGTACTAAAAGCTTCTGGTCTATGGATCCTGAGAGGTCTCTGGGATTGACTCTACCATACCCTCAGGCAAATGTTTTCAGGTCAGGTTCTTCTTAGTACAACTAAACCACTGAACTTAGCTATTTTACTTTATTTTAAACTTAATCACATGGGGAGAAAAAGCTCAAGAAATAGAAATATTTTACTATCCTTTTCAGGAAAGAACATTTGTTCTTATCAATCAATCCATAAGCAAGAAAATTCTGAAACAGGTTTGTGGAAAGGATCATGATAAAAATATTATATGAGCTGGATGATTCTCAGAGAGCATCTTATGGTTATATGGGAAAGGAATAAACATTTATATAGCACCTATTATGTGCCAGACACTTTACAAATATTACTTCATTTGATCTTCATAACAACTTTTGGAAGTAGGTATTATTATGATCCTCATTTTATAGCCGAGGAAACTCAGGCAAAGAAAGATTATGTGACTTGCCCTGGGTCATCTAAGTATATGAGACTGGTTTAGAACTCTACATCCTAACGAAATTTGGTCTTTTAAAGCTGCCTATAATCAAAGTACTCATTTGTTAAAAGGCACTCAATTAGTCAAAGCTTGTTTGCTTCTATTACATTCTCCCATTATCTAAGGTGACTGATATTTTGTTTCACATTATATTTGCTTTTGTTAAGGTTAACTGAAAAAGAGTACACAGGGCCATTACTGAGGAGATGCCTGAAATCCTTGTACAATGTACAAGGGATTCCTGACTTACGAGTGGTGTAACCATTGCCAGGAATTAGCTCCCACCTGGCTGCTTGACACTGCTCTCACTCCACAAATAAAAAACAACAGTAATGGTAGTATACCAGATGGAGGAGATGGGGAGAACAACTATAACCTGCTACAAAGGTCTACATCTCTCACACCCTTTGAACAACGATCACTTAGAAAAAAAGACTGCTCTCCAAGTGACTGCCCTTTTCATCCTTGAGTCCTCCTTCCTCTACATCTCTGTATTTCTTTGCCTCTTCCTGCAGCAAAAGGCCTTCTCCTGCTAACCAAAACATTTCTTTTTATTCATTTAGACTTTTGGAGAAGTAACCAAACACACTGAAAACTGCATTTCTAAAGACCTGTCCCTGCATGAAAATATAGGTTTATCTTTTTTTGACAAGAGAGAAATATGATTTCAAGTTCAAATGTATGGTGGGTTGTTTTTTGTTTTTGTTTTTTGCTTTTTGGAGGGAGGAGAGCAGGGCAATTGGGATTAAGTGACTTGCCCAAGGTCACACAACTAGTAAGTGTTAAATGTCTAAGGTCGGATTTGAACTCAGGTCCTCCTGATTCCAGGACCCAGTGCTCTATTCACTGAGCCACCCAATCACCCTGTTTGGTGTTTTTTAAACTCACAAAATATACTCTCCTCCAACACTTCAAGTGAACCATCTTTCAAGTGAGCAGTTTGCAGTAAACATTCAAGATGTTTTCATTAAAACTGACATGTACAAGTTGTAATCAACTTGCATTTTTAAAATCCTAGTGAACGAAGGGTATTTTCATAAGAAATATTATATTACTGCAAAATTAACAAGTTTTTTTATGTGCCTTTTTCCCACACATGTAAAATTCCTTTAGAGAAAAGAAATTTGTGCTTGTCACAAAAAATGAAGTAACTTTTTTTTTTTTACCTTTCTTTGCTTATGTCTTGCTCGTTTGGCAGCTCGAGTACTGCTCACTGGTTTGGTCTCTGAACTGTTTATAAACTGTAACAAGTCTTCTACTTTTCGATGGTCAACGACACTCTCCCTTTCAGAGATTTGATCGGTTTTTTTGGGTTGCTCTTCTTTCCTCTTGGTTAAGCGTAAACGGAGCTTCTCTCTCATTTCTGCATAATTTCTACTTGTTGGTGCAGCTGGTGGCTAAGGAAATTTAATGAAAACATTAGATACAACTTCTAAGTTTAGAAGTTATGGATGTGAACATCCAGATAATACCTTTTTAATTGTTCTGCAAACAGAGTACGATATAACAAAATCTGTACTTACTTAACTTAGTTTATGGTATTAGAGGTTTATTAGCAATAAACCTACATGTTTCATAATTAAAATGCAATGTAATATGTTTAGAAAAATCAGTTTTACTGGAACTTATGATTCACAGGCACTGTGGAAGGGAGACTCATCCTGCCCTATCGGAAAGTTAGAGGAGTGATGGGGGAGGACATAGGAGAGATTAGATTGGGGGAGGGATCATACAAGGGGATGGCTGTTTTGAGGGGGGGTAGGGGAAAGATGGGGAGAAAATTTGTAACTCAAAATCTCATGGAAATGAATGATGTAAACTAAAATAAATAAAATAAAATATTAAAAAAAAAAAAGAAAAATCAGTTTTAGAATACCAAGAAATAAAACGAACTTACACCGCCATGCCCGAAGAACTCACAGTAACAACAGTCACAGTATTTTCCTTCTTTCTGATTTGTAGATGTTGAGGTACTAGAGCTGTGCTCAGAACAGCTATCTTCGTCCTGGCTTTCTTCTCCATCATATTGCTGATGGTCATATGCACTGCTGTTTTCACAGCGATGTCCTTCACAATCAGGGTCACTGTACAGTTTAAAAAAAAGAAACACCACCTCCCATTAATACACCAGAGACATACAAATCAGCACCTCACAGTTATGCAGAAAAGTTTGCTATAACATGATGTTAATTACCCACATTAAAAGCAAAAGCACCCACATTTCTTACTACAGTGCTTCCACTAGCAATAGTGAACACTGAATAATATATATATTTTTTTGCTTTTTGGAGGGCAATTGAGGTTAAGTGACTTGCCCAAAGTCACATGGATAGTAAGTGTGTCAAGTATCTGAGGTTGGATTTGAACTCAGGTCCTCCTGACTCCAGGGCCAGTGCTCTACTCACTGCGTCACCTAGCTGCCCCCGATAGTGAACATTGAAAAAAAAAATGACAGAAAATCCAGAAGATTAGGCAATCTTTAAATGGCTATATAAACCTGGAATTGTAACTAGTCCCATTCAGAGAGCTGGACTAGCAGTCCTCTGAAGTACATTGGTTATTCTGTGAGTATAATCTTATACTGGCACTGTGTGGCTGCTGCCATCACAACCATGAAAACTAAGTAGATTATCATGTCGAAGTATGCTACAAAAAATATTTCTTTATAACTCTTTGGTTTTAAATTGTTCATTGAGGACAGAAGTCAATTCTTCTATATAGCAAAAGTTAAATAGTCAGAACTCAATTAAAAAAAAAAAGCAAGGCAGTGAATAGAACACTGACCCTGGAAATCAGGAGGACCTGAGTTCAAATATGGCCTCAGACACTGAACACAAAAATTAGCCATGCGACCCTGGGCAAGTCACTTAACCCCAACTGCCCTACCTTTCCCCCTCCAAAAAAGAAAAAAAAGAAAAAAAAGCCGCATTCACAACTGTTGATTTACAAAATTCAAGTGTGAGGACTCACCTGCATATACTTGGTGGAGCACTAACTGAGCTATCTGTAGTAGATGTGGGTGGTGCTAAGGTCGTGGGACAAAGCCCTGAATGTGGATCCACAAATCCAGGAGCTGTGGCAGCAGTTTTGGGAAAGGATGGGGCTGTGAGATTTGCAAGATGGGGTGTGGAGGCTGGTGAAAGTGCAGCAGGAGAAAGAGAAGGAAGAGATGCTAAACCAGTAGGGCTGTTTCTTGGGGCAACTGGTGCAGAATGTCTATGATCCTCTTTATTGATATTGTGAAACACTTCACCTAAAATGTAAAGAGATCAAAGCAATTCTTTTTAAGTCACAGTTTCTTAACCAGGCACATTTTAATTCTCACATTCAACATATTTTCTTTAATGCTATATTGACTTTTTATCCATTAGTGACTCAGATAATACAATTGTTCACATTTATGCTACCATACTAGCTCAACACCAATCCGACTTAGGCTTCTTTAGTAAAAATTTGATATTTCTCCTTTATTTCAAAAGAGCTCAAAAGATCTGTGACAGGTGCCTAAAGATTATGTCAACAGTAAAAATACTACAATTCTGCAAATGTACACTGTCAGCAATTCATTCTTACTATTAGAGAATAGGTTTAATTCCTATATATCACATATAAAGATTTAAGACAAGAGATATTAAAGGGACAGGCTTAAAGTTAAAGAGGAATCCAATATTGTGGCAAGAACTCTATTAACTCAAGACTGTGACTTATCAGCTAGCTGAGTGACATCAAATGGGTTTAAAACTTTGGTGTGCCTACACCAAAACTCTTACCTATTGATGAAGGTCTCTTGGAGGACACTTTAAATTGGTTGCTGCTGGACTGCACTGTGGTGGCAGTACATGAGACAGAGGAAGTAGCTGAAGATGTTGCCATAACAACTTTATTAGCTTCCATAAAAGCATCTTGGAAATTGTAAAGACATTTCTTTTTTGCAGCATTTTTTTTCTCTTTACTATCAGTAACTGTAGTTGTTTCATTGCCAGATGTGGTAGGAAGTGCTTCAGGCCTTATTTCTGAGAGTGTTGGTCCTAATATGTCACTACCTTTAAAGAAGAGGTAAAAAAATTAAGAGTTTTATGATTAAAAGTATAATTCTTAGCAAAAGTCTAAAGTACACACTGGCAATTGTTTGCACATAGCTGTAATATTAGGCTTTCCTGGCCTGGGGATGACTGCTATCAGTAAACTACAAGTCTTAAATTTTTCTTCTCTAAAACCTAAACTACTCAAACAATGGCTTTTTCCATTGTAAATGAAAGTATAATATTCAATTGTTGGAACCTTAACTGTGCTATTTTTTTCCTCAAAAGTCAATGGAGAAATATACAAGGTTTGCTCACGGTTCAAGACATCTGAGATACAGTAAAGAGAAGTAAGTGGCAGGGTTAAGTTCTTATGTCACCACACCTACATAATGCCCAAGGTTTGGGACCACAAACAGCTGAGAAGGCCAATAAGCAGTCAGTTTTCATAGACGTATGGAGGCACAAAAAAATTTACCTTGGTAACAGTAAAGGGAACATCAATTAAAAGTGGAAGTCAGCACGTTCAGGTTAGTTACTGCTTTACTGTACTATGGATATAATTATATTTAGATTAAGTAAACAAATTACCTAAGAATAACAAAATTATTGCTAAAGAGCTAAAATGAAAAAAGGTCCAATGATGGGCAGTAGATCCAAAATTTAAACTTCTTCCAATAAAGGGATTTACTAAACATACTATTTTGATCTATTTGTTCTTTCCAGGAAATTCATAATAAGTATAGTTTTACTGATTACAACTATTAGAAGGAACAGAATAGAAAGGTCAGTTAATTTTGAAGATTAAGGGAAACAGAAGGGAATTAGAGATACAACAAAGAAACTAACAAAATAGAAGACCTGATCAAGGATCCTAACTGTTAATTTTTGTAAGGTTAACATATATTCAAAACAAAGGCCAAAAAGATAAAGATCTTAATAGATTGAAATGTAAACAGGTAATACATCCTGTCCTAAGGATGTATGTACATCACCAAGGAAAGATGACAGAACTAGTGGTTATTATAAGCTATTCATGCTAGCACGGTTTGTGTCATTCCTACTGGCCATGTTATAAATCAGGCCTTCAACATAACAAATGGGACTCTTTAGATTTAGACAGGATCAACTTGCCACATGAGACAGAGAATTATTATGACCAATGCATTGGTCAAAAAATTAGTTTACACAAGGATTGGCAGTATATTTGTCCCAAGCCTGACAGACTTTCATTAATAACTAACATTTCAAGTCGACCTGTAACATTAACAAGTAATATTCTCATTTATATTAGTAGCATAATAAATATATTACAGAGCTCAAATATTGAATGTTATGAGATTTTAGTTGTAACAGTAAATTAATACATTCTAAATTAATGCACTCATTCACTCAGTTTAAAGTTTTAAGAAATTCAACCAAAAAACAATCCTTACCAGAAATTGTGTCTGGCAAAAAAGTGGCAGGATTCCAGTTCTTATCATTCATCATTTCTGATCCCCAAAGACTTATGAATTTAGAACTATTCCAGTCTGGAGTACTCCCAAAACAGCTTGGATAAATATGGTCTTGAAGAGATGCATTGAATACCTGATGCTTATTTGTATGATTCTGAACGGGTGCTGGTGGTAAAGCCTATAAAAATTAAAATAATTGTTATCTAACTGCATATTCTAATTAATATGCCATTTATCTTTAGAGTCACTCCATGAGCAACAGACACAATATTAAGGAAAACTTTCTAGACACTATAAAACAGTGCTCTATAAAACTAAATTCCAAGGTAAACACATTTTACAGGACTAATTTAATAAGATCATCTTTTTAACTGGATGCTTAGAGAGTATCTAGTCAATGTGTTTTTAATCACTTCTTGAATTATGTATACTCATTTGGCAGTCACATCTCAAAATAACATTTTGAAATACATAAAATAAAACATACAGGATTACAAAGGAAAACAACTGTAATAAGTTATCAAAATATTTTTTTCAAGTTCACAGACTCCAGTTTAAAAACCTCTGATCTAGTCCAATTTCCTCATTGTACAGACGGGAAGCTCAGACTGAGATGGCTGAGGGGGTAAGCTGCCCATGGTCACACAACCAAGTCATGGCACAGCCAGGACTCAACCACTGGTCCTCCTTCCTCCTTTACTGTTCTTTCTACTGGACCACACATAATGCTGACCATTATTTATGATATGTAATTATATGCAGTTATACAAGCATGTGGAGATTTGTCTATTCACGCTGATATTGGTACACAAAATATACTAGTTGGGTAGCACATATAAATTACAAACACTTGTGTACTGCACATTGCTATGAACGATTAGAAAGAGCTAAACTTCAAAAATGCTTAGATTTTAAAACTTAAAGGAAAAATTCTAACAATCTTAAACCCACTAATTTCTAACATTTGTCCCTCATAACTTTTAAAATAAAAAACATTTGTGTAAGACTAGCATTTTATTTCAAGATCTGTTCCAAAAATCTACTTTTTAATCTCAGGACATGATTGTGACTATGGGAGTTAACTTTGAGATCACTGATGTATTGCAGGACAATGAAAATAAAGTTGAGACCAAAGCTGCTTTCTTGCCAGCCCTGCCAACGGCTGAAAAAAAATACTTTAGGTTTTTCAATTCGCCATGGTAAGCTATGACCAATGGCTGATGAGCAGGTAACTTACTCATTCAGTAACTAAGGGATATGAGTTCAAATCAACAATCACAAGTTCCTCCACGAAATTGCCCACACTATTACAGTATTCACTGATCTCTGTGCCAGATATGTGATCTCTCTAGCACAGACATTCCCTCTGCTGGTACAGATTGCCAGTTATCTACACTCTTATTCACGTCCTCATGTAAATCCACCAAAGGGGTCCACCTAATGTGAAGGGAACCTTCCTCTAGGTCTCATGTCATTACGTAGGTAGCAATGGAACATACGTGCTGCCCACTAGTTAATCTTAGATCTTGCTCCATGATAAAGCCATCTCCATTTCTGGCCTTATAGTTTTTTTATATTATCTTTAAAGTTCTTTCTGGTGCACACGTCACTGGTAACCAGTGATAGCTCACACTCGATATGCATCTCCCCACTGGCCTCTGGGTGACCTACAATTTTAAATCTTCAGAGACTGCAGTACTCTACGATTCAGCTGTCATTTGCTGTCATAATGCTCTGGCATAGAAACCAACTGTTTCCTAGTTGGAAAAAGTTTCTGGGAAGAACAGAAAGGCAAAAGGGAATGGGTTAACCTTATTCCCATTGAATTTGGCTTAGGGAAGGAATGACACACTCTAAATTGGGTATTTTGGCCTACAGGAAAGTAGGGGGGAAGGGGATAAGAAGGGAAAGGATGGAGGGGAGGGCAGGTTGGGGGGCAAGGTTGTTAGAAGCACTCACTTCTGTAAAGGGGCAGGGACAGCGTAGAGAATAGAACAAGTGGGGGGCGGGATAGGAAGGAGGGAAATATGGTCAGTCTTACACAATATGTCCATTGTGGAAATGTTCTGTGTAACTACACATGTATGGCCTGTACTGAACTGCTTGTCTTTCCAA
>CM053592.1:142731267-142762854 GCA_028646515.1 Pseudochirops corinnae
TATACATTATATTGTATACTGCATTATTATATACTAGTATATTATTGCGATGATACTATACTATATTATACTACATTACTATATTGTATTGAAGAGCTTTTCCCTTGTAACAACCTTGTGAGGTAATAGTACAAATACCACAAGTCCTTTTTTATGCTTAAGGAAACTTTGAGGTTCAGTGACATGCCCAAGGTCACAAAGATAGAAGTGGTAGAGCCAGAACTTGAAACCACATCTCTTAAATCCAAATCCAATGCTTTTCCTACTAACCTACATTTCCTCTCCAAAATTCATGAGAATTGGTGAAAATATGTGACAATAAAAATATGTATGTATACATTTATAGGAGCTAGTGCTGGCTCTGTAGTCAGTAAAACCAGAGTTTGAATGCAGTCTCAAATACTTACTTAGTGATGTGACTGAGTAAGTCACTTAACTTCTGACTGCCTTAAATTTCTTCAAGGATAAAATGGGGATCACAGCACATATTTCATACTGTCGTCATGAGGATCAAACAAGACAGTATTTGTAAAGTACTATAGCCTAGTTCATTATAACACAGTGGTAACATGTTAACACATCGTAACACTGCTTATTAAATGCTTGTTTTTTCCCCCATCATGGCCTTCAATATAATCTGGATATGCTAACAATGTTGCTGTCAGACTTTGCAAACATTCCGTAAGAAAGGATAATTTAAATATTTTGGGGGACAAATGTACTTTCCCCTGATCTTGCTCACCACACACCATAGTTAGCAATTCTGAGAGGCCCTAGAGAAAAAGAAATGCATTACCTTAAATACAAAAAAATTAAAGACACACTGTGGGTGGCACAGTGAATAGAGCACTGGCCTTGGAGTCAGGAGGACCTGAGCTCAAATCCAACTTCAGACACTTAACACTGACTAGCTGTGTGACCTTGGGAAGTCACTTAACTCCAACTGTCCTACCTTCCCCCCTCCAAAATGCCCCCCCCCAAAGACACTGTAAATGGAATAACATAACAAATGCTATCATCAGTTTCATGTACTAATATCATGTCACATCAAGAAGCCATAGAAGCAAATTTCTTTTAATTTTTTTAAAGTAATGGCAAAAATAATAAAATGTACCATTATATTTCTCAAATAAGGAGGTTTACTGGAAGACATAAAATTAGAGAATAGTCTATCCACTTCTTCAACTATGCTCTTTGGAATTTCTACTCTGTAATTAACAAACTTGTTTTCATCTTAAACTTTTTTATTTCTCATTTCTTCCATCTTCTGGCACTTACTGACACAGCTCTCTGCTGCTGACACTGCACTTTTATACAGTTTTCCTCAACGTACTGGTCATGACGGTGGAGTCAGAATACTCCTTGATTTCTGCTGCTACTTCCAAATAGTCCCTTTACCATCATTACTCAGCAACTTCTCTACTTCTAAGAGGCTAACACCATTCAAATTTATCACACAATTAAGCTTCCTTCCACAGTAAGTTCAGTGCTCACCTCAAAGACCTTCTCTCCTCCTCAAATCTTTCATAGTTGGAAACGTCAACATATACAATAATAGTCTTCTAAATAGCCTACCTTTCCAGTTCTTTCATATACTCAATGCCTCTTACCTCTACCTCATTTCAACTAGATATAGTCACATACCTCATTTTTTCATCACCTACAAAAGGCTCCACATTCATGAACTCCAAAACATCTTTATCTGACCACAACTTCTTATCATTCCATCTTTTCCTGCCTTATAACCCCTATTCTTATTCTTGATTCTCATCATGACCTTCAGTTTTCCCAAGGTCATCACCCCTACATTGGCTATACTCTCTTCCCTTCAACTCCATGGTGAATGAGTTCAACTCTACACTTGAGTCCCTTGTCCCTTTGTCCTATTCCAGTCATGCATTACCAAACCCCAAACCTTGTATTACTCTCTCCATCTGTCACTGCTACTCCTATTGAGAGGTTGCAGACATGAGATAGAAAAAGCAACAAAACTGTGCTTTTTGGGTCTATTGCAACTTGTGTTACATATTTTGAAATGGCCCTCCCTGACCCAGGGTGACCCTTTCACATTTCCCATCCTAACAAATGGCTCTTCTGAACTTTACCCTCTCTCTTCAAGCCTCCACAGCACCCGTTTCCTCACTCTCAGCTGAGGATCTTACCTTACACTTCACTGAAAAAACCCCAGTCATTTGTTAGTAGCTCCTTCTTATTCTCTTCTCCTTATCTCACATCCCTCAATTACCTTTCCCTACTATTTCTTCTTTAACCCATCTTTCATGAAGAAGTATCTCTTCTCTGTGTCAAGACAAAATTCTTTTTTATGCCTCTTTGATACCCTCCCCTCTCATCTTCCCCAGCAGATTTTCCTATCATCCTTACTCTTTTGCCAATCTTTAATCTCTTCTTAACTACTGTCTTTTTTCCTTGCTGTCCCATGTCTCCCCCATCCTTAAAAAACAACAACAAAAAAACCCATCACTATCCTGCAGGCAGTCATCCTTTGATGGTTAAACTCCTTGAGAAAATCATCTGTACTTGTCACTTCTTTTCCTCTTTCTCTCTTTTAAATTCTCTTCAGTCTGGCATCCAACTGCAACTGCTCTCTACAAAGTTACTAACAATGTCATAATTATAAAATCTAACAATCTTTTCTCAGTCCTCTCTGCAGTCTCTGACAGTTGATTACTTGGTTCATCTGGATATCCTCAACACTTAAGGTTTTCCCACCCACCTCTTGAGGCAGGCCTTCTTACTTTTGGACAGTATTATTTTTAAATAATATTTCTCCTCCCAATTACTTGTTTAAATAAATTTTTAACGGTTTAAAAAATTGTTTAATAAGTTTAACAATTTAAAAAATTTTTTGTTTACTTAAAGTTCTGAATTCCAAATCCTATAGTTCCCTGAGATGGTAAGCAACCTGATATAGGTTATACATGTGCAATCATGTAAGATATTCCCATATTAGTCATTTTGAACAAGAAGATTTGAAAAGAAAGAAGGAAAGAAAGAAAAGAAGGAGAAGAGGAGGAAAGGAAGGAAGAAAGGAAAGGAAAGGAGCATGTTTCACTCTGTATTCAGACATTATCAGTTCCTTCTCTGAAGGCAGATAGCATGCTTCACCATCAGTCCTTTGGGATTGTCTTGGATCACTGTATTACTGAGAATAGCTAAGTTATTCACAATTCTTCATCATACAATATTGTTGTTAATGTGAACAGTACTAATTGTAATCACTAAGATCATATGATTTTTGAGTTTTAAGTGACATTACTGCTGATTTATTCCAATCCTTCACTTTACAGATGAAGAGATTGAGGTCCAGAGAGATTAAGTTAAGTGCCCAAGGTTACACAGGTGGTAGAATTAAGATTGAAGCTCAGGTTCTCAGACTTAAAATTCAGCATTCTTTCCAACGCACCATCCCATCTCCACTACTATTCATCTTAACAGCTTGCAAAAGTTCTGACAATGTAATATCCATCCTAACCCTTGCTACTTTTGTTCAACATAAGAAGGAATGAGCATGTAACCAATGGCAAATGAAAATAACTCCAATATGTCTACTGAAACCGTCTATTAACCATTAAATGTCTTGTTATATTGTTTACTTGAGGAAACCTAAGGAAAGCCAAATCAATTTTTCACATTTAGGTTATATGATTTAAAACCGAAAGAACTTTAAAGATCACCTAGGGGTCAATTCCTCACCTTGTAAATGAGGAGATTGAGAGGTTAATAAGTGCCTTGGCTAACCAAATTCACAAAGGTACTGAGTAAGACAGCCACAACCCAAATACAGGTCTTTCTGCTTCATCAGAAACATCTGTGACACTACTCTATTTAAAAAAATCCTTGCCTACCAAGTATAAAATCCTGATTCTGGTGGGTCTAACCTATCTTTTCCATTTTATCTCATTCCATTTCTCTTCATGCTGAATGAGAATTCCATTCCCTTCATGAAAGCTCCTTCAAGGACTCTTTTGTTTTGTCTTTTTATTCCTAGAGAATAACCTAGTGCCTTGTACCTAAAATGCATTTAATGAATATCTGTTAAATTGAATACACTCTAGCATCCCAAACTGAACTACTCCACATATCACTCTTATCCAAGCCCTCCTCCTTGAGTCTTTCTTTTTCCACACCATCATACTTCAAGAACAAAAGAGATTCCATGGACTTCCACACATTTCCATCTGGTGATAACCTCTTTCTATTCACTGAAGACCCAATTCAAATGCCACTTCTTCCATGAGCTTCCCCTAATTCCCCTCCCTCCATCCCCCAACTACGTTTCCCATTTCAATTGTCCTGTCAATTTGACGGACCTTTCCTTTGCCCTCACTTTACTCTGCCTCATACTTATCTTTTCTCAATCTGCTTCCTCATTAGAGTATAAACTCATTTAGAACAACTGTGGCAGATCTACTTCTATTCTCAGTGCTTATGTCATACTGCCTTGCAGACAGAATGCTTCATAACTATCTACTACATGAACAGCAGCTTATATTTATGGATGCATGGCACATTACATACTTTATATCAATTATTTCAAACCTCAGCACAAGGGATATAACTATCTTATATTATAACTTATTATATTTATAAACAGGAAAAACACTGAGAAATTAAACAACATATCCAAGGTAAGTAAAAGGAGGAACGGCGACAGGATTCCAGGTGTTCTGACTCCCAGTACTTTTCACTAGATAACAAAGTATTTTTGTTCTGGTGACATTAAAGATAAGTGATTACTGAATAGACTGCATTCATACGAAGCTATGACTAAAAATACCTCTTTAGACATTTTCTTTTTGTTCTGGTAAAATAATCTGGGTTTTTATATAAGCACTGGTTTTTAAGCTATCCCAGGATAATCCTGTATAAAAAGAGGTGTGTGTGTGTGTGTGTGTGTGTGTGTGTGTGTGTGTGTGTGTGTGTGAGCTTACATATTATTTTGAGATAGTCTGGTGAATATTATTGCAAATTCAAAAAAGGATTTCAGAATTATCAAGAATTTAGGCATAAAGCAAGACAGGAGGAGGAATGTGAATAAATAGGAAGAGCACCACAATCTCAAGAAATACTGGAATCACTGATCTAGAATAGAAATTAATTGGCAATACAACTGAATTAATTCATATAATAACGGAGCTTTAACAAAAAGCTTAAAACTGAAAAAATTCATGCTGTTTCCTGTTAAAATGTCATTATTGCTCTAGGGAGAAAATATAACATATAAAAAGACCATTAAATTTCACACTGAAATAATGATGAAAAACTTGCTTCTACCAAATTATAAAACTCTAACTTTATAGGCAATTCCCAATATACCAAAATGTTTTTCTTTAAATGATGGCTTATTTTTTGTTTCATTTAACAAAAAACTCTTGAAGTGCAAACTATATATTTCAATATCTTTTAAAAGCTGGTTTTCAGAAAAAAAAAAGTTCTATCTTCTTTAAACAACTTTTTTTTTTTTTACCTTTTATCTATAGATATTTTATTATTAGTTTATTGAAACTTTTGAAACCTCTTCCCACCCCCACCCCCAATCAAGACTTACAAATTTGGGGCAGAGCCATTGTCTGTGAGGATGAGTCTGGGGTGTTGCTGAATTGTAATAGGAGAACTGGAACCTGACCCTGAGCTTGCTGATGACATACTAGGTGGGCGCATCTCAGAAAGATAGTCAGGAGTAGAATCAACTTGCAGTGGTAGTTGGTTAATATGCATGTCATCAGTGATTGGTGAGTCCATGATGCCACATGTAAGGATGTGTGAAAGGCTGCAGTCATCACAAGTACATCTAATTAAGAATTAAGGATAATTATAAAGATATTCAAAACAAAATTAAACTTTTTTTTAAAAGCCATTCTAGTTTTCTGTTTGGTAGAGTAAAGATGAAATATTCTCTATGGAGTACCTATTGGTGAGGCTCACCTTCTCCTATAATTACAGTTGGGACAGTCAGGCATGCTCAGACGTGATGACAACATATGCCTCATTGTATCTGTGAAGTTGTTCTCTCCTGCTAGTGCTTTCTTATTATTTAGCTAGAGCAAATAATAAAAGAACAGTTTAATTTTATAAGACATCTACAAATACAATTTACAAAATGTAAATGAGTACAGAAATAGCCACATCTCTCAAAGCATCATCTCTGTCCTCACACACAGAACCATGTATATCTTATTTCATACAGAAAGAATCATAGCTAGCTGCAGGCCTTAGCAAATTACTCACTGAAGCCCCTCACTTGGCCATAAGGATGTGTAATTTGCAGAGAGATGAATTAGGTTCCCCAAGCTCACACAGATGGAGAATGTGAAAGTGTATGTGTATGGGGGCTCAGGGGGCAAGAAGAGGGGAAATGGTTCATATGTGATATAAACATCATGGGAAATGTATCATGTCTCAGAAGATAGCCTTCTGTCCCATATACTATACTTCCTTTTTTTTTTTTTTGTCTTTTTTGGAGGGGGGAAGGAAGGGCAATTGGGGTTAAGTGACTTGTCCAAGGTCACACAGTTAGTATCAAGTGTCTGAGGCTGGACTCAACTCAAATCCTCCTGACTCCTGCACCACCTAGCTACCCCTCCATACTGCTTTCTAAGGAGTTTCCTGTCTAAATTAAATGATAGGTCTTATATATACAATCTGTTATACTCATAAACACTAGTTTGTTCAGCCATTGCCCAAATGATAGCTATCTAATTTCTTGCTGGATTTTGCTTTGTTTGTTCTTACTACTACCAATACTGCTACTAGGAATACTGTTGTGCAGATAAGACCCATTTCTCCCATTAATAACTTCTTTCAGGTATAGTCAGTCACAAGGTTCACCAAGGCAAAAGGTCCACAAGTCTCTCTCCACTCCACTATATCCTCTAGTCACGCGGCCAAAGTGATATTCCCAAAGCACAGGTCTGACAATATCACTCCCCCGATTCAATAACTTTCCGTGGCTCCCTATCGCCTCCAGGATCAAAATATGCAATCCTCTGACAAAGTCTTTCATTATCTGTCCCCTTACCCCTTTTCAGTCTTCTTATATGTTTCTCTCCCTTCACATAATCTGAGATCCAAAGACACTGGCCTCATTGCTATTCCTAAATGACATACTCTTATCTCCTGAATTTGAGCATTTTCAATGACCATTTCTCATGCCTTGAACTGCCTCCTCTCTTGCCTTACGACTTGCTTCAAATATTAGATAGAAGCCAACTTTCTACAAGAAGCCTTTCCTAGTCTTTCTTGATCTTAACGCTTTCTGAGACTGCACCCTGTCTCCCAATTTATAATGTATTTATCTTATTTCTATACAGTTGTTTGAATGTCATTTTCTTACTATATTGTTAGCTCCTGAAGATCAGGGGACTATTTTTTACCCTTCTTTATATCTCTAGCACATAGTCGAGTGCCTGGAATATGGTAGATGCTCAATAAATGCCGAGTGATTTACTGACTGACAAAAAGGCTGGAGCAACTTACAACACCACTACAGGAATATGACATGCCCTATTTATACCACAGCCACATAAACATTTAATTTTTTTCTATATATCTACCAATTTGATGGCTGCTAATGGAAACTCAGAGTTGTTTTAATTTACATTTCTTGGATTGTCAGTGGTTTTAACATTTTTTCATATGGCTGTTAAATATTTGTGGAGTTTTTTCCCCCAAGAACTGCCTATTCATCTACATTTGAGCTACATCTACAATGACATACATTTATCTATTGAAGAATAATTGTTATAATCACATAAATCTTTTATAAATTCTAAATATCAGACTGATGATCACAAATGATAAATATAAATTAATCTTCCCAGTTTATATCTTTACTTCTTAATCCAGGATAACTATAAGCCATTTACAATAATTTTCTCAATAAAAAAAAATTTATGTCACAATTCTCTTGATAGTGCTAAGTATAGGGAAGAGAATTATGCAGTGCAAACTCACTTAAAAAAACCCTAAACTTCATTATTGAATGAC
This sequence comes from Pseudochirops corinnae, assembly GCA_028646515.1. Taxonomy (NCBI): domain Eukaryota; kingdom Metazoa; phylum Chordata; class Mammalia; order Diprotodontia; family Pseudocheiridae; genus Pseudochirops; species Pseudochirops corinnae. The sequence continues at coordinate 142,739,275 of CM053592.1, forward strand.
AATCAGTATAAAATAAGTCTATCTTAGATTTAATCACCTGAGGTGGTTTAGTTACTGAAGTACTACAAGGACATCTATCATAAATGGACCTCAAATTATGATCACTATAGACAGTATTATGATGAACTTTCAGTATAGTATTAAAAATATACTAAAAATTCAAATAATGAACTTTAGATAAACCAAACACTGAAGGTGTAACATTTTTAAGACTTATTTCACCTGTTAATACTCCTCCCCCAAAGAGGAACAAGTAAATAAAAGTGAGAGAATTGTACTATATAATTTTTAATGTCCTTAAAAACTCTAAATCTTTATACTATGAAGAAACCTGTCAGAAAAGCAGTAAGCCAGGCTGATTATCATTGTCCACGTCCTGGTAAGAATGTGCCCAACTAATAAGTAAATTACTTTGTCAACCAAAATTTCCCCATCAGGTGCACAACTTTACCTGTTCTTCAATAAACCGTCTTTGTTTAAAAAATTCCCAGTCTTCTTTTAACATACGCTGTTTGGTTTTCATTGCCATCTAGGTAACAGAACACATGAAAATTATAATCTATGTTAGTACAGAACCATTTCCAGGATGCCTAGATCTTCAAATGACATACATGATTTATAGACACCAAAAATACGATGGCAAAAATACATTACTTGGCATTTCAATTTAATGTTTTTCTATTTTCTTGAAATCATTAAAAAAATCTTCACAAATACTTTTCTTACATGGCAAAATATATATGTAAAAAAAAAAGAGACCACAGCATCCAGTTCTACAAGTGAAGGAAATCTGAGAGGCAATCTCATCTGGCCTCTTTACTTACAGATGAGGAAACAGGGGTGTAAGGAGGTTAAGTGATGTAAGTATAGACAAGTAGTAAAAAAAGAGATGGAACTTCAACTCAAGGGAGGCCTCTGATTCCAAAGCCGGTGCTCTTGCCACAGTACCACAAGTTTAAAATCTTATCTGGGAATGGTTCAATGTACAGCTGAATTCCCTGGTTTAACTTTTAGGCGCAATTAAAAATAAATAAATAAAATCAGCCAAATTACAAAGCTAACTTAAAATATATGACACTTGAAATTCCTAATGATTGCAATTAACCATTTGATAGTCATATGATCAGGGCAAATCCTGCTCTGTGCCTCTAGTTCTTTACTCAAAGGCTGGAGTGCCTACCACTAGAGAAATGAGAGAATCATACTAGGAGTGCAAAGACCTCAGCAGTCACTGAATCCAACCCACTCACTTTACAAATGAGTTTCAGTGAGGTTATGTGACTTGCCCTGGGTCATGTAGGTAATAAATAGCAATACATTTAAACTTAGATTCTCTGATTCCACCAGAATTCTCTTTTTTTCCTTATTACAGTGTGAAAGTGAGTTTGGTACTCTGGTATCAAGCTGGAAAAGCTACCAATATGACTGATGACAGGTTACGTCTCTTCCATGAGAATCAACCTACTTAGATATAGAGAGACCGATCATCACACAGCAGTTTAAAATGTTTAAGCAAAAATAACTCATGTAAATTGTCTATTATTTTGTGATGGGTATGTGATTTATGAAAGTAGTACTTACATGGAAGAAAGCATATATTTAAAAAGGCACATCCCAGCTATCTACGGGGACACCTGTTTCTACACAGGAATCAGGCAATCTGTCCTCCCATCCTTCCTATTTGTTTTAATAGAACTGGACCTGCTAAGCCCGATGCCCCTAAACTATGTACACCACTCTCCTAATCCTGGTTAAGTCACTCAGTTTTGGGGCTTCACTTCACTCATAAGCTGAACTTTTCTGATAGATGGATGAATAGAAATGCATTTCAGTAGTCGACCAGTCACTAAACACTTATGAAACATCTACTCTGTGTTAGGCAATATTCTAAGAGTTGGGGATACAAAGAAAGGCAAAAGTCAATCCCTACCCTCAAGGTGCTGACAAGCTAATGAGTAAGGCAGCAAGCAAAGAAATATGTACAAACAAGCTGCACAGAGGATAAATTTAAGATAATCAACGAAAAGGAGGAAAGGCATGAGAATTAAGAGGAACTGGTAAAGGCTCACTGCACAAAGCAGGATTTTAGAGGTATCTGAAAGAAGGCAGAGAAGTCAAGAAGTAGAGATGAGGAAAGCTCCAGACACAAAAGACAGTCAGTGAAAATGCCCAGAATTGGGAGATGGTACTGTATTGTTTGAGTAACGGCAAAAAAGCCCCAGTGTCATGGGATGTCAAGAGTACACGGAGGGTGAGTAAGATATAAGATGATTAGAAAGGGGGTAGGGAGGAGTTATGAAGGCCTTTGAATGCCAGAGGACTGTATATTTGATCCTGGAGGTAACAGGGAACTACTAAAATTTAATGAAAGAGGGGCAGGGTGACATGGTCAGATCTGTGCTTTAGGAAGATCACTCTGGCAGCTGAGCAGAGGATGAACTGGAGTGAGGATAGACTTGTAGCAGGAAGACCAACCATTAGGATACCACAGCAATTTGAGTGAAATGATGAAGGCCTAATCTAGGGAGTTGGCAGTCTCAGAGAAGAGAACGATGCATATACAATAGACATTAGGAAAGTATCTTCAACCCACTATACCTAGCTAGTCAAAGACTGTGCTTCACCTTATATCCAGCTGTCTACCAAGATATCAGGACCCTGTCACCCTTTATGCTTACCCAAATACTCCTTGACCTATTCCCCTTTTATCTCTTGCTCTGGGAATGATAATAATTGCTATTTATAACAAATGCTATTTATAAATTACAATTTTATATTTGTGTTTATTCATGTATATAGGTACATCAATGTATCTTGCAATCTATCTTGCAATCCATATATGTGTGCACATATGACAACACAGCACAATAGTACTACAGGGAATTCCAGTGAAATCCATCCATCCATCCAGATAGCAAGACTGATAAAAATCATATATGCATGTGTATACAAATGCACACACGCATACACACACACACACACAACCTAACAAGAGACAGAAACGGGCTACTATCATATGTTCCCATATCAGTACCATTAAAAGTGGCCAAAAGAACATCAATCAAAGTAAGTCAAGCAATAAAGACTAAGCTTCCACGCTAAGAGTGGGTGTCCTTTCCTGATGTTTCCACTGCTTCACTCAGCTTTCCTTAACTCTATACATCAAAAGGAAAAGGGCTACCACTTCAGAATTCCCTCTAAAATGATTGCTACTTATTTTTGATGTGGAAATATTATGTAGACATACACATATAAAGCTTAATCTATTTATGATTATTTATACATACAGTACACTAATGTATAATCATACACATTAAAAACATCTGCATACACCACAGATACTATTAAGCAAATGACTGCTTATAAAATTCTTACCTGTTCATCTACATAATCATCTATTCTTTTCTGACATTCAAGCCATTCTTCAGCAACTCGACCCATCTCTTCTTCTAAGTGCTGATACCTTTGTAATAAGGTACTGTACATATCTTCACTACAAGAATCATGTGACGTTGTCCCAAGCCTGAAAGACAAAAAAATCTTTTAGTTGGAAACTGAAAGAACTACCATAGAAATAAAATGGTGGATATAAAAAAACTAAAGCACTTCATTTCTTTAAAGAAAATAATTCACAACAAATACGAGATTTCAAGGATATATGTGTGGGTTTTTAAGAGGTGCCATGGCCAATTTAGTGACGAACCTTTTAAGTTTAGCTCAAAGTCTTTCCAGTTTAGAAGGATGTGATAGGTTTACATTCCATCATCATAAGTCTTTGAGAACCCAGGAAAAACTTCACACCATAATACATCAGAATACAATTTCCGCATAGAAAGAATAAGGTAGGTATTCAAACTACTTCCTAAGATCTTGCAGAATGCTAAATAAAATTCAGTTTTAGCCACTAGTTCAAGAGGTAGGAACTTTTCCTCCATTAAGATCCACCTGACACAACCTGGAAATGGAGGCTTAGGAAACACACTTGAAGCCTTGAATTGATCAAGGGCCCTAAGTAAAAATCAACTTAATTTAGTATGTATTCAGCATATGATAAAGAAAACAGTTTTCATCTTCCAAAATTAAAAGGAACATATATTAATAATGGCCAGTTAAAAGAAAGAGAAAGAACAGAAAGAAAAAGAACAAAAGAGTAGAAAATGAAACTCGTCTAAAAGTAGTAAGGAAAAAAGAAAAACAACAAAAAAGAAAACAAAAACAGTAACAAGTTTAATGGAACATCATACCTCCATGCTAAAGGTGAACTGTGTTTTCATTATAGGAATGTATGGGGTTTTTCTTCTTTGTTACTTCTATTGTTCACTGATTGAGGTTAAGAAGAGGAACTAGAACAGACATGAGCTAAAGGGTTCCTATCCTTTTCTTAGCTTTAGTTTTCTTAAATGTAAAATGGATAATATATAAATGGACTGTTCATAGAGCTTTGGGGGCTGTTATCAGAAAAGCTTCTGCTAAAGAAATCTGAATTTTTATTATGATTATGCGTGAGGATTAATGCTATAAAGAATAATTTCAATTTAATTCTATTTATTTTGGGCCTTAGACCTGGTCTCCTGAAGAGTTGCATATGAGAGATGGTACAATAAGTGGAAAGGGTGCTAGACTTTTAAGAAACAAGAAGACATGGTTTCAAATCCTACCTCTAATGCTAGCTGGGTCACTATAGGCAAGTCATTTAACTTTTTAGTCTCGGCCGTCTTCATCTTTATAAAGTGGGGAAAATAATATCTATAGTATCTTCCTTGCTGAATTGCTGTATAGCTCAAATGAGATAACATACATACAGTACTTTGCACACTTTGTACCACTACAGAAACGTCAATTATAATGTTATTAGTGAGAGCAAGCTCTTTCAGTACAGGGTCTATGTCTTCAAGTTTTGCAAAATTCCCGGCATAGCATAATAAAGACCTAGATGTGGAAAACCTAAAGGAGGAGAATAATTCAAATCATGATGCAGAACTCTCAAGCAGAACTGATCATCTTAAATTTCTATCGTGGTTTAACAGAACTATGTCAGTGTAGATGAACTATGTCAACAATCAGAGGAGACTAAGATTACAAACTTAGAGTCTGAAGGGACCTTATAGCCTCTCTGCTCACCTTCCTTTAGATAGGAAGAAATTGAGGAACAGATAAGTTAAGTGTCTTGCCCAAGGTCATAGAGCTAACCATTTGGTAGAGCACAGACTCAAACCTAGCTCCTCTGGTTTCAATCTTGGAGTGCTTTTCATACTATGTGGCCTTCCAAGAATGTGCAAAAGCCATTAAAATTTAAAAAAAAAAAAATCTGCATATAGTTATAGAACTTTTCCCAACTCTAGATAAATACTTGCAAGAATCATAATTATAATGTAAAAAGTTTAGAATTTCCAAAAGATTAACTGATTCTTAAGTTTCCGAGTATGGATTTCACTATAGGGAGGCAATAGGCAGAAGTGAAGAACATCTAATTAAAGGCAGATAAAATGATAAAAGGGAAATGAAGAGGCATAGAAAAATAGTGAAGGGGTTCTGGGAAAAGCATAAACTACATTCATTTTAAATTTCAGAGTCATTAATATATGACCAGTTCTAGACTAAGGAGCTTTTATTATAAGATCAAAGACCTGAAGAATGAAAAAATTACTTTCAGCGTAGAATCCCTATCTTCATGTTCTACAAACTGCCTAGCACAGTAATATATACCAAATAAATACTCAAACACTGATGATATTACTCCAGGAATATAAATGTCCCACCTTCTCTAACCACAATTCATAGATCATATAGGTTTTTTTTGCCAGGACAACAGACAGATATTCTATCGTTGTAATCTTTGCTTTCTTAGTTTCTATGTTATTCCTTTTCAAAGGTCAATCCTGAAGCCAATTTCTACAGTTTTTGTTCTAGACTCACTAACAATCTGAAAAACTGAAATATCAAAGGAAACACTAGCTTTGCAGCCCATACTCACTGATAATCCGCTTCCTACCCCTGCAAGATAGCAGATTTAGTCTCCTTTTCTAAGTTATGAAATATAGAAGATCAAAGATGTGATCACACTGGGAGCAAAGCAGGGGGGATGTTTCCCAGTGTTGTTCTTGTCTCATTCTGGGTTAACCAGCACCCAATAATTAGGTACAAGATATTTTCCAAGACAAAGTTTCACTGGAATCCAGAGAGGAAAACACAATGAATATTCCATCTCAGCAATAACAGCATTAAGTACTGACAGGCCTGATGAAAAACAACAATGTTTAAGAAAAAACTTTAATAATCTTAATTTTAATTTTTCTACCATGAGACAGAATCTGGGAAACAAACAGTATATCTTCTGTGCAAAAGTCTATATGTAAAGCAGGATTTCTCATAGTAGACTGATTAGAAATGATCATATGTCTCTTTAGAAAAGCATGTTTACTGTAAATTCACAATGTTGACATTGCAAAAATTCTTTCAATTTTACTGGTATACTTTAAAAAATGGACTAGAAAAGTAAATGAATACTGGACAGGTTTATTAATATGATCAGTATCACAGTGTCTGAAACAACCACAAACAGTACAAATACTTTAAGGAACTAGGCCTGCATGTGCCTTATTAAGTTTTTACATATGCATGTTATGGAAACATTTGTACATTAAACCCTTACCTTTGAAGTTAAATTAGGAAAATAGTTCAACATGGGCCAAACTAAGGTGAAATTTATTTAGTCCCAATAAGAAAAATTGTTATGATATTTTATAAACAGCACACTTTTGTTTATTTGAGGGGCAATGTGAACAAATATAAGATGAATATCTTTCGGGGACCATGAATCATACTGACTTGTCCTCATTACAGTGCTCACCAAATAGTAGGTACGTGACTTTCTCACCAGACTATTTTGTGTTCTATAATACTGATTTGGTTTTTAATTACTTTTTATTATTAATTTAATACATGTCAAGTAAGATGACAAAAACAGGTGAGTTTCAGAAAAAACTCAAAATGTATTTTAGAACCCTCATTACTTTGATTCCTCTTTCAAAGATATTTCTGGTTCATTTTACTTCACCCTTGCAATATCATGTGGGACTCCTCACCAGGGTACTCAGTTCCAAATCTTAACACTTTACCTAATATAACATTTGGGGAGAGGAATAGAAGAAAGAGAGAAGATACAGAAAGTGAAGAGAGGCTAGAATAAAAGAAATGATGCAACGTCAAAAAGGACTGAACAGAAAGTAAACTCTTGTTTCCTCGCTGTTTTATCTTAGTCTCTTTTTCTTCCACTAACTTTCCTGAACTTCATTTTTTAGGAAGTAATTCTGTATAGGAATGTGCAAACACAAGCTTGTTTCTATTATGTGTGGAAGGAGCGGGAGAAGATGATAGTGAAGAGGGAAAGGGGGTAAAGATTTCTTAAAAGGTTACAGGATTTGGAAGTGGAAAGCAAAGATGTATATCTTAGGACCTGAGTTTGAAGGAACTTTAAAGGTCTTCTAGTCCAATAAGATTTTACTATGAAGAGATTTAAGGTCCAAAAAGGTTTCAGGAAAAGAGGTAAAAAAATTTAAAAAAGAATAACTGAAGTAGGAAAGGGGCAAATAGTATTCAACAATAATTTACTAAAACAAGACTTATCCCTTCTTCCTAAGAGTTCTTGTGACTGTATTGTACCAAAGGCAAATAAAGAATACTATTGTTACCAATATTAATTTCTTATACATATTAAACAAATACCTGAGCTGTGAAAGCAGTGTCGGCAAGCTGTTCTGGAGGAGTGGTTCAGAAAAGACCAAATTTTCAAACAGGTGTTTATTGTGCAGTTCCCATGTCACCTGGAATTTTTTCAAATGCTCATTCTCCTAGTTAAAAAAAACAAAACAACACATACAAGCACACACAAAATATACTAAATGGATGAAGAAACATCAAAATAACCATATGTCAAAAATATGGGAATACTTGCTTACCCATTTGACATTAATTTACTCAGGAGTGTGTGTGTGTGTGTGTGTGCGCGCACGCGCATGTGTGTATGTGTGAATTAACTGCCAGCTATCTAAAACTGAGCTATGCAACACATCTTTAAAACACCTAACATACTTAAACATTAAAATTTCTACATGATTTTTAAAAACATCTCAAAAGTAACAAGTCACTAGTAATATATTAAAGATTATCTCTTACACAGTACACTTCAAAAAAGTCCTATAATTAAAACATAAACAGTTAAAACTTTTAAAATACTAACAATACTAAAATATGAAGAATTTATTTTCTTAAGTTTTGGGGGCTACCTTATAAATTTCTTCTCTTTACCAACCGTACTAACCTGATAAGACTAAAGCTACTTTTCTACTAATGAAATTCTCCTTTGTCAAAAGACTATCTTCTATTTCTTTAATTAATAAATTACATTAACTACTACATAAAATGATCTTTGAGTTAAGACACGATCGTCAGAAGCAATGATACCAAGATTAATCTATTACTGCCTCTTGTATGTGAAGATCACAAAACTAACAGTATTCTTTCAGTAGCAGAAATTATTGATAACATCACCTGTAATACTGATTTTCCTCCTAAAAATATGGGTGTTCTTTTTGCAAACAGCTGGTCCTGTGTGAAGCTTTGCTTCTGAATCATTAGTTGCATATATAATCTTGTTCAAATTGTGTCATTTCATTATATATTATTCCTCGTTCAACAATGAAAAGTTTTAGAAACTGACAAAGCTGCCTGTTATTATCTCTATATAGGCTTCTTCAACCACTGATTATCAAGGGTAAATTGTTTAAGTTCTCTGCTATCATGTTGCCTTTTCACATTTTTATTATCTAACCAAACTGAGTTGAAACAAGTATGGCTGGGATGCTGGTGGGTTGACTACACTCTGAGGCTTCTTTGTCATTACCTTGACATTTCAATGAATATGACTAAACATGAATGACAGATTAAACTAGTACAGAAGCAAAATGTGGTATTTTCAGCAAGTCCCACAGTTGCAAAACACACACAGCAGACTGATGGAAAATTCAGTCCAGTAACATGCCACCATTTTTCATAACCTCTGGCAATAAAGGACAGGGAAGCTCGCGTGAAAAACAAATCCACAGAAAATCTTAAATTGTCAATAATTTTCAACATGCTCTTCTACCTATAGTTTCATCTTTTTGTTTTTACTATCTCACAAAGGTGTTTTTTAAACTTTAAAAATGGACTAAAAGATTGGCAGCAAAAGGGAGAAGAGAGAGACCCGGATATTTCCACAAATAAGGTAGTCAGTCCTGAAGATGATGCCACTGAGAAACAGTTATACGTTGATATAATTATAATAATGTGCAATAACATATGTATGTATATATAAAAATCTAACTGATCCATTATCAGTAGAACATATCCTAAAACTACTTATACACTCCTTCAGCAGGTCTTTTCAGGTATGGAAATCTTGACTTTATCAGCACTTTTTTTTAACCAACTGTAACCTGCTGAATGTCATTTTATAAGAAGTTCAAACTTCAGTATACTTCAATTCTGAGAAACCTTTTACAAGAGGAAGTATAAAGAAAAACCACAAGATTTACTAAAATTACATTTAAAAAATCTGGCAGATTAAATTTGGAGTTTAAATAAAATTCATTTCATTTCTTCAGGGAGAAAATTTAGAAGTCAGTATACAGGTCTAGCAAAAGCAGAGTGCCAATCACTGATGAAGCAGCTTGCTAGAAAACTAAGGCGTTTCATTTCCCATTCCCTAGGAAATTACTGCAATTCCATTGTCAAGGAAAAGCAGATAGGTCAAAAGTCTTTGTTGAAATGCTTCATAAAAGTCCAACATCCTGCTGTCTTGTGAAGTTAAATCCAGATTTGTTGATTATCATCACCTTTAGGTATGAAGTATATTGCACATATGTCACAGTAAAGTTTTAAAACTAGTATTGTGATGTTTTTGCATGACTGAGTAAAATAAATAGAATAAATGTAACCTCAACCATTTCTGCATTCTATAAGATTGCAATGAAGATTATTACGTGAAGCACAAAAATATTTCCTTGAAAAATTTCAACATTTTTAGTAAGTACCTGAAGTTATTCTGGTCCCTTTAAGTAGGTACTGCCAAAGTCAGGAAGAAATGAGCATCAGTAGCAGAGAAGCAGCTTTACTAAAGTCACTGAATAATGATAAGGTTCATGTTCCCTATATACAGCATGCTGTAAAATTCATGTTCATTGTAGAATACCAGAGACAGAAGTTATGTGATCGAGGAAGCTAACTACTAATAAGAAAATATAAGAAACAACGATGTCTAATAAATAGTGCTGCTAATTAAAGAAAAACAATATGCTTCAGTTGTTGCCAAAATCATCTTTTGAACTTTTCTTTTGTAGATAATGATGGAAATGTATGACATCAAAGCATATTCCATATTTCATGAGTAGAGGAAAAGTCCATGGAGACCGATCATCAAGCAAGACTAGACTTGGGTATCTTGGTAGGATGCTATCACGTACAAGGGCTTTAGGTTCTAAAGTGCTAAGTTCAACAGATGGAACAACATCCATACTGACACATCTATGCAAATTATTCAAACTGTAGGTAGCACTGTCAGTGCCATATGAAAGATGAATCAAGAATGTTGCAGCTTCAATTACTTTTCTAGCTAAACTAAAGAAAACAGCTTCTAAAACTACTGTCATTTTGCTATAATATCTAATAAGCAATAATTACATGAATTAATTTAATTACCTAAGGTAAGACTTTGGCCTGTACTAGCAGTTAAATCAAAGGATGCAAACTGCCCCCTTGAAAGTACTAGGGGTTTTGAATAAGAATAAGAAATAGTACCAATATAAAACTGTGAACTTCATTGTTTTTTTTAAAGCTATCCTTGTTTTCAGGAATGAATTGAAGTTAAAGAATACAAAGATAAGTAATCTTAAACTATATAATCTAAACTGCATTACTTTGACTGTTCTTTAAAAAAAAGACAAAATGAAATGCTAAGAGAATTCTTATTATTCAAGCTCTTGACTAGGAAAATGGTCCTTTAGGAAACACAAACATATGGCCATAAGATCTCTGCTATATTTACTTATGGTATCTAACTAAAATGCTGACCCATTATCAAATTATATGCAGTCTATTAAATTTATTAGACCACACACTCAAAAAATACCCTTTAAAAAAAGTAAACTGCCAATTTGCTATGACAACATGATCTAAAGTAACTTTTAGTTTCTTAGTCTCTAAAGAGCTGAGAACGCCTAACTTTAGATAGCAATCTCTTGAAGCTATCTACATACCAAAGGAATTTAATTCCTGCACTGCCTAGAGGAAAGACTAGGAATATGTTTGGTTTGGGCTAAGTTTTTAACATGAGCTGTCTGTACTGACCATAGTCTCTCCATGCTGATCTTGGTTTGGTGTCTCTTCACCTGCACAGGGGCAAAAAGTCTTAATGCTTGTTCTTGAACCTCTCCAAATAGCTGGACTCCTTTGAAAGGAAGGAAAATAAGTCACAACTTCACCAAGAAAAAATGGTTGGAGGTCTAAGACTTTCCCCCCTACAGTTATAAACTATGCCCTGAGAGAAGCCTTACACTGAAATTTATAAAAGTTACAAGATGATACACTTTCAAAAGTCTATCCCTTAAAAGGTAAAGGGATCCATTCTATTTACTCGACCAATGCAAGCTAACCAGAAATTCCATGTAACACCACTCTCCCTTGCCTCAGTTGTGGCAAGAAAAACCAATAAAAATTCCAACAATCTCTCCACACACTTCTACCAATTAACAGTTACATCAAATGAAGAGTGTTAAAAACAAAAACTGAGCAGAAAAGTGGCCAGCAGAATGTCTCTGGATTTTAACTACTATTTCAGCACATCAAACTAAGGAGAATAGAATCTAATTTTATACAAGAGAACAGAATCTCGGATTGTCATAGTTCTCACAGATCAACACCATGGTTATTTTTTGAGTGTTCCACCTTCTGATAAAAGGGGAAAAAAGAGGAACACTAAGAGAAAACCTCTATAACTTAAGGTTTATGACTGGACCTAGAAATACTCCTATATGGCATGTAGAATAAAGGTTTCACAGCATTAGGTTACTCTCAAGACTTCTGGTAATAGCCCAAATCATTTACCTATAATTGAGAATATAACAATTTCCTTCAAGCAGAGTGGGTTGAAAAGAAGGAGAAAGTCTAGGATAAAATCTGATTGTTCATTTCTCAAGAGAAAACAGTGACAATGGAAACAATACAGACACATACAAAATGTTCAAGAAAATAAAAATCAGGTTTTAATTACTTTATTTTACCTTTAATTAAAAATTACTCTTAATGCCATTATACAAAGAACTGAGAACAAGTGAGCTGTTATTACCACCTATAGTTAATTTTGAAGCAAATGTTGCAATGGCAGAGCTGATTCTATGACCATATAAATCATAACATTCAGCATATAGTAAGTACAGTGTTGAAGCGAAATGTAAAGAAATCCAAGGTAACATTTTCCTTTCAACAGGTACTTGTATATCAGTCTCCTAACCATACATTCAACATTGTATGAGGGGATCAATATATGGTCTTTTCATTTAAATATAAGTTCTTTCAATGTTTCTGGTTAGAGTAGTTTAATTCTACTAGATTATAAATAACTTGCGTTCAAAGACACCAACTTAGGAGGCAATGATTCCATGGAAAAAAATGTAGGCTTTAGAGTAAGAGGATGTGATTCTGCCACTTACTAGTTGGGTGACCATGGGCAAATCACTTAAACTCTATAAGGGTGCTGAACAAGATGACCTTTATGGTCCTTTCCAGCTTCTAAATATATTGCCTGCAGCACCAAAAAAGAATGTCATACAGACTAAAGGATGTCAATATCCATCTATGGAATGGTTATGGGTTGGGTTATATGACCAGTAAGATCACTTCCAACTCAAAATTCTGAGGGGAAAAAAAAACCATGAAAAAGATTCCTGACACTAAAGTGGTCAGGTATAGTTATCTGAAATAGAAAAATAATTATCTATACCTCACTTATTCAAATATTTGTTGAGTACTTAGCACATAAAAAACTCTGTGAGGTACCACAGGAAAAACAGTGAAGTAAAAGATATGATCCACAATCTTAAGGAACTTGTAATTTAGTAGGGGGAAAGGAGTTGAGAAAGACACACACATAGCTATAAAACAAGGCAGAACATATGAAGCATCAGGGGAAACACAACAGATCATGAAAGAAGTTATGTCTGGCTAAGGGTTATGAGGGAAAGCTTAATAGTAGAGCTACCATCTGAGGGATGGGTAACATTTTAATAAGAAAAAAGGGAGAATAGCAATTAAGGTAGGCAGAATTATACAAGAAAAGGCAGGAAAATATATAGCATATTTAGGGAACTTCTACTAGAGGAGTACAGCTAAAGAGCAGGGTAAATGGATTTTTGTGACATAAGGTTAGAAAGCTAGTATGGAGTTAAAATTTGGAAGGCCTTAAATGCCAAGTTAAGGAGACAGGGAAAGAATTAATTACTAAGCAACTAATTTATGTAAGGCATTATGCTAGGTTACCAGGGTACAAAGATAAAAATCAAAGAGTTTCTGCCCTCAAGAAGCTTATATTCTCTCAGTTGAAACAACATATACATAAATAAGTATACATGGAATAAATTCACAGTAATTTGGGCAAAGAGAGCTGTAACACCTGGGAAGATCAGGAAAAGCTTCATGTAGAAGGTAATACATAAATCACTAAGTCTTGAAGGAAATAAAGAATGTTAAGAGGAAGAGATTAGGAGAGTGCATTTCAGATATGAGGGATAGCCAATACCTAAAGGGAGATGCAAAATGGTCTCATGTATAAGAAAAGGAAAGAAGGCCAGTATAACTAGGCCATCGAGTGTGAGAAGGGGAGTAATATAAACAAGGCTGGAAAGTTGGGTTGGGATCAGATTATGAACACCTTTAACTGCCAAAGAGGAATTTATATTTTATCCTAGAGGCAATAATAGGGAGTCACTAGAGGTCTGACAGGGTCAGATCTGCTCTCTAAGAACATTATTTTAGACATCTAGATGGTGTCAAGCTCTCTATGTCCATAACTGACAATTTCTCTCTCTCAAAATTTCCCCAACTTTATTTCTCTTGAAATAGCACACTAACATCCCAATCACTAGAAAAAACTAAGGAGTAACTAGTTTAGTGAATAGCCTTAAGACCATTCCATATGAGGAATAGAAAAAATGGAGATGTTTAAGGGGGAGAAAAGAAAACTTAAAGGGGACATGGTAGCTTTCTCCAAATATTTGAAGGGCTGTCAAATGTAAGGCAGATTAGATTTGTTCTGCTTGATCCTTGAGCAGGACTATTAGTAATGGGCAGAAGTTTCAAAGAAGCAAGTAAGACTGAAAATATAAGGGAAACTTCCTAATAATTAGTTATTCACAGACTCAGTGGACTTACTTAGAAGTTGGAGAGTTCCCTACACACATGTATATAGCCTCTAACATTTCTTCCAAATTTGAGATTCTACCACTTTTGACTCTTCCCTCTCTCACCTTCCACATGAAGTCAGATCTTATCAATCCTATCTGTGTAGTATCTTTCCCATCCTTCCTCTCCCTCATGCCAACTCTGAAAGTAATCATTTTTTTATTGACTTCTTTAACTTTTTTTTACCTACATTATTCTAGTGAGAGGATAGTCAGCCCGTTTATTTCCCATATCTGGAGCTCTTTCAGCTCTATCCTGTCTCCAAACTTTGTCTATAAGGGTGCTCAATTCAGGAATATGGATTCCTTCCAAACTCCCTTCCCTTCCTTCAAAATCCTAGACTCACCACTAAAGTCTCTGGCACTGTCAAATGCTTCTACATCAGAGAAAGATGTGGTTTTCTCAGGAGAAAGGACATTAAAGAAGACACATAACCATCAGTTTTGCCACTGTATCCCAAGGATCATTAGACCTTTCAATTTAATTTACAACTAAAAACTCCTATGCGTTGGTTTCTCCATTAGAATATGAGTTTCTGAAGAGTAGGAACTGCTTCTACTTTTCTATTTCTATCCCCAATGCTTAGCATACAATAAATACTTAATAAATGTTAGTCACTGATTCACTGATTGCCAACTTCCCCACAAAGTCTGCCCTATGAGATGATCTCCTTCATACTCAAATGTTTTTCCACACTAGGCCTTCAAACTAATCATGTTCCTATTTACCAACTGTATATGTAGGATTTCTTTTGTTTTCTTAGACTGTAACTTCCACAGAATAAACTACCCCAAAGGGTAAGTACTTAATTAGTATTTGTGGAAAGAATATAGAGCCTGATGATTTGAATCTAAATTCAACCTAGAATCATTTTATTTTGTAATTAGTAATCTATTTTAAAAAAGAAACAACAAACCGCTAATACTGTAAAGCTTAATCACTTGGCAAATTATTACAGACATATTGTAGTTAAATAAAAATGCAATATCATTTCAGACTAAAAAGTAGGTAGTCAATTCTAGAAAGTACTTTTTAAAATGTAATTTTATTACTGTCAAGTAGAAATATTAACAGGAACTAGAGCAGCCAAATATTTACATAATAATAGTCTTTAAGGGCATCTACTTTAATATAGAATCATAATGTATGAGTATGTCAATGATAAATAAACAGATACTTCTAAACTACTTTTTCAGTGCTTGAAAAATAGTTGGTTCTCTTAAGAAACTTAAGTAAATCCTTCAAACTTTTTTTACACGATCAAAAGTTCAAATGAGATCATGTATAAAAATACCAAGGAAAACAATATACGAATATAATAGTGTTTACTGGCTTAGCAAACATTTTCTTCAATGTAATTTAAATTGACTTCTTCCTAATCCATTATAAATTCCGAAATATTGGGGTTGGAAAGAATCAAGTATTCTTCTATGAAATAACTTTCCTTAATACTTAAACTCTCACCAGCAACTAATAGCTTTAAGGTTATCTTGGCTACTCATTAAATACATGAGTGTGTTAATATTCTGAAGAAAAACACACACACACACAAACACAATCAAATCTTTGAAGAGCTGAAAATGACAAATTACAACATAGGACTGATTAGTGTAGATCTGTTATACATCAGAGCAAGTGGCTGTACCCTGAGCTTCTGAGTACGGTACTCTTTCCATTACAAGATACTATCTCCTTGATTTGAAACAGAAATGGAAAGTAAACTTCTTGTCCTTGAAGACTGTACAATGTAATTGGAGAGCTGTCAGACTTAGTGATAATACTTACAAATTAACATCTACATAAGCTCTAATTAATATAATGTAAATTAGGAACACAAATACAATGGAATAAAGAAACGATTGACTATAGAATTTTAAAAAGAAATAATTTTGGGTCTGATGTAAAGAAAAGCTTCCTATTAGAGCTACCCACAATTAGACTAGGCTACCTCAGGTAGATCTCCTTTACTTCAAACAAAGGCTGAATGCCTAAATTGCCAGGCCCTGCTTTCTAACCACAAACATGCTGAGGTCTGTCGTATCTTTCAAACAAGAAAACCAAGAACCTTCCTTTGATCTTTTCTCCAACTCAAGCTACTGTCCTTTCTCTCTAGGCTTTACTGTTAAACTGCTACAAAAAAATAATCTATACTTGCTGTTTCAACTTTCTCACTACTCAGTTCTCACTAATCTAGTTACTAAACTACCTTCTGCAATGTCACCAATGACATCTAAAGTGCCAAATCATCTAGGTCTCTTGCCATTTTTCATCTTCCTTGACATTTTTGTAGCATGTTACAACACTAATCATACTCTCTCTGTCCTGAAGCTCTTTCTGTCTGTGGTATCTGTGACCCAGATCAAAGGATGACAAGAGCATAGGTGAAAAGACTGTAAACCTCACCTAGTGAGCTGCTGGGTAGCGTAGTGGGTTAAAGTGCTGAACTTGGAATTGGGAGATATGTGTTTGAATTCTGCTTCAGACACTCCCTGCCTGTGTGATCCTAAGCAAGTCATATAACTTCTCTATCCCTTGGCTTCCTCCTCTGCCAAATGGAGTTAACAGTTAATAGGACCCATCTCATCAGACTGTTAGGAGGGGATCTGAGGAGAAAGGATTTGCACAGTGTGTTGTAAATATCAGGATGCTGTATAGATGCTACCTATAGTAGGCAGCTAAATATGCTGACAGAATACTGGACTTCAGAGTCAGGGAAAACCAAGTTCAAATCCTGAATGAGACAATAGCTATGGGATCCGAGGCCAAGTTCATTTAACCACTCTCAACTTCAGTTTTCCCATCTATAAAATGGAAATAATAATACCACCAACCTTGCAGAGTTGTGATGGTCAAATGAAACATATAGGAAGTGCTTTGCAAACTTTAGCTATCTAATACAACCCCCTCATTTCACAGATGAGGAATCTGAGGCCCAGAGCTGGAAAGTGATTTGCCCAATATCACACAGGTGACAATGGGAGATTTGAAATTCAAATCCGTGTCCTCCTACTTTAAATGTAACAATATTTTCTAACATACCATAGGGTTGGTTCATATCCTACATCTCTTAATCACTCCACTCAGTTTCTGTTCCTTGTTTATCTTTCTCCTCACACCTGGAAAATGTGGATATTCGCCCCAAACCTTTGTAATAGATATTATTCTCTTTTTTTCCTACATTTTCTCTCCGGTACTTTTTACAGGGTGGGTAGGTGTTTATATACACTCCTAGACACCTCCCCTCCGCCCCCACACACTTCCTCTGCATTATTCTCCTGCATTTCTAATTGCCTGCTAAACACTTTTTCCCAAATTTTTTGCCAGCCCCTAAATTCAAATGTCCAAAATGGAATTCATCATCTTCTCCCACAAATTAGTTGTTCCTTTCAACTTATACATTATAAAATTAACATTTTACATCAACATTTTCCCAGTTACCTAGTCTTGAAATATTGGAGTCATATTTGACTTTCCTCTTTTCTTGAAATATTGGAGTCATATTTGACTTTCCTCTCTTTTTCAGCTTCCACATGCAATAAGTTGCTATACCTTGTTCATTTTACCTTGAAAACATCTCCTGCATCCATCACCTCCATGTAATTCACAATACCATCACCCTAGTTCACTAGCTAATAGATCTAGAACCACAAGGGATTTCAGATGCCAACTAGTCTAACACCCTCATTGTAAAAATAATGAAATTAGCACCCAAGCAAATTAAATGACCTGCCCACGGTCACAGAGGTAGTAAGAGGGAGCATCTGAACAAAGGTCCTCTGATCTAGGGTGAGTGTTGTTTTCAATATTGTATCTGGACTAATATAATAGCCTCTGACTGGTACCTTTCTAATCCATCCTTACATAGCTACCACAGTATTCTTTATAATGCTTGAAGCCAGTTATGCCACTCCATGGCTCTAAAATCTTCAATTGCTACCTCCAGGTAAGGGATAAAAGATCTTCTGTCTGGTGAGGAATTTAATGCTCTCCACAATCTGGTTAACACTCTTTCAGTCTTGTTATATACAATTCCTTAGAGTATTCTCCAAGTTCCAGGAGCAATACTGGCTTGTTCAATCTCCTGCTTGCTTCTTTTGCTATGTACTTATGCACAGACTGTTTTCCACACTAGTAATATACCTGATCAACATCCCTCCCTGTGGAAATTCTCTTCTCAGTACAGCTCAAATACTACTTCCTAATGAAGCATTTCCAGATTTCCCACTTCTCTGATCAAAGTAATTTTTCTCTACTTATATTTTCTCACAGTCTACTTTCGAGAAGCAAGGAAGAGTGAATAGACAGCAGTAGTGGAGAAGGACTCAGTCCATGAGTTAGAAAGACCTAGGCCGAACTCTATCCCTGGTAAATACTGGTTATGTAGCCCTGGGCAAGCCAGTACCTTCTTAGTACTCCACGTTAAGCTCTGAGAGTAGGGTGTATAGCAGGTATAGAAAGATCTACATGGTCAGAGGGAGGTCTTGTCTGCCATACCCCCTGCCAAAAAAGGTGTGCTTCAAATACTTTTCATATACCATCTATTAGATTACAAACTTTTAGAAGAAAGAGACTGTGGTATTGTTCATTTTCATTCTTCAGCTGGTCTAATCCCTTATACTTAATAAAGGCTTGCTGAATAGAACTGAAGCTGATGAAATTATTTGGGAAAGTTTTATCAGAAAGTAAGTTTAAAGGAGGGAGGAGAAATGAAATTAATGTTGTCAGACACAATTGTGGGAGATGTGGGCCTGAGTAAATTGTGAAGTAAAGGGTAATTAGTTGTGCTTCAGTCTAGGAGACAGGCTTTGAGATGATTTCTTAAAGATGAAGGTAATAAAGTGAAATGAGTAGAGGCATAACACTTGTATACAGTAACAATACTGTAAGATGATCAATTGTGGATGACTTAGTGAGAAAAGCAATACAATGATCCAAGACAACTCTGAAAGACTTACTATGAAAAAAGCTATCCATCTCCAGAGAAAGAACTGATGGAATCTGAAAACAGATAGAAGCATATTTTTTTAACTTTATTTTTCTTGGGTTTTTATTTTGGTCTATGCTTTCTTTTACAACATGAATGATATGGAAATATGTATTGCATGACTATACATGTATAACCTATATCAATTTTTACCTTCTCAATGGGGGGGGGTGAGGAGGGAGAGAATTTGGAACTCAATTTTAAAAAACAAATACTGAAAATTGCTTTTATGTGTAATAAATAATGAAATACTTTTAAGGTGCTAAATTAGTACTAGATATTTAAGCTAATATTGAGAATGTGAATTCACTATGATAATAAAGACATTTTGTGCATTCAGGAGAATGATAATATACAAAATGTTTTCTTTTTTCCCTCAGAATATTGTTCCTATTGCAGAGAACTTTGAATAAATAAAGGATCATAGAATCAGAGACTTTAGAATTAGAAGGGACCTTAGAATCAATCCAGTTCAATGGAACCATTTTATAAGGGTGTTGACTTAACCAAGGTCACAAGGGTAGTAAAGCCAGGATTCAAATCCAGGGCCTCTGACTCAAAAAAGAAATGTAAGAAGCAGAAAACTAGCCTACAGAACAGAGGTTCTCAACCTGTGGATTATGTTCAATTTGTAACAATGAAAATACATCCTGCATATCATATATTTACATTACAATTCATAACAGTAGCAAAATTGCAGTTATGAAATAGCAATGAAAATAATTTTATGGTTGGGGGGTCACCACAACATGAGGAACTGTATAAAAGGGTCGCGGCATTAGGAAGGTTGAGAACCACTGCTATAGAAGGATCTATTAAAGGATGTGGGTATATTTAGCCTGGAGATTTTGCAGGACCCAATAGTTGTTTTCAATGCAAGTATCTGAAGGGTTACTACATAAAAGAGGGATGTTATAGAGATTACTATGGGCTAGACTAGTTGGCCTCTGAGGATCTATCCAAGTCTATGATTAGTCTGAAGTAAAAGCATGCAAACAGTAAGACCAGCTAATAGGGATGCTGACGGGCAAGAGCTGGTGGCTATAAAAAGGAGCAAAGAGAAAAAAAAAGAAATATGTTTTAGAAGAAGAACTAGTAAATATAATGATATGGTTACACAAAAAGAGGACCAAGGGGAAGACAGAGGAGGAAGAAGCAAAAATATTAACATCTCACTTATTTAGCACTCTAATAAAATGCTTTTTTCACAATCTTATTAAAATGTTTTCTTCACAACAACCCTATGAAGTATATAGAATAAGTTTTATTACCCTCATTTTATAAATTACTTCCAAAGGGACTAGCAGTTATTCTCGTGATGCAATGGGGAAATTAGGAAGGCGTACAAAAGTAGATAGTGCACGAGCTCTTAACCTGGCGCCTGAGAATGTTTTAAATTTTTTTTCATAACTGTGTGTCTATGTAATTAGCTTCCCTTGTAATCCTATGTATTTTATTTTATTCATTTAAAAACAAAATTCTAAGGAGTCCATGAGAATGTCAAAGGGCTCCATGATAAAAAAAAAGTTACAAACACTCCTGATGAAGACAAAGATTACTTTCTTCAATTTCTAATGTGTAAAAAGCTTAATGTTTTAGGTAGGATATTAAGGATATCAGAGGTTGAGAGCTAGAAGGACCTCAGAAAGCCATCTAGGGGAACTTTCTCAAAACAATTATGATATCAAAGGATATCAAAGCTAACTTAGATATTTTTCAAGTTAACTTTTAATAGATGAAATTAAACATCAGAACAAAATCCAATCAGATGGAATAAAAAACAACCTATTTATCCATATTATGAGGTTTGTTTTTTAATAACTCTATAGTTAGAAATAAATTCCCTGGTGTGAGTCCAGGATTTTAAAGTCCAACCTCTAGTGAATGTTACCAAAAGAAAAGAAGTATTTAGAACTCATGACGGAAGAAAATGTTAGGTGTAGTATTTTCTCCAGCCCCTAGACTATCTCCCTCAATGCCTTTATAGACGTTGCTAGTTCAGATAAGCAGTTTGACAGTTTAGGTCTTTAGGATGTTTGAATTACGAGAGAACGAAAGGAAATGAAGAAAATTGCTACTGGGTAGCAAGAAGGAAGATCTGTCAAAGGTTTATTTTCAACTCAGTTCTGTTGCTTTGACTTACCTCTTACAATGTAAACTATACAATAAACTGAACTATTTCCTATTTCCCAAAGGCACTTTAAGAATTCACAACCCCATTACTTGGTTCATGTCATTCTATTTACTTAAAGGAAGTGACCTTTGAGTTAGATTTTAAAATAACTCCTTAAGTGTTGAGGATAGGTTTATTTGAGACTGTCTAACAGTTCAATGTAGCTTGACTATAGAGTACATGGCGGAAGAATATTGGATATAGATATCTGGCTATAAAGGAAGAATGGTACCAGATTGTGAAGGAATGGGATGCTATGAAAAAGAGTTTTACCTTCTCTTGGAAGTGAATAAAGAAGGGTTCAACAAAAGATCTTTGAACAGAAAAAGGACATGAAAAAGATTACTCTATCAATGGTGTGAGGTACAAACTGCGGAGAGAAAAAGAGAGGAAAAGAAAATATCTGTAAGAAGGTTATAGCAAGAGTCTACGCATCTAGCAATATTTGTGAGGTTGAAATAAAAGTAATAAGTCATTTGCTATGAGAGGTGGGGGTAAAGGGAGGAGTGAAAGAGAACTTTAAGGTTTCAAAGGTGTGAGTAGGTGAAGAGTGGTACCACTAACAAAAAGGCAGGGCAAGAAAAGGAGCAGGTTTTGGGGTAAAAATAATAAATTTGGTTTGATGAATGTTGAGTTGGATGGTGGGACACATAGGCAGAAGCGTATGCTTCACCAGATCATATGATATAATGACACAAGTACTATTATGATCTGTTTACTGAGATAGAGAAATATTTTGAAACCAATAAATAGACAAAGAGAAATATTTAGCTACATATGTATAATTTATATACTCCTATAATTTATCCTCTAATCATGCAATAGAATCATGAGTCTTACAGATCTCTCACCACCTCCTCTTAAAGGTGATGAGGGAACCAGAGAGGGTAAGTAACTTGTTCTAGGGCAAAGAAGAAGCTGGTATCATAACCACAATACTGCAATTTTATTGATATCAGAAGAGTAGTGAAAATGTTATTTTGCTATTAAAGGGTCTATTAATTTTATTTTTTCTGGGGAGAAAAATGTTTGAATTCAACTAATAAAAATAAAAATGCTTTTTCTCTCATTCATGCTCTACATCTCTAAGGCCTCTTCTGAGATATATGGATTTCTCAGGTAGGCAAGATATCTTGAGGGGAGGTAAGTGACATGAAGGCAACTGAAATGACAAAAACAAAACCATAACAACAACTCTACCCTTTGCAGGTTAACTGATGGCTGTGATCATGAACATACTTCAGTACCATAATTAAATTATAAGCTTGGAAGACTGTAGAGGTTAGGAATTCTATATAATATTTCATCTCTCAATGGTATGACACCTATCATTGATATACTTAAATATAAATTAATTTTTATGAGATGATTATATTTTAGGCAATTGCACAAGTTTTTTTAAAAAACCTTTTGGCAATAAATCATAAAAACTTTTTAGATTGATTATTTTAAGAAGTTCAGGGAAATTCTTTGGTATCTGATATAAAATATTTTAAAATAAGTGTTCACCAAACGTTTATTCATAATTGCTCCTGCTTGTAAGGAAAAAGAACTACATAAATTCTATGTTCATGTTTCTAAAATGAAATACTTTGAAAATATTGAAAATCACTTTGACACTCTTTCCTTTTTTTTTTAAATTTTATTATAGTTTACATTATTCATTTCCACAAGATTTTGAGTTACATATTTTCTCCCCCTCTTTCCCCCACCCACCACCCCAAAAACAGCCATCCCAGTGTGTCCCCCCTCCCCCAGTCTATTCTCTCCTATGTCACTTTTCGGTAGGGCAGGATGGATCTCCCAACCGCCGCGCCTGTGTATCTCAAGTTACAGTTGGATGTAGTCAATAATAGTAATAATAATTGCATATATATATATATATATATATAGATAGATAGATAGATACACATTCATAACATTTGATTAT
>CM053592.1:142763354-142805308 GCA_028646515.1 Pseudochirops corinnae
GTAGCCGAGCTGACTTTAGTGGGAAGTATCTTTGTGTGTGTTTTGGAGTTCTAGGATTGGTTTAGAGTCCTATTTTATGGGTATTTTGGGGTGGCTTTGTGAGAGCTGCGATATGTTGCTGCTGCTACGCCGCCATCTTTGCTCTGCCCCTTGACACTCTTTCCCTATTAATATCAGAGGTGGTAGTTTGAGATGGGAGCAAGGGAAAAAACAAGGGTGAGGATAAAGCTAAATATAATATAGCCATTCATCTCTACGCCTGGAATCCGTCTAGTTTCCTGCACCATGACAGTTTTTACTGCCACCATAGAGCAGAAATGGTTAAGTCAAGGTAAGGACTCAAGATCTTCTTAGGTTTTATATGAAATTTAGAGTAGGTCATATTGGGCTCAGAGAATATATTTATATCTGGAAGGACCTTAAAGATCATCTAGGCCAATCCCTTCATTTTATAGGTGAAGAAACAAAGGCCTAGAGATAGTAAGTGATTTGCATAATACATCATGCAGGTGGTAAATAGCAAAGTGACCTCTGCCTGGAACACTTTTGCAACCAGTGTCATGAAACTTTAAGTGTGTGTGTGCGTGCGTGTGCGTGTGCATGTGTGTATGTGTGTGTGTGTGTGTGTGTGTGTGTGTGTGTGTGTGTGTGTGCATATGTGTTGGGGGGGAGGGAGGCTGGTCCTAGATGTCCTCACTTTTGTCTATTTTTGATTGGGGGAAAGCTGGTATAGAAGTACTTGGTGTCAAAAACCAGAAAAACCAAGAAGGAAGGTTGAGTATAGGGTACTTGAAGATGTCAACACTATAGACACAAGGGGGCTACTAAGAGGCAGATATCTAGGTCTATTCCCTATTTTGTCCTAACAAATTCATAAGTATGACTTCGAAACTTCAGATTGATTAAAATATGGATTTCTAACAAAGAAATACTTATTTTGACTGAATCTAATAGAATAAGTGTTCCAATGCCTTATTTTAATAAACTAGATTTTCAATTTATAAGTCTTTATTTAGTCAGAGAACTGTCTGTGTCTTCCAATTAAGAGGTAACCAATACATATGTTGACCAATCCCAAACAAATTTTGTCCTTATTTCATACACTCATCATGTTTTATCTATGTGTCTTGAGACCATCTGGCAACCAAAACTCCACTTTCATCGAACATTACTTGAACGTTCACCCTTGATCTCTTCTATGAAGCAAATTTCAGAAGGAATACTAAAATTCAAAGAAAAAAAAACAAAAAAGGATTGGGGATAGGGACACAAAATACTACCCAAAATGAATATACACTCTTACCTATTTGAAAGAAACTGGTTTAAGTGTTGTGCATGAATGTGCACATAAACTAGATTTTTCTCCCTATCAGCTTTGCAAGTAGCAAGGGAAATGCTGCTGCAAGAAAATATGAAAAGCATCCAAAGTTGTTGTTTTTTTTAAATTACTCATCAAGTTCTTCAATCTTACCAGAGTGACAAGGAAAGAGCTGATTGTGCGTGCTGCCTGACAGAGTGCACTATATTCCTCAAGGAGAAGTGAGATGAATTGATGTGCCTGTGGTGGGCCTTGTATTGTTGATGTTGCTTTAACTTTAGATCCCAGAGATAAATGTCTGAGGAGTCGAACTTTCATTTCCAGCACATATTCTCTTGCTTGTTGTTCTAATCGTTGGTATAGCTGATAAGGGTCTCTTTCACAAAGCCTAAATATATATGAAAAATTGTGATTAACTAATTAATGTGATTAACTTAGCTAACAACCAAAATAGTATAATTTGCCACATTTCCCAACTGATTTAATGAGCATATTTAGCTTTAAGATGTATATTTTCATTAACCAAAATAAAGTTATCACAACAATAACTCACATTTATGTAGCTCTTACAAAATGTTTCCCTCACAATAAATCCATAAGGAAGGCAGAAGAATAAGATCTTATTGTTCCCTTTATACAAATAAGGAAACTGTCCAGGGGTAATAAATGTTAGAATCAAGACTTAGATGCAGGTCTACCAACTCTAATTCAATATATTATGTTTGCCACATTCTGGAACTTACCAGCAGTATCTATAGCTACATAATATTTAAAGTAAAGCACATTCTCATGCAAGAGACTTTTCAACTTTAAAGCAGTTTTACAGAATTTAAGCATCAAAATAGTTAATAACAAACTGAGATTATGCACATTCCAACTTTTTACACCAAACACTTAGGACAAACTTAGACAAAGCACAACACAGCCTATAAAATGTCATCTGGCATCTGAGAGGGGAAGAGTAGAACAAGGGACAGGAATACACATTCATATAGCACCTACTGTGTGCCAGACCTTATGCTAAGTGCTTTTACAAATATTATCTCATCTGACTGTCATAACAACCCTGAGAGGCAGGCACTGTTATCATCCTCATTTTACAGATGTGGAAACTGAGGCAAAGAGTACGTGACTTACCTAGGATTACAAGGTCAGATTTAAACTCAAGTCTTCTGATGATGGGCCCAGGGCTCTATCTACTAAGAACCTAATTAAGTGAGGACTTTAGGCAAGCAGGAACCTAACACATTTTCAGTTAGTCCATCCCCTTTTGAATAGGTTTAACAGATGAGAAGTTTTGCTTTATATTAAGTCTCTATTTGCCTCTTTGCAATTCATACAATCACTTATAGTCAAGTAATGATTTAATGGCCCTTTGAAAATGGTGTATTATGAAAGAGAAAGAAAAATAAATGACTGAAAAAGCATTAACTATGTTCTCTGAACTTTGTACTGTGTGCTAGAGACAAAAAGAAAAAAGCAAAGATAGCCTCTGCCCTTGTGGAACTCACATTCTAGCAGCGGTTCTCAACCTGTGGGTTATGTTCAATTTGTAACAATGAAAATACATCCTGCATATCAGATATTTACATTACAATTGATAACAGTAGCAAAATTACAGTTATAAATTACAATGAAAATAATTTTATGGCTGGGGGTCGCCACCACATGAGGAACTGCATTAAAGGGTTGTGGCATTAGGAAGGTTGAGAACCATTGGTAAAGAAAACACAAAGGGGACTGGAACATATGGATCTAGAAAGTCACAGGGAAACTGAGTGTAAGATGAAGAAGATGAGTCACAGAATCGGAGCTGGAAAAGAATTTAGAGGCAATCTTGTCCAAATAATACTCAAATATCCCTGCCACAATGCACTCAAGTGGTCCAACTCCTGTCTTTTTCTGTTTTTCTTTTTTATGGCTGAGGGGACAAGGAAGATGTAATCATGATCAAACCTCTTCTAGAGGGGTATAATTTTTATCCTAGAAATAAACATTAAAGCAACAGTATTGTCTTCATTCATTAGGAAACCAAAATGTCTCAGAGAAATAACAAATGTTGCTACTGAACTCAATGTAATACAGCAGTTCTCAACCTGTGGGTCGTGACCCCTTTGGGGGTCGAACAACCCTTTCACAGAAGTCACAGGTGTTGCCTAAGTCTATCGGAAAACACACTGTTTTAGAAAACACATGGTCTTAGGAACAGACACCGTTCCTCCATCCGTCTCCACGCAGGTCCGCCCACATGCAGATACGCCCACATATGAGTATTAAAGGGTCACGGCATTAGGAAGGTTGAGAACCACTCATATAATACATTATAATTAGATTTTTAAAAATCTCCTAACCATGACTTCTAATGAGTGATGATACTCACTTGAAAACTATCCTGCAAACAATATTCCCTAGTCTCCCCAGGTTGAAATACTAGAGAAAATGGATCAAAATTTTGAAGGATGTGAAACCTCAGATATGGAGATTTCTGTAGCTGGAGATACAAGGTTAAATAAAAACTAAATTGAGCTCTTTGTTTCAATACATATTTAGTCATCACAGAGTATTTAAACATTTTTTAAAAATTCAGAAATTATCTTTACCTTTCCTGAATAAATATTCGATGATAAATATACTACTTTGAAAAAGTCTGATGCTTTTTTTTCTCCCCCAAAGAAAGTTAAGTCACAATTAAAGACCTCTCTACATGGTGGCAGTTAAACAAGGTGACACAGATGAGTCTTGGAGTCAGGAAGTCCTGAGCTCAAACCTGACTTCAGACATCCTATGTCTGTTGTGACCCGGATCAGGTTATTTAACTTCAGTTTCTACATCTATAAAATGGGAATAACAATAATAATAAGACCTACTCCCCGCAGGTTGTTGTGACAATAAAATGAGATATTTGTTAAAGTGCTTTGCAAATCTTAAAGCACTACATAAATGCTAGCTATTACTACTACTAATACTACTATCATTCCTTTACCACCATCACCCTAGTCCTGAGGATTAGCAATTACACCAATATAGAATACTGAATAATTTAAAGTTCAGAGACACTTAAATTTTTTTAATTAATGCCTTTTGCTTTTATCACAGAAATGTTTAGTTCTTTGGTATTTAAAGCTTTTCATAACCTATCCCTTCCTACTTCTCCAGTCTCTACATTTTATTGCCCTCCAGGCACTCCACAATCTAGCTTGCAGGTCTTCAAACATTCCATTCGACATTTCCCCTGCCTTAGTGTTGGCTGTCTCCCTACCCCTTCATAAGCTCCCATGCCTGGGCTGCTTTTCCTCATCTCCAGCCTTTAGTTTCTCTGGTTTCTTTTAAAACTCAACTCAAAGCCCACCTTCTACCTGGGGCCTTCTAGCTGCTAATGCCTCCCTTTTCATAATACTTGCAATCTACTTTTGCATGTACCTAGTGACTCACATGTTGCCTCCCTCATTAGAATGTATTTTCCTTAAGGTGAGAGACTATTTAAAAAAAAACTTTCTTTGTATCTCCAATACTTAGCTTAGCACCTGGTACACAATAAATACTTAATAAATGCTCATTAACTTTCCTGGTAACAAAGAAAATATAGTTAAGGAAAATCTACTGACGTAGTACCTACATCTGACGGTGTATACAACATTTCTAAGCACAACACTCCAGATGTTTATACTGAAAGGAGAAAGGTGAAATGCTGACCATGTAGCAAAATAATAACATACACGCCTTTCCCTTGATTCTCATTCCAAAGTCTCATATTTGCAAGGCGGTGACTCTAGGATGTCAAATGCAATACTATTTGGGCCTCAAGTTCATGGTGATTCTTAGAAAATCAGAAAGGTTTCAAGTGTGACTAACAATGGACTGGCCTAGTTAGTGCAGAAAGGCACAACACCAAAGAGTTTGCGACCAGGTGACAAACGCTTAAGCCACAGAAAATTGTGAAATTGTCAACTAAAATGTGAAGAAACTGTGATTTCAGGGAACAGAAAGTTTGGATAGAATGGAGAGAATCCAAGAAGTGTATTTTCTGAAAGTACATTGAAATACTTAAGTGCGCATGTATGTGTAATGCCAAGTGGTTTCCATTTTCTGGTATTATTCTTTATTAGATATGTGTCTAATCCCTCCATCCCTCAGTCTGTTCCCAAACTGACAGAAATGCTGGGTTCTCTTTCTTTCCTTCCCAACCATGAATCAGTGTAGAGTTCAACTAGACAATGTCCTCTATTCTTGAATCCCTTGCCCTCTTGTTCTATCACCATTCATGCCTTGTCAAAACACAAACCTGGATAACTCCCATCATCTACCTCCATTGTTCTTCCCACTGATGCTGATTCAAGACTGAGTAAGTCCCAGATAAGAGTTGAGTCCATTACATGTTTATATTACCTAATTTTAATTGGGCCCACTCAATGCTCAAAACAATCTATTTAACTTTCCCTACGGCACTACCCACAGATGTTGTCCCAAATGTTCTTTTTTCTTTTCAAGCCTACCAGGTCTCTCCCCTCTTCCTGCCTTCTCAATTGAGGACCTCACTTCAAATTTACAAAGAAAATTGAGGCCCTGTACCATGAGCTCTTTCTTCTACCTTTCTCTTAAAACCTGTTGACACCATCCTTCACTCTCAATACGTATGTGTCTGATCCTATCCTCTCCCACTTTCTTCTCAAAGACTGCTCCTTCCCTGATCTATTCTTTCTAATCAAATAAGATGATGGTCAATGTGCAGATTTAAAAAGTTATATAAATGCTAGTTTTTGGTTTTCCCTTACTTATCAATTCTTTACTTGCTAGCTTCAATTATATTCACCATCCCCTATCCTGAAAATCTCACCAGACCCCACCACCTCCTCAAGCTACTATCCTCCAAAAGTCTTAGAAAAAGTTGTCTATACTCATTACCTCCACTTCCTCTCTTCTCATTCAGTTCTTAACCCTCTACAACCTGGTTTCAAATTTCATCATTCAACTGAAACTGCACTTTTTGAAGTTATTAATAATTTCG
This sequence comes from Pseudochirops corinnae, assembly GCA_028646515.1. Lineage (NCBI taxonomy): Eukaryota > Metazoa > Chordata > Mammalia > Diprotodontia > Pseudocheiridae > Pseudochirops > Pseudochirops corinnae. Next base: position 142,769,678 of record CM053592.1, read on the forward strand.
TAATTGCCAAGTTTGATGGCCTTTTCTCAGTCGTCATCCTTCTTGATCTCTGCACATTCAACACTGCTATTAGCTTATTCTCTTGCATGATCATTCTACTCTAGATTTTAGTTTGCTCCTAGATTTCTCCTACCTGTCTAAACATTCCTTATCAGCCTGTTTTAATGGCTTATTCATCTTATGCCCCTTAATTATGGCTGTGACCAGCGTCCTCTTTTCTTTTCTCTGTTGTTGTTGTTCAGTCACTTCAGTCATGTTAGACTCTTCAAAACCCCATTGGCGTTTTTCCTGGAATGATTTGCCATTTCCTGTTCCAACTTATTTTACAGAAGAGGAACTGTGGTAAACAAAAGTTAAATGACTTGGTCAGGGTCACACAGCTTGTTAAGTGTTTGAGGTCAGATTTGAACTTAGAAAGTTGAGTTGTCTTGACTTCAGGTCAAGTGTTCTATCCACTGTGCCACCTACCTACCCTTTCTTCTCTATATATTATCTCTTTTGGTGACCTTTTCAGCTTACATGGCATTAGTTATTCTACGCAGATAACTCCCAGATCTTGATGTCTTGCCCTACTAGTCCCATCACCAAATTTCCGCTGGCTAATTCAATGAATATCTTTCATAGAAATTTTAAATGAACCATGTTCAAAACAATTCAACATTTTCTCTCAAAAACCTACTCCTCTGCCAAAATCCCCTATTTCTACACTACACTTCCAGTCTACTACATTCATAGGTCAGTATTATCTCCAAATCTCCATTCACTCTTATAGGCCTGTTATGGGAATCTGAAGATCTTCCTTGCCCTTAGGCCCTTTCATAGGCTTAAGTGACTCTGGAAACCTTCCCTGATTTGAAAATGTACTCTGCCCCCTAATAGGCTGAATGTGGTCAAATGGAACCTGTGGCGGGAAGCTTGTTTTTCAGGAACACCCATACCTTATTACTTTGTGATTGGGCAGTGAGTTAAGAGGGTTGTGACATTCTCTAATCCAGGAGAAGGCTATATACACCCTGATGTGAGTTTTTGCTTTGGGGCTCACATAGAAAGAGTTGTGTGATTTGATTTGGCCACACAACACTCTGGGCAGCCATTGAGCCCCACAGCTTTGAAAACCCAGATGTTGGTGCTTCCCTCTCTGGTAACTAACTAGGTATGGATGTAATGGTCAGATGGTTGGAAGCCCGTCCGCTGAACTGTTTCTCTGTCTGCTTGTAACTTCTGTTTGTATTTTCTGAAGTTCAGGGTGCTGACTTCTTCCCTTGAGCTAGGTAAATGACATATGTTTGACTGATTAAAGTGAGACTGTTAACCCATTTTGAGTTGCTTTCCTTTAGAAAAGCTGATCTAAGAACCTGTGCTAGCAGCCATCCTGGGTATGTATGCTAGGGTGCTTGCTGATACAATAACCACAACCAATTAGTAATCCAATTTTGTCATCTGTACCTCTACAACACCTTTCCCATCCATTCCTTTATCAATATTCAAACAGCTACAGCCTTAATTTAGGCACTCATCACTTGTTGCCTCATAAATGGTCTCCGTACCTCAAATTCCTCCCCTCTTTAAATTGTCCCTAAAGAGCTGCTAAAGTGATTTTCCTTTAAGCACAGATTAGAACAAATTATTCCTCTATTCAATGAACTCTACTGACCCTCCAATCACCTATACAATAAAATATAAACTCTTCTGTTTGTCTTCATTGTGGAGTCCAAGTTGATAGACTCTTGGTTTCCCTGGTTTCTTCCATGGGAAGCCTTTCCTAATGTTCTCAACTTTCAATGGCATGTCCTCAGAGATTAGCTTTCCTTTATTTTTCACGTATCATAGATTTGCATGTCCCCTATACCTAGTAATAATAATCTGAAATATTATTTATCAGGGCTTCTATTACCTAATATTATTTCTGCCTCTACATCATCATTTATTTTAATAAAAAATATTCATCATGCTAGGCTCCATAGTGGATAAAAGTAGTGAAACTGGAATTGTTAAGACTGAAGTTCAAATCCTGCCAGATACTTACTAGCTGTCTGACCCTTACCAAGACTTGTCTGCAAAATGGGGATGATAGCATCTCCCAGAGTTGTGAGGATAAAACAAAGTATTTGTAAAATGCTTTGCAAACCTTCAAGCACCATATACTTGCTAATTATTGTTGCGATTGTTATCACTAACACAAAAAGAGATGCATTAGAAAATTGTGAAGCTACATTTGCCACTTCATAAATGTATTTTCTTCAAATAGAAGTTCACAAGATCTTTCTCTTAAGCAACAAAATGTTACTACTGCAGATTGTTGCTAATGTTTGCTTTTCCCTTCCGCTGATCAAAAGCTGATATGTATCAAGTTCTTAGACCAAAGAGGAAGACAATATACACTAATTAGAAAACCACTTACACATTTAGTCCAACTATTCAGTACCTAAATGAGAATCCTTTCTATGACATATCTAACAAGCAGTCATCCAACCTTTCTAATCAAGAGATGAAGTGAAACTCAACTCAATTCCAAAGAAAGCCAGTATACTTCTGAATAACAGTAATACTTGGTAAGTTTTTCTTACTTCTAGTCTAAATTTCCCTCTTTGCCATTTCTAACAATTGCTCTTAGTTCTGTCCTGTCAAGCCAAGCAGAAAATAATCTAATCTTTTACCTAATAGTACTTCAAGATAGCTATCATGCTCCACTTTTCTCCCTACAAAATTTTTTTTTTTGGTCTTCTAAACCATAGTTCATATCATATGAAGACTGAATGAACTGTAATTGTTCAGAAGAGAAAAAAATTTTGGAGCAACAGAGTTGAGGCATAATAGCTATCTTTACCTCTTTTTCTCCCGGTTATCTAACTCTAGATATAACAACAAAAAAATACAAATGACAGTTTTTAAGAATATAAGAAGTGAAAGATGATAAAAACAATAGTAGCTCACATTTATTCAGAATTTGTAGTTTTGCAAATTATCATAACTACCTCATTTGATAGAGTTTCTGACCTTCCAGGTTGTCTTCAAAAAACTGTTGGCTTAGAATAAATGCACTATTCAAAATTCAGTCTACCTAGATATGTACTTATATGTATAAAAGGCCATATATGGATATTTTGGGTTTAAACAAAACTGTGCACACGTATGCCTTTAGGTGGGTTTGTGTCTAAGACTTTTGGCACAGCTTTTAGGCAAAGATTTTTGAAATAATAAATGTTCAATGCTAATACAAGTACAGAGAACTTATTACATGTAAGACAATGTATAAAATGGACTAGCAATAATAGATGCTCAACAAAAATGGAGTGGTAATGGAGATAAGAGGTTCTTAAATACCATATGAATTAGTTTACGAAGTATAAGCAGGGATGATAGAAGTCATTAAGACAACAGCTTGTTCTGTGGGACAGAAAAAAGAAAAGGAAGGGAAAGAATACATACCTATCCACAAGTTCTTTCATGCCCTCTTTATCAGGAACTAGAGACTGGTCTTGGTCATCTGCCAAAGGGGTCCCAGCTTGACGATATATACATCGGACCATATATCGTACTTCTGACCAATAATTCTGAAGCTGTTGGGATTCTCGTTCAGTCTCTGCTGAAATTTCTCTGTTAAATATTAGAATCACATGAAATATATATTATATCATACTGACTAATGTATTACCAGTAGCTTATATGATATTGAAGGACAGGAATGGGAAAATATATTTCATTAAAATGTTTTCTTTGTCTCTTGGACTCAGTGAAGCCCCAAAATACATAATCAATTGTCTCTGTATTTGTTAAACACCTTAACAATTAATGACTCTGAGGAAAGGGTAAAAAGTTCTGGGTTATGGAAAAAAGAAAATCAAGAGGCTACATATTAGACAGTTAAGGATAGACAATATTTCATTTTTCCATTTATACCTACAGTATTTGGTAAAACATTTAACACATAATAAGTGCTTAATCAAACTAATGTGAATACACAAAAAATTATTAAAGGTAGGCCAATGATCAACAATTCTCTCATGATATCATGGATAAAACTTAAGTCAACAAGGAGGATTTCACTTAGATATTAGGAAGAACTTGTTAATGAAGGATAAGGGGGAAAATATTTTAAGAGGTTACAAAAAACTATCCCAAGAAATTTCTAAAAGTCTGATAAATAATGATTTTGAATGGGATAAACAAAGACCTATAAGTGGCCCACTCCTGTTGTAAGACTTCATCACTCTCTGACTACTGCTTTTATTATTTGTAGCTTCAATTAAGGGCTTAGTTTTTAAAATCTTTATGGGTGAAATTATATTTTATAAAGACCATGTCTTACATCTCTTGAATTACTTACTCAGCACTAGGAAAATACTAAGAGCTAAATAAATACTGGCCAAAAGTATTTTTAAAATCATTGTCAAAAATTCACGATTTATTATGTCTACCAATACACGTTTAGTATTGGCACCACCGGATATTCTGGTGAGGCAGAGAATGATTTGCTTCCTATGAACCTAACAACCTTTTATTTTCCAATGATGGGTCACACATGAGTTTATTTCAGCTGTTTATGAGCTGAAACCACTTTGTAGGTGATAAGCAACAAAAGAAAAATGACAAATGTCTCTCACCTTCGTTCATTACATGCCTCACAATTACATGCTATATCTGAAGGTGTGGAATTACTGAGATCTGTGGAGGGTACCGTCTGTGCTCCAACAGTAATTCTCCCTCCTCCTACTGATTCTTGCTGTGATCCACTATTTCCAAGAGGGGTGTGCAAAAGGAAATCTTGGTTCTAGATTTAAAAACACACACACAAATACAAGACATTCATAAATCAAAGTAATCATTTTATAATTACTAAAGAATACAACTAAAGAGAAAATATTTTAAAATTTTATTTAAAAAACTAAATTGAAAATGTAGCATATGCTCTGACATCTAAGGATATGCTTGTAAACAAAAATTTTTACTGCTTTTGAATTTCTAGAACCAATGCCATAGCCATAAAGACCCTCCATGACTTTTTCCCTTTCATTTACAAAAACCTCACAAACATCATTATACTAGAAACTTACAGTAATCTCTTGTTTTCTAAAATACAATCTTGATGATTATCACCATATGGATACTTTAGAAGATGTTAAGTGACATTAAATTATATGGGGACAAAAAGCACACTACTAAGTAACCAAAAGTCAAATTATTTTAAAGCATTCTAAGACTGCATATAATGAAAATGTTTAACATTGAAGCAATGCCCTACATATACAGATAATTTTAAAATATAACAATTGTAAGATAGATAAAATGATACTTTCATCATGATTTTTAATCATGTATTTAGTGATAAAATTCAGGAATAGTATTTGCTATGTCCAACACTTAAGTCAAACGCAACAGAGGTTCCCAAATTTATTTGGCCTACTGTCCCCTTTTCAAAAAAAAAAATTTACTCAGTGCTTCCCTTGAAAATTACTTTTTGGGGGCAGTTAGGTGGTGCAGTGAATAGATCACTGGCCGTGGAGTCAGGAAGACCTGAGTTGAAATCCGACCTCAGACACTTAACAAACACACACAAAACTAGCCGTGTGAACTTGGGCAAGTCGCTTAACCCCAATTGCCCTACCCCCCCAAAAAAAAGCAAAAAAAAAATTACTTTCTTTAACCTTGTAACAGTGTTGTTGTGTTGTTGTTTGGTTTTTAAAAGAATTTGCATCACTTAAAAAAAAATAATTTTTTAAAAAACACGTTTTAAATTTAATAATTTATTGTAAATATGTGGAATTTTTCCTGCACTGAAATTTTGATGATGTCATGCAACCATACACACACACACACATATATATGATATATGTATATCTAAAAATATAAAAAAATCAAGTAATTACATGCACATATTCCTGCTGATGCATGCTGGAGTTCTTGACGTGCTTGCCTGCCAACACTTGTTTAAGACCAGTGGTGGACTTGACCACTGATTGGTTATAATTTGCATTTTGTGTTTATTTGAAAAATAATGTAATCACTATGACTTTAACTCTGTTACACACCAGATAAAAGAGGTAGTTTTTCAAAATTTTCATTTCTTCTTTCATTGTGCTTCCATTGTCCCTTTATTTTTATTCAACACCCCTAACTGCACTTGAGACTACTATCGTTGTCCCCTACCTGTGATTGTTACAGTTCTCTTCCCATCCCCACCTCCTGGGAGGGTGGGGGGGCAGTACTGACCACTTTGGGAACCTATGCTCTACATTATAGAGAACTATACTCAAGGAGGTGAAAACCAGAGACAGAAAAAAAATCCTATTACTAATAACTTCCTCCACTAAAATCCTGGCCCGCAGTAAAAAGATTATAATTATTCACTGAGGGCCAACTGAAATAAGGTAGCAATTGTGTAACAGGCCAAATCAATATAGCTGTATATATTCCTTCATAAGCATAGAGCAGCACATGTGTAAGACCAGAGGAGGAGAATGATACACACAGCTGGCTAAATTCACTTATATTGTGTCAATCTCTTCATAAGAGACCAAACCAAACAAATGGCTAAAATGGGCTTTCTCAGCCATGGTATTATTCACATATTAATCCAAATTATAAAAGCCTCAGTAACGGCAAAGGTAAACACGGACACTTAAGTTCAACAAAGGTTATTTCCAAGAGTTGCATAAAACGTTTTATGTAAAGATCAAATGAAATAAAGACCTTTGTATTGATATAGTCTCTACACTATTTTTTCCCCAGAAGAAATCACGGTACTCCAGAACACTAGAGTCTCTTTAGTGAAATTAAGAGTAATAAAAATTAAATTGGCATGAACATTCATACTTTAAAAAATTCTGTGTCCATAGTATAAGAAATACAAAGTGGGGTGGGGGAGAGGGGAGAGAGAGATGGGGGGGAGGGGAGGGAGAGACAGAGACAGAGAGACAGAGAGAGAATGAGAATTAAGTATATCAGAAATTAAGAGGAGGAAATTATATTGCATTATATTTGGGGAATTCTACAGAACATTTAATGATATCAAACTAATAACTATGGCTAAAGCAAATCACAGAATAAACACAGAAAATGTAAAACTACCAGAGATTCCTTAGGAAGTGGAATTTCTGGCAAGACAAAAAAGAGAGTGGTTATGAATAAGCAACTACAATACCTAAAAATAGTATCAGATGTATCAAATGAAAAAGGAAAAAGAAACTAAGACAAAAGAAACAGGTAAAATACCAAAAGGTCTTATTGTAGATAAATAGAATAAAGTGGAAAAATCTTCAAAAAAAAGTAAAATTGTAAGAATGATACTGCAGAAGTGAGAATGATCATATAACAAGAACCTCCAGAATTGTTTAGAATAATATTAGTTCAAGAACCTCCAGAATTGTTTAGAATAATATTAGTAAGACAAAGAGATCTGAAACAATATAAGATTAGGAACAATATTAATTAATGAAGAATTCAAGACTAATGAAAATTGACAATGTAGAAGACTATCAATGAACTTAGTAGAATCTCATAGGATTATATGAAGAGAACAAAAACTAATGTAGTGATGGAAAAAACAAAGTGAAATAAAGAAATGACAAAATAAGAATGAACTTCAAATCTCTACAGACTTAACAAAAGAACTCAAGTTTTAGGTCTAAAGTAACAATATCTGAAAATTACTGGTCTCCCTAGAAAAATATCAACTACCAGAAAGTCTGAATACTGTATTTCTGTAAATCATTCAACAAAACCAGGGCTTCTTAAACTTTTTCCACTTGTGACACCTTCTGCACTTCTCAAACTGTGAGCTGCAAACCACAGTTTAAGAAGCACTGAACAAAAGTATCTAGAAGCACTGGAAATATATACAAGATTATAGAACAACAGAATCCACAGGGTGATAAAGAGCTTAACTCACCTTAAAATGCAATGAAAAAAGCTCACAAATAAATATGAGGAAACCACTTATTCAAAAAAGCACTAAATGAAAATAAACAATATACAACAGCAATTCTACTGTAACTATCTCAAGAGATGTACCTGCAGTGCTGAGTGGTCCAATGATTTTTCCAGGATCAAAGTCAATAAAGAAAGGGACTGGAAAGGTCGTCTTGACACTTAGCTAGTTCTCTATATGATACTACCCCATCAGAGGTTGCTTAGTAAACTGAAAGCTGTCATAATGCTAAAACATCTATGTTATGTACCGACCACTTGTAAATATCAGTCACCACACAATTCAATCATCGTTCTACACCAACATCTATTATCTGTTACCACCACCAGCACATCCTTCCAACTCTGCCAAAATCTTGGTTAGTTTCTACTGTCAGTTGGACTTCAAAGTAGAATGATTCAAAAATTTAAAAATAAGAGGATCTTTGGGAAAATGTATATGTAACCTTTGAATATTTTTGCATAAATGTCCCTATTTATCGTCTTACAACAAATTCAAAGCGGAAGTAAAACACTGTATTACTTATAATCCTGTTGGAAAAATTATATGCCATCCCCTAACATGCTTGATTCACTTAGATTTTTATAATAGAGTATAACTGCAATTATAACCTAAATTTTATTACATAAGGTAAAACAAAATATCTGATAGAATGTAAACATCTTGAGGGTAATGTCCTCTTTATTCTTTGTAAACTTCAGTGCTGGGCACAGAGATGCCATTTAATATTAATAAATAATATTTAATAAATACAATGTATTCATAATGTCTAATTTCACTTTTCAAGATGAAATCACAATCAAACTTTCGTTTTTCACTATAAACTATGAAATGTTGTACAACATTTCATGAGGATTCACTTAATTTTATTAATTTTGTAGTTAACTTTGAATTGGATTTCCCTTATGAATTTTAAAAACTGCTATATGAAAATGCAATTGATTTTTTGGGTTTATTTTGTAACCTGTAATTTTAATGAAACTATTGTCTCACCACTGTTTAACCGTGATGACAGCCTTCCAACTCCCTTCTCTTGCACTCATGCTGATAGCTTTTACTTAGAATGTCTCATTCAAGAACTATCTATCCAATTACTGTCCATTTTGATGTCCAAGTTCTAAAGTTGTCTCTTCCAAAAAATAATAATAGTAGTTCACAATTATAGAAATGCATAAGATTTACAAGTCACCTTAGTGTGACCAGGGGAAGTGAACTGTTAAATGATCAGCTTATGTTCCAGCATAAATGACTGCTGGGGAGGGAAGGAAAAATGGGAAATGAACCACTATGTCCTCCCATAAAGTCTGGGTCTGATAATATTGGTACAGCCTAGTTATGACCACAGCATATCTCTCCAATTATTTAGTTCTTCCATTACTTTATGAGCATTGTATTGTACTTAATTTCATTTTGTTGAAAAGACTGGCTACAAAGGTTACACACATAATGTGAGAGAGGGGATCTCTAATTTTGATTCAAGCGCTAAATTCTATGATCTGGAGATTTGAGGGACAGGTTCAACTGTCGCTAGCCACATGAAACAAAGTCCTTTTCCCTGGGAGGCAACTTGAGGTATTGGAGAACATACAAGTATGGAGTCAAGAAATCCTGGATTCCAATTCCACCATCTAACCTCCTCAAGCTTAAGTTTTCTCATCTGTACATCAGGGATTGTAATGACACTAACTGTCTCACAAGATCACATGAAGCTTAACTGAAAAGACAGACATAAAGTACTATGTGAACTTTAAAGTATTATATTAATGTTAGCTATTATTAATTTAGACATCTTTATGGAAGTGAAATAACTGACATTTATTGAACATTTCAAAACTGGTAAGACATTTTTACATTATATAGATGATCACAAAAGGGAATTTGCCTATAATATGATCCATTACATTCATGTAGCACATGATCACTTTTAAAGCCCCTTTACAAACTTAAACTTATCTAACCCTAACAGAACCATAAGAAAAGGGAGTAAAATACTTTCCTTAGGCATTTTACAAAAGAGAACATAGAGGGAGATATAACTTATCCAAAGTTCCACAATGACTCAGCGGTAAAACAGAAAAAAGTTCCTATATACACAAAAATATATATGGTATCACTTTTCAGAGCTAACAAAGAATGTGAAGCAAAGTAGATCCCAATTGTCTGGGGAAGGGCCAAACAAACTGTGGAACACAAATATGATGGAATATATTATCACAGTGCTATAAGAAATGAGGAATATAATGAAAACAGAGAATAGAAAGATCTTCATGAGTTGATGAAGAGTGAAGACAACGCAAGAATACAATATACAAGACTACATAAACATTAATAATCACAAAAATGTGAGTGCTGCAAATTTATAAACAACAAGCATGTCTCTAAAGAAGAGCTATGAGAAGATATACTCCCACTCCTTTGCAGAACTGGGAGGTCCTTGAGTATGAGACATTACACACATTTGCAGATTTTTTCAATATTGTGACCAGTTATGCTGAATCTTTTCCTTTTTATTCCCATGAAGATATTGTTATATGTGATAACTCTCTGAGAGTGGAAAGGGAAGGATATCGAGGGAAATTATGATGATGTAAAAGGCAAATATCAATGAAAACTCATCTGGAAAGACATTCTTTGTGTGCAAAAGCCTTTTAATTTTATATAATTAAAATCTACTTGTTTTTGATGATCTACCTTCTTAATTTTCTGATTACTTAGAGAAAATTTCAAAGTATCTGAAAGGTACTTTTTAAAATGATGTGATCTTTTATATTTTCAGTCATATATGTACTAGGAGCTGCCTATGGGCATGTGGTGTAAATCACTGATCTCAACCAAATTTCTGTCAAACTATCACCTACTTTTCAAGGCAATTTGTGATAAATGGGGAATCATGATCTAAGGGGCTTGCGTGCAGGGTTTTGCTGAACACTACATTGCTATGTCCAGCAATTTGCTGCTGTGTCTGGCTTGCCTACTCTGTCCTAGTCATCAGAACTAATAAACATTTATTAAGTACCTACAATCTGCCAGTGCTACACACTGAGGATACAAAAAAGGGCAAAAAGATATCCCTGCCCTCAAGGAGTTAATAATCTAATAATTGCAATAATAATGTCATTACTTTTATTATTTTTTAAACTAGTAGCAATCAGTTTTGATAACTACTGTTTTTTATAATAGAATCTGTGAAGTGATAATGCAAATATTCCTTCACTCCTGGTTTCCTAATCCCTATTTGCTTTAAGACTGAAGATATCAGAGAGGATTCTGGGAAGATGGAGGAGGCCAGGAAATTCCAAGCCCTCAAGATTTCCCCCCACAAAAGACATAAAATAGCACCTTAGGGCAAACAAAGCGCTAAAAATAGGGGCAAAACCAGGGTTTTCCCAGAACAATTTGGGAAGATGAGAAGAAAAATCCCAGGACAGGTTTGGTCCCTGTGAAGAGTAAATACCTCCAAGCTAGGATCCACTTTAACAACAAGAGGCAAGTCCTGGAGTTAGTTGGTTTGAGAGGTTGCCTCAGTCTCAGCCACAGGAACTTTTACTCCTGGGGTAGTGAAGGAAGTTGGGCACCTGAGCCCAGGAAGATCGAGGGAACCTCTGCTAACAAGGCATGCCAGACCCAAATATGCTACACAGGGTGGGGGCAAGAAGGAACCAACACATGCTTGGTTAGTGCAAAGCAATGGGGCAGAAAGCCCCTGGCTATGGGCACTTACAGCAAGTTGGAGGTGTGGCTTTGGTTGCAGGCTAGAGGGGAGAACTGAAGAGGCACCATCTCCCACACCTGGGGGTAGGGGTGATGATAAAAATTAAGCTATTACCACAAAAAATGCACAGGTAAAGGAGAAAGAATCCAACCATAGAAAGCTATTATAGGAATAAAGAACAGAGCATTCATCTTCAGAAGAGGATACTGAAGTAAAGAAACCCCCAGAGAGTAACGTCAAATAGTCACCTGCCCAAAAAGAATTCCTAGAAGATCTTTAAAAATCAAATGACAGAGATAGAGGGAAAACTAGGGAAAAAAACAAAGCTAAGAAAAAAACAAGATGATTATAAAAGAAAAGTCAACCACTTAGAAAAGATCTAGAATCTTAAGGAAGAAAACGAAACCCTGAAAATTAAAACTGGGCAGGGTGAAGCCAGGGAAATTATAAGAGATCAAGAAATAATTAAACAAAATATGAATAATGAAAAAAATAGAAGAAAAAGTGAAACATCTTATAAGAATAACAACAGATTTGGAGAATAGATCAAGAAGAGAAAACATAAAAATAATCAGAATAAGTGAAAGTTATGATAAAAAAAATCTTGGTACAATAATACAAGGAATAATTAAAGATAATTGTCCTGAAGCATTAGAACAAAGGGGGGAAAGTAGAAATAGAAAAAAATCCATTAAACATCACTTAAAAGAGATCCCATGAGGAAAACTCATAGGAACATAATAGGCAAATTCTGAAACTCCTAGCTCAAGGATAAAATATTAAAAGCATCAAGATTAAAACAATTTAAATATGATGGTACCACAAATGGAATTACACAAGACCTAGCAGCAGAGACATAAAAGCAGAGACCTGACCTCAGGTCTTGTAACACTATATATCAAAGGGCAAAAGAAGTGGGGCTCCAGCGGAAAATATCACATCCAGCAATGTTAAGCATAATCCTGAATGAAAAAAAGGGCATCTGATCAACTCTCAGACTTTTAGGACTGTTAAAAAAAAACAAAACCACACCCAAAAAACAACCTGAACTTAATAGAAGATTTGACATATGAGAATCAAGGGAAATATAATGTACAACCAATGACTGATTATGAGAGCTTCATAAGACAGACTGTTTACTTTCTATATATGTAAAGTGTAAAACATAAGTCTAAGATTCTTATTAATAATTGGATAGCTCATAAGAAAGATTGGCGTAAACCTGAGTATGATATGAATTTAAAAAGTAAAACCATTTAGGAGCACCTAAGAAGAGTAATTATTTTATACAAAAAAATTTCATACAAATTTCTGATAAGAGGAAGAAATGAAACAGAGGAATTAGATGGGGGAGAAGGGCTGGTAGTTCAGGTAACCTACTTTCCTCGGGAATAGGTTTAAGAGGGAACAATACATACATATCTAGAAGAATATAAAAGTTTCCTAAATTCAGAAGAAATAAAATGGTAGGCACATAGGGAGAGAGGAAAGGACAAAGGAAGAATCTTTAGAGGGGAGGGTGAGGGAATGGGTAAATGGGGGATACAGAAGGGCGTTTAGATTTATGGGAATGGGAGGATTGGGGAAGGATCCTTGGTGGGGGGGTAGGCAAGTAATAGGAAGGCAAGGTAGAGGGTAGAAATAAAGTAAAGGAGGCAGAAGGGATAGGAAAAAAGATATGCACAAACATAAAAACAGATCAGGAGTAGAATTTGTTTGGAAAAGTCTATGTCTATACATTTATGTATATATCGACAGCTATAGAGAAACACATCCAAACTTAACTGTAGCCTTCGAGGGGTAAAGAAGGAGAGGGGGACAATAAAAGAAAAACTCTCTGCACAGCAGAGAACAAAAGAACACTTACAAGGAAGCAAAGACGGACAGTTCTCAACACAACTTATATTATTTATCATACAGGCTTTCTTGAAATGAAAATTTACTGTTAAATATTTTTAATCCTCTCTTATGTTCTGCAATGCACATGACACATTTTTTATTTTCTTTCTTACTTTGTATTTAAGTTCCAATATTTAAGTTTATGGTATGTTTTTGTTTCTTTTTTCTATTCTGTATTTGTGTTCTGGCCTTTGGGTCTAAAATAAAATTTAGGAAAAAAAAAAAAAAGATCAAAGATATTCTGTTCCTGCAAATGAATTCAGGAATTTTGCCTAATTCTATATGATAACTACCCTTGATACTTTTAGTATTTCACTAAATCAGATAATTTAGGTATTCATTTTTAAAACGTTAGCCAATCATAATCATGAACAATGGTTTGTCACTCTATTTTAAGGCTTCATTTGTTTCTGTAACCAGTATTGCATAGCTGTATGTCTGGCTACGTTAACTTCTACATATTTTTGCATTTATACTTCTTTTTATATAATTTCTTAATCATTTCTTTTCCCCTCACTTTTTTCATTCCAAGATATTTGCTCTTTAGTTTTAATTACTCACCCACTTGTAAATAAACAATTCTGAAGATTTTTATTTGTAAAACAATGATCATCTTAAGGAATTCCCTCAGTTTTCCCTCTTGCAACCAATCTTGAGTAATTAAATATAATGTATCAATTTGGTGGTACATGCATTTTGCTAGAAAACACACACATATACAACCAAATGAGTTGTCTTTGCTCCAGTCTGTTCCTATAATTATGCATCAAGACAAAAAAGAACAGTAAACTATATTACCACTAATGGGGCTTACTATAAAACACAAAAGTGACAGCATTTTCAGTTACCAACTTCTTGCTTTTCTAATTTTTTTAAAATTAAAAATGCAAATGTCAATATATAAAACATGAAAACCAGTCATTGGAGAAATGGAATGCAGAAAAAATATTGTCAAATGTGTCTTTTTAAACTGTAAACTTAAAGGTATAGCTGATGAACATTTTCTGCTTCCCTAATAACAAGTACTCAGTTTCAACAGTTCCTTTGAGTTTTTGTGAATTAACTTTTTATTAGTTATCTTTGCTCATCTGTCTGCTCACTTAAAAAAATTTAATTTATTTCTACAAGCATTTATTATGGTTCCCTCCTAAGGTGCCCTCCATTAACCACTGAAAAAGAAAAATCTAAAATCCCCATTAATAAACATATGTAGTCCAACAATACAAATTTCAACATTTTCTATTTCTAAAAATGCATGTACAATACTGAAAACTGATTTAGATATTGGCTCAAATGAGCCATATGCAATCAATATTTCTCCAATTATTCAGGTCTGTATTTTTAAAATGCTTAACACCTGGATTCAATTGTTCCTGGGTGTGTTTTGGTAGACTCAGTCCTAAATACTTTATTTACAGTTTCTGTAGTTCTCTGAATTGAATTTTTCTTTCTAGGTTTTCCTGCTGGAAAACATACAGAAATGCCTGAGTAACATGAAATTATTTTATATTCTAGTACTTTGCTAAATTTATTATTTCAATTATTTCCTTAGTAAATCCTTTGGAGTTTTCTAAAAATAATCAAATCATCCTTAATAATCAATAATTTTGTTCCCTCCTTAAGCTTATTCCCTCAATTTCTTTTTGTCTTATTTTTATAGCCAGCATTTCTAGCACTATGTTAAATACCAGTGATGTTAACGGGCACCCTACCTTCATATCAAGATCATATTAGAAAGGTTTTTTCCCCCATTAAATATGTTTGCTATGGGTTTAGACAGGTATTTCTTATCATAAGGAAAAGACCATTTACTCCTATGCTTTCTAGTGATTTTAATAGAAATGGGTATAAGATTTTGTCCAAAGTCTTTTGAGCCTTTACTGAAATAATCATGTGGCTTTAATTATTTAAATTATTAACATGATTAATACTCATGTCAAATCTTGCTATGAATTTCACATTGTTCTTTACCTATTGCTTAATATTTTATTGAAATTATCTGCATCTCATTAGTGAGGGTGATCTATATTTCTCTTCCAGGGCGGCTGGGTGGCATAGTGAATAGAGCACTGACCCTGTGGTCAGGAGGATCTGAATTCAAATCCAGCCTCACACACTTAATACTTACTAGCCATGTGACCTTGGGCAAGTTACTTAACCCCAATTGCCCTGCATTCCCCCCTCCAAAAAGCTACGTGTGTGTGCGCACGTACACACACACACACATCTATGTCTGCTTTTTCTCTACTTGGTTTAAGTATCAAGAGTATAATAGGGGCAGTTAGGTGGAGCAGTCAATAGAGCACTGATCTTAGAGAGAGGAGGATCTGAGTTGAAATCCCGACTCAGATACTTAACACTCACTAGTTGTGTGACTTTGGGCAAATCACTTAACCCCAATTGCCCTGCCTTCCCCCCTCCAAAAAAAAAAAAAAAAAGACAAAAAAAGGAGCATATTGAATGTTTAATAAAATTCACTCAGAAATCCATCTATTCTTAAGCAAGTGATATTTGACACTTCTTTTTTCTGATACTGGGTTATTAAAACTGTCTATTTCTTCCTTTGTTAATTTGGATATTTAAAATGTTTTTGCTAAGTATTATTCATTCCTTCTTCAATTCTTGTAAATTCTCCTTTTCCACTTTTGACATAAACAATTTGGGTTTCCCCTTTTATTTAAAATTAGATTAACTAAATCTTTACCTATTTTATTAGGGTTTTGCTCTCCCCCAAAATAAAAATAAAATCCAACAAACATGCATGAGCTTTAATCAATGTTTTTCCTCCCTTTGACTGTTAATCTATTCTTTGATGATCAATTTTTGTAAAGATGCCATTCAGAGTTAAGAAATATATAATTGGATTCTGCTTCCATTGAGTAATTGCCAAGGATCTATCATGTCTAATTTTTTCCAAAGTTCTTTCCTTGCTCATCTTTTGGCTAGATTTTTCTATGTCTGAAATGGATACTAGTATAATTCTACTAGTTGCTTAATTTTTCTTTTAAGTAATTAGATGCTATAGTATTTAGTGGAATGTACATGTATTGATGCCTTTAAGTATAACACAATTTACTTATTTTTAAAAATTGGGCTTTTATTTACTGCTGTCATCTATAAAGATTCTGTTCTAGACTAACTTTGACCCGTCTGAATGTTTGTAAAGAACTTATTACTGAATTTTTTAATTTATTCAACTCTCCTCTTCTACTTAATGAGCAAGTTTATTCTCTTCACACTCATAATGGTGATTGTTAAATGTTTGTTTCCCTTCATTCAGTGCTTTTGTAGTTTTTTCCTTTTTACTTCCCTCATTTTATAAAGTGGTGGTAAAGGACATGGATTTTGCCTGACAACTGGGATCTATAAATGAAATGGCCTGAGTCTACTCTATCTTAGCTTTTCTCTTTATCTTGCCCAATCCCTGATACCATGGTTTTACTTCTTTTTTTTTTTTTCCCATTTAATGTTTCCTTGGCATTCCTCTCTCTTGTGTTTAGTTTGGGTTGCTTCTATTACCTTATTAATCCTGTCTTTCTTCTTAGATCCTTCTCTCCTCTTCCTCTCATGTCTCTAGTCCCTCTCCTATTTCATTTTTTAGTTAAATATATTTTCTTTCTGCCATTTTTAGACAGAGTTGGAAGGAAGGGAGGGCGGGAATATGTTGAAGGGTGAGGGTAAGTGACTGTATTCAATTTGTTTCATATCAAAATGAGGTTCCTGGAATGCCTATTACCTCAAATACATTCATTTTCATCAAATGCTCTTTAACTTATGTACTCCCATTATATAATAGTAATAATTTTCTTTCCCTATCTCCTCCTATCTTTCCCAACATAGTTACATATCACTGCCATTTCTGTCCTATCTTGAGACTATTACACAGAACAAAATCTCGTAAAAGCTTCACTCCAGTCATACTTATTTTTCCCTATAATTTTTAAAAATGTTAGGATTTGGAAAGACATTTATTCCTTAACCCCCATTAGCACAGCATACTGACAATTCGTTCTCAAAAAAGATCCTTCTATGTTTCTCTTGGCTTTTGCACTTCTACTTCAAAGTGTCTATTCAGTTTTGGACATTTTCATCAAGAATTGTTGGCAATCCAGTATCTCAATAAAGATTCATTTTTCCCTGTAGAATTATACTTAAGTTCTTCTAGATATTTATTTTATTAGCCTTTATCTTTTGTGCCTTTTGGAATATCATATTCCAAGATATCTTCTTCTTTATAGACGAGTCAGTTGCTAATTTTTGTTATTTTTAATGTTGCTTCTTGTTACTTGAACTCTTTCATTTGGCTACTTATATCCAAAGAATAATAAGTTCTGGATTTTGGTTATGATATTTGTGAGAGTTTTTATCTTGAAGTTTCATTCATTAACTGACTACCCAGATTCTTTCTTTTTATACTTTGTCCTTTGATTCCAAAAGTCTTGGGTGATTTTCATTTTTTTGAAATGTGCTATCTATGCTCTTTTGGGGTGGTGGTGGTGGTCACGATTTTCAAACAGTTTGATAAATCTTAGATTATCTTGTCATGACCCAGTTTCCAAATCAGTTATTTTAAATTTTTTAATTTGTTAATTTTGGTTCACTATTTCTTGCTCATTCATTCTTATCCTTCTGTCCGTCCATTCATTCATTGTTTTCTGTATGGTACATTTCAGTTTTCAGGGAATTTAGTTCTTCAGTGAGGCTTTTCATCATCCGTTCTAATCTATCAATTCTCCTTGGCATTCTTTCCTCTCTAATCCAGTTTATATCTATTGCTTCTATTCTTCCAGTTATTCTTATCCTTATAGCCAGGGCAAATTTTTTTTTGCTCTCTGAGGTTTTACTTGGATTTGTTGTGGGGTTGCTCTCTACTTTGGAGTTTACTCCCTGTGTGTTTTTCAATCTAAGGCATTTCATTATAGTATTTACGCCATGATTTGCTTGGTTTGCTCATCTCAATAGCCTCAATAATTAGGTTGGGGAGGGAAAAGGAGGTTGTGCTTGGGTCAAAATCTGCTCTTGTATTTCTGAATAGCATGGTCAGGCTATGCCTGGTCCTGAGTGTATTGGCCAAGAATACTGTCAAGGGACTCCGGAGTTGCTCTCCCACACTGGGCTCAGGAAAACTCTATATTAGGTTCTGTCTAGGGCCTTTCTCACCCCACTGATGGGTTCATTAGTTTCCTCCACACTGGGTTGCTACCATGGGGTTTCTTAGTCAGCCTGGGATAGTCTTTTCCTAGGGCCCCTTTTCTGGTATTTCTGCTATGTCATATTTCATTTGGAGCCCTCCTCTTTTTCCATGCTTTTTACCTACCCCAGTCTGTGCCTTAAGGTTTCTTCAGGATTCTAGAGGGCCTTCTGTGCAGCTGTGGGCTAAGTGGAATGGTCTATATGTGATTTTCCTTATTTATTTTTAACTGGACCCTTTAAAAAATTTTCTGGGATGTCTGTGAAATCTAAATTCCTCTAGCTCTTAGCATATTACCATCTTACCACCTTTTGTAACTGATTTTTGTCAAACTGATTTCTAACCTGCTATTTTAATGAAATCTTAAATCATTTTGATTTCTTTCTCCAATAATTCTTTGGGATTTTCCCAGTAAGCCATAGTAACAATCCAAATAGGCATAACTTGATAAACTCTCTGAAAATATTTCTTATCTTTAATTTTCTCTGTTGTCTTACTGCTAATAGTCAGCATTTCTAGAATACATCAAATAGCAGTCAGGAGAAAGACCATGTTTCTCTCTCTTTTTTGATTTTTTGCTTTTTAGAGGGGGTAAGATAGGGCAATTGGAGTTAAGTGACTTACCCAAGGCAACAGAACTAGTTTTGCATGTTTCTCTTTACCAAATATTTACTGGAAAAAATTCAACTGTTCCATTACTCACCATATCCAAACTCGAACTTTTTATTATTCTGCCAAACCCTCCCCTTTTCTGAATTTTCTTCTTTCTCTTGTAAGAAAGCTCTTAAATTTTAGATACATACTTTTGACCCTGTCAGGTAAGTGTCCTTCCCTTTTTATACTCCTAAGTGATAAACTTAAATGAATATAATATTTTGTTAAAGATTCTGTTTTAAAAAATCATTTTAACAAATAGACATATATAAATGGTTTTTATTGTTCATATGACCATGTATTAATTATTTTCCTAACATTTTAACCAAATCTTACATTTCTGATATCAATCCAATTTGATTTATATAAATAAGCAATTCTTTGGATATATGGCTATACTCCCTATGTTGATATAATATTTTTAAATTTTATATCAACATTCATTAGCATGATTGGTCGACTACTTATTTCACTGCTTTATTCTTCTTCTTTGAGTATCAAGTGATATATTTGTCTCATAAAAGAAGCTTGAGTAGAATGTTTTCTTAATTACTAAATGGTAAAGATGTAAACAAATAGTCACTGGAATGGTGGTAATAAAGGTATTGTTAATATGCTGTATTTTATGAATTAGTCTAAACATTTAAGGGAGAATTAGAATAGCCACTAAAATATATACTCATGATTCAAAGATATCACAACTGGTCATATATAACAAAAAGGTAAAAAACAGAAAGGTCCTATATGCACAAGTACATATATAACATTTTGTGATAACAAAAACCTAGAAACAAACTATAGCAAATTGATAATGAAAGATAATCTCCCTCTTCTGGGGTACAGGGAAAGTTTGAAGAGAGAAAAGAGGATGAAGGTAAGGTGCAAACTATTACATACCTGTCAGAGTGAGGAAGTAGGGAAAACTAATGTTATGACACTGGTTGGGAATGGAAGGATGATGATGATGCCCTCAAAAGAAGGAAGAGGGGTGAATTTGGTAGAATAATAATGAGTTCAATTTTGGATATGCTGAGTTTGACAAGTATATAGGTTATCTCATTTGAAATGTTTAGTAAGAAACTGGTGAGGCAAGACTGGAGCTCAGCAGAAACATTAGGGGATGATTTTATATAGTGTTTTACAACATGCTTTAAGTTTCACAGAAGTGCTTTATAGATGTATCTCATTTCATTCTCACAACCCTGAGATTCTATTGTTATCTCCATTTTATACATTAATCAATAACTCAATCAACCAATCTATATTAAGTACCTACTATGTTGCAGATACTTGGGTCAAGTGCTGGGGATACAAAAATAGGCAAAAGACAGTCTTTGCCATCAAGGAAGTTACAATCGAATGAGTAAACAACATGTAAACATACATATAAAAGCAAGTTAAATACAGGATAAATAGATAATTAACAGAAGGGATTGAAATTGAAAGGGGGTAGGGAAGGCTCCTTGTAGAAGGTGAAGTTTTAAGGTTGACTTAAAGGAAACCAGGGAGATCAGCAGTCAGAGCAGAAGAGAGAACGTTGGGGGGACAGTCAGAGAAAATGGCTGGAGTTGAGAGATATCTTCTTCATGGAACAGCTAAGAGGCCAGTGTCAATGGATCAACAAATTCATGTTAAAGGAATAAGATTTAAGAAGGCTAGAAAAGTAGGTGTGGGCTAGGTCATGAAGGGTTCTGAAAGCCAAACAAAGTATTTGTTCTTGGAGGCAAGAGGAAGCGACTGGAGTTTACTGAGTCAGGGGGTGACATGATCAGACCTGCATTTTAGAAAAATCATTTTAGTGGCTGAATGGAGGATGGACTGGAGAGGGAATAACCTTGAGGCGGGCAGACCCACCAGCAGGCTATTGTAGCAATCAAAGTGTGAGATGATGAGATCCTGCACCAGAGTGGCAGCAGAATCAGGAATCTGAGAAAAAGAGGATAATCTGAAAGAAGTAGCAAAAGTGAAATCAAAAGGCCTTGGCAACAGCTTGGATACTGGGAGGTAGGAATAAGACAGTGAGGAGTCCAGGATGACCCCTAAGTTGTAAGCCTGAGTCACTAGGAAGATGGTGTTGTCTTCTACACTAATAGAGGGAATGATAATAAGTTCTATTTTGGACATCTTGAGTTTAAGATATCTACTGGACATTCTGTTCAAGATGTCTCAAAGGCAGTTGGAAATGCAAAATGGGAGGTCAGTAAAGATAAATTTGATAATCATCAGCATAAAGATGGAAAATAAATCCATGGGAGCTGATGACATTACCAAGTAAAGCAGCAAAGAGGGAGAAGAGATTCGTGATAAGAGATAAAAGGACCTGCCCAGCATCACAGAATTAGTATGGAGGAGGATATGAACTGAGATCTTAACTCTAGGTCCAGGGTTCTAGCCTCATCTTGAGTGACCTTCATACTGACATTAACTGAGCCCAGAGGAGCTGATGCAGTCACCTTTCACTACTTGAAGAAGGTCATACTTCAATGGACAGAGGAGCTATTGAATTAATTGAGTATATCTCCTACTAAACTGGAACTTTTCTTAGTGGGATAATGAGTAACACTGAAGAAGTAAGATACGATTTGGAACTATGCTTCCAATGTTACTAAGCAAGACATACCCTTTTACCTAGAATACAGACATATCTCAAAGAAATCAAACAAAGAAGAAAAGAATTCATATGGAAAAAATAGTTTAATTATCTATAAATATATTGATTTAATGTTACTTGTGGTAATTGCAGCTAGCATTTATATAGTACTTTAAGTTTTTCAAAGCACTTTGCTAGTATTACTTCACCACAACCCTTGAAAGTAGGTACTTATTATCACCTCCATTTTACAGATAAGAAAACTTGATGTAGATAAAGATCAAAAGTCTTGCTCAGGGTCACAGTTACTAAGTGTCAAGTTGGATTTGAATACAGCATTCTATCCACCTAACTGAAGGATCTTAATTAAATGTATCATTCTTATTCTCTTTTCATCATTCAGTTTCCTCCTTTTGGGGGAAAAACAACCCACTAGTTGTCTATTTCTGCTAAATAAAAGAAGCTTCCAATTTTTACTCAAATACCATAAGTATCCAGGTTAAAAAAAAAACCAAACTGGGACTCAGATTCTGTACTATCTTATATGTGACTTAGACAACAGTCATCATTTCTTCCTTGTTTTTGAAGAGGTAAATCAAACATGAACATAAAGATAGACAAATCTTTTATAATGAAAATGCAAACCACTAAATTCTAGTTAAGTGACTACCATATCTTCAAAACTTACTAGGTGTCATTCCCCTCAGGCTCGAGGAGCTCACAGTCTAACTGGGGAAATAACATACTAACAACTATGTATAAACAAGCTATATACAGGATTAACAGGAAAATAATCAATAGTGATAAGGTAGTAGAATTCAAAGAGGTTAGAAAATGCTTCCTGTAAAATGTGGGACTGTAGCCAGTATCTGAAGCCAGGAAGCAGAGATGAGGAAGAAGAGCATTGCAAGACATGCCAAGTAAAAATGCCCGTTGTTGGGGGATAGAATATCTTGCTTGAGAAGCAGCAAGTGTCACTGTCAGTGATAATGAATCAAAGAATACATGGGGGAATGTAAGGTGTAAGCAGACTGTGGAATCTCTTCTTAGAATAATGCATAAAATTACAAAGAAAAAACTTATAATGAAATACAATTATAAAATAATTTTTCAAAAAACTAAATTAAAGACTCCCTAAAATCTATCTACAGACCTACAAGGGGGTCTGTGGACTTTAGCTTAAAAGTATCTAGTTTAGAACAATTTCTTACTATTTGTTAAAAAGTGTTAAAAAAAAAGAAAAAAGGTCACATATTCCTTCCTTTCAGTCTGGAGGTGTTGAGTGACTACTACAAAATCATCATGAAAAATGGTAGTATGTCATAAGTCTAACTGGGGAAATAACATACTAACCTAAATATAGTCTCCACCTAAAATGCTCTAGCTCCTATAATTATTCCCTATTGTCCATACTAAAAGGAAAGTAGGAGCTTCAAAAGGAGCTTTCTTCTTCCTCCTCATCAGTCCCTGTAGGTGTGCTTTATTCTATAACATAATTCCATAGTATCATTTACATTAAGATTAGAAGTCCTTCAGTACAAGCAATTTTAGGCCAAAAGACACTATTAAAAATAAGTATAATTAAAACCTCTGATGGTAGAAAATGAAGAGGAATTAAGAAGCCTCTTGATGAGGGTAAAAGATGAGAGTGTAAAAGCTGGCTTAAAGTTTAACAACAAAAAACCCCTAAGATCCTAGCAACTAGTCCCATCACTTCCAAACAAGAAGAGGAAGAATGGAAGAAGTATCAGATTTTATATTCTTGGGCTCAAAGATCACCACAGATGCCAACTGTAACTATGAAATTAAAAGACACTTGCTCCTTTGGAAGGAAAGCTATGGTAAATCTGGTCAGTGAACTAAAAAGCAGAGACATCACCTTGCTAACAAAGGTCTGGATAGTCAAAGCTATGGTTTTTTCCAGCAGCAACTGTGAGTGTTAGACTTGTAAGAAATGATGAGCACCACAAAACTAACACTTTCAAATTGTGGTGCTGAAGGAGCCTTTTCAGAGTCCCTTGACAGCAAGGAGGCCAAATATGTCAATTCTTAAAAGAAATTAATTTAGGCTATTCACTAGAAAGGCAAAAACTCAATCTGAAACTTAAATACTTTGGCCACAAAGGCCAGGTAGGACTCACTGGAAAAGACCTTGACTTGAGAAAGTCTGAAGGAAAAGGGAAAAGGGAATGGAAGAGGATGAAATGGACAGATAGTATCATGGAAACAATGAACATGAACTTGGACATACTCTGAGAGGTAGTGGAAGACAGAAAGGTCTGGTGTACTATGGTACACAGGATTGCGAAGAGTAGGACATGACTAAATGATTGAACAATAACAAATAATTAAAATCTTATAATATAAAATAAGGAGTTTTTACCTTAACAGTTCCATTTAAGCTTCCTTTTAAAATCCAGAGTTTAAGACTAAAAAAGTGAATTTTAGGCTCAAAGTTTCTCTAACAATTGATGAAGTTTATTCTAAATCTAAGGAATATGCCAGTATCTGGTAACTGCTCCCCACATTTGACTTCTCTTCCCCTAACAGCAGGCAATATTTTTAGGAATACAGGAGCATAGCTCAAAGTATGAGAATAAAGAGTTCCTCTAAAAGTAATCAACTAAAATTTTTTTAAATAAAAAATAATAAAAGTAACCAACTCAATCATATCAAAGAATAAGCTTGAAGAAGAAAGTGAAAGAAGGACTAAACCAATGCTGTGTCAATAACTCTTTTTCTTTTTCCCTGTTTTCTAGAAAGGGCAATGCATTCACAGGAACATGAGTAAAAAAATTCTAATTACTGAGTCCAGCCAGTTTATCCTTGGGGAGGTGAGGGGACAGGGAGAGGGAGGAAAGAAAGGAAATGGAAGGTTTAGTTTTCTTTATTTGGAGGAGTCAAAATATTTCCCAGCATGAACTCAGAAGAGGTCTGGAAAAAATAGCTAGTTCAAGCAGTCATATGAACAAGTTTCCTCTAAGACAAAAAGGACTTGGAATAGCCCCTACTCCTTTTGGACATCAAAATACTATTTGGCAAAAAGTTTTCTCATGTCGATGGTCTTCATGAATTGAGTTCAAGTTCTCTTTCAAAAGACTAGGATTTACACTAATAACATTTGTAGGTTTAACCTAAAATAGAAAAACTGAAGTAAAGAACAAAGGCACAAAGACCTAGAAAATAATAAACGAACAAGGGAAAAAATGAGAATGAAAACCACTTATGAATGGAAAACTCTCAAATGGAGACAATACTAAATCAGTCTCCCATTAGATAAAAGCAATGACCAAATACTGAGAGACATTAAAGAAAGAAAATGACGGAAGTTGAAATTCTGAAAGGTGGTAAATTAAGGCTGACTTCTATCCTCCTTTCTTAGAATCACAGTACTATTTTCCCCCCCTTTTTTTTAGAGGGTGGGAGGCAGAACAATTGAGGTTAAGTACTTGCCCAAGATCACAGGGCTAGTAAGAGTTAAGTGTCTGATGTCACATTTGAACTCAGGTCCTCCTAACTCCAGGGCCAGTGCTCTACTTACTGCGCTACCAAGCTGTCCCGAATCATAGCACTATTAAGCTAAAAATAGTTCAGTGGTCATCTAATCAAAACCTGTCATTTTACTGATCAGAATGCTGAAATTTAAACCTGTCAAACATCACAAAGATAACAAGCGAAAGAAGACTGGGGTTCCTATCTTCAGTTCACTACCAGAGTTCAGGCCTCTTAGAACTACATTCAGCAACCTCTCTAACGTAACCATTTATGTCTTTCAAGCACACCGTAATAAAAACCTAGCATTTCTATTCAGTTCACTGAGGATCTTCCATTTCTTCATGTACTATCTCCATTTTCTTTCAATTCTTTTTACCCTGCCTTACTTTACTTTTCTGTTCACCCATTCTATTCACTTCTTAAAGAGTTTAGAAGGGTTCAGAAGATTTAGAGTTCAAAGGAACCATAAAAATAATTTAATCCGTCCCCTTTATTTTATGGATGCTAAAACTTAGCCCAGTCAAGTGACCTGCCCAAGGTCCTATAAACAGGAAGCCCTCTTTTCATCTCTGGGCCTTTGCACATGCATGGAATGCATGGAATGGATGGAATGGATTCATTTTTAAATTCCCATGTCTACAGCATAAAGTTCCTCCTTCCTGAAAGACTCAACTCAGAAGCCTCTACTCTGACGCTCTCTCAGATAAAAACTACCTGACCTTCTTAAATTTTCTCAAAGCATTTTGCCAGTAGTTCTCATAGGTTCACAGATTTAGGGTTGAAAGGGACCTTAGGAGATCAGTTAGTTCACAATTTTCATTTTACAAATGAGGAAACCAGGCCCAATAAAGTGAAGTTACTTGCTCAAGGTCCTGCACAGTAAAAGCAACACTCAAGATTACAAAGTACTCAGGGCACCTAGGTAGCATTGGCCCTGGAGTCAGGAGAACCTGAATTCAAATCCTGCCTCAGACACTTAACACTTACTAGCCGTGTGACCTTGGGCAAGTCACTTAATCCCACTTGCCCTGCCTCCCTCCCCCCTGCAAAAAGAAAAAAAAAGATTACAAAGTACATCCTTCAATTCTAAATTCAAAGTGTTTTCTGTGCTCCACGCACATACATCATCATGTTGATCCTATTCTTCATTTCATCATGATCATCTTTTCCTACCTCATCTAATTAGTTTGCAAGTTATGAGAATAGATGGACTTATGACACAACTATCTTTGTATGTTTGGCATTTACCCACTAAGTTCCTTAAGTGGTTTGCCGAATTATAAAATATTTTTGTTCTAATAATTCAATCTGTGACCTTTGGTTTCATGAATTACTTTTTAGTGCTTTTCATGCTCCCTCCCTCCCCCACTTATGTAACAATTATGATTCTTTAGCTCACTGGGCAAAATGTAGTAGTAATTTACTTTCTTGGACAATTTATTATATAAAACACACACACACAAAAACAGCAAGAAAACAGCTAGGAATATTTATTTCCAAATATACTCCAGAATATTCTTTGTTCACCCAGGAACACTCACCATAAGAGATTGTTCCAAGGTAGCATGCCTCTCTTCTTTTTCAACTGTTCTTCGACAGTCTGGACATACCCAAAGTGGAAGATGCAGCATACTATTGGCTTTAGGAGATGTGGAAAGTGCCATTTTGCTAGAATTTTTAATCCCACTCTCTGAAAGTGAGGAATCTTTCCGCTCACTTCTACAAAGAAGACAATGCTCTCCAGTTGTATATGGTGCTCTCTGACCCAAGCCAAAAGTAAATGGAGTCTGAAACAGATTAAAAACGTTTACGTTTTCAACATATCATAGAAACAAGTTCATCTTTTACCATAGATTGACATTTTTTCACTGTGCCACTAAGATATTCAGAAGGAATAAAAAGTTTATGCAAATGATTCCTAATTATCTGAGTTGATATGTAGTGTTAATATTCTAGAGCCTCACAATATGTCAAGTCAGACAAACCAGTCATAATAAATACCTTATTCAGGTGGGGGCTTTAAAATTATTTAATTTCTTTAACCCATCTAGAAATCTCATTTGCTACTACTCTTTTCTGGTAACAGACAACATAATAACAGGAGGAAGCACATGGAGAAGCAAACCTGCTGTTTAACAACGCAAGATAGCTTCTCCTTTCAGGTAACGCTCTCCCGAATATTTCTATTCTCAAACTGTTCTCAGTTAACTAAACTGTACTCCCTTACCCATCCAAAGGGAAACTGTTATCATTCCTTATTCTTTTGGCTCCCCAATGAAGGTACTAATTAATGGCTGGCCCCAAGCTTTACAAGGCACTGCAACCCAGACTGATTTAAAAGGACATCAATGTCACATTGGTTGAACCAGTTTTAGGTTTTCAGACTAAGCCAAAGTACTGACTTGATCTATAAAAATGGATCTCAAAACTTCCTTTTAACTGTTAAAGCTGTTATTTGCAATAAAAGTAAAACAGAGATGGCTCTCAACACTACGGAGCTATTTAAGTAGATGAGGTAACACAAAAAAATATGATCCGTGCTAAAAAAAAAAGGAACAATTGATTTAAATCAAAAGGTGAGCACATACATAATGCTCCTTAATTAAAATATCACTTCAGACAATCTGACACAGTTTCTTACCTATAGACCTGCAATTTAAAGCCAAAAATAAAAAGCTTTAAAACCAAATGAGTTGCAGTACTTAACTTGTACATTAAATGCTGAGGTTGACATTAAGAAAAAGACAAACTATACATCCAGTATAATATGCCATCCAAACCTATATACCTGTCATTCAAAGAATACTAAGTACATATGTTGTGCTATAATGGAGACAAAACACCAAGATAAATATGTAAGTCTTCAAGGAACTTACAAATTACGGCAATAAATATAGGAAATGAAGAAAGAAGATAAGAAGAGGGCTAGATGCTAAAGTTATCGGCATAACTGTTATTTACTAGTTGTATGACCCAGAATAAGTCACATAACCTCTTTGTGCCTCCTCTCTTATGGGTAAAATGGTGGCAAGTCCTTGTATTAGCTACCTCATAGGGTGTTTCTTTGTAAAACCTTAATGCTCTATATAAATGTGAGCTGTTTTCTATCATCTCATCTTCACTGACAGATTATATAAACTAGAAACTCCTTGATGGTAGGGACTAAGTCTACTTATTTATCAGTTAATTCTCTTCTAGCTCTTAATACATAGTATGAACTTAATAATTAATAAGCACCAGAAGAAAATTATCACATTAAAGCAATTTGGAATTGTAAGAACTAAAACAGTCATAATTTCTGACCTAGAAATCCTACTATGAGACCTATACCCCAAATGATTAAAAAACAAAAAGGATATGCACACACACATATTTATAGCAATACTTTTTTGTAGTAACAAACAAGTGGAAACAGAATAGGTAACTATCAATAGAGAAATGACTAATGAATGCAGGTACATGAACTTAATGGCATATATGACATAAGAAACATAAAATATGGTGAATACAGAAGGATGAGAAAACTTTTTTTAACTGATAAAGTGAAATAAGCAGAACCAGAAAAAAATATTCAATGAGCATCACTATTTAAATGAAGCCATCGTCTACTACTCTCTAAGTTAGTTTTCACATCCAGTAAGTTGCCATATCTTGATTGGTTGGTTGTTGTCCTTCGTTGTCAAAGAAGACCAAAATAACATCATTATGCTAGAGTGAAGTTTCAGTGTGTCTGACTCTGGCTGATCAGACAAGCTAAGAATTTTTTTTACCATAGGCTGCGCACAAATAGTCCATGTGAATAATTGGGGTGGATTATCTAAATCTCTACATCTTGCATTTCTTTTGAGCTACTTCAATTCTGCTTTGCTCATAGAGCACAGCACCTTCTCTGATGAGGGCACACCATGCTGAGCGGTCCTGTACCAGTGTGTTCCCTATCACAAAATCACCCACAAAGTTCTTAAGACCTTGAGAATATCCTTGTATCACTTCTTCTGACCACCTGTGCTGTGCAAGGTCTCCATAAAAGTCTTTTTGGCAAAGCACATATTTTGCATCTGAACAACATGGCCAATCCACTGGAGTTGTGCTCTATGAAGTAGAGTGTGAATACTTGGCAGTTTAGTTTGAGATAGGACTTCAGTGTCTGGTATCTTATCCTGCCGGGTGATCTTCAGAATCTTCCTAAGACAATTAAAATGGAAGTGATTCAGTTTCCTGGCACTGGTAGACTGTCCAGGTTTCACAGGCATACAACAATAAGGTCAGCACAACCGCTCTGCAGACCTTCAGTTTAGTAGTCCAATTATTAGCTCTTTTCTCCCATACTTTCCTTTGGAGCCTCCCAAACACTGAGCTAGCTCTGGTAAGGTGTGCATCAACCTCATTATCAATGCGTACATCCCTGGAAAGTATACTGCCAAGGTAAGTGAACTTATCCACAGCATTCAAAATGTCTCCATTGCCTGTAACCGATGGTTCCACATGTGGTGGTGGCTGATGGAGCACTTGTGTTTTCTTAGTGTTAACTGTTAGGCCAAAATTAGCATAAGCAGGAGAGAACTGATCCACACTTTGTTGCATCTCAGCTTCAGAGGCTGCACTGAGTGCACAATCATTTGCAAATAGAAAATCATGCACCCATACTCCCTACACTTTGACATCAAGGTCTACTACAGCACTGATGGTAAATTCTTCAATTTGAAAAGACTACAAGCCAAGGTCAAATATTGCAATTTCTTTCTCTACAATATCTCTCCCATAAATCCTCTTCTTTCCATTCACACTGCCACCACACTAGCTCAAGTCCTGATTATGTCTTGTCTGGATTAGCACAACAGCCTAGCCTTCGTTTCCCTGCCTCAAGTTCCTCCTCATTCCAATCTATCCTCCACACAGCTGCCAAGGAGATTTTCCTAAAAAGTAAGTCTCACCATGTTATGTTATGGGTCAATAAACTCCTGTGAGTCCCTATCACCTCCAGGATCAAATTCAAAGTCCTTTGTTTGACATTTAAAACTTTTTACAACCTAGTGTCTTCCTCCATTTCCCATCTTTTACACCGCATCCCTTTCACATGCTCCTTTGCCATTCCTCCTAAATGACATTACACCTTCTGTCTCTAAGCCTTGGCACAGACTGTTAACCCATGGCTTGAATGTTTTTCCTCCTGACCTCTTAGAATCCTGGGCTTCCTTAAAGATTTAGCTCTAGACTCCTCCTTTAGTCTGTATTTATCTGCTAAGTTCTGAGTTCTATCTGGTGGCATTACAATGTAAATTCCTGGAGAACAGAGATTGTTTTTTCCTATTTCTTTGTATCCCCAGTAATTAATGTTTGTTGAAAAAATAATTTAAAAATCACAATAATAAAAATAAAATGATGCAAACTTATAATGACAAGTTTAGCCCCAAATGAGAGATATGGTAAGGCACCTTCCTCTACTTCTTGGCAAAATCTAGCATATGATGGAATATAACATGTTGTTTTACAATGTTAGTTTTGCTGAACTGTTTTTTCTTCTTTAAAAAAAATTTGTTACAAAAGAAAAGTGAAAGGGGGAAGGACATCCTAGTAAACATATCTGCAGTGTGGCTCACAGGAGAAGATGCAACATGGTCCAGCTAAGTCATCTCTGGTACCATCTTAATTATGACCTTCCTTAGACCAGCAGTTCTCAATCCTTTGGGGGGTTGAACGACCCTTTCACAGGAGTCACAGGGGTCGCCTAAGACCATCGGAAAACACATATTTCTGATGGTCTTAGGAACCGAGACACCACTCCTCTGTCTCCAGGCGGGTCCGTCCACATGCAGATACACCCACATATGAGTATTAAAGGGTCGTGGCATTAGGAAGGTTGAGAACCACTGCCTTAGACTTTAATAAAGAAAGTCTAGGACTTTGAGAGCAAGAGCCCAGCAAATACCAGTGTTCCCCACACTACCAGCCTAGTATCTACAGCCACTGTCAAAGCTTTGTACATAACAGTAAACATTTAATAAAAGCTTTTTGGTTCATTCATCAATGAAAATGTATTTTTTAAAGCTATTGCAGTATCTTTTTTTAAAAGGCTTTTTGTCTTTCTCATCTCGCCCTGAGTGGAAAGGACATATACCAAGCACTGGGGACATAATGTTACAGAAGTTTACAGCTGGAAATGATATGTCTATATCTTTCTCATGCTTAAAATACCTTCATTTGATCTAACTATTCCTATTTTTTATCATCCTATATCTCTTCCTTTTCTCAGCTAAATTCTTTGGGAAAGGTGTCTATACCATGTGATTCCACTCCCTTCCTTATTATGTAACCCTCAGCAATATATCAAACTCTTTTCAAGATCATCAGTGCCCTTTTTCTCATGTTTATGAGTTTTTATAACTTAGAACATGGCCAATTTTCACAAACCATATGGTGAAAGCTGAAAAATGTTTATTTTCTTTTCAAGTCTCATTTGATAACTGGCAGATGCAGAATTTGAAACTTTTCAGAAGGTCTGAGTAGGCCCTTAACTTTGGTACTGCTCATCTTAGAGTTAAATTTGCCTTGATCTGAAAAAGGGTACATAAAAGTCTCCATCTATTACCATTCTGTAGTCTATTCTTTTCCCTAATTCAATCAACTTTTCCTTTAAAAATTAAGATGTGACTTCACACACACACACGCATAATAAAACTTCCCTGTATATAGCTTTTAACTATATCTATTTCTAATGTTGCCTTTTCTGAGTTCTTGACGACTATTCTTACTTTTGTGAGCTCACCTGAAACAAATTACTTTTAACTGTATATGAATCTTTGTTTCAAATTTTCTTGGAAACAACCAAAAAACATATTTGTAGGACTGTTTCCTAATCCACTGTTTTATCTTCCCATTTTATGTATGAGTTCTTCCCATATATGTTGAAAGTGATGGTGATTCATTCTATTTCCTTCAAACTTATATCTTTTCTCCTCTTTGACTCCTTTCTGTATTCTCCCTTTGCAGAGAAGATAGTGAAAGATAAAGAGTATGATCAGTATTAGTGATATGCAATGGAAGAGGTCTGCCTCTACTCCACTTTCTCTCCTTTCTTTTTCTCTAAGCAATCAATTATTAGCTCTCTTTGCCTTTATTTTTAATTTTCCCTTTATAATTAACCTTATACGGCAGAAATTTTTTTTCCATGTGACTGTTCCCTACCTGACCGTACCTCTTAAGCTCTGTTCTCTCCCTACTGTGTGTGAACCCATGGAAAATTCTGTGTTTATAAAATTCTCTTTTTCCCAGTCCAAATAAAGTGAGGTTCATATAATGCCGGTTCTCCACATTCCTTCCATTTTTGTATATTTTTGTCACGCAACCCAACTGTGAGGAATAATTTTCCTTTCCTCTTTTCTTCCAATGGTCCTTTGTCTATCACATTTTTTCCCTCTCTTAAGACCACCCAAATACTACGAAAACACTGCCCATCTATCTGTCTTACTTAATTCCCTCTGTAACTTTTGAAAAATCATTAGGATTCCACTATTGTGCTACAAGAAATAACAAAGCAGGATGATTTCCAAAAGTCCTGGGAAGACTTACATGAACGGATGCAAAGTGAAGTGAATACAACAAGGAGAACATGGTATACAGTAACAGCGACATTATAAGAATGGTCAATCATGAAAGATTTAGCTACTCTGATCAAGACAATGATGTGAGAGAATTCCAAAGAACCCATGATAAAAAATGCTATCTACCTACAGAGAGAAAGAGAACTCAAGAACCTCAAGCGCTGATTAAACAACTGTTTTTTCACTTTATTTATGTTTCTGGATTTTTATTATTTGCCTGTGGGTTCTTTTTTTGGGGGGAGAGGAGAGGAAACGTAGCTAATATGGAAATAAATTTTTTTAAAAAGGAAAAAAATTATTAGGATTCTAAAGGGATCCTTGTTTCTCTTCTTTTCCTATTAGAATGTGAACATTTCACATTATCTGACCTCTTCTTATTGATCAAATATATTTGCTTTTTTAGATTTCCTGATTCCTGTGTTGTCATTTCTAGGTAACTACTTAGTTTTGGTATTTCGATACACAATGCTTTGATACATATATCCCATGAAGGGGATTACTTACTTTAAAGGGATCCTTACTCCCTACCCTCTTGTCACTTCCCCTGTCCTGTCATGGTTATATTTGGTTACAGAAGCTAAATTATTTAATATAATCCTTTATTTTTTAGAATGCCACATTCATAAGAGTTTGCTTCTTTACATCAAGAGCTGCCAGGTGTTGTGTATTCTGATGGTGATTCCTAACCACTTAAACTCTTTCTGGATGCTTGCAGTATTTTTTCCCTATAACTTTCAACCTCTAAATTTTGGGCATGATATTACTGGGGATTTTTTTCAGTAAATGACTGGTAGAATCCTTCTATTTTTACTTGGTCCTGTAGGTCTCTATCTGGGCATCTTTGGAATATAGTTTTTTGATATATAACATCTAGGGGTATAGAGTGTTTGGTCATGGTTTTCTAGAAGCCTGATTGTTAAATTATTTTTCCTTGACCTGTTTTCCAGGTCAGTTGCTTTGATAGTGGATACCTTGTGCATTTTATTTGTTCCTGATCTTTAAATTTTATTCCAATATTCATAAATGTCTCATGTAGGTCTGAGTTCTGCTTGGTCCATTCTAATTCTGAGAGAGTCTACTACCTGGGTGAGATTCTCCATCTTCTATTCTATTTTATTTGCCTAATTTTTTCTGCTAGAATTCAATTTTTTAATCTATTGCTTCATTTCTTCTTAGTACTAATAGCACTTGCTATGAATCCATTTCTCCCCCCCTCCAAGTTAAATTATGGAGTTTACTTTCTTCTTCTGCATTATCTTCTTACTATTTCTTTTTGTATTTATATCTTTACTTACATATCCTCAGTTCTTGATTTGTGACTTAGCACTAGGGTTAAACTGCAAACCCTATAAATTGGGTGGCCAGCCTCTGTTTGTTCCTGATCTAGTTTTCCTAGGTTTCTGTCTCTGGTTTCTACTTCCCCTCATGTGTCTGAACTATGAGTTTTGTAGTCTTCTAGCTCCTTGCTGCTATGGTCTTCTACCCTTAGAATTCTTTCAGAAAGCCATGGGCTTCTGTTCTATTTACCTGTATTCATGTTGATTTCTATGACAAGATCCCTTCTCCAGTATGCACAATTTCTGACTTTTTGTGCAATCCTGGACCAAATAAAGCAGCTTATTGATGTTTTCCTCCTCTGTATTTTCTTGGTCACTGTTCAATCTAGTGTTCTTTCTAGACTACTACTGTGGATCCAGAATAAAAGTGGTAAAGGTAGGCCCCTCCTTCACAAGGTCATCTAAAGAGGAAGACCTCTGGCTCAACTCTTAGAAATTTATCTCATTCCCTGCAAAGAATGTTCTAGAACATATCCTTTCTCCTCAAGCCCCAATCTGAGCATTCCACTTCATTGAGAAGATCATACTACACAACTGGAACCCTCTTAATACCCTTCCTTCCATTCCTCCAAACATCTCAGAATTATCATTTATTCTTCCCTCCTTCCTCAGATTGCAGAAGAAATGATTGACTAATAGCCTCCTTGGGATAATTCCACTAGATATGCTATCATTCATTGAATTTTCCTATCTTTCTCAGCATTCTTCATTTTGTCATTAGGATGAAGCATAGCATGATGGAAAAAAAAAAAAAAAGCTTGAGACCGGAAGACTTAAATCCTACTTTTTTCTACTTATAGCTGTACAACTCTGGGCAAGTTACTTTACACCTGAATTTTGGTTTCTTCACCTATACAAGGATGATGCCTCTAACACCAAAGGATTGTGAAGTTCTAAGTAAAAATAATTCAAGAGACAGAGGTAGCATTAATGGAAAAAGCACTGGAATTAGAGTCAGAAAGATCCAAATTCACAACTTCTCTCAGTTATGATATGACCCTGAACAAGAACCTCTCTATTGTCTTCATCTTTAAAAGAAAGGGTTATTTTTTTTTTATGCTGAAATTTTTTATTCTTTTTTAAAAATTTTATTATCGTTTGCGTCATTCATTTCCACAAGATTTTGAGTTACATATTTTCTCCCCCTCTTTCCCCCCCCCCACCCCAAAACAGCCATCCCAGTGTGTCCCCCCTCCCCCAGTCTATTCTCTCCTATGTCACTTTT
>CM053592.1:142805808-142831784 GCA_028646515.1 Pseudochirops corinnae
AGGAGATATTTCACATTGCCCTCTATTTTTTCATTGGTTTGGATCTGTTTGATAGTATCTTGATTTCTCATGAAGTCATTTGCTTCCATTTGCTCCACTCTAATTTTTATGGAATTATTCTCTTCAGAGTGCTTTTGAGATTCTTTCTCCATCTGGCAAAGGCGACTTTTTAAGGCATTCTTCTCCTCATTGGCTTTTTGGGCCTCTTTTGTCATTTGAGTTAATCTATTTTTTAGGGTATTGATTTCTTCAGCCAGATTGCTGACTCTTTTTTCATGATTTTCTTGCAACATTCTTATTTCTCTTCCCAATTTTTCTTCCACTTCTCTTATTTGGTTTTCAAAATCCTTCTTCAGCTCACCTCTAGCTT
Source organism: Pseudochirops corinnae (assembly GCA_028646515.1). Taxonomy (NCBI): domain Eukaryota; kingdom Metazoa; phylum Chordata; class Mammalia; order Diprotodontia; family Pseudocheiridae; genus Pseudochirops; species Pseudochirops corinnae. The sequence continues at coordinate 142,806,179 of CM053592.1, forward strand.
TAAGGCAATCTTCATGTTTATTGGAAGCCCCTGGTGAGGGAGCTCTAGCTGTGCAGTCCTGGAGCTCTCTGCCTTGGTCTTTCTTTTCTTCAAAGAAGGAATCTATAGTTTGGTTGCTGTTCTTACCCTGCTTCTTATGCTTATTTATACTCATGGTTGTTCAGTCTGTGATTTTTTTTTTAATCTCTGTGGGGCTCTGCTTCCAGAAGGGAAAGCTCTGTCCCAAATCGCTGGTGTGCTCCTGGCTGCCGTAGCTCTCAGGAAGGTGCTGGGTCCCTTTCTCACTTCCGGCTCACTGGATAAAGAAGACTCACAGGACCAAAGCCCAAGAATGCAATCTGGATCCAGGCCGCTCAACGCGAGAGCCTTGGCCTCTGAACAATCGCTTAGTCCCCCTGCTGTCTGCAGGCCACAGGCGTGGAAGCTGCAATGCAGAGGGGGGTGCAAAACCTCTGCCTTTCGCTTTCCCGCCCTGGAGGCCTTTAGGCCAGACCGCTTTTCTCCCCTGATCTAGTTCTGAACGCTGCTTGCAGCTGCAGCTAATCCGCTCACTAGAGAGGCTCCTTGGCTCCTCCCGTCCAGCCACCTCCGGGGCTCTGCCAGGGCTTCAAGGCCAGGGTGGTTTCGGTTTGCAGTACTGATATGGTTCCTCGTAGCTGAGCTGACTTTAGTGGAAAGTATATTTGTGTGCGTTTTGGAATTCTAGGATTAGTTTAGAGTCATATTTTATGGGTATTTTGGGGTGGCTATGAGAGAGCTGTGATATGTTGCTGCTCCTACGCCGCCATCTTCGCTCCACCCCCTGGGGTCATAGTTTTAAATACTCTACTAAAGGGGTCCATGGGACAAAAAAGGGTGAAGAAGTTTTAGTGAAGGGCATCAAGCAAGGCCAGTGAGAGGATGCATGTTGCCTAGCTCACCTCTTCCACTAGACCAAATTCTGATCATGAAAGCCATGAAAAAATCACGAGTTATTTTTTTTAGCTTAGGAAGACAAAAGAGAGGGCTGTGGGACATTTAGGTGGGGCATGGACAGGAACACAGTGGCAATATGGCAAGTAGCATTCCAGCACTCAGGGACAGAACAGGGGCTGAGACAAAGCATAAGGGCAGAAAGCACCAGGAGAAAAAGGAGATCCCAAGAAACCCCTGAATTAGTGCTGGAAGGAGGAAAATGTGCTGCCTGGTAGATCTGGCACCCATTACTGCATTCCAGGTCATAGTTCCAGGGCAGAAAAGAGTGGTTGAGAGTGAACAGGGGTCCTAATTTTGTAAGGAAGAAGGATCAAGAAAAAAGTTCCAGAAACTTGGCTGAGCCCAAGAACAAGGTCCTAATCTTTAGCCTAGGACATAAGGCTGCAGTGGAATAACCAGTGAAAAAAGATATGTAAGGAGAGGCAGGACTTGTCATTCTGAACCCACAGAATATCACAGGAGACTAATGGTGACTGAATCCAGCAGTAACCTACTGAAACTCAACCATATAGAAACCAATAGATCCAAACCCGTGTCAGGAGCTTGTAGAACCTCAGACAAGAACAGCAGTGCAAGGTCAAGGGAGGTCTTTTCAAGTCAACAAACAATTTTTAAGTACTTACTATTTGCCAGGAACAGTGTTAAGTAGTGGGGCTACAAAGAAAGGCAAGATATGATTTTTATTCTGAAAGAGCTCATATTCTAAGGGGGAAATAACATGCAAACAACTATGTTTAAACAAGATACATACAGAATAAATAGGAGATAAATGTCAGAGGGAAGGCAATAACATTAAGGAAGGTTAGAAAAGATTGCTTGCAGAAAGTAGAGCTTTAGCTGAGACTTGAAGGAAGTCAGATTTTTTAAAAAAGGCAGTAAGCAGAGTTCTCCCAGGAACATCCCTCTCTGAAAGCGCCAAAAATTTGAAGGACTCCATAATGAACTTTGAAAGCCACAGGACATAAAAAGACAAACACTCAGGCCAGGCTTTCCTCCCACCCCCAGAATGAGCAAGACTCAGGACTAATATAAAGCACAAAGTCAAGAAGCAGGCTGGAAAAATGAAGAAATTTAAAAAAAAAAACAAAAAAGCCCTCACCATAAAGATCTACTTTGGTGGCCGAAAAGCGGATGACAAACACAGAAGACAATGACTTGGAAACATCAACAAGTAGAGTCTCAAAAAAAAAAAAAATCAAACTGAACAGAAGTCCAACATGAAATTCTAGAAGACTTAAAAAAGATTTTTTAAAAGAAAAATTAATTCAAAAAATAAATAATAGTAGAAGAATGGCAAAAGTGTTATGAAAAAAGAATTATCTGCTTTTGATTAAAGCGATATAAAATCTTACTAAAGAAAATAACTCCTTAAAATAGAAGCTAAGGACTCCATGAGACATCAAGAAGTAATACACAAAATCAGAAGACTGAAAAATAGTAGAAAATATAACGTATCTCTGAGGAAAAACAACTAACCTGGAAATTATATCAAGGAGAAAAAATTTAAGAATCTTTCGGTGACCTGAAAGCCATAAACAACAATAGCAGAAACCTAAATATCATATTTTCAGGAAATTATAAAACAAAACTTCCTAGATGTCCTAGAACCAGTGGCTAAAGAAAAAACTGAAAAAATATACTGGCCACTTCCTGAAAGAAATCCCAAAATAAAAACTTCCAGGAATATTATAGTCAAAATCCACAGCTCAAAGAGTCAGAAAGAAAGAATTCAAGTATGGTACTGCCATAGTCTGGATCATGAAAGATTTAGCAATCACCAGTATAGAACATGATATTCCAGAAGGCAAACAATCAAGGATTAGAGTCAAGGATCACTTACCCAGTAAAACTGAACATAATTATACATGGAAAAAAATGAACAATTAATGAAATAGAGGCCTTTCAAGCATTCCAAAAGAGAAAACCTGAGTCACATAAAAAGGTAAACATGAGTAAAAAAAATCACAAGGAATTAAACAAGGTTAAATTGTTTAATTCTTATATAGGGAGATAAGAGAAGCAGCTAGGATCATCACTAGGACTGTTAGAGGAAACCTATTTAGAGAGCCTAGGTGTGATTCTATTATGTTTGAATGGTCTCAAAAGAAGAATGGAAGGACCAGGAAGAGGAATAGATTAGAAGTTGGATAAGGGAGATGAATAATAAGAAAAATTAACTCACAGAAATGGAGCATGAAAGGAAGAGTCTATGCATTGGAGAGGGCAGTTAGAATGTGGAGTAGGCAACACATGAACATCACCCTCACATGAACTTTACAATGAGGGAAAAAAAAAAAAAAATACACATTTACACACAGCTGAGTACAGAAATTCATCAAATTCCTTTTACCCAACTCGAAAGTAAGAGGGACAGGAGTTAAGGAAAAGCTAGGGAAAGAAAATGAGGAAGGACAGATTAAGGAAGGCAGTGGTCAGAAACAGAACAGATAGTCAGAGGGGTGACAGTAGCAAACAAAAAGGAGGCATCCTGTTTAGTAAAAAAAAACAAAAATAAGAGAATGGATAAGAAACCAGCATCTAATAATATGTTCTTCACAAGAAACACACTTGAAACAGAAAGATACACATAAGAGTTAAAATAAGAAACTAGAGTAGAATCTATTATGCCTCAGATGAAGTTGAAAAGATCTCAGACAAAGCAAAAGTAAAATTAGAAATAATTAAGAGATTAACAAAAAAACCTACATTTTGCTAAAAGATATCACAGACAAAAAAATTAACATTGATATTATACAAAAATACACCAAAGAGCATAGCATCAAAATTCTTTTTTTTTTATGATCAACACAAAGACCCCTAAAACAATTTATTTCTTTTTGCAAGTATTTATTATTCCTCTCAATGGATCTCCAGCATCAAAATTCTTGGGGCAAAAATAAATGACTTAAGAGGAAATAGTAAAATAAAAACAGTGGGAATGTGGTCAGATGAATCTAACCATAAAATAACTAAGAAAGAAGTTAAGAAGAGGAACAGAATTTTAGAAAAGCTACATATCATAGGAAGCTCTCTGGAGAATACTGAAAGGAAAGGAAATATACCTATTTCTCAGCAATGCATGAAACCTTGAAAAAAAAAAGACCATGGATTAGAGATCATAAAAACCTTATACATGAAGGAAAGCAGAATTATTAAATGTCTCTTTTTCTGATTATAATGTAATTAAAATTATACACGATAAAGGGCATTTGAAGCATAAATTTAAAAATAAGTAAATTGATCCTACTAAATAACTTAACCCTAAAGAATGAGAGAGTCAAGGCCGAATTATAGAAACAATAAATAATTTCATTAAAGATAAAGACAATGAGATGACATACCAAAATTTGTGGGATTCTGCCAAAGTAATACTTACAGGAAAATTTTTTATCTCTAAACAATTATATCAATAAAAGAGATAACAAGCAGATCAATGAGCTGGACATGCAACTAAAATAACTTTTAAAATGGCCAGTTAAAATAATTGTAGTTAAATACCAAGACAAAAATCCTGAAAAATCAAAGGAGAGATTGACAAACTTGAAATTATAAAGGCTATCGAACAAATAACCCTAAGAGCTAGGTTTTTTTTTTAAACAAAAGATAAGCCATTATCTAATTTAACTTTTTAAAAAAGAAAACCAAATTAACAGTATCAAAAATGAAAAAGATGACTGCACAACCAATGAAGATGAAAAAAGCAATTATTACAAGCTATTTCACCCAACTGACAATATAAATGAAATGGATGAATATTTGCCAAAATATAAACTGCCCAGATTAAAATAGGAAATAGAACACTTAAATAATTCTATCTTAGAAGAAATTAAGCAAACATAAATGAATACCTTAAGAAAAAACAACCTAGGAGCAGATGGATTTATAAGTGACTTCTACAAAATATTTAAAGGACAATTAATTCCAATTCTACTTAACTTGCTGGGGGAAAAAAGCAAACAAAACATAAATTCCTTTTATGAAGCTAACATGGTCTTGATACCTAAACCAGAGTCAAAACAGATAAAGAAAACAATAGGTCAATTTACCCAATCAATATTGATGCAAAATTCTGAAGTAAAATACTAACAAGGAGATTTCAGCAAAAATCAAACACTATAATCAGACTGGATTTATACCAGGAATTCAGGGCTGGTTCAATATCTGGGAAACCACAACCACAAATGACCATGTTAATAACAAAGACAACAAAAATTATATGCTTATTTCAACAGATAAAGAAAAAACTTTTGACAAAATACAACATTTATTCCTGTCAAAAATGCAAACAAGCACAAAAATGAATGAAGTTTTCCTTAAAATAAGTATTAGCTATCTTGAAGCAAAATAAAGCATTAGCTGTACTATGAATAAATTAGATTCATTCCATTCAATAGAATCAGGAGTAAAGCAAAGATGTCCATTATCACTATTACTACTCAATGCTGTACTAGAAATGCTAGCTATGGTAATAAAACAAAAACAAGAAATTGAAGGAATAAGCAAGGAAGAAACAAAACTATTACTTTTTGCAAATAATATGACTACTTACTTAGAGAACCCCTAAAGATTCAACTAATAAAAAAAACTAAATGAAACTATGAACAATTTTAGTTGCAGGCTATAAAATAAACCCATCTAAACCATTAATATTTCTATATATTACCAACAAAACCTAGCAGGAAGAGCCAGAAAGAGAAATTCCATTTAAAATAACTGCAACAATATAAAATACTTAGGACTCTACCTACCAAAACACATACGTGAACTACATGAACACAATTACAAACCACTCTTCATAAAAGCAAAGACAGATCTAAATAAATGGAGAAATATCAGTTGCTCATGGGTAGGGAAAGCTAATATAATAAAAATAACAAAACTTTCTAAATTAATTTACTTTATTCACTCCCGTACCAAACAAAATACCAATGAAGTGCTTTTAGGGCCAGAAAAAAATAATAACAAAATTATCTGGAGGAACAAAAGGCATAGAATATCAAGGATCAATTTTTTTTTAAATGGGAAGAAAGCCTAGTAGATCTCAAACTACACTGCAAAATTAAAATCATTAAAAACAATTAGCTATTGGTTAAGAAACCACAAAGATTAGTCAGTGGAGCAGATGAGGAACACAACATATACATGTAAAGGAACACAGTAACTCATGTTTGAAAGAACCAAAGATACCAGGGTTAGTGGGGCAAGAACTCAATATTTAATAAAAATTGTAGAGAAAACTGGGAAATAGTCCAACAGAAACTAGGTATATCAACATCTCACACTGTATACCAAGATAAACTCCACATGGGTACATGATTTAGACATAAAGGGGTGATATCATACATAAATTAGTGAAGCACATCAGAAATTATCCATCAGATCCCTGGAGAGGGAAATAATTCATGACCATACAAGAGACAGAGAGGTTCATAGGAGTTAAAATGGATAATTAATTACATAAATCAAAAAAAGTTTTGAACAAAGAAAGTCAATGCTGCTAAAATGAGAAGAAAAGCAGGGAAAAGAGGGGGGGGGAGGCAGGGAAAAGGACCTTTGGGTCCCTTTGGGAAAGAGAACCTCTGCAGCAAGTTTCTAATAAAGGTCTTACTTCTAAAATATATAGGGAACTGAGAAAAATTTACAAGAATAAAAGCCATTAACCAATTGGTAAATGGTCAACAGTTATGAATGGGTAGTTTTCAGAGGAAAAAATAAAATCTATCAGTAGCCATAAGAAAAAAATGCTCTAAATGACTAATTAGAGAAACACAAATCAAAACAACTCTGAGGTATCATACCCATCAGACTTGTCAAGATGACAAAAAAGAAAAATGGAAAATTGTGGAAGAAATGTGGGAAAACAAGATACTAATGTATTATTGGTGGCACTGGAAGGTACTCCAACTGTTCTTGAAAACCATTTGGAATTATGCCCAAACTATGTACCTACCCTTTGACCCAACAATACCACCTCTAGTGGGTCTATACCCCAAAGAGATCAAAGGAAGAGGGGAAAGATCTAGATCTAGAAAAACATTTATAGCAGCAGTTTTTTGTCATAGATAGCAAAGAAATGGAAAATGAGGTGAAGCACATTTACTGGAAATGGGTGAACAAGCCATGGTATATGAATACGATGGAATACTATCGTATTGAAAGAAATCATGAAGGAGATGTTTCAGAAAAACCTGACAAGACTTGTATGAATTAATGGAGAGTAAGATGAGTAGAATCAGGAGAAAAATTGACACAGTAACAAGAACATAGCAAAGAATATCAACTCCAAAATATTAAGATTCTAATCAACATAACTGCCTAAAGCAATTCCAAACGACTCATGATGAAACTTGCTAGCAACCTTCAAATAGAGAACTTACGGACTCAAAGTGAGGATGGAATAATTTTTTTTTGTCTTTTACCTTTTTAAAAATGTGACCGAGGCAATTTGTTTAGCATGTCCATATACATGTTAGTAATGTCTATACATATATGTAATTTTTTTCTTGCCTTTTTGATGGGTTGGGAGAGGGGAGAGAGGATGGAAAAGAATTTGGAACTGAAACCGGGTGGCTGGCAACATAGTGAAGTGGAAAACACAAAAAGACCACAATAAACTCAAAGAATTATCCTATTCACCCCCACCCTCCAATTTTTTTAATAGAAACAAAACACAGTGTATTTTCGTAAAAACCCAATACCACAAATAACTGACATTAATGTAATGTTTGAAAGAATGCAGAGAGCTTTGCTTTCATTATGTCATTTAGGCCTCCCTGTGGCGTAGGTACTTCAGGTATTATTGTCCTTATTTTTGAGAGAATAAAGTGAGGGTCAGAAGATAAGTGACCTAGGTCATGGATAATGTCAGAGGTGTATTCTGAACCCAGGTTTTTGTAACTCCAAGTCCAGCACTGCACTACAATTGAAGAAATAAATAAAATCAGGCACAAATCTAGCAGAGAAAGACTATATTTGGCCATACTTCCAACTATAATCAGGAGGTCAACTTGTATTGAAATATTAGAAGCATAATTAACTGCTTTACCATCCAGGACGTCTACTACAGCAATTCATATATTTATGGTTCTCATAGTTCTATTCTAAACATTATTTGTTGAAGATACCTCTTCAAGTCAAATCAACTGAATCTAACATATTGAAATGCTGGTAAGATGTAAAAATGTTTACTTACTAATTGGGCACAACCTTAAACAAGACCCCTTATGTTAATTTTGATAACAGATGTAAACAGAACACAATTCATATGTTGCTAATTTTTCTCCATGGTTACATTATCACAAATTTGATCTTACCCATAACCCATGTAATGACTGCTTGCAAGATGCAATGATCTGAGCAAGTTCATTATACTCATTAAGATAAAGAATGAATAAGAAGGGGCAGCTAGGTGGTCCAGTAAATAGAGCACCGGCCCTGGTGTCAGGCAGATCTGAGTTCAAATATGGCCTCAAACACTTAATACTTACTAAACATGTGACCTTGGATAAGTCACTTAACCCCAACTGTCCCTCCAAAAACCAAAAAAAAAAAAAAAAAGAATGAATAAGAATAAAATGTGATTTTAAACTGTAAATTCAAATTGAAGTAGGTTTAAGAATTTTGTATGTAATGGAATTAAAACCATCGATAATGCAAGGTCTCAATGCATTTTTAAAATAATCATCTGTTTCAACATTCTAGATTCCTTTCAAGTACTCTGCTGCTTTTGTTAAGTACTCTTGTTTCTTAAGAACCAAGTAATAAAAATTTGCCCAAAGTCTACAATAGGTAACTTAAATTAACCTGATAATCAACTCACAACCCTTGACCCCTTCCCCAACACTGAACATATTTTATTTCGAAGAAAGTTGGAGACAAAAATCTAGGTTGTTCAAGGTGCCACTGTTAACAAGTCTTAATCTGGGTAGGTGAAAATTTTTTTACCCTTTTAAACCTGAGTTTAGGGGGCAGAGCCAGGATGGCAGAGTAAAAATAGGAACTTGCTTGAGCTCCCACTTCAATACCACCTCCAATACCTATAAAAAACCGACTCTAAACAAATTTTAGAGCTACAGAACCCATAAATCTCCCACTGAAGACAGCCTGGCAGGCCAACTGGAAGTGTCTATCACATACTGGGCTGGGAGCTGGGAGCAGACCCATGTGAGCCATGTTGGCCCTGACCAGCGGCACAGACTGGCCAGAGCAGACTTCAAGAGAGTGAATCACTGGCAGCTGCAGTGGTTCCCAGACTTCTCAACCCATAAACACGAAAGAGAAAGTAAAAGGTCAGTAGGGAACTCTTGTGGAACTGGGTGAGAGAAGAGTGTGGTCTGGCCCCTGCCCCCAGGGCAAGAGGTGACAAGAGGTGGCAGCAGCAGGGGCCTGCAGATCGTAGGGGGACCAAGCAACCATTCAGAGGGTAATAGCTCTTGCTTTGACCTGCTTGGATCTGGGTCTCAGTCTTAGGTGGTGGGCTTGTGGTGAGGAACACTAGTGTGCCAGAGCCTGTGGTGGCTGCAGAGACGGTACCTTCCTCATAGCTCTGACTTCAGCTCTGACAACAACTCTGAAAATCCCAGCAACTTGGGACACAGCTCTCTCCACTACGGAAGCAGAGTTCTACTGTGGCAGAGAGCTCAAAAGTTAAGTAACTGCCTGGCAAGATGAGCAAATAGAGGAAGCACAATCGGACCACAGACTCTTTTTGGGGGGACAAAAAGGATCAAAACATGGAACCAGAAGAAGACAACAAAGTCAAAAGTCCTGCATCAAAAGCTTCCAAGGAAAATATGAACTGATCACAAGTCATGGAGAACCTCAAGGAGGATTTTGAAAGTCAAGTAAGAGAAAGTGGAAGAAAAACCGGGAAGAGAAAAGAGAATGATGTAAGAAAATCAGGAATAGCACATCAACAGCCTGACTGAAGAAAATAACACCTTAAAAAACAGACTAATTTAAATGGCAAAAGAGGCCCAAAAACCCAATGAGAAGAATGCCTTAAAATTGGCCAGAAGGAAAAGCAATTTCAAAAACTCACTGAAGAGAATAATTCCTTCAAAATTAGACTGGAGCAAATAGAAGATAATGACTTTATGAGAAATCAAGATACTACAAAACAGATCCAAACAAATGAAAAAAATACAGAAGGCAATATGAAATATCTCAATGGAAATACCACTGACCTGGAAAATAGATCTAGGACAGATAATTTAAAAACTATTGGACTACCTGAAAGCCATGATAAACCTGAGTTGATCACATGTTGTAAGCTAGGTGACACAGTGGAGAGATTGCTGGGCCTGAAGACCTGAGTTCAAGTACAGCCTCAGACATGTACTAGCTATGTGACCTTAGGCAAGTCACTTAATTTCTCTCAGCCTCAGTCCCCTCATTTGTAAAATAAGAATAATAACTGCATCTACCTCCCTGAGTAGTGGTGACAATCAAATAAGATACGATTTGTTAAGCACTTAGCCCCATGTTCATCGTATGAGCTATAAAAATGTTAACTATTTATCACTGTTATTGTTATTCCTATATTACTATCATATGGTTAAACACTACTACAAAATGATTTTATATTCCTTTTCTCCACTGTAGTCTTGATTTATTATTCTTGAGGGCTTTCCATATCATTCCCCAAATAAAATTTCTCATTTTATGCTACAAAAATGCTAATGAAAGCAAGAAGAAGGACTTCAGAATACTTGTCATATCCTGGTTTTTTTGGTCATATCCCATTTTTCATCACTTGTTGCATGGCATAATTCTGTTCATCATGCTGCTTAAAAGGTAAACAAAGCAGCGACATATTTACCAGTGGAACATGGATACACATTTATCTCACACATTTATTATTTTTACCACACATTGTGAGCCTTGAATCCTTAGTGCATGTGTACACTGTCAGTATATTCCCAAAAGCTGACTTGTGTGGCTTGTTTAGAGCACTGTAGTCCTACCTGTTGTCACTCAACACAATGAAGTGGAGCTGGCAGGAAGAACTGTCATGAGTAAGTCACATGATATAGTAAGACTTGCATCTTCCCACACTAGGGCTAAACTGTATAGTTTGTCTGCCAATGATACGGTTTAGTAATAAATGATTTTAAGTAACACCACCACAATTTTTAAAAAAGGTTTCACATAATGGTCACACTCCACTTTTTTGCAAAGAAAATTTGTCATAAAATCTGTGACGATTATGCAGTGAAATACGGTAATCATTTTCTATCCTTTGTTTCTTAATGCTACCATCAAAATTTCTATTAGAAATTTGTAATATACATAAATGTCAAAAATAATTTCTTAACATACTGTTGTTATTAAAAAACTTCAGTACTTTTCTAAACTGATTAGAAAAATTAATCTTCTACAGTTTCTCAATGAAAGAAAATGCTTATAATATCTTTAAAAAAAATTAATGCCATTCAGTCCTATGACTGATGATTTTCATTTACAACATACTTTCTCTCTATAGCTTTTTATAGATTACAATAAAGCCCTCATTCTCCCTGACAGGTTCACTTTCTCAGAGCTTCTAAAAAGCAAAATCTCTATATAGTATTATTAACCCCTAAGCTACAATGTTTTGGTTTTTCAAAAACACACACTGCTAAATACCTATCAGTATTCCCAAAAATAGATAGCACTTATTTGTTGTCCTACATTTTTTAAAATGTTTCAAGTCTTCATGCCTTGCCTCCCACATAAAAGGTAGAGACTAGTTCATGCTTCTTTACTATTTTTCACAGCTTATTATATAATATTCAAGCTTCATAAGCACTCAGACTACAGCTGAATTTCAGTCCTCTATGCCAAAATCCAACCTTATAAGATAAATTAGGCAAAACTTATTCTAGAAAAAATATATTCACTTTCGCAAAATTCAACACAGAATTGTTACAATTTACAAAATCTTCAAGACATTTTAAAATGACTTACAGGATTTTAGTATTTCAAGGTCAAAAAAAATTAAATGACGTGACCTAAGTAAAAGAGGAGATTTGTAGCAAAGCAAAGAATGAGGAACCCGGTGTCCAAAATCAAGTACTTATTGTTCTAAAATTTTATATTCCAATTTTGAAGTATTTGTCTTGTATTATATGAAAAAAGGTACACCTTTCTTCACTCTGACTCTTCCTCTTAACAACAATATATTGCACCCAATCCTGGATACTTAGTACTTTCTAACTAAGAGCAGAAAGTCAGAGTAAAAAATCAGATCTTAGATCTTTCATTTATTATGTGACTGAAGGCAAGGCACTTAATTTCTCACCTCTGTTTCCTCTTATCTATATAATGAGCATAAAAATATTTGTACTAATCTGGCAGGGTTGTTCTAAGGAAATCAATTTGGATGCTTTAATTAGCTGCTAAATAATTCAACTATATTACCTAATATCACATTTCACTCCAATTGCACCTCTAAGGCAATGGTAATTTATGGCACATGCAGTGGCGTCTAAAAGCACTAAGAATCCAGTAACAAAGTTATAGGTAAGATTTCTGGATTAAGCTTTTTGCCACCTAGACCTGCTGCCAATCCATTTGGATATATCTTTGCATACTTGTCTCAAGAATCATCTAAAATCTTGACTGAACAACTGAACATGCCAAGATGGGAGATTTTCCTAGGTTTATTAAAGAACAGTATCTAAAAAGAGTAAAAGTATTGCTACCTTTGGCCTGAACTATAGATTTCACAGAACCAATGTATTTACTACCAACTGCTATGCAGAGCCTCCTCTTTATACTCTCCTTTTTATACTCTCAATCTTTAGCTAAGCCATACATATCCTCCTCCCTTGTTGTGACGTTAGCTAGCTGTATAACTCCAGGTCAGAATTTCTCTCCCAGTCTCAATTTCCTCATCTCTAAGATGATGGATGGTTAAAATTAGGGTTAAGCTGACCCTTTTCAACTCTAACATTCTTTGATAGCTTGTCTACTCTGCCTTGCCAACTTTACATATTTGTTCTATTGAATTCCCACAGACTATGGAAATTTTGTCCATACGTGGTCCTGAAGAATTAAAAAAAATAATAATATCCTCCTTGTCCTTAGAAAACTGGGTATAGTTTAGGAAAAAATGTTAAAGGAAAAGAATAATACTCCCTGCTCAAGGATCTTTAGTGGGTCTTCACTGTCAATAGGCTAAAACACAAACTCCTTAGCTTGGCATTTAAAGACCTTTAAAATCTGGCTATGGGCTGCCTTTTCAGAATTATTTCACACTTCTACTTTATAAACTGTTCTACTTGCTGTTCCCTAACCTCATCACTCTACCCACTACCTTCCATGTCTTTACACAGTTTGCTCCCATGCCTAGGTATATACTCTTTTTCTTCATTGCTACCTCTTAGATTCTGTAGCTTCCTTCAACATACAACTCAAATGCTACCTCTGATTCCCTGAACAGTTAATACTCTCCCTATTCAAATTTTACCTTATATGTACATACTTACCTATTACATCCCCAAACAGCATGTCACTGGCTCGTTGAGGGCATAGATTTTTCCTTTTTTTTTTTGAGCTGTGTATGCCCAGTGCCTTGCCCAGAGTATGCTTAGTAAATGTCTTTGAATTGAATGTACACTCATCTGGCCACTTTTATTTTCCATTGGCCTTTTCCCATCGTCACAACAGCAAAGGCAACTTCCTAGTAAATAGGGACATGCACAGTTAGATGATGGAAATGAAAGCATTCTTAATCTAATATTTAATGCTGTCACTGTCATAGTAGCCTTAAGGTTACAGGAGAAGGAACAGAATGTCAAGGTATTTAGAGGTCCTCATTTATGGCATTAGAAAGTCTACAACATAACTAAATCAACCATTGCAAAGCAGGCTTTATATGACAGAAGTTTCAAGTGCTTTGTTAATTAAGCTTACCCCCAAATCCTTGCACATCAAAATGTTCTTATTTCACTACTGTACTGTAAGAAATTGGAAAAGACTTATATGAACTGATGCTGAGTGTTAATTAAGCTTACCCCCAAATCCTTGCACATCAAAATGTTCTTATTTCACTACTGTACTGTAAGAAATTGGAAAAGACTTATATGAACTGATGCTGAGTGAAGTGAACAGAACCAGGAGAACACTGTACAAAGTAACAGCCACAGTGTGCAATGACTGACTTTGATAGACTTAGCAATGCAAGGACCTAAAACAATTTCAAAAGACCCATGATGGAAAATGCCATCCACATCCAGAAAAAGAAATATGGACTCTGAAAGCAGATGTTTCGTTGTTTTATTTCGCTTGTTTTGCTTTTCTTTCTCATGGTTACTCCCATTCATTCTAATTACTGTATACAACATGACTAACGTGAAAATGTTTAATAGGAATGGATATCTAAATTGGATTGCATGCCTTCTTGGGGGAGGGGAGGAAGAAAATTTAAAACTTATGGAAGTGAATGTTGAAAACCAAAAATAAATACATTCACTAATAAAAAAATGTTCTTATTTCAGCAATAGGGAAAATCTGAATGAGAAAAGGAATGAAAGGGATTTCACAGAATACTATAGCTAGCCTAAATCAGATTAAAATACAATTGGGAAATACTTAAATGAAAATACAGTGAAACAGACAATGTTAATGTAGTTTTCTTTGCAGGGACCCTTATATATAGATTCATCGCCCCCATTTCTATTTGAGTTTGTTGTTGTTGTTATTGTTTGTCCTTTGTTCTCAAAGAGGAGGACCATGACATCAGTAAGATGACGCCATGACATTAAAGTGAATTGGATTTAAGTGACAGAGGGCTGTACAAAGCCACTAGTCTTACTTTCTCCTCCAGAGCCACCTGGGTCCAGTGGCAAAATACAGACCAGGACAACTGGAGATAGCCCTAGATGCAGTGTAAGATCTTGGCCTTTTTAAGCTAAGGTCTTTAACAGGTCTCAGTCTGAGGCAATACCTCACTTAATGATTAAGGCTAGGTAGATATAAGGCATAGAATGGTCTCTTTTACCTAGTCAAAACAAAAAAAGAAAAGAAAGAATTCAAACACTAAGGAGCTAAAGTCAAGATTCACACACAACTTAGCAGCCTCTACTATGAAAAAGCAGAAAACCTGAAAATATGATATTCCAAAAAGCAGGGTTATAGCTAGGAATAATCTACCCAGAAAAATTAAATCTAACCACGGGGGTGGGGAAGTGGAATGGATCTTGAATGAAATGAGCCCTTCCAAGCGTTCCTGGTAAAAAAAAAATGACCAGACCTACACAGAATCTCTGATGTGCAAACACAATAGTTAAGAGAAAGTAAACTTGCTGATTGAAAAAATATATATATAAAATGTCACCTTAAAAGAGAATAGAAAGAAGTAGAGAAGCAGGAGAGTTTTAAAAATAACATGTAGAATTTATTATAAACTTTATTATAAATATAAAAGTAGTATAAATTTATTATACAATTTTAACAAGAAAAGCAAGCAAAAGTCATTAAAATTCTGATAAAATAAACCTGTATCCAGTTGACAAATGATAGGTGCCGAGTGAGATGCACACTGTCAGACACAGATTGGTAGTCATTTGCCTCACTAAACAATAGGCCTTTTTCTCCTAAAGAAATACTTGCTTGAGTATGGAAATGGTAAGTATGGAGGAGACTCACAGTGAACAGGCAATGATTTTTTTAAAAAATCACAAATAAAAAACTATTTAAAATAAAATAAGGAAATAAATGGTGACTGTTAAAAACCTAAAGAAGCTGAAAGGGTAATGAAAAGGGGAAAAAGAAACAAAAGAACTAGAATATAAGGGGCTGTCTCAGATAGCCTCATATATAACTGGGGATGGCTGAATAAATTATGATTTGTGAATGAAATAGAATGCTACTGTACTAAGGAAATGACAAAAGACTGGATTATTTCAGAGAATCCTGAGTAACATGAACTGACAAAAAGTTAAGTCTGCAGTACCAGGAGAACAATTTATACAACATCATAAAGAAAAACAACTTTAAAAGTATCAATTACTCTGATTCTGGCAATGACTAACCATTTTTTCAGAGGCTTTATGATAAAGAATGTTATCCATCTGACAAAGAGGTAAGTGATGAAACACAGAGTGTAACAATAAATATATTTTTAGGTACAGCCACTGTGTAAATTAATTCTGCTTGCCAATACTTATTTGCTTAAAAGAAGGGTTTTTTTCTCCCCTCTCTCAATTTTTAATAGGGATATTAGGGTGGGGGAGGTTAAGGGGCAGCTAAATGGTACAGTGGATAGAGTGCTGGGACCAAAGTCAGGAAGACTCATCTTCTTGAGGTCAAATTTAGTCGTCGACACTTACTAGCTGGGTGACCCTGGGCAAGTACTTTACCCTATTTGTCTCAGTTTCCTCATCTGTAAAATGAGCCAGAGAAGCCCTCCAGTATTTTTGCCAAGAAAACCCCATATGGGGTCACAAGAGTCAGACATTACTGAAAGGATCAAACAGCAACAAGAAGAGAAAGGTTAATAACAGTAATTTTTAAAAAGCTACTGATATCTTTAAAACTGCACAGAAAAGAACAGAAGGATGTCCAAAAGGAAACAGATAAGCAGGACAGTTTTGAAAGCAACATATAGAATTTATGCTTTTTAAAAAAACTAAGCAAGTGGTATGAAATGGAGGTCCATGGTTTAATACTGACTCCTTTTGTGTTCTGTATTTTGGAAATGTTCTTTTTAGTTTTAAGTTTAGGATAGAAAAAATTTCAATTAAAAAAGGGTGGAAGCACCAACCTTGTGGAATATGACTTATCAAACACAGTGGATGATTTGGTTTTGCTGAATTTGTTTTTCTTGTAATACTTTTTACACGGGAAGTCTTAGTGAGAGATAATATGGAGGACACATGAGGACATGAATGTGATATAAAATCAAAAGCCTTAACACAATTTAAAAGGCAGACAGATTGGAGTCAGGATCAGAGTTTTTATTTTATCCTGGAGGAAATAAAGTACTACTAAAGTTTCTTGAAAAAGGTATTAATAACAAGGTCAGACCCAGCTCTGGACATGTTGAGTTTAGAATGTCTATGGAAAATCCATTTCAAAATGTTCAGTAGGCAATTGGAGATGTGAAACTGGAGTTGAGGAAAATGGTTAAAGAAAAAGTTAGAACAGATCTGAGAATCATCTGCATAGAGATGATAACCGAATCCAAAGAAACTAATGAAATCACCAAAAATCTGAGTTGAAAAGGGCCTTAGAGGTAATATAATCTAATTCATCACAGAATAAGATCCCTTTAAAACATTCTCAGAAAGTAGTCACCTAGTATTTGTGTAAAGGGCTCTAATAAGGTGGAAGCCCCTGACCTCCACAGGTTGCTTATTATACTGTCAGAGAGTTGTAATAGTATGAAATTTCCTACCACAGAACAAAAAAAAAGGACCACTGAAACATTTTTTTAAATGTACAGGAGAACAAAAGGATGTTCAGAAAGGCACAGACAAGTAGAACAGTTAAAATCAACAGTTAAAAGCAAAGAGTATGATTTACATTATAAAAAAGTAGGTAGTATGAAATTGGAGTCTCTGATGTTCTACTATGGTATATGGAAACACTCGTTTTTTTGGAAGTCTAAGATTGTCTTTAAAGATTAGGTGATCCCTTGATGTATGAGGTTCCAAACATTTAGGAATTATAAGGGGTTTGAAAATGTCAAAGTATTAGAGAATTACCGCCCTAAGACAATCCTACGTGAGAAGCTACCCACAAACTCACAAAACAGACTCAAATCACATATAACCAAAATGAGAACACTAAGCAAATATAAAATATGTAACATAGGTTATTGAAAATAATCTCTGTAGAATGCCTGAATATATACAAAACTTATTACATGCAATCCTCTTGCAGCTGCTATTCTCTTAACTTTCATCTCCATTATGGCTTTGGCTTTCTTGAGGTATAAAGTCTGAAAGCACATACAAATTCCTGAGAGCTGTTCCTATTTGTCTGTAGCAACTTCATGATAATATCCAGCATTACATAAAGTACATCAGGACTCTCCTCTCCCTCTTTCTGGATTTTTTGTCCCTATTAATGCAGGCAAAGATGACAGGTATGTTTTTGCTCTGTGGCATGACTCATATTCAGTTCTGCAGTCTAACAAAAAACTCAGGTATTTTTTATGTTAAGAGCCCTCAATTCAACAAATATTTATTAATTGCCTGTGTGCAAAGCCCAGCAGCAAGTACTACAAAAGACAGAACTAGGTAAGACAAGGTTTCACTATACATAGTATTTTGAGATTAGTAGGGTTATACAATACATATATTACTATAACACAAAATCATACAAAAGTATACAAAATCTCCAAGTGTTATGTAAGCCATATCAAATAAGTTATTTCCATGGATTAGATAATTCACTTAGCAGAGGAACAGTGTGTGTTATCTTTAAATTTACTACTTTTACTTTGCACTCCTATCCTAATCACTTATAGAGCACTACCCTCCTAATCACTTATAGAAATAAACAATAAAATCTGGAATGATAGTCTCAAAACACCTACACTACTTCATCCACATGGAACCATTTGTTGTGCACATACCTTTTGTAGCCAGTATCTGAATCAGTTTTCTATCAAAACAGTTCCTCCAAAACGAGTTTACCCAATTTCCAGAAAATAGCCTTTTCTAGCAACTTGGTCAAAGGCTTTTTAAAAAGCTAAATAAAGTACATGTATGTATAACCATTCACTAGTTATCCTTATGTTGTATATGCTTATGAAGGAAGTATTAAATTAAGCAACCATCTAGATATGAGTATATTGTACTAGCCCTATAGGCTTTGTTCCTCTAACCAAATGCATTTTTCACTCTCTCTCCAGACTTTCTCTACAATGCCCTAGAAACCTCTTCACTATGGCAGTTCACGGAACCCCTAGATTTCACAGGCTAGATGTACCTTCTGCCCCTGTGGCCTCTCCCTCGGATTCACTAGTTCCTCTCAGAATTTCTATTTTAAGGAGGTTTTTATTCCTCTTCAGACTGCAACCTAACTTTTCTCTCCTAGATTTTCTCGACAATGCCCCAGTTTCAGGTACTTTTGTTAACCTTCTAGGGCAGACCACTCCACCTCCGTATAACTGTTAGAAAGGATTTTCTGTATCAATCCTAAATTTGTCTCTGTAACTTCACTCACTGATGGTATTTCTTTCCTTTGGAGCAGAATCAAATGAATGTTAAAAAAAATTAAATGAATTTTTAGTACACCAAGTTTTCTAGTTCACTTTTGAAAAATAATTCTTAGCACACACACACACACACACACACACACACACACACACACACACTTTGAAAATAAAAGGGAGAGGGAAAGGAATGATTTGTTCCATTTAACTTCAGTTTGTTCATCACTAGATGTTAATTTACAGCCCATAGGCTAAGTAGCATATTAGACTGTCCAAAGTAACTTCTAAATTTATACACCGCCCTCACCTCAAAACTATTTATAATCTAATAGACTGAAAGAAATAAGCATTCAATTAGTATAAATATAAATATCTACAAATATGTAGTTATCTCTTACTTTGTAAAAATTCAATAAACATTCTAAGCTGTCATGCAAATTATAAGGCAGTTCTATCACCAAAGTATTCTTCTTCTTAAAAAGAATTCACATATATAAAATTGGTCTACTAGTTCATTTACGTGCTGAGATTTAAATAATCATTTCCCAGTCTCTGCAGTAAGAAATCTATATACCAAGCAGCAGACACCTTGAACTGAAAACCTTCAAGAAGTAAAGCAATAACTATGCAATAAAACACAATAAAATGACTTTAAATGAAAAACATAATTTGATTTACAAAAACCTGGTTTATTCTAAGGATTACAAAAGGTTTTTACCAACTGGTCCTGAAAGTGGCAGAAAGGTTGAGGATTTGTAGTAGAGACAGCATAACTAGACAAAAATTTCTAATTTGCTATAGTTAAACAAGTACTGGGCTTAAGAGAATGAGAGAAATAAGAGAATCATAAATGAGTTATATCTCATCTTTTAAAATTATTCTTACAGATAGCTGGATCTTGAACTATATATAGACTAAGGAAGAAAGCAACACTAAAGAGTGGCAAGAGATATTTAGGAGAGATTAAGCAGAAGAGTGATGATTTTGCTCTTTACTACCAGTATGACTTTGATTAAGTCACTCCCCTTACTGAAGACCTTTCCTCATCAGTAAATAAAGATGTTAGAGAAGATTATCTCTAAAAATGTCATTAAACTTTAAAGCCTATGTTCCAGTAAAAGTAAAACTAATTCTGACTAGTCTAATTAAACAGAAATATCATACTGAAAAGCAGCTTCCTCATTTTGGTAGAAAGGTGAAGGATAAGTGCAAATGAGATTAGATATGGTGGTTTTAACATTTTTGTAGGTTTGTTTTCAGGGACTAAAAAGGCAAACAAAAACCTTTTTAAAATAAATGAACCCTATGTAGCTATGAAGATAAGTATGGCTGAAAAACCTATGTGGGCTATAAGAAAGGGGCAGACAGGACAAGAGTAGAGAGCAATGACATTTAATTTAGCAAAAGCAAAACGACCAGATACGATTTACTGCAAGACATATTTTTAAAAAAATTTTAAAATAGGTTTATTTCCCATCACCCATCTTCTTTAAATATCCTCCAAAATATTTAACAAAAATGAAAAGGTATTTTATACTTTCAAAGTGATAAACAGAACTATTAATACAGCTATCGTGGGAGGAAAAAGTACCCAAACTGACCACTCCTCTCTCCTTTTTACTGGTGAAAAAATTACTACACAGATCTTGCCATCTTGAGATAGCTAGATAATGAATAGAACACTGACTCTGAAGTCAGGAAGACCTGAATTCAAGTGCGTTCTCATACACTTGCCGGCTCTGTGTCCCTGGACATGTCATTTAACTGGTTTGCCTCACTTTGCTCAACCGTAAAAACAGGAAATAGCATTTACCTCCCATTGAGGTATGGGATCAAGAGACATTTGTAAAGTATTTATTATAATGCTTGGCACGAAGTCTACGCTTAATAATCACTTATTTCTTTCCTTCTTAATTTTAACTTTGTGCTACAAAAATTTTAATTTTCTTAATAATAAAAAATAATAAAGAAAAACAGTCATCAAGAAAAATTCTGGTAGACCAAATCTGAAGGCAATGAAATGAGACTTTGTAAGGACAAAATTAAGCTGTGACTTCTTGTCATATATTTCTCTAGTAAACATTAAGCAATACAAACTTTCATGAAAGACTACTCTAAAATATTCTTGCCCTTAAGACACAAAGAAGAAACCAGCAGTCAAAATAAAAAGCAACAGTGTAATATCACGAATCAGTTATCAGCTGAGTATCTACTGTCCTGGGGCTCACAGACTCTAATTTGAGTGAATTTATATAAACTGCATGTTGATCTTATTCCACTTGTTAGATTTTAAACCTTTTTAAGGAAAGGATTCTCAAATTTAGAGACCATATAATTTAAATCTCTCTTTTTATCAACAAGTCAACTCAGACTGAGAGATTAAACTATTTGCCTAAATTGAATAAAGTCAATCAGTCATACCACTGGGCCTAGAATTGGGTTGGATGTCCTGACTCTTAGCTGAGGGCTCTGTATAGTGAACCATTCTGTCCTTTCCTTCATCCTCATAAATGGATAAAATTTTCAACAATATCTTTTTTTTTTCAATTTCAATTATGTAAAAACATTTCCATATTACTCATTTTGTACAAGACAACTTGAATAAAAGAAAAAAAATTAAGAAAGTGAAAATAGCATGTTTCAGTCTGTTTTCAATCAATATCAGTTCTTTCTCTGGAGGCAGGTATCATGCTTCATCACTCATCCTTCGGGATTGTCTTGGATCACCATGTTACTGAGAATAACTAAGTCATCCACAGTTGATCACCATATAGTACTGCTGTTATTTTTGTTCATAGTTCTCCTGGTTCTGTTCACTTTTTTCTACATGTAAGTCTTTGCAGGTTTTTCTGAACTATAATTCCATTATAATTATATATCACAGCTTGTTGAGCCAATTCCCAATTGATGATCTGCTTTCCAATTCTTAGCTACCACAAAAAAAGCTCCTACAAATAGGTCTTTTTCCCCCTTTTCTGAATGTCTTTGGGATACAGACCTAGCAGCAGTATTGCTGGATCAAAGGGTATGCCCAGTTTTATAGCATTTGGAGCATAGTTCCAGATAATTCTCTAGAGTGGTTAGATCAGTTCACAACTCCACCAACAGGGCATTACTATCGCAGTTTTCCCACATTCCCCTCCAATATCTAACATTTTCCTTTTTTGGTCATAGTAGCCAATCTGATAGGTGTGAGGTTGTACCTCAGAGTTGTTTTAATTTTCATTTCTCTGATCTGATAGATAAATCACTATTTAGAGCATTTTTAGAGCATTTTTTCATATGACTGTTAGATAGCTTTGATTTCTTTGTTTACAAACTGCCTGTTCATATCCTTTGACAATTTGTCAATTGGGGAATGATTTGGATTTTCATAAATTTGACTCAGTTCTCTATATATTTGAGAAATGAGGCTTTTATGAGATGCTTACTGCAAAACTTTTCCCCCAATTTTGTTTTCCTTATGATTTTGGTTGCATTGATTGTGCAAAAATCTTTTAATTTTATAAAACTGAAATGATCTGTTTTACATTTTGTAATGTTCTCTGTATCTTCTTCAGTCCTAAATCCTCCTCTTATCCATCAAGGTGAGAGATAAACTATTCCATGCTCTCTTAATGTGCTTATGCTATCACCCTTTATGTGTAAAGCACACATATTCATTTTGACCTTATTTTGGTATGTGGTATGAGATGGTGGTCTATATACCTAGTTTCTGCCAAACAGTCCAAGTAGTTTTTGTCAAATAGTGAGTTTTCAGTCCAAAAGCTTGGATGATTGGGTTTATCATACACTAGATTACTATGGTCATTTACTACATGTAATTTTCCTAATGTATGTATATTTTCTATATGGAATGTACCTAATGTATTCCACTGATCTACCACCATTTCTTAGCCAGTACCAGATTGTTTCGATAATTACCACTTTATAATACAATTTGACATCTGGTATGGCTAGACTTCTCCCTCAATTTTTTCACTGATTCCCTTGATATCCATGAGCTTTTGTTCTTTCAGATGAATTTTGTTGTTTTTTTCTAGCTCTATAAAATAATTTTTAATAGTTCAATTGGTATGGCACTAAGTAGACTAATTTAAATAAAACTGTCATTTTTATTATATTGGCTTGGTCTACTCCTGAGCAATAAATATTTTTCCAACTGTTTAGATCTCACTTTGTGTGAAAAGTGTTTTATAGATGTGTTCCTATAGTTCCTAGATTTGTCTTGGCAGTAAACTCCTAAATATTTTATGTAGTTTACAATTCTTTTAAATGGAATTTCTTTTTTTGCTGCTGGATATTGTTGGTAATATATAGAAATGCTGACTACCTATGCTAGTTTATTTTATATCCTGCAACTCTGCCAAAGTTGTTGATAATTTCAAATAATTTTTAGTTCATTCCCTAGGATTTTCTAAACATATCATCTGCAAAGACCAACAATTTTGCTTGTTTCCTCATTGCATACCTCCTTCAATTTTTTTTTCTTCTCTTACTGCTAAAGCTAATATTTTCTAGTACAATATTAAACAACAGAGGTGGTAATAGGCATCCTTACTTCACCCCTGATTGTACTAAGAAGGCTTCTAATTTATCTGCATTACAGATAATACTCGCTGATGATTTTAGATAAATATTATTTATAACTTTAAGGTAGCTCCATTAATTCCTATGCTCCTAGTGTTTTAACACAAATGGGTGCTGTATTTTGTCAAAGATTTTTTCTGCATCTACTGAGATAAACATATTATTTTTGTTGGTTTTATTACTGATATGGTCAATTACGCTGACAATTTTCCTCATATTGAACCAGTCCTGAATTCCTGATATAAATCCTACCTGGTCATAATATATGGTCCTTGTGCTATTTTGCTGTAATCTCTCTCCTAGTATTTTATTTATAATTTCTGCATCAATATTCATTAGGGAAATTGAGCTATAATTTTCTGTTTTGGTTCTTCTTGGTTTGGCTATCAGCACCATATTTGTGTTGTGAAAGGAATTTGGTAGGATTCCTTCATCTATTTTTCCAAATAGTTTATAATGTATAGAGATTAATTGTTCTTTAAATGTTGGGTAGAATTTGCTTGTGAATCTATCTGGTCCTGGGGAATTCTTACGAAGTTCACTGATGGCTTGTTCAATCTCTTTTTATAAAACTGGATTATTTAAGTATTTTAGTTCTTCTGTTAATCTGGATAATTTATATTTTTGCAGATATTCATTCATTTCATTTAAACTGTCAAATTTATTGGCATATAATTAGACAAAATAACTCCTAATAATTGTCTTAGTTTCCTCTTCACTTGTGGTGAATTCACCTCCTTCATTTTTGATACTAGTAATTGTTTTCTTCTTTCCTTTTTTAAATCAAATTAAGCAATGGTTTATCTGTTTTATTGTTTTTTCTTAAAACCAGCTCCTAGTTTATTAATTCAATGGTTTTCTTAATTTCAATTTTATTAAATTTTCCTTTGATTTTCAGGATTTCCAGCTTGGTTTTTAATTAGGGATTTTTAATTTGTTCTTTTTCTTTTCTTTTTTTAAAATTGGTATGCCTGGGGCGGAGCCAAGATGGTGGCGTAGGAGCAGCAAGGTACGGCAGCTCCCACACAGCTACCTCAAAATACCCATAAAATATGACTCTAAACAAATTCTAGAGCTCTAAAACACACACAAATATACTTTCCGCTAAAGGCAGCTCAGCTAGGAGGAACCATCTAAGCGCTGGGAGCTGAAACCAGCCCAGCCTGAAATGGCGGCTTGACTGTGGGGGCGGCCTGATGAGCTGCGCCGCGCCGCAGCTGGAGCTTCAGGAGAGCAGATCTGTGGCAGCTGGGGCAGTTTCCAGAATTATCAAGCCATAAGAAAAAAAGGACTAAGTGAAAGGTCAATGGAACTCGGCTAAAATTGGGGGAGAAAAGCAGGTCCAGCCAAACTGCCTCCAGGGCAAGGAAGCAGCAGAAGCAGAGGCCCTGCTGCCTCCACCTTGCTGCTTTGGAGCTCCCAGCCTGCAGACTGCAGGGGGGGTCAAGCGATCGTTCAGAGGCCAAGAGCCATTGTGTTGAGCGGCCTGGATCTGGATCGTGGTCTTGGGTGGTGGTCCTGGGGTGCATTTTCAGTGAGCCAAAGCTGGTGGGGGCTGCAGCAACCTCCTAAAAGAGCCAGCAGCTGGGAAAACCCCGGCAATTTGGGACAGAGCTTTCCCCTCTGGAAGCAGAGTTCCACAAAGCTAAAAAATCATTGACTGGCCAACCACAAGCAGGCAAAGGAAGCAAAGTAAGAATAGCAACCAAACTCTAGATTCCTTCTTTGGGGAAAAGAAGGATCAAAGCAGGGAATGGGAGGAAGACAACACAGTCAGAACTCCTGCACCAAAAGCTTCCAAGAAACATGAAGACTGCCTAAAAGCTAGAAATCAGCTTAAGAAGGATTTTGAAAACTAAATGACAGAAGTGGAGGAAAAATTGGGAAGAGAAA
>CM053592.1:142832284-142872529 GCA_028646515.1 Pseudochirops corinnae
CAGAATGGGGTTAATTATCTCATGGAAGAGGCAAAGAATAAGTGTTACAATGGAAGGGAGGAACAGGAAGGCAAAAGGGAAGAAGTCAATCTTACTCTCATTGAACTTGGCTTAGGGAAGGAATGACATAAACTCTAAACTGAGTATCTTGCCACATAGGAGAGGAGGGGGGATGGAGATGAGAGGTGGGATGATGGAGGGGAGGAGAGGGTGGGGGGAAGGGTTGATGGAAGTACACACATCTGTAGGGGGACAGGGACAGGGTAGAGAATAGAACCAAGTGGGGGCAGGATAGGAAGGAGGGACATATAATCAGTCTCTCACAATATGCCCACTGTGGAGAGGTTCTGCATAATTATACATGTACAGTCTGTATTTAATTGCTTGTCCTTCCAGTGGGGGTGGGTAACGAAAGTGGAAGAGAAAGAATCTAGAATTTAAAGTTCTATAATCAAATGTTAAAAAAATATAAATACATATAAAATTATTATTATTAATATTATTAACTACATCCAACTAGGACTTAAGATACACAGGCACTGTGGTAGGGGGATCCTGCCCTACAGGAAAGTCAGAGGGCGATGGCGGAGGACAAAGCAGAGAATAGATTGGGGAAGGGGTTATACAATGGGGTGGCTGTTTTGGAGTGGTGGGTAGGGGAAAGATGGAGAGAAAATTTGTAACTCAAAATCTCGTGGAAATTAATGATGTAAACTAAAATAAATAAAAGTTAAAAAAATAAAATAAAATAAAATTGGTATGCCCAATTCATTTATCTGCTTTTCTCTCTTTTACTGATGTAAACAATTAGAGATATAAATTTTCCCATAAGTACCACTTTGGCCACATTTCATAAATTTTGGTATGGTGTCTCATTGTTGTAATTTTCTTTAATAGAATTATCAATTGTTTCTATGATGTGTTCTTTGGTCCACTTGTTTTTTAGGAGATTATTTAATTTCCAACTATTTTTTAAATCTCTCCATTGTCCACTATTGAATGTAATTTTTACTGCATTATGATCTGAAAAGGATGCATTCACTATTTCTGCTTTTTTGCATTTGGTCGTGAGGATTTTATGTCCCAATATACAGTCAATTTTTTGTGTAGGCTGAGAAAAAGGTATATTCCTTTCTACTACCATAAAATTCTCTCCAGAGACCTATCATATCTAGCTTTTCCAGAAATTTATTCACGCCCTTAACTTCTTTTTTTTTTTTATTTTTTGTTTGGATTTATCTAGTTCTGAGAGGGGAAAGTTGAGGTCTCCCACTAGTATAGTTTTATCATGTTTCCTCCTGTAACTCATTCAACTTCTCTTTCAAAAATACAGATACTATACCATTTGGTGCATATATGTTTAGTATTGATTACTTCATTGCCTATGGTACCTTTCAGCAAGATAACCACATCTTTCTTTAGCTATATTATTTAGATCAGTTTTTGCTCTCTCAGATCATAATTGCTTTCTTTGCTTCAACTGAAGCATAACAGATTCTGCTCTAGTCCCTTACCTTTATCCTGTATGTATCTCTCTGCCTCAAATGTGTCTCTTGTGAACAACATATTCAAGACTCTAGATTTTCCCATTCTGCTATCCATTTCTATTTTACAGTTGAGTTCATCCCATTTATATTTATAGTTATAATAATTAATTCTGTATTTCACTCCATGTTAGTTTTTATCCTCTCCTCTCTTATTCCCCACCCTTTCCCCTCACAAATTTTTATTTCTCATCACTACTTACCCCAATATACCTGCCCTTTTTTCAGTCTCCCTCCCCACTTTTATTATGCCCAATCCTTTTTTCCTCCTTATAGGATAAATGTTTATATCCAATTGAGTGTGCATGTTATTCCCTGTTTGAGCAAACTTTGGTGAGAGTAAGATTTAAGCTTTGCCCACCACCCACAGCCCCATCTTCCCCTCCATTATAATAGCTTTTTCATACCTCTTTTATGTGGGATAATTTACTCCATTCAATCCTTCCCCTCCTCTTTCTTCCAGTGTGATTTTCTTTCTCACTCTTTTGTTTTTCAGTGTATTATCCCATCAAGTCACCTTACCTTTTGTCTACATACTCTTTCTAACTGCTATAATAATAATAATAATAATAAAATTGTTAAGACTTACAAATATTATCTTGCTATATAGAAATAAAAAGTTTACCTTATTGCATTTGAATTTATATGTTTTATTTCTTGTTTCTTTTTTACCTTTTGTTTTCCTTGAGTCTTG
This sequence comes from Pseudochirops corinnae, assembly GCA_028646515.1. Classification (NCBI taxonomy): domain Eukaryota; kingdom Metazoa; phylum Chordata; class Mammalia; order Diprotodontia; family Pseudocheiridae; genus Pseudochirops; species Pseudochirops corinnae. Next base: position 142,834,523 of record CM053592.1, read on the forward strand.
TATTTGGAGGTCAAATTTCTTACTTAGCTCTGGTCTTTTAATCAGAAATGCTCTAAAGTCCTCCATTTCATTAAACATCCATTTTCCCCCCGAAAGATTATATTCAATCTTGCTCAGATTCTTGGTTTGTAATTCTAACTCTTTTGCCTTCCAGTATATCATATTCCAAAGGCCTCCACTCAATTAATGTGGAAGCTGCCAAATCCTCTGTAATCCTAACTCCATGATATTTGAATTTTTTCTTTTTGGCTTCTTGCAATATTTTCTCCTTGATGTGTGAGCTCTGGAATTTGGCTATGATGTTCCTGGGAGTTTTCATTTGGGGATCTCTTTCAGTCAACAATCAATGGATTCCTTCAATTTCTATTTTACCCACTGATTCTAATATATCAGGGCAGTTTTCTTTGATAATTTCTTGAAAGATGGTACCCAGGCTTTTTTTTTTTTTAAATGGCTTTCTGTTAATCCAATTAATTGTTATATTATCTCTTCTGGATCTATTTTTCTAGGTCAGCTGTTTATCCAACGAGAAATTTCACATTTTCTTCTATTTTCTGATTCCGTTTTATTGTATTTTGATGTCTTATAGAGGATTTGGTTTCCACTTGCTCAGTTCTAATTTTTAAGGAATTATTTTCTTCAGTGAGCTTTTGTACTTTCTTTTCCATTTGGCCAATTCTATTTTTAGGGAGATATTTTCCTCAGTAAGTTTTTGTATATTTTTTCCCCAATGCTATTTATGCTTTTTTCCATGATTCTTTTGTATTACTCTAGTTTCTTTTCCCAAATTTTCTTCTTCTCTAATTTACTTTTTATAATCCTTTTTAAGCTCTTTCAGACATTTTTTAATGTGCCTGAGACCAAATTACATTTTACTTTGAGGTTGCACATGTAGTCATTTTGACACTATTGCCCTCTTCTGAGTTGATGCCTTGATCCTCCCTATCACCATATAATAACTTTCTACAATCAAGCTCTTTGTTTTTGTTTTTTTTGGTGACTTGGTGTTTTTATGAGAGTTGGGCTCAGGTCCTTCACTGTCCCAAGCTTTTTGTGTTGGGGCTTTAGGTCTTATTGCTGGCTTTCATTTGGCTTCAGGGCTTAGTTGCTTTCTTCCTCTGGAGGGTAGGCTTCCCCTGGAGTTTAGTTGCTGGTCTGCTCCAGGGTGGGGCCTTGCTGCTGGGTTGCTATGGCCTAGAAGGAGGGATCTTGTTGATGACCTGCCCCAAGGGTGAGGCCTTCCTGTTAGCCAGCCCTGGGGTGAGGCTTCACTACTGGTGGCTTGTGCTGGGTGCAGAGTCCCTAGGGTGGGGCCTTGCTGATCTGCATAGAATGCTCACTAGCCTAGGGACCTACTGGTTTGCAGGAGGGTAGGGCCTCACTGGTGGACTGTCCCTGGCTTGGAGCTTTGCTACAGAGCTCCTGCCGTGAGGCTGGCTGCTGCTGGCTCTTGAATCTAACTCTTTCCATCATAGTGAGACAGACCTTTTCTGCTGGAAAGGTAAACTGCTTCCCTGTTCCTAGATCAATTCTGAGATGGTTTTCTAGTTGTTTGGAGGGGAATTTGGGAGAGCTTCAGATGGTTCCTTCCTCACCCTGACATTTTAACAGTGCCATTTAAAAAATACAACTTATTAAAAAAATTAATCTGCCAAATAAATGAGAGCACTTTTTTCTATAATACTCAGATAATGAAAAGAGGTCTGGAGTTTGAGTTGGACTACCTACGTTTAAATTCTATGCTTGCTTAAAACCTTTAACTTTGGATAAGTCACTTAAACTCCTTGGGTCTCAGTTACCTATCTGAAGAACAAAGGGGTTGGACAAGACTCTATCAGCTCTCAATTTGTGATTCTATGACCATATCTACAGCTATTAGGAACAGGAAGTTACCTTTTTCTGTTTCTACAAGTAACACTTAAGAATCACTCCCTAAAACAGATTTATTCTTTCATTTTACAGTAAAGACTGGGCTCTCTTTTTTGAACATGTAGATATTTGTTACAAGGAATTTTTTTTTAACACAGGGGAGAGTTAAAAAGGGGGGGAAATAAGATTTTTGCTCATTTAAAAAATACATAATTAAAAAAAAATAAACAGGTTTTCATCTACTTCTATCCATGAATGCCAATTTTTTTTCAGGTTATTGACAAGGAAGGGAAGGAGCAATGAAACCAGGAAACCATCCCCTTCAACACTGGAAACCAATTTGAAGCTTAATTTCTTGGCACTGTCTGAAAGAAAATGGCAATGTCAGGGAAGTAGGCTGTTTGACTGTCATTTGGCATTAGGTTCCTTTCAGCTCAAAATCCTACTAAAATGCTACCATACATTACTAGAGGAAAAAAGACAAAACTAATCAAAGAACTATCCACACAAAAAAGTTCAACCACCTCCATCTGCAAGAGATAAGATTCACTGTGACATATAATGGCTGTCTGTGTGACTTTGGGAAAGTCACTTAAGCTCTCACTGTTCTAAGGAAACTCTAAGCTGCTAAGTTACAGAAAAGGTGCAAGCCTACATTGATAAGGGGAGCTTCTTAAACAAGGAACCACCTATGCCAAAGAAATTATATGTCTATTCCCTATTCCTATTTCCCTCACCTATATATAAATATTTTCTCCTTCAATCTTTGGTATTCACATTCTCTGTCATTATTAATGACATTACATTATGAGAATAACTAGAGTCAGGCTTACTTTATCCTATGTTTAGGAATTCAAAGCAAACTGTATTATTTTTGACATCAGTTAATGGCAATAGGAAAAATTCAGCAAACAGTCCTACTTCTCATATTAAGTTTTTAAAATACAATCTCCTTAGAAACATTTTAAATTATAAAAGTAAAAGCTATTCTTTTATTCTTTATCTCTCTCTCTAGTCTAGCTGCATAATTACTATGCTCAGGGTACTGCATTAATTTCTGTGCAGGATAAAAGGCAAATTAAGACATTCCCCACCAGAAATGATCTTCAATACAGAAGATGAAGTAATATGTATACAAATAAACTATACAACAAGCCATAAATGCTGAAAGACAAGTGTAAAGTGCTATAAGACTATGGAACTGAAATGGATAAAGATCAGTTAGGAGAATCAAATAAAATTTTCATGTCTCTAGTATGGCCTTAGGCAAATAATTTAAACTTATATCTGGTCCTCAGACTTTTCTAGCTCTATATTCTAGCAAACTTGGCAGTTAGGTAGTAGAGTGGATAGGGAGACAAGCCTAGGGTCAGGAAGACCTGTGTTCAAATCTGGCATCAGACACTAGCGTATTACCCTGGAAAAGTCACTTAACCCTATTTGCCTCATTTTACTGATCTTTAAAAATGACCTAGAGAAGGAAATGGCAAATGCTTCAGTATCTTGCTAAGAAAACCCCAAATGGGGTCATGAAGAGTCAAATACAACTGAACCGAATTAACAACAAAACATCCCAGCAAAAGTCATCTTGAGCTGGATCTTAAAGGATGGGCATCATTTAAATAGACACAGAAGAAGAGAACATTCTAAGCAGATTGAATAACTAGAGCAAACAACAAGGAACTAGGAAAACACAGAATATGTTTGAGAGATGGTTAAGAGTCCAGTCTGGCAGAAGCTGCCAAAGTGGGTGATACTGCCCCAGAGGGGAACTAGAATAATGGGAGGTGGTCGTGATAATAGTCTTGGGTGCAACTGGGTGGCACTGAATGAAAATAAGGGGCCAGTGGAAGCCTAAGGAAAGAAGACAAGAGAAGAAAATTTTGAAAAACCATTGGCACATTTCAGTTGTGAAATAGTTAAAGTTGCTGTGATTATTTTCCAAATAAATACAAATGACAAGTTATAACTAAATCGGTGGTCAAGTTCACTGACAGCTCTTAACAAGCAAGTGTTGGCAGGCGAGCCTGTCAAGCATTGTAGGGAATTCCAGCATGCATCAGCAAGAATATGTGTGTGTAATGATTTATTTATAATATGATGCTAAGCAATATTGTATCATAAAAATTTCAATGCAGGAAAAAACTTACAAATTTAAAATACGTTATTAAATTTAATACACATTTTAAAAAAAGTTTTACATGTTTTTTTGAAATGATGCAAATTTCTTTTTTTCTTTTGAAATGATGCAAATTAAAAAAAAAAACCCAAAACATTAAAGGGTTAAAGAAAGTAAATTTCCAGATGGATGCTAAGTAATTTTTTTTTTTTAAAAAGGGGGTAGTAGGCCAAATAATTTTGGGAACCTCCAGAGACTACATAGTAATCAAGCTAAAGAATTTTATTGAGCAAAGGGGTTTCAGGCAAAGGATGAAAATATCAAAAGTTATGCTTTAGAACAGTGGTTCCTCAAAGTTTTTCTTTTTTATTCATTCCATAGTAATCTTTACTCTCAGAAATTACAGCACACTAAATATTTAAGTTGGTAATACTATAAGACAGTTGGGAGATTTGTAGTCTTCTTTCAACTAAAGTATCCACTGTTCTTAGTTCTAAATTGTTCAGATTAGTGCATACAACAGGCAAGTTTTGTTTATTCTGCAAATACTATACTTATATTGCTAAGTCAAATTTATATTAGATAAAATTATTCATAATTTTTTTCCTCAACATAACCTCCAAGATTTTATAGAATATTTAACAAACTCACCTTTTGAAAACCACTGCTTTAGGTAGATTAATTAACCTGTTAGTAATGTTGGTAGAACGAATTTAAAGAGGAGAATCAGTAGTTCAGGCAAGAACTGATAAAGAGCTCAACTATGGTGGTCACAATGGGAATGGAAAGAGGATAGAGACAGGGATAAAAAACAACAGAATTTTGAATGACAAGGACACTGAAGTAAGGAGTTGTTAAATGCAACATGTTTCAAACCTGGGTAACCTGGACAAAGCTAATAACATTAACAGAAACAGGAGAGTCAAGAGACAAAAAATTTTGTAAAAAGAATTAAGTTCAATTTTGGACCTTTTTGTTTCATCTCTCCTTTTCCATTACTGGATCTTTCCCTTCTACCTATAAACATGACCAAGGTTACTCTACTCTTTATTTAAAAAAAAAATCCCCCCAATCTACCACCCCTTGAAGGTAGCTACTATCCCAGCCATCTCTTTTCCTTTACTAACCTTTTTGAAAGAAGTCTGTATTGTCTCTTTCCTTACCATCTATACTCACTCTCAACCTCTTTTAATATACCTTCCAACTCCCCCACTCTTCCAACCTGCTCTTTCAAAGGTCACTAAAGATTATACTGGTTAATCCACCTGGGCCTCCTCAAATCCTTATTCTCTCATTGATAAACAACTCTCCTCCATTACCTTCTCTGGCACAGAATCTCACAGCATGAGGAGGAGTCATCTAATCCAACTCCTTACCTGAACAATAATATACATCTCAGTCTCAGTTCCTTTTTCCTCTTCCCACCTTTCATATGGACATTTTCCAAAGCTTTATCTCAACTGTGTTTTTTCTGTATTCTCCAGATGCACTTTTCATCCATCCGTAAGAATTCTACTATCACATCTTTGTGGTTGATTCAAACGTGCCCCTTCTATTTCCACACCTAGTAATCTCATTTCCAAATGCTTCCCTCTTTTCTTCCTACTACCTAAACATCTCCACTCTAATGTCCTGCTGGCACTCCCAAAATTCCAAAACCAAAATCATCACCATTGTTGTAAGACCTATTCCTCCCTCCTGAATTTCATATTGCTGTTAACAATAACAAAATTTTTCCTAGTTACCTACACTCAAAACCTCCACTCATTTCCTTCTCCTTTAACTGCCATAGCCAGTCATCAGATCTTGTTAATTCTACCTCAGAATCTCATATCCATTCCTGCCCTTTCAATTCAATGCCTTTACTACAACATCCTAACCAAACTATCAATTCTTTCTCTACCAAACTACTAGTCTCTCCCCTCTCCAGTCCATTCTCTACTCCACTGCCAGATTAAGTTTCTTAATACAGAGCTCTAACCATCTCATTTCTTGGCTCAAAAATATTTAGTTTTGGGACGGCTAGGTGGCACAGTGAATAGAGCATCGGCCTTGGAGTCTGGATGGCCTGAGTTCAAATCAGACCTCAGACACTTAATACTTACTAGTCATATGACCTTGGGCAAGTCACTTAACCCCAACTGCCCTTAAAAAAAACATTGTTAAAAAAAAAAAGAAAAAAAAGCATTGATTTAGACTTCAGTCTTGTCTTTGACATTTCTTAGCTGTGTGATAGATAACTGGGCTTGGAATCTGGAAGATTCATCTTAATAAGTTCAAATCTGGCTTCAGACACTTACTGGTTGTGTGACCCTGGACAAATCACTTGATCCTGTTTGCCTCAGTATTGTACTAATAATTTTGTATATTATAAAACACGAAAATAGACATTTTTAAAGTTTAAAACAGTATTTGATCTAATTTATCTTTCATTCTCAAAGAGGACCAATAACCTCAGGAAAGTGATGTCTTGACTTGCAAATGATCTGGATTTAAGTGAGGCAGGGTTGTGCTAAGTCACCAGCCTCACTCTCTCTTCCAGAGCCATCTGGATCCAGTGGCAAGCATACATCAGGACAACTGGAGATGAGCCCAGATGCAGTGTGAGACCTAGGCATTTTTGAGCTAATGTCTTAGTTTATTCAAGGTAACACCCATTCAGTGATTAAGGTAAGGTAAGAATGAGGCAAAACATGGGCCCTTAACAGACCTGCGTTTAAGGAAAATCATTCTGACAGCTGCGTGGAAAATAGATTACAGAGGGAAGATGCTTAAGGAAGAGAGATCAATTAGGAGGTTCTTGTAAAAGTTCACAAAAGAAGAAATTCAGACCAGAACTAGGGTGATAGCTGGAGAGATATTACAAAGGCATGTGTAACTGACTGTTACAGCTTTATAAAACTACTACTACTGGTACTACCACCACTGCTACTAAAAGAATATAAAAGCTACAAAATTATCCATACTTTCTGACCCATTATTAGGCATGACAGAAAAGTGACTGAAAAAGGACAGCCATCTCTAAGCTAAGCCATACATAGGTGGGGTGAGTGAAAGTGATGAGTCAATGATGACACTGAGGTTATGAACTTCAGCGACTGGAAGTACTGTGGTGGCCTCTACAACAATAGTGAAGATTAGAAGATGGGGGGAGAGATTGCAAGAAAACCTGAAATAAAGATAACAAGTCTATTCATAAATACTCATCATGCAACCCATCCAAAACAACAATGGCAAGAAGCTCTTAATCTCCAGTCACTGCCCTCTGAAGGGAACTTGCTACAATCTAGGATCAGGAGGTGGGTTTTTCTGAGGATGTTTAGAGATTTTTCCTGTAGCACCTGTACAGCTGCTACTGTTAAGTGCTGAGGTAGCAGGTAAATTATAACTATCATAATAAGCTGATTCTGAATCATACAGGTTAAGATTTTATAAAGAGGAAGGAGAGAAAGAAACTGGGGGTGGAGGGGTGTAGAGGGATAAAGGCAGATGTACCTGTATTAGAGACAAGCCCCTCCCTCCCAGGGAGGATGAGATATAACCCACATAATGGCTGCTCAGAAGCCTCTTTTGAGTCAAGTCATAGTTCCTAGAGAGCCCACTTTGGAGATCACTGACCTAAAGCACAAGTCTGAACAGCATCATTCTTATATTCAAAACTCTTCAGTGGAATCCTACTCTCCAGGATAAAATACAAGCACTTTAGTCTGATATTTAAGACCCTCTTAACATTGTACATAGTTACAGCAGCATTATTCGATAATCAACTATGATAAATTTGGCTCTTCTCGGCAATACAATAATCCGAGACAATTTCAAAAGACTCATGGTGGAAAATGCTATCCACATCCAGAGAAAGAACTATGGAATCTGAATGCAGATCAAAGGATACTATTTTCACCTTTTTTCTGTTTCTTCTTTCTAATAGGTTTTTCCCTTTTGTTCTGATTCTTCTTTTACAACATAACTAATGTGGAAGTGTTTGCCATGGTTGTATATGTCTAACCTATATCAGACTGCTTGCTGTCTTGGTGAGGGGAGAGGAAGAGAGAAAAATTTGGAACTCAAAATCTTATAAAAATGAATGTTGATCCCACTGGTTATATTCCTTCTTTACAACGTGACTAATGTTTAATGTGAAGGTATTTGCAGAACCTATGTTATATTGCATGCCACCGTGGGGAGGGGGGGAGGAAGAGGAAATTGAAGGGTAGAAAATTTGGAACTCAAAAGCTTGTGGAACTGAATGTTGTAAACTAAAAGTAAATAAATTTTTAAAAAATGAATGATGAAAACTACCTTTACATGTAATTGGAAAAAACGATGTATTATTAATGGGGGGGCCCTCTTAAAAAATAAAACAAAACCTCAATATGGCTCTGACCAATCTTTCCTTTTCAGCAATAGTGTACACCACAGTACACAGACAACAGTGTAGCCAAATTAGACTACCAGAAAACAGTTTCCCCAACCTCAACATTTCATTTTCTACCTCTGTACATTAGCATAAGTCACTCTTCATGTCTAGTATGCATTTCCCTCATTTTTTTCTCTCAGAATCCTGCATCTTTCTCTCAACCTTCAGAAAAAGTGCTACCTTTTTTTTTTCTGGGAGACTTTCTTTGACCACCCCATTTGTTATTACTCATTTACTCATCTGTGTACATACTCTATCACCCCCAAAATATGTATCTTTTTACCTTTCAAACCTAGTACAATGCCTTAACAAATAGCAGGTACTTAATAAATGCTGACCTGGAATAGTTACAAAGGCATGTGACTTTAAGTTTTATATTATTAAACCTTTCCTAATACACTTACCTGAGGACAGGGCTACATATCGCAGAAATTACAAAATGAAGGAAGGAAACAAACAATTACTTCTTATACTTTAGAAACAATAGCAATGTAAATATAAATTTAGAATAAAGCGGTTATAACAGCCCTTCCTCATTCCAAGAAATGAGCTTTCTGGAGGGGCTGATTACAGCAGCCCCCTTCCCAATATAAGTTTGGTTATCAACTAAGAAAAACTTTGGGAAAAAGCATATGAGACGAGAATTTCATATCAAGACTCATGTCTATAAAAGGTGTTAAAAAAAAAAACCATGAGCTATGATATGGGGGAAAGCACAGGAAATGCATTCCTAGATTTGTGAATTGGTCCAACCATTTTTTAAAATAGTTTGTACTTCTAGAAGACTACTATTCATTAGAACAAGAGACTTGTCTTAAAATTACAAAATTATCCACATCCTTTGATCCAAAGAGGCCACTATTAGGCATGACAGGCAGGTAGACAGATATCTCTAACACATGTCAGCTACCTCCTTTTAAGCACTTAAATACATGCCTTTTCATCCATTCATTCATTCACTTCATTCACTGCAGCAACATTTATAATAGTTAAAGTTGAAAACAAATCATGAGGGCAATGATAATGGCTGAACAAAATGTAACATAGGAATACAATTAAATATTCCTCATTCAGGAGGAAAGTTATCAATGAAGAACATTATGGGAAGATCAGTATTTGTAAAACAAGCAAAACAGAACCAAATATAACATATACAATTACTATGATTAGAGATAACTTTATAATAGAGACAACTTTAAGTATTTGCTGACCAGTAACAAATGCCAGATTTTTAAAATGTCAGGCAATATTGATACTAAGCAATAAAGTACAAGCTCTTTTAACAAACGGAAAACTATTTAAGTATAATGTACTACTATCAGTTTATTTTTTATATGCCATTTTGCTTAACTATTTTTGGGGATTACACACTGCAGAAAATTCATCAATTGTGAGTAGAATGGGGTTTTGTTTTTGCTTTCAACAGCTTCTTAAAAGTGAAAAAATTACAAAGATTTCTGCTTATAGAATTAAATTCAATTTAGAAAACACTAAGTAAAGGCACTACACCAGATGTTGGAAACAGGAGGGGAAAAAATGAAATTTTCCCTTCCCTCAAGGAGCTTACATTTTATATCTACATACAAGCAGATACATAATCTAGACAAACTTATTTCAAGATAAAGAAAGTGAGAATAGTGGGAAGGGCAAAGCTACGTGTAGGAAGTGACATGTGTGCTGTGCTTTGACAGAAGCTGAAAATTCTACAAGGCAGAGGTGAGAAAGGGCTGGATTTAGGATTTGGGAGTCAACTACATAGAGATAATTTAGCTCAAAAGTGTAAGTACAGAGGAAGCCTTGGGGTACATTCACACATAGTGGTGGAAAGAAGGAAGCAAGGAAGGCTGTAAAGGTATAGTCAGTTAATTCGGAAAAGAACCTAGGAAGAATTAAGTCAAAGAAGGAGTAAAGTAGCCAATGGCTTGTAGAGAATGTGTGCAAATTATTTAAGGTTTTTACTAAATTTAACCTTAGCATGAAACCTTTAAAGTATTTTAAACTTATATTACAACATTACTAGAAGAATATTATAATTAGAAAAAAAGATGGATATTTGTTTGAGTCACTAAAAGCACTATATCATTTCTCAAAACCATTCTAGATCACTCTCCTGTTCAGTTCTGGATTCAATTCATTGCCTATCCACAGTAAATGTCCCAAGATATATGTACTGACAGACTAGGTCTATGAGCTTGCTATCCATTTGTATACAACAGCTGGAGCAATACATTTTTTCATCCATTTGGCTTTTCCTGTGTAGACAGGCCAAATTCTTCTGAGATCATGGTATTTAAGACTTACAGCTCACAAGTAAGAATTAAAGCTCCCGATTATCCAAAGAATGCGTAAGAGGCCTGAATAAGCTGCAATATCTTACCAACTAACTTCACAGAAAAACATGGTCTTTATTCAAACCAATCAACAAGCATGCATTAAGGACCCACTGAATACCATGTACTGGAGATAAAAAAGAAAAAGACATAAAAGCTCGTGCTTATAGTCTAGTAAGTAATTTGGTACCATGCCCAAAAAGTCACTAAACTGTGTATATACTGACCCAGAATACCACTACTATGCCTAGAACCCAAAAGAATAAAAAAAAGAGGAATATATATAATCCATCTACACAACACCTAAGAGTAGCTCTTTTTGTTACAACCAAGCACTGGAAACAAAGAAGACACCTATCAACTGGGCAATAATTGAACAGGCTGCAGTATATGAATGTAAGATGTTATACCATAAGAAATGTCAAATATATGGTTTCAGAAAAATCTGAGAAGTCTTGTATAAACTGATATAAAGTCATATGAGTAGAAGCCAGATAACAGTTTACATAATAGTAATGTAATGAAAAACAACCTTGAAAGACTAAATAACTCTTATCAATGGTCATCAATCAATGACCAACCACAAGATGGATGAAGCACTATACTCTCCTGACAGAGAAGTGATGACCTCACACAGTAGGATGAAACATACATTTTTGGACTTGGTCAATATGGAAATTTATTTTGCTTGACTGTGCATATTTGTTACTAGGGCTATGTTTTGGTTTTTTCTTTTTTTTGGAGGAGGTAAGGCAAGGGAGTTGAGGTTAAGTGATTTGGCCAAGGTCAGCTAGTAAGTGTGTCAAGTGTCTGAGGTGGAATTTGAATTCAGGTCCTCCTGACTCCAGTGCTCTATTCACTGTGCCACCTAGCCACCCCTGTTTTGTTTTTTTCTAATGGTGGGGAGGAAGGTCAGAGGGGGAAGGAGTGGACCTAGCTCTAGGTTCCCCTACCTAACAAAAAAAAATGTACAGGAAAAAAAAGAGGGTCATTGAAACATTTTTAAATGCTCAGAAGAGAACAGAAGGAAAGCCAGAAAAAAAAAAACCCAGAAACTTTGAAAGATATATATTTAAGTTATTACACATTTAAAAGAAAAAGTATGGGGCAGCTAGGCGACGCAGTGAATAGAGCACGGCCCTGGAATCAGGAGGACCTGAGTTCAAATACAACCTCAGACACTTAGCACAAAAACTAGCCGTGTGACCTTGGGCAAGTCACTTACCCCCAATTGCCCTGCCTTCCCCTCTTCAAAAAGGAAAAAAAAAAAAGGAAAAGTATGTTGTACTTGAGAGATTCAAAGGTTCATGTACAATCTTCTCTCCTTGACCTATTTTATATATGGAAATGTTTATTTTATTTGGTGCTAATAAAATTCAGAAGTTTAAAAATAACACTTTTTTAAAAGAAGGAAAGGAAATGGAAATACAGAAGGCACAGAATGTCGATAGATGGCTTTTTCAAGTAGTTTGGCTATAAAGTAAAAAATAGGTCTAAAACAATAACTTGATGAGATGTCAAGATCCAATGAAAAGTTTGTGTTTTAAAAAGATGTGGAATATGAGAACATTTCTGTAAACAGTAGGGAAAAAAAAAATCAATGGATAAGGTCAGATTAAAAATTAGAGCAAGATCAAAGACAAGCAAAAGGGTAAGCTCATGGAGGAGGTGGAGCTGGAGTTTGAAAAGAAAAGAATGACTCCTTCCTGAGACTAGAGCAAGGGAGAAAAAAAGTAGGAGAGAAAGTAGATGATATGAAATTTAGAAACAAGCAAAAGAAGAAACACAAGGATGTCAAAGAGACATATGAGCAGAAAAGATGTGAAACAAAGGAGAAGCAATTAACAGCCCATGTACTCTGCTGGAATCCACACAATGTGAAGTGATATGGAAGAAGGTCCCCAGCATGCTTACAATTTATGGGAAGACATGGACTTGAGTCACATAGGACAAGAAGGCATGAATGGGTTTCATTTCACGGGCATCCATGAGAAGATCCATCAAAGCAAATTTATATTAAATATTAACACCCTTCATACCACTCTCATGAAAAAAGTAAAAACTATTGTTATTTAATTAGAACTAAAAAAGTAGTAGAGTGAGCCTCCTCAGTCTGAACAACTTGAGTTCAATTTCCTAGTCTGACACATTTTTGTTGCCCAGTTCTAGACATGTTACACAATCTTTCAATGCCCCCAACCAACAAGATTATACATTACCAGCAGATGACAATCTGCAGCAGTAGAAGGAGCTTCCTCACTAGTTCTCCATACTAATGAAATCATAGGTCTGGTTCCTCACCTTCCCCACAAAAAAAAAAATGTTACATATACCTAACAAGACTTCCAAATAAAGATCCATACACTTCAAGTTATAATTGTTATCTCTCTCTCTCTCTCTCTCTCTCTCTCTCTCTCTCTCTCTCTCTCTCACACACACACACACACACAAATTCAAGTGTGACAAAAGAGGAGAAATAACACAAATTTACCTATCACATCGAAGAATTTCAGAGGCAGAAAGAAAACTTCAGCAGCCTGCTCCAAGTCATATCTAAAAACAATTCCCTCTACATACTACATAACTATAAGCAGTTATCCAGACTCTGCTTGAAGAACACCAATGAATGGTATACTTTACACTACCTGACAAGACAGGACATTCCACTTTCTGCTAGCTCTAATTGTTAGAAACTTTTCCTGACATAAAACCTATATATTCTGCAACTTCCATCTTTCCTCTACTTCTATTTTATGGGGCCAGAGTAAGTTCTATCCTTTTCTTACATGACACTTCTTCCCCTGCCCCAAGTTCTCTCTTCTCAGCAGGCTTTAGTTCCTTCAAATGACCCTCATAAGACATGAACTAAAGGTCCTTCACCATCCTAGTTGCCATTGTCTGGACATTCTCCAGCTTAACAAAGTCTTTCCTAAAATGTGGCACCCAAGATTTAAGAGAAAAATTATCTTCATATGATCTGAATCATTGCTTAATATAGAATGTACACTAAACTAGCTAGAAAATTTTAAGTTACAATATTAAAAACAATGAAAATAAATGATACGCTTGAGAAGAAAGGATTATATCATCACAAGAACTAAATTTCAGCTTTCACTGGTCAGTTAAAGATTTCAAAAAGAAAGAATGCTGATTTTTTTTTACAGTATTTTAATTCAACAAACCATTTTGCAAAATTCTGCCTATCTAAAAAGCATAATAAATGACACAACAAATATTGCAAAAACAAAGGGATGCTTTAAACTAATTTTTAAAAATAGTATTTATGCCAAAATCAGTGAACAAAAGTGAAAACACTTCATGTATACACTAATAGCTTAATTAAAAGTGAAAACAATAGACATCAATCCGTTAAAAATGTATTGTCAATGGTGTTATGGACTCAAATGCAGTAAGGGTGAACACTAAAAATACTGAGTCACTCAAGAACTCTCTGCAGCCATACTATATCTGGACCCACAAGATAACAATTTCACTTTTTTTCTTATTAAATTATTCATCTTAGTTAAAGCCTTTATTATTTACTAGGCCACCTAGAAGAATTTAATGACAAGAGATCTTTTCTTTACTACTCTTCACTCTTTTTTAAACCACACTGTCCAGAACAACTTCCAAAGTCTTAAAAGCATACCCAAAATGAATCCTATAGATTCATAATCAGAACCTAACCGTTAATCACATTATATCATCAGAGGACACACATTATATTCACCTCTAAAAATTAGTATTTTTACTCCTCTGCCTTTCAACTAATAGAAATGCAACTCTAAATGACAAATACTTCCCTAAGTCTTTCTTTTTCTCTCCCTTCATTCAAACTTTTATCAAGCTCTGTTTACAAATGAGTGACTAACCCCAAATTACTTCACTTTCCTCATCTTTTAGCATAATTACTAAAATAACCCTAAGTCCAAAATGTTCATATGTGATTTGGTATTCTAATACCTAGTGAAACCAGCTGGTTTCCATACTAAAGAAACTATTATTTGAGTAATTAGTGCATTCGATTTGATTTTACCCACTTATTCAGAAAACAAAATTCTAATATTTTAAATATTCTTCTATTCAATACATTAGTAGATAGAGGCTTAATTATTTAAATAATATTCCTTCTTGTATTTTCCCCCTCCAGGCAATGAAAAATTTAAGCACTTAGAGGAGAAAAATATACTTTAGATTATAAGTGCAATTTAAATTAAAATTCTAAGATATATTTACCCAAGTAAAAATATTTTCTGCTTATGAAGTATTTCCTACTCAAGAAATTTTCAAGTTCTGAGAAATTCCTTTGTAATTCTGGTTTTGGCTAAAAGGATGAAACACCTCACAGGTTTCATTACCTTAGCTTTTCATTACATACACTTCCATTCAGAGAACATGACCTTGAGTGTTTTAAGTATCTTCTTTTCTATCATTAGCCCCTGTTTACAAAGAGGGAATAATACAGACCAAATATTAATCTTAAAGAAAATAATAAAATACAGCACAATAAACCAATGCTTTGGCTTAGCCAAGTTTTCTTATACCAAAAATTCTTTCACAGAACCATACTCTTCAATTACGAAAATCAATATTTCTTTTTCTCCTCTCTCTTGCATGTTTCTTAACAACCTCTTACATTTATAAATTCCCCACGCTGCCATTTATTACACCTTAACATTAAAGATATTCCTTCTAGTCCTTATTTACACTTCTCTCCCAGACATTATCTTCTAAGTCACCCCATGCGGAGAACAAAAAGTTAACAGGAATTAGGGGCCCACTTTGAGAAACACATGTTGCTGTTAAGTTGAATCTGACATTTCGAGATCCCATTTGGGTTTTTCTCGACAAAGATACAAGAGAGGTTTGTCATTTGCTTCTATAATTATTTTTACAGATGAGGAAACTGAAGCAAAGAGGTTTAAGTGAACTGCCCAGGGTTACACAGCTAGTTAAGTGTCTGAGATCAGATTTAATCTCAAATCTTCTGATTCCAGGCCTGACTATCCACGGGGCCACCTTGCTGTCCCATGAAAATACATACCTAAAGATTGATAAAGTAGTTAAAAGATTTTGAAATTCAATGTCATTCTTTAGGTTGACAATATAAGAAAAGCTACTGAGAACATCAGGATTTTGATTTTTTTAGATATTTACCCAGGACTGGTAAATAACTCAAAACAGATTATTGCTCTGCAACACTAAATATCTCAACGTGATTGATAATTTATTATGTACTTGCAATGCTTGGCAAGGCCAAATATTTGCATACTACTTTTTATGTTAGTAGGCTATTTTTTAATGATCAGACTTGGGCAGATTTTTTACACAGTTAAAGAAAATATGGCCAATTATTTAGTAGATGATACTGAATAAATAAATAAATACTGAATAAATAAAACTTCCTCAATGCACCTTAGAGACACTATAAACTACCTAAAAAATCTCAATGAAACATGTGCCCAAATCTTGCCTTGTGTCATGTATCCAAAGAACCAAAGGACATTTCTCGGTTTAGGACACTGGGTAACAAGAATCATTAGTAACTAACATGCCAAACCAATTTATCATCAGACTCCAAAATAAATTCAGTTACAATGTATTTTTAAAACTTTCAAAATATTAAAGAGAATAAGCACACTTAAATTTAAGATTTTATTCTAGTATCGGACATTATGCTCTGCTTTAATGAATATGCCACACAGTACACTTGCAATAAAATATTCCATCTACATTCATTCCAGACGGATTCCAGCACAATACATGCTAGTTCACATAAAACAATTTCTGTCTCCTGGATCTTACAATCTCTCCACCTAAAAGTTTGTGTTTAAATTAATTTCTTCATTTGCCCTTAAAGAGAAAAATATCAATGTTAGAAGAAAGATTCTAATGTTAAAGAAATTATACTGCCTTTCAGAGAAGGAGCAAATGAGCTACAATGACTATGCCAATTCCACAGCTGACCACATTAAATAGTTTTATGAATGCTGGTAAACTGATAAACAGAATAAAAGTGGCAGCAATCAATGACTATCAGACTCATTGTATACTAACCTTTCATTAAAAAAATATGATTTCTTTTCCATTGAACAAATTACTTTCCCTTCAAATAACTGACTTTAAAAACCAAACATACGCCTGAATAACTGAGATCTATCAAACCAAAAACAATTTAAAAAGCAGTCCTTCAATCAGAGGTTGAATAGACCAAGCTGTTACCTCTGGATGAAGTACTTTGATAGGCAGTCTGCTCAACAATGACCAGCTCAGAGGGGGGTAGGGAGAGGGTAGGGAACTGGAGATGCACTCTTCCAAACTACATATGACAGGTGCAGGGGAAAGAAAAGAAAGAAAATATGGAATATCTTAAGGAACTCTGCATTTCAAAATAAAAACACTATTCACAGCTGAGCCATGCATGCCATGAGCACTCCAAAACTTCTTTCAAGAACGATATATGCTGAAGTGTAACTAGAGTGGGGAATGTTGGATGTAAGCTTTCTATATCAAGTACCAGAAATGAGTCAAGAATTATTTATGATCAGCATGTGTAGGTATATGAAAAGGTCTTAAAACAGAGAAAGGTAGAAAAGCTTTATTATTTTAAAAGACTTAAAGTAAAAAACAAGTAAAGGAACTAGAAGATCTTCGTATCAGAAAGTTCTTTACTAATATCTGCTGTCGTGACATTCTTTTTCAGACAAATGTACCAAATGATATACTAATATCCAACTTTCAACTGTAGGCCCACCTGTCACTCTCTTCAGAAAATACAACTTCGGATACAATTCACAACCTCAGAAAATTTCTCAACGCTTTTGCTCGTCTTTCTCGACAACTATCAGGGGTTTTTTGGTTTGGTTTTGTTTTTTGGTGACCTCCGCTTTTTGACATGATATGAGTGGCCCGGGACCAGGAACACCTCTCAAAGAACTTTAACCCTGGTCGATCCCCCCAAATGCCTCTCATCGAGATCACCTCCTCCCCACCAGTCAGGTTCTCTCCCCAAGTGTACCTGTCCTTACTTCCTACAGCTCCAACCTCTCAAAGGCAAAGGCAGCTCGCTAATAAACCAAGAGTAGCTGCCCTCAAAGAATGATGCCTTCAGCCAGGTTCCAGTTATATCCCTCAGAGGGGCGGGGAGGCCTAACCCCTGGGTTTCCAGGAAAGGGGGGGGGAGAGGTAAGAGAAAGGAGTGGGGCGGGGAAAAGGGAATTAGGCCTCCAGAGGCATGATGCTTCTCAACTAGGCATGAGGGACAGGGACAGGGACAGGGGCAGAGATGCCCCCTCCCCTTCCTCACCAACCCCGAGGATCTGCAATGCCTGCTCCTCTCTAATCTGGGGGGAGGCAGCGTAGTGAACACACCCCTCTGGGGCGAGGAGCGTCTGGGGCGACCCCCCGCTCTCCCTCCACTGCGGGAGGTGGGGGTCCCCTCCCCGCTTTCGGCCTGGGGGACGTCCCGGACCAAGGCTAACACACCCCTTTCCCATCTCGCGCTGGGACCGGGCAGCCGCGATTTGCCTCTCGGTCCAGCCCCTCCCCATCCCGGGGGAGCCCGAAACGCGGGGGGCGGGGGGGGTCCTCTCTCACAGCAGCCCCACACACCCCCTTCCTCTTCCTCCTCCGACTCGCAGCCGCTTACCTCTCCTCCTACGGGACCGCCCCCAGCGCCCAGGGGCCCGTTGGGTGCCGTGGCCGTGGCCGTGGCCGGGGCCGAGGCCGGGGCCACGAGCAGGCCCGCCACGGCGCTCTGGGGGGGTGCTGTGCCGGCGGGCTGGGGGCCCCTCAAGGCCGCCGCCGCCGCCTGGGCCACGGCCGGGCCGGCCTTGCCGCCTCCGCAGCCGCCGCCGCCGCCGTTACCGCCGCCGCTCCCGCCGCCCCGCTTGTTCTTCCGGCGCTTGGCTCCGCGCTTGGCGTCGGCCGGACTCATCCTTCGCGAGGCCGGGCCGTGAGGTGGGAGAAAAGAAGGAACGAAGGCGGCCGGAGGGAAGGAAGGGGGGAGCAGAGCAGCAGCAGGAGGAGGAGGAGGCTGAGGTAAAAGGCGGCGGGCGGAGGGGAAATGGGGGGGAGGTCACTTCAGAGCCGCCGGCCGGGGCCCAGCGGAGGGAGGGCGGCTTCGCGGGGCCAGCTCTCGGGCGGAGAAGGGCGGAGGGCGGGCAGAAGCCGCTCGGCAGGCTCCAACCGGGAGTTAACTTAGTCCCTTTCGCCGCCCGCCGCCGCCGCCGCCGCCGCCGCTGCTGACCAGAGTTAAGAGTCCAATATGGCGGACACAAGGGGAAAGGGATCCCAGTTTACGTCGGGGGGGAGGGGGGGTGCGAGAGAGCGAAGGGAGAGGGGAGGGGGGAGGGGATGTGGGCTCTCTCCTCCCTCCTCCCCCCTCCCCTCGCTCTTTACCCCTCCCCTTCTTTGCTCCGCTCCCTTTTTTCCCTTCTTCCACCCAACACCCCCCCTTCCTTGAACTTGCGCTCGGCTGCGCAAAGCACGACGGGGCTTGGAGTCCACGCGGCGCCTGCCTCCCCTGACACTTACCTGAAAGAGGGACTACGATTCCCGCCGGGCCCTGCGCGTGGCCGCAAGGACTGGGTGAAGGGGGGGGTGTTGCGGAGAAGGGAGGGAATGGGGTGGGCGAATTGGAGGCGGAGGGTGAGGTCACTGCCTCGCTTCTTCTCCCTCCCTACGCTGCACTCTCCACTCCACCAACCCACCCCTCCTTGCGCGCCCGCGGCGTTGTGGGATCCGTAGTTCGGTGGGGTAGGGCCGGGGTGGTGTAAGGCTGCCTCACCACCCGAGACAGTCAGCTACAGGGCTGGAGGCGAGGAGTTCTGACTCCTTGACAGGCCATTCACCACTATCACCCTCCCCTCCCCCGACCCGTCCGCCCCAGCTCACTCCCGGGGAAGCCCCCAGCTGAGGCTGGAGAGTACTAAGCAGGGCCTGGGGACGTGGGGGGGAGGGGATGCTTTGCGCGTGAACCCTATTGGACGCGAGCGTCTACCCCTCTTCCCTCGCCTTGGCCAGCCCCAGAAGGAGGTGGCCTCGGCGGCCGGGCTTCCCGCGGGGGCGCCTCCTGGTACCCTGGCGCCGCACCTCCGAGGCTGATCTCCCCACCCTTGGCGGGGGGAGAAGACGTGCTTCCGAGGTTGCTGCTCTTGCTCAAGCTCTAGTGCCAGCCTCCCAACCCAGCGGTCCATCCTTGCGCCTGCTGTGTCCCTAGTACCTCGGGCACTCCCTTTTTAAAGTGAGTTGGAGGCGTGTAAAGCGCCCTGCGGGCCATGAAGAGCCTTTCTAGAAAGCCCAACGAGTTATTTGAACCCCAAGGGTTCTTAACCTTGTGTGTGTGTCCCTGACCACCGGGGAATAGAAGCCTGTCGACCCTCCCCCACCTTCTCCGACTCCTCTTTTTAAATGCAGAAGAGAAGATTCCCGGGATTACAAAGGAAACCAATTATACTGACATGCAGAGATCGGCCTTTTTAAAGCCACCCAGGCAGGGACCCCAGGTTAAGAACCCCTATTGTAAAAGAAACCTAGTACTGAGGCATCTTAATGCCATTTTGGGAGCCCAGAGGTTCTGGGTTTGAGTCCCGTTTCTGAGTATACTAGTCCCAAGTGACTTGATCTCCCGGTGCCCCAAGGCAACTCTGTAACACTATACAGAACTGATCAGTTGTAAGAGGAAGAGATCCTGGGTGCACGGTAAGTATTTCTGAAATGCTCTTGAGCGCGTTGGGAGGGTCCGAAGAGTTCATCGCTCTATTACATGGGGGAAACTGAGGCCCAGAGAGTGGAAGAGATTTGCCCAAGGTCTCATGTCTGGTCCATGCTGCAGGAGGGAACTGAATCCAGATCATCTATCTCCCAGTGAAGTGCTGTCTCCACTCCATAGAGACGGAATCCCACCTTTGACATTTGGCACTCCGGAGGTGGCTATGGGCAAGGAGTTGGACGTCCCAGAGCCTCGATTTCTTCATCTGTGAAATGGGGGTGACAGTTGCTTGGTCTAAACTGGTGGTTTGATTTGTGTAGGGAATTCCTAGTGAGGAAACTCCGTTTCTCAATACAACTAGGCCATTGTGAGGATCAGATGAGATCGGGGATGTCAAGTGTTCGGCCTTGGGCGGTCAGTGTGCCAAGCCATTTGATGGCTCCATAGGTTCTCTGACCATATAGACAGAGCCTCGTCCATTTCTACTCAGTAACAGTGAGATGCAATGGAAAGAGGCCAGCCTTAGGAGCCACGAGAGGGCAATTTTAGCCACTCTTCTGCCACTGACTTACCTTTGTGAGATGGACAATTTCCCACTGCAAAATGGGGGTGATGGAAGGAATCCTGGAGGTTAAGTAGTCCAACTGTGTCATTTTACAGGTGCCAACACAGGCTCAGAGAGGTTAAATAATGTAGGAAAGTCACCTTAGATGTTAAATGGGGGAGGCGGGGTTCAAATCCTGACTCCAAATCTAATGTTCTTTATGAAGTATTGTACTATGCTGCATCTCCATAGACCATCTCTCTCAACACTTCACCTTTGGATTCCATTAGGCCCACAGGAAAACCACTTGATCTAATGATAGCTTTTAAAAGTCTTTAAAATCATTTTGCTATTTCTGATGGTGGGCAAATCTACAAAGCCACAATTCATAACAGTCCGTATTTCTACGACACTTTATAATATACAAAGCATTTCCCTTACAGCACTGCTATGAAGTATGGTGCCCAATTATTATGATACCTATTTTATGGATGAGGAAACTTGAGGAACACGAAGTAAAATGACTGGTCCGTGGTCATGAAGCTAGCAGGTGTTGGGTCTGGGACCAGAACTCACAACTTCTTACTCCAAGGCTAAGGTTTCTTCCACTCTACTGCCCACCTCACAGGGTTGTTGTAGGAATCCCATGAATTAATATGTGTAAAGGCACTGTATTATAATCACATTGCCTTCTGTAAATGTCAGTTGTTATTATACTCATAAATGTAGCTATTATTATTATATAGTAACCTCACTAATTTGGCTGAGACAAGTTTGTGAACAAAATAAGATTAATTATCTCACAATGCACAGCTTTTCAATGTTGCGTAGCAGTGAATCATACACAGGAAGGCCTTTAAATAACAGAATGAAGTGTTATTCTAGAAATGGAAGCATACTGAAGGGAAGAAGCATTAATTTAGAATTAGAGAGCCAAGTAGAGATAATCTGCTCCAACCTTTTGATTTCATAGGTAAAGAAACAGACCTCACAAAGGAGAGAGAATTTCCCACAAGAGGTGATATGGTGGGTGGTAGAGCTCTTGGATTTCTTAGAAAGATTGGGCTGCAGTCCCAGCCCCTTGACACCTTACTAGCTATTTCATCAGGCAAATCATAGCCTTTCTTTCAGTGTCCTCATGCATAAAATGAGAATAGGAATTTATCAACATCTCTCAAGTTATTCTCGTGCACAAAATGGAGAGGTCAGCTCAGTGGGTAGTAAATCAAGTGGCTTCAGAACTGGTAGGACATCTGGCCCCAAAGCGTAGGGAGAGATGCAAGGCCTAGCATCAGCCTGGAGGTTTCTCTAGTATGATGTCCCAGGGATCTATTTTTGGCCCTGAGCTAGTCAACATTTTTTTATCAATGACATCAGTGAATATATGTATAGATAGCATGCCTTTCAAGTTCGCAGAAGATAAGAAGCTACCATGAATAGAGATCCAAAAATATAATAGCAATTTGGAGCAACTGGCTAAGTCTAATCAAATGAAGTTTAACATGTAACTGAGGGTTGGTTGGTCTGATGGAAGGGACTGCATTTCCCATAAGGTTGCATGTCCTCAAAGAAGGACCTGATTGCCCTTTCTTAAAGTGAAAATCCCATGAGATATATACCTGGGCCCAAGAAAGTTCATTGTAGAAGGGCAGAAAAATGATCACATGTAAACACAGAAAGTCAAAGCAGAATGGTTTGAGGGTATTTAGCGTAGGCAGAAATAGCCCCCCACACATCAGTGGCCTCTGAGGACATCACAGGGCAAGAATTGATTTTCATGGCAACCGCTCTGGCTCCCTAGGGAAAAGATACTTGCTGTGAGGATCCCAGGAGAAGTTACCACCATGCAGTGAAAAGAGCCTAGCATACAAAGGAAAGAAAGTACAGCCAAATGAACAACATACACGGTGACTACTGTAACATAAAGTCAACAGGCAGAAGCCACAAAACCATCACATATAAAAGTCAGTGTGTCATTCTGTCAAAATTAAGGGTTTAGTGCATAATGATATCTAGTGTTTAAATAGCACTAGAAAATTTGCCCAGTGTTTTACAGAGGTTATCTCCTTCAGTCTTCACAACCATCATGAGAGGTTAAGTGTTATTTTTATCTCCATTGAACAGATGATTAAACTGAGGCAGAAAGAAGTTGATTTGTCCATGATCCTAAAGCTAGTAAATGTCAGAGGCAGTATTTAAACTCAGTGTTCCTGACTCCAAGTCTAGCACTCTCCCCATTTACCACCTAGCTGCCTTGGTACCTCTATCTGCAGTGTCCTCCCCGTCTCTTCTTTGCCTAGCCAAAGACTAGCCGTCCTCTATGGCACTGTTTAAGCCCTGCTGCCCTAATTATACCCCTCAGTGATCTCTCTCCTGAACTCTTCTATGTGCAGTTCTGTATTACACAATGTTGTACCTCATTATATCCAGTCTTGTCTGATTCTGTAATTGTTCTGCCTGTGAAACTTTTATCTACAGCTAGACTGTGAATGTCTTGAGGACAGGGATGATATCATCTCATTTTGTTGCCTCTCACACAGGTTCAAGCCCAATCAAAAGAATCAAGGAATCTAGAACAGAAAGAACTCTAGAGCAGAAGCCATCTAGTTGCTTATAGCATGAGTTCCACCTACAATGTTCCTGGAAAGTAGCATTTAATTAGGCACTTTCACAGATGCACCCTATCGCAGTCCTCTCATTTTGGAATACTTCTCATAGTTAGCA
The DNA here is from genome assembly GCA_028646515.1 of Pseudochirops corinnae. Lineage (NCBI taxonomy): Eukaryota > Metazoa > Chordata > Mammalia > Diprotodontia > Pseudocheiridae > Pseudochirops > Pseudochirops corinnae. The sequence goes on from CM053592.1 coordinate 142,858,238, forward strand.
TCCACGTTAAGTTTTCTTCAGTTAACTTAGTACTGAAGAGGAAGCAAAGCTCCCAGGGCTATACTAGTGCGGCACTACTAGCTGTGGCGGAGATGGAAAGGTCTTGAGTATAGGCACAGAAACAACCCAACTACGTTCAGGAAGACTCATCTGCAGAGAGTTATAGCAGAGTAATGAATTCTTCAGTCAACAGCTTCATACAGACCTTGTCCTAGAATGTGGAAGCCCTGCAATCAACATCAGTGGACCCAAACTAGGAAAGAAGCATGATCTTACTGTTAGATCTTACTGTTTTTTTTTAATTAAATTTTTTATTTTATTTTTGTTTACATCATTCATTTCCATGAAATTTTGAGTTACAAATTTTCTCCCCATCTTTCCCCTACTCACCGCCCCAAAACAGCCATCCCAGTGTATTCCCCCCTCCCCCATTCTATTCTCTCCTATGTCTTCCCCCCTCACCCCTCTGACTTTTCGGTAGGGCAGGATGGATCTCCCAACCACAGTGCCTGTGTGTTAGATCTTACTGTTAAAAATTTCTTCTTTATAACAAACTGAACTCTATCTCCTCATAGCTTCCACTCATTTTTCCTAGCTCTGGCCAAAGGGGACTCACAAAACAGATTTAAATTTACATATCACATTACAGCCCTTCAAATACCTGAAGGTAAAAAAATCATGTCCCCTGCTAGGTTTTTCTTCTCCGGTCTAAACACATCCCTTTCCTGTAGGTTATCCATATAAGATGTGGCATTGATTCACTTCTTCATCTTGGCTACCCTCTCCTAGATACACTCCAAATTGTCAGATTGGAAGAGCTGGTGCAGTGTAGTGGAAAGAACATTAAAATTTCAGCTCTGTGATTTCTGACATTATTTTGATCAAATCATCTTCTCTGGGTCTCAGTTTCCTTTTCTGTAAAATGTAGTGGTTGGACCAAAGGATCCTCAAGATCCCTCATAACTCCTACATGCAACCCTTATAATAGAAACTCCCTTCTGACATGACAGCCAGAAGCCTAAAGGTACTCAGAGAAAAGTCACAACAGAGGAGTCTGAACCAAGCCTGATTTCACAGGACCTAAAATGTGTGGGTGCTCTGAACAGGGATATGGAGGCCAGAGTGTGCCCTTGTAAGTGGGTCTTGAAGCCACAGGATTCTCCATCCTAGTCATCAGAGAAGTAGTGGGAAAGAAAGCCAGGTCCCATAGGTCACTGCTCAAGAAGACAAGTGGTCATAAATGTCCGTGCACTCAGAGCAAAGGAGGCCAGCTTAACAACCAGGTGTACATGTCAGGATCTTGGAGGGTATGAGGAGACGGCAAGATGCCTGAGGACAGGATAATATCCCTCATCCAGTTGATGCTTTTCAGGGCCACAGTAGTGGGCAAAACCAAATCCCAGTTAGAGAAAGCAAAATAACTGGGCAGAGAAGAGCTGGGGATCAACAGTTGAATTTAATAACCAAAAGATGATGTCAAAATCAGAGACTACAGTACATGGTAAGCCCTGGTTCCAGCCATTCCATCCAGGACTGCAGTGGCATTCAAACTATAGAGCAGTGGTTCTCAACCTTCCTAATGCCTTGACCCTTTAATACTCATATGTGGGCGTATCTGCATGTGGGCGGACCTGCCTGGAGACATATAGGAGCGGTGTCTTGGTTCCTAAGACCATCAGAAATATGCGTTTTCCGATGGTCTTAGGCAACCCCTGTGACCCCTGTGAAAGGGTCGTTCGACCCCCAAAGGGGTCACGACCCACAGGTTGAGAGCCGCTGCTATAGAGGGACAAGGATCAAAGAAGGCCTACCTGTTCTAAGAGAGTAGCAGTGGCTAAGGCCCTAGCACAGCAGAGTATTAAAGGGTCAAGGCATTAGGAAGGTTGAGAACCACTGCCCTAGCACAAAGCTCCCATCTAGAAACTGAGGCTAGAGATATGTACAAATAGAAGAAAACACCAAACCCAAACCCCACAGCTAGAAACAAAGGTTCCCTCCCTCCCCCCAAGAAAATGTCTTGGCCACAAAGATTACAAAAAATGACTGGAAGAAATGAAGCAAAAGATAAACCCTGAAAAGTGGATGGAAATCAGAACACTTGAAAAAAACTGAAAGGAGAGATTGAATAGCTTAGAAACTTTACCAAAGTAAATAGTAAGTACCTAGAAAGATAGAAAAAGCAGAGAGAGCTCAGAAGTTTCATGAAACAAGACATATGGTGGGACACGAATAGAGTGCTGAGCTTGGGAGTTGTGAAGACCTGAGTTCAGACATGGCCTCAGATACTAACCGTGTTACCCTGGTGAAGTCACCTGACTTCTGTTTGCCTCTGTTTCATCAACTCTAAAATGGGGACAATAATAGCACTTAACTCCCAGCATTTATGTTATGGGTATAAATGAGATGATAATTGTAAAGCACTTGGCACGCTGGGCAACTCTGGCATAGTGGAGAGAGCGCTGGGCCTGGAGTCAGGAAGACCCATCTTCCTGAGTTCAAATCCAGCCTCAAACACGTACTAGTTGTGTGACCCTGGGCAAGTCTCTTAACCCTGTTTGAATGAACTGGAAAAAGAAATGGCCAACCACATCAGTATTTCTGCCAAGAAGATCCCAAATGGCGTCAAGAAGAGTGGGATATGATTGAACAACTGACCAGCAGCTAGCACAGTCCCTGCCACATAGTATTACATAAAATGTAACTATTATTATTATTATATGTTAGAACAAAGTAAAAAAACCTAAAAAATAGAAGAGTATTTAAGGTATCTCATCAAAAACAACTGACATGAAAAATAATTCTAGGAGAGAATTTAAGAATAATCAAATTCTGTGAACAACATGATCAAACAAAAAAATCTTCCTACCAGTTTTCAAAGAAATCGTAAAAGAAAACTGCTAGATTAGAATTAGAGGGAAAATGACTAAGGAATTTCCCATTCATGTCTTGAAACAAACCCAAGATTGAAAACACCTATGAAAGTCATAGCCAAAATCCAGAGTTTCCATGTCAAGGAAAAAAATACTGCAAGCAGCCCAAAGAAAGAGTTCAAATACCAAGAGCGATGTCCAGGATCACGTAAGACTATTATGAAAGTACTTCAATGGAGAGAAAATATTTGACTACAATACAGGCATACCTCATTTTACCACATTTTACTTTATGCAGCTTCATAGATAATATTTAAGTTTTTACAAATGGAAAGTTTGTGACCTTGCGTCGAGCAAATCTATTGGGGTCAACTTTCCAGTAGCATGTGTTCACGTCAAATCCTTGTCACCTTTGGGTAATTCTCATAATATTTCACACTTTTTCATTGTTAGCATATCTGTTATGGTGATCTGTGATCAGTGGTTTTTATATTACTCTTGTAACTGTCTTGGGGCACCATGAACCATGCCCATCTAAGACAGTAAACTTAATCGATAAATGTCGTGTGTGTTTTGACTGTTCCACTGATCAGTCATTCCTCATTTCTCTCCTTTTCTCTGGCCTCCCTATTCCCTGAGACGAAATACTGAAATTAGGCCAATTAATAACTCTACAGTGGCCTCTTAAGTGTTCAAGGGAAAAGGAAGAGTCAATTGATGTGGCAAACCTTATTGTTGTCTTATTTTAGGAAACTGCCACAACCACCCCAACCTTTAGTAATCCTCACCCTGATCAGTCAGCAGCCATTAGCATTGAGAAAAGACCCTCCACCAGCAAAAAGATGACAGTTCTTTGAAGGATCATATGATTTTTTTTTAGCAATAAAATGATTTTTAATTAAGGTAATAGTATGTTTTTGTAAACATACTATTGCACACATAATAGATCATAGCATAGTGTAAACATAATTTTTATGTGCACTGGGAGACAAAAAAAAATTCATGCAACTCACTTTATTGTGATATTTGTTTTATTGTGTTGGTCTGGAATAAAACCTGTAATATCTCTAAGATATGCCTGTATTTCAAAAGGCATAAGATAAAGGCTTACAACCAAGAATAACTTAGCTGTAAAACTTAGTATCACTACAGCTGGGAATAAAATGGAGCTTTAATAGAGGACAATTAAGCATTCGTAATGAAAGATCAAGGCTCCATAGAAGCTTTAAAATACAAACATAGGAGATAAGAAACCCAGAATGGTAAATATATTTGAGAAATTGGAAGGGGGCTAAATGAATAAGTTAAAAAGCATTGAATAATCACTTACTATGTGAAATTCACTGCATTTAGCATTGGAAATGCATATAGAAAAGCAGGGCAGTCTTTGCTCTCAAAGAATTCATATTCTAATGAGACTAGACAATACAATTTTCAGCTACAAATCAGATGGAACTGCTCAGTAACACACTACAGCACCAAAGCAGAGAGTAATTTATCTTCGGTAGTGTTATTTTAATTGATAAAACTTTTTCTCTTTTTAGGTTGAACCACCTAATGCCAGCAGGGCGGCTCAGTGGAGAAAGCATGGGATGTGGAGTCAGGAATAGCTGAATACAAACCCTGTTCTCAGATGCTTCTTAGCAGTGTGAATCACTGGGTGAATCACTTCTGTTTGCCTGTTTCTTCGTCTGTAAAATGGGGATAATGATAGATAGCATCTACCTTACACAGTTGTTTTAAGTATCCGTTGAGATAATACAGTGCTTTGCACAGTGCCTGGACCTTGGTGTTGTTGACTAGTATCAGATTCTTCATTACCAATGGACCATAGCACGCCTATGCTGTCCGTGGACTTTTCTTGGCTAACACACAGGAGTGATTTGCCACTTTCTTCTTCAGTGGATTAAGGCAAACAGGGATAAGTGACTTGCGGAGGGTCACACAGCTAGTAAGCATCTGAGACCAGATCTGAACTCAGGTCTTCCTGACTTCCGGCCCAGCACTATCTGCCATGCCACCTAGCTACCTCTGTGCCTGAACATAGTAGATGCTATGTAAATTATTGTTGTTAGTATTATCGTTACATGCCAAAGATTTTTTTTTGTGAGAAATTCTTTGTCAGGGTCTTCTGTGATTGCTGAGGAGGCAGAGGCTAGCCAGTACCCACAGAGGCGGTTTTCACATTGTGTCTCCATGAGGTTTGCTCCCTGAGAGGACTTGGAAACCAGGCCATTCCTAGAGCTTTTGGACTAACTTGCCTGTTCCACACAGTTGTGGTCAGCCATTGTGTTAGTAGTGGGAGGAATGGATGTGAGACTGCTCCTCCTCAAGGAGGGCTCCCCTCAAGTGATATCAGCAGGAATCAGGATGAAAGCAGGGTAGCTTTGGGAAGCTTTTCCCAGGGTTCTTGTGAAGAGGGCTTTGAAGGAGGTGGTAGCCAAGGTATTGGCAATGGTTTAACCTCCTAGGTACATACTGCTCTCTGTCTCTCCCTTGAGACAGAATATTCCAACAGGAAGAAAAGAGACAAGCAACAACTGTCCTTGAAGAATCCCACTGTCTTCAAGGGCCACAGTGGAAGCTTAGAAAAACAAAAACAGTACCTGGGTACGGTTTTGTTGTGTTTTATTCATTTTAAGAGAGGAAAGAAAAAGAAGAGAAAAAAGATTGCACTAGAGAAGAAATGAGGAAGAACCTATTTTTTCTCATAACTAGGATCCAGGAGAAGAATATACAAAAATGGATAAAAAGTTTGGGGAGACCTCTCTCTTATCTGAACCAGACAAAGATGAGTCGAACATACACTCACAAAATTTGGTGTAGAAATACATTAAACTGAAAAGAGAAATAGGTAAGAACAGAAAGAGGAGAGAGGTTGAAGAAGGGGGTATGGCTGCATAGGAGCAGAGGCCCTGGTCAAAGTGTCAGATCAGAGAGGAGTGTGAATGCTTGTGGGTGCAGGGGAACATGAGCTATTCCCAGGTAAAGACCACCTGTTCCTGAACCACATCACTTTGGAAGCACCAAAAACTTATAGAGCCCTAGACTACTTGTGAAAATAACTACATGAGGGGCAGCTAGGTGGTGCAGTGAATAGAGCACCAGCCTGGGAGTCAGGAGGACCTGAGTTCAAATACAGCCTCAGACACTTAACACTTACTAGCTATGTGACCTTGGGCAAGTCACTTAACCCCAATTGCCCTGCCTTCCCCCCTCCAAAGAGGAAAAAAAAAGAAAATAGCAACATGAAAAAGCCTTAAGCTTGGGATGGTACCTCCCCACCCCCAGGTGAGAAGAGCACAACTTTACCATAAAATTCAAAGTCAAGTAATAAACTAAAAAAGTGAGTAAACAATTAACAGAAAAGAGCTTGAGCATAAAAAGCTACTATGGTGACAGGGAAAACCAAGACATAAACTCAGAAGAAGACAACATTGTGAGAACAGCTACAAGCAAAGCCTGAAAGAAAAAACACAAATCAGAGGCAAGCCTAACAAGATCTCCTAGAAGAATTAAAGAGATAAGAAAGATAGAGGCGAATTTTGAAAAAAATCATAGTGATGCAAGAAAATTGTGAAAAGAATTAACAACCTGGTAAAGGAGGCACAAGAAATATTGAAAAAAATATAACTTTCAAAAACAGAATTGGTCAAATAGTAAGAGGCAAAAATTCACTGAAGAAAAAACTCCTTAAAAAGCAGAATTGAATCAAAGGAAAAAGCTATAATACCTTATTGAAAAAAATAGTTCCTTAAAAATTACAGTTGGTCAAGTGGAAGGTAATGTTTCCATGAGACATTAAGAAATAATAAAGTCAAAAGAGTAAAAACAATAGAAGAAATGTGAACCAACTCGTTAAAAAAAAATAAATGACCTGGAAAATAGATTTTGGAGAGATAATTTAAGAATTATTGGACTAGGGGGCGGCTAGGTGGCACAGTGAATAGAGCACCGGCCCTAGAGTCAGGAGAACCTGAGTTTAAATCTGGCCTCAGACACTTGACACAAGACTAGCCATGTGACCTCCGGCAAGTCACTTAACCCCAATTGCCCTCCAAAAAGCAAAAAAAAAAAAAAATTATTGGACTAGCTGAAAGCCATGATCAAAAAGAGCCTAGACATCATATTTCAAGAAATCATTAAGGAAAACTGCCCTGATATTCTGGAAATAGAGAATAAAATAGAAATTGAAAGACTCTACTGATCACCTCTTGAAAGACATCCCAAAAGGAAAACTCCTAGGAATATTGTAGCCAAATTCCAAAGCTCCCAGGTAAAAAAGAAAATATTGCAAGCAGCCAGAAAGAAACAATTCAAGTATTGTGGAAATACAATCAAGATAACACAAGACCTAGCAGCTTCTACGTTAAGGGACTGAAAGGATTGGAATATGATTATTTCAGAGGTCAGAGGAGCTAGGATTAAAACCAAGAATCACCTACCCAGGAAAACTAAGTATATACTTCAGGGGGGAAAATTGACATTTAATGATATAGAGGACTTTCAATCATTCTTGCTGAAAAGACAAGAGCTGAACAGAAAATCTGACTTTCAAATACAAGACTTAAGAGAAGCATGAAAAGGTAAAGGCTATTTTTTTTTTTTGCTTTTTTTTGGAGGGAGGAAGGCAGGGCAGTTGGAGTTAAGTGACTTGCCCAAGGTCACAGGGCTAGTAAGTGTTAAGTGTCTGAGGCTGGATTTGAAATCAGATCATCCTGACTCCAGGGCCGGTGCTGTATTCACTGCACCACTTACCCACCCCATAAAAGGGACTTATTAAAGTTGAACTGTTTACATTCTTACATGGAAAAATGATATTTGTAACTCATGAGACCTTTCTCAGTATTAGGGTAGTTGGAGGAAATAAATAAATGATAGATAGATAGATAGATAGATAGATAGATAGATAGATGGTACAGAGTGAGTTGAATATGAAGGAATAATATTTAAAAAATAAAATTAAGGGTTAAGAGAGGAATATATTGGGAGGAGAGAGACAGAATGGGGTAAATTGTCTAACATAAAAAGGGCAACAAAAAGGTGTCACAATGAAGTGAAAGGGGGAAGGTGAGAGGGAATGAGTGAACTTTACTCTCACTGGATTTGGCTTAAGGAGGGACTAACATGCACACTCAATTGGGTATCTTACCCTACAGGAAAGTAAAGGGGAAGGAGATGGGGAGGTGGGGAATCATAGAAGGGAGGGCAGATGGGGTGAGGAGGTAGTCAGAAGCTTTTGAAAAGGGACAAGGTCAAAGGAGAAAATAGAATAAGTGGGGGGGTGAGATAGGATAGAGGAAAATATAGTCTTTCACAATATGATTATTATGGAAGTGTTTTGCATAATAACACTTGTATAACCTATATTGAATTGTTTGTTTTCTCACTGAGGGTAGATGGGGATGGAAGAAGGGAGAGAATTTATAACTCAAATTTTTAAAAACAAATGTAAAAAACTTTTTACATGCAACTGGGAAATAAGATATACAGGCAGTGGTAGAGAGAAATCTATCTTGCCATACAAGAAAACAAGGGGGAAGAAGACAAGAGGGAGCATAATAGAAGGGAGGGCAGACTGGGAGAAGGAGTAATCAGAATGCATGCCATTGTGGGGGAAAGGGGAGTGATGGGGGAAAAATTTGAAACTTAAAATCTTGTGGAAATGAATGTTAAAAATGAAAAATAAATTAATTATTTAAAAAGAAAGCAACTGTCAAGGAAAATTGCCCTGGTATCTTTGGTCCAGAGAGTAAAACAAATTAAATGATGAATCCACCTGTCACCAAATGAAATCCCAAAGTGAAAAATCCCAGGGCCATTATAGTCAAATTCCAGAACTCCCAAGTTGTGGGAAAATATTGAAGTCAGAAGGAAACAATTCAGATATCATGGAGCTGCAGTCAGGATCACACAAGACTTAGCAGCTTCTACATTAAAGCAGGGGAGGACTTGGAATATGACATTCTGGAAGAAAACGGAACCAGGGTTACAATCAAGAATGACCTATCCAGGAAAACCAAGTATAATCCTTAAGGGGGAAAAAATGAGTATTTAACGAAGTAGAGGATTTTCAAGCATTCCTGATGAAAAGACTAGAGCTGCATAGAAAATCTGACAGTCAAACATGAGACTCAAGAGAAGGATAAAAAGGTAAACTTGGAAGAGAACATAAGGAACTTAATATGGTTACACTGTTTACATTTCTGTATAGGAAGATGATACATACAGCTCCTAAGAACTTTCTCATTAGGGCATTTAGAAGTAGTTTATATAAACAGAAGGCACAGGTTGAGTCAGTTGTGTAGGGATCTCAGAAAAGAGGTGAGAAAGAAGGATGTGCTGGAAGAAGAAGACTGAGGAAAATATCTCATGCAAAGAAGAACTTTTATACTGGGATGAGGGAGTAGCACTTGACCCTTACTCTCACCAGAATTGGTTGAAAGAAGGAAGACTATCTACATGTATATATACATATGTATGTGTTTATATATGTATATATGTGTGTGTATACATATATATCTGTGTGGTATTTACAGTCACAACCAAAGTTCTCACTTTGCATAAATTTGCATCCTGTTCCTGGCAGGGCTCAAGTCTCTCCAGCTACTGGGAGAAATAGAGGGGGGAGGCATTAAAGCTGTTCAGGTTGCAGACCCATGGTGAGGACAAGGCCATGTGAAGCCCCATGGGGAGAGAAGGAGGTCTGCAGAACAGTCCACTTACATTACCAGGGCTTCTTAAACTTTTCCACTTGCAACCCCTTCAGGCCCCCATATGTGGCCGTGACCTACAGTTTAAGAGGCACTGCAACAAGAACTGAATATGCGAGTATGTGTCTGCATATGCATAAATATATACGTATACCACACACTTAGTTAATTATGGACATCTGGTGAAGGGATCAGAGAAAGGGAGTGGGGTGATAAAAGGGAGGGGAAATTAAGGGAGGCAGTGGAGAGATGCAAAACTGACTTTTGAGGTAGGACAGAGTAAAGAGATAAGAATAAACACAAGGAAATAGGATGGAGGGAAATAATAATCATAACTATGAATGTGAATGGGATACATTCACCTATAAAATGAAAGTGAATAACAGAATGAAGTAGAAACCAGAAATCCAACAATATGCTGTTTACAGGGAACACACTTGAAAGAGGACATACTCAGAGAGTTAAAATAGGGGGCTGGAGCAGAATCTCTTGCTTCAGCTGAGATTTTTAAAAAAGACGGGTAGCAATCGTGATACCAGACAAAGCAAAAGCAAAATTATAAATAATTGAAAGACATTAACAGGAAAACTACATTTTGCTTTAAAAAATACAAAGGTGATAAAGTAATATTGATACTAAACATATATGCACCAAATGGCATAGCATCCAGATTCTTTAGGGAAAAGTTAAATGAGTTACACAAGAAAATAGTAAAACTATACCAGTGGGGGACCTCAATTTTCCCCTCTCATAACTAGATTAGTCACAAAATAAATAAAAAGTTAAGAAGATAAATAGACTTTTAGAAAAGTTAGATATAATAGACCTCTGGAGAAAACTGAATGGTTATGGAAAGGAATATACCTTTTTCTCAGCTCTAATATGGTACCTTCCCAAAAACAGACCATGTATTAGGGCACAAATACCTCACAAACAAATGCAGAAAATATGGAGTTCACCCTTTTCCAGACAATAATGCAATAAAAATAACACTAAAGGGTTATGGAAGCACAGATTAAAAAATTAATTGTAAACCAAATAGTCTAACCCTAAAGAATGAGTAGGCAAAAGATCAAATCACAGAAACAATAATTTCATTAAAGAAAATGACAACAATGACACAAGATACCAAAATTGTGGGATGTAGCGAAAGCAGGACTTGGGGGAAATTTTATATCTTTAAGTGCTTACAGCAATAAAAAAAAAAAAATACAGGAGATCAATGAAGTAGGCATGAAACTAGAAAAAGAACAAGTTAGAAATTCTCAAACACCAAAGTAGAAATCCTGAAAATCAAAAGAGTATAATAAAATTGAAAGTAAAAAAAAAAAAAGCATTTAACAAATAAGTAAAAAAATCCACAATAAAATAAACCCATTGATACATTTGATTAGAAAAAAAAAAAGAAGAAACCAAGTTTCCAGTCTCAAAAATGGAAAGGATGAAAAGATTTACAGGTTAATTCTACCAAACACTTAAAGAACAATTAATTCCACTACTATATCAACTATTTGAAAAAATAAGTAAAGAAGGAACCCTACTAAATTCTGTGACACAGATACGGTTTTGATATCTAAATCAAGGAGAGCAAATATAAAACAAAGCTACTGGCCAATTGCCCTAATGGATATTTTAAGTAAATTATTAGGAAGGAGATTTCAGCAATATATCACAAAGATCATACAACATAACGAGGTGATATTTATACCAGGAATGCAGGACTGGCTCAGTATTAGGGAAACTATCAGCATAATCAACCACATCAATAACAGAAAACATGACTATCTTTCTCAGTAGATGCAGAAGAAGCTTTTGACAAAATACAATATCCTTTACTGTTAAACATACTAGAAAACAGGAATAAATGAAGCTTTTCTCAAAATGGTAAGTGGTATCCTAAAAAGCAAGAGCATGTATTATCCCTAATGGGGATAAAGTAGTAACCTTCCTAATAAGATCAAGGGTGGAGGAAAGATGTCCATTATCACCACTATTATGCAGTATAAAACTAGAAATTTTATAGAAAACTATAGTAATGAGATAAGCAGATATTGAAGAAATAATAGGCAACAAGGAAACAAAATGATCACTCTTTGCAGGCAATATGATGGTATACTTACCGAACCCTAGAGAATCAACTCAAAAAACTAGTTGAAACAATTAACAATTTTAGCAAACTTGCAGGATATAAAATAAGCCCCCATAAATCATCAGTATTTCTATATATTACCCCCCAACTCCCCAAAAAAGACCCACAGGAAGAAATAGAGAAATTCTATTTAAAATAGACAGTATAAAATATTTTGAGAATCTAGCTGCCAAAACAAACCCAGGAATTGTATGAACCCTATTACCAAATACTTTTTCACACAAATAAAGACAGATCTAAACTGGAGAAATACTTGGGTAGACCAACCCAATATAATAAAAACTAGCAATTCTACCTAAATAAATTTGCTTATTCAATGCCATGCCAATCAAACTACCAAAGAAGTATTTTATAGCTCTAGGGAAAAAATCATATTGTGATCAGTATAGGAACCATCTACAACTGCAGAGGACCACTGGTGCAACATACCATCTACTTTCTGACAAGGTAATAAATAGAGTTATAGTGTAGAATGAGGCATGGATCCAGCAAAGGAATAGGTTTTGCTTGGCTATGCATATTTGTAGCCCAGAATATATTTTTAATATAGTGGAGGGTGGAAGGGAGATAAAATATATATTATTTTTTTTAATTTAAAATATAAAGTTTGGGGTGTTGCTACAGATGTTAAATGTTTTGTGTACTTTCAGTTGAGTTCACTGTTGTTTATACTTAAATGTTTAATTCTGTAAAAGACATCTTTTGTAGAATGGAAATAACCTGTAAATGTAATGTAAAAAAAAAAAATCACCTCAATAAAATTCTTTTTAAAATAACCAAAAAAAAAAAATCATAACAAAATTCATCAAAAAAACAAAAGATCAAGAACATCAAGGGAGCCAGTGGGGGAAAATGTGAAGGAAGGTGGTCTAGCTGAACCAGAGTTCAAAATATGTTACAAAGCAGTATTATCAAAACAGTCTGCTACTTAGCTAAGAAATCTCAGAGTGATGCATCAGAGGAATACATTAGGTACCTAATGCCCAGGAGTAAATGACCATAGTAATCTAGTGTGTGATAAACACAAAGGCAAGAATTCATTACTTGACAGAAATTTCTGGGAAAACTGGAAAACATGGGGAGAGCTAGGCATAGATGAACATCTTACACCAAATACCAAGATGAGGTCAAAATTAGTACATAAATTAGAGATAAAAGGCAATATAAGCAAATTGGCAGAACACGGAAAATTTTACCGGCCAGATCTATGGAAAAGGGAAAATAGAGAATCACAGAAAGTAAAATGGATAAATCTGATTACATAAAATTAAAGTTTTTGCACAAAGCCAAAGCAGCCAAAATCGCAAAAAAAAGAAGGAAACTGGGGAATTTTTTGTAACAAGTTTCTCTGAAAAAGGCTCCATTTCTCAAATATATAGGAACTGAGTCAAATTTATCCAAATAAAAGCCATTCCCCAACTGATAAATGGTATCTATAAAAGGATATAAATGGGCAATGTTCAGAGGAAGAAATCGAGTCATATAAAAATGCTCTAAATCACTTGATTAGAGAAATGCAAATTTCTCACACTTATCAGATTTGCTAACATGACAAAAAAGGAAAGTGACAAATGCTGGAGGGGATGTGGAAAAATAGGGACATTAATCACTACTGGTTGAGCTGTGAATTGGTCCAGACCATTCTGTAAAACAATTTGGAACAAAGGGCTATAAAACTCTGCATGCCTATTGACTCAGCAATACAACTACTAGGTCTGTATACCTAGTATACAGACCAGAGGAAAAAAGTAAAAGGACTTACATGTCTAAAAATCTTAATACTACCCCTTTTTGTGGTGGCAAAGAATTAGTAATCAAGGGGATGCCTGTCATTTGGGGAATGACTGAACAAGTTGTAGTATATGATTGTGATGAAGTATTATGCTATAAGAAGTAATGAGGGAAATGGTTTCAGAAAAACCTGGAAGACCTACGTGAATTGATGCAGAGTGAAATGAACAGAACCAAGAAAACACTGTATACAGTAACAGCAAGGAGATCATTGGAGAGAGTAATAGCAATATTGTAACAAGTGATAACTCTGAAAGACTTAGCTGCTCTGATCAATACAGTGATCCGAGATAATTCCAGAGGACTCACAATGGAAAATGCCCCCCATCTCCTGAGAAAGAACTATGAACCCTGAATGTAAATTGAAGTATAATGTTTTCCTTTTTTTTTACTTGCTTTTTTTTTTTTGCAACATGGATAATGGAAATGTTTTGCATGATTTCACATGTATCATTGATATCCTATTGTTTGCCTTCTCAATGGTAAAGGGAGGGATGGAAATGAGGGAGAGAATTTGGAACTCAAAATTTTTTTAAAAAGAATGTTTATTTAAACTGGGTATCTTGACACACAGGAGAGCAGGGGGGATGGGGATGAGAGGTGGGATGATGGAGGGGGGAGGTTGCTGGAAGCACACACTGCTGTAAAGGGACAGGGACAGGGTAGAGAATAGAACAAGGGGGGGGGCGGGATAGGAAGGAGGGACACACAATCAGTCTCTCACAGTATGCCCACTGTGGAGATGTTCTGTGTAATTACACATGTACAG
>CM053592.1:142873029-142898192 GCA_028646515.1 Pseudochirops corinnae
GGGGGAAGAGGGGGAGAAAATATGTAACTCAAAATCTTGTGGAAATGAATGATGCAAACTATAATAAAATTAAAAAAAAAAAACAATAGTAGTAGGTGACCTCAATATGCCCTTTTCAGATTTAGACAAATCTAACTAAGAGATAAAAAAAGAAGTTAAAAACCTGAAAAGAGCTCTCTATTAAGGTTAGTTAGCTTAGGATAGTACCCTGGAAATTACTGAGTATAATGGTTTATGCAAATTTCTTTGCTACACATGGCATCTTTAAAAAATTTTACTTGTCCTGAGAGATAAAAGCCTCATGAACAGAAAAGCAGAAATTTTAAACACATTCTTGACAGACCTGAACACACCAAAAAAATAACAATCAATAAAGGGCTTTTGAAGAAGGGGTTCAACTGAAATGTAAATTAAAACATACAATACTAAAGAACTGGTAGGTCAAAAAACACATTATAGAAAAAATACATAATTTTACCCAAGAAAATAATGAGACAACAAACAAAAAAATATGGGAATGCAATGGGCAGAAATTTTGTATCTCTAAACACTTTAACCAGCGAAACAGAGAGAGAACAGATAAATGAAATGAGCATGCAACAAGAAAAACTAGAAGAGTAACAAAAAAAACCAACTAAACACAAAAAGAAATTCTGAAAGTCAAAAGACAAAATTGAAAACAAAAAATCCATTGAATTAATAAGTAAAATGACGATCTTTGGGGAAGGGGGTGAAATAAATGAAGTTATTACTTGTGCAATTATATAATGAAAAAGTTGATAATAGAATGGATATTTATAATAAATAATAAAATATCATGTTAATAGAGCAACAAATTTAAGAATTAAATAAGTCCAACCTCAGAAAAAGAAACTGAATAATCCATAAAGGAATCCTAAACTAAAACAACGCAGAATCAAGTGGATTTACAAATGAAGTCTATTAAACATTCAGAGAATAATTAATTTTGTTATGTAAACTGCAGAAGGACCAAGAAAAGGAATTCTACCAAACTCCTTCTATGAGAATAATCTCCTGATAGCTAAATTAAGAAAAAATATAACTGAGAAAAACTACAGAACAGTATTTCTAATGAATATTGATTTAACAAATATTGAGTAGAGTATTAGCAAAGAAGATGCAGCAGTATTTTAACAAGATTATGAAGCATAATCTGGGATCTACTCTAGGAATGCAGAGTTGGTTCAGTATTAGAAAAACTAAACATATATGCCATATTTATAAAAACAACAGAAATTGTATAATTATTTCATGACATCCTGTTGTAGTTGTTACTCTAGGGCTATGTCTTGGATGTTCCTGGATCCATAACATTTCTTTATCATTGATGTCTTCTACTTATATTTCTAGCTTTTGTTCCTGAAACAGGTAGGACGAGGTTCAGACTGCTCCTGCTTATTTGAATGGGATGGTGGGCCCATTTGGTCCTAATTTATATTTTCTGGGGTTCCTCTGTGGATCCCTTTCTTCTCCTGATGTCTGTCCTACACTAAGCGCTGGCAGGATTCAAACTTCCCTAAATCCTCAGCATGTAGAGTACTAAGTGTTTCAAGGCAGCAGTACTCTCTACTCTCTCAATACCAGTTTTGTTGCTTTGCTGGCTCCCCTCCTTACATCCAGGTCCAGAGTTCTAGAGGTGCTGAACTGCTTTGGGGCCTCCTACCCCATCCCCCCATCACTCTAGTCTTCAGATTCCTGCCTCTAGAATAGGCTTCACTGCCTCATGGCTTTCTCATAGAGCTACTGGGCTGTGGAAGCTGGAAAAGTTCCCAAGGCTGTGTCTACCTTCCCTTCACTCCTCTGACTGGGCTCTCTTCTTAGTGCCTGTAGGCTTCTCGGTGTCTTCCTTTCCCAACCTAGGCTAGAGGAAAATACTTACTGTAATTTCTCTTATTTCTTAATCATTGATGGATTTGTGGTTCTTTTGTTTTCTCATTTCTGGATTACTTTTGTTGGAATTAGGTTCTTCTATACCTATTCATTCTGTCCTATTCTAAACTCTTTATTTTGCCGATGAAAAAACTGAGGGCGGGGAGATTAAGTAGTTTCCCCAAGACCATAAGGTAACCATTAGAAGCTGAATTTAGCACAGTAGCTTCCATATTCGTAGAGCCACTTAATAAATTAGTAGAGCCACTCAAATAAATAAATAATTATTGAATTGAATTCAAACTCTGGTCCTCTGACTTCTCTTTACACAGTACTCTGCACCCTTCCCCCCCAATTTAAAAAGTTTTTTTTTTCAATTTCTGTAATCCTTTCTTCAGTTTCTAGAATTTCTACTTTTGTGTTTCACCTACAGGTCACTCAAGGTTTCAGCTATAGTCTTTGCAGGGTATCAGACATAAAAAAACACATAGCTCATGAGCCCATACCAATGAATTTATTCCTATTAGGTGAACAAAAGACACATTAGTTAAAAGCAAAATTTTCCATGTGGCATTTTCTAAGATTTTTAAAAGGATGATTTGTTATGCTAATTTTTTCCTAATGTTGAACAATTCTTGCATTTCCTGATGCATATTCATTCTAGTTACTGCAAATAATTCAAAAATATTTCCAGTGTTTTTATGTTAATATTCAGTAGTCTATAGTTATTTTTCCTTCTGTATTAGCCTTAGTAATTTGTATATCGGGAATGCATTTTTCCCACAGAAGAAATTTGTCAGAATGCCTATTTCCTTTTATTTCTGAAAACAATTTATAAAAACATTGAAAACTTTTTTTTTCTTTACTCTTACCTCAGCTCTTTCAGGAAGTTTTGTTGAATTTGTATCCAAACCATGTTTTTCTTTGAAGACTTGCTTTTTTTTTTTTTTTTTAAAGATGTTTTGGAGTCATTCTTTTCTTCTGGGTTTCTGTCTTGAAAATCTCTGTCACCATATTAGCTTTTCACAGTGGGATTCTTTTTTTGTCTGATCATTTTTCCAGCTTACTTCCTGACTTTGGAATTTTTGCTAGTACTGGACTCTGGGCACTTCTAGAGATAATCAATAGACTGGTCTCATTGCTGCTTTCTTGGGGTATTGGGTAGTGTTTTTCTAGGATCTAAGAAAGCTCAGGCTAGACACCTGCAAGCCTGCAGTGGTCCCAAAGTGGAAACACACAGAGCCAAGTCTTGATTTCTGACCTCCTGGTCTGAGGTCTACAACTACCTGACCTAGTTGTGGGTTTGAGCAATAGGTCTGGGGGCTTACACAGTGTGGAGTTCCAGTAGACTACTACTCAACTCAGCTACCCTCAGTCATCTGAGAAAGCTCTGCTGATTCAGAGTGACAGAACTCCAAGCTTTCCTTTAGTCTGGGATTCCTGCCCTGATTACTCCTCTGCCAGCGTCAGCCTGGGCTACAAACTGGAGTCAAGATACTGCTCTGCTCCTGGGATCCTAAAGTCCAATCCACATGGCTGCTGCTTGCTTCTGAACTGCTCTTTGCTCAGTACACAGACTAGGGTCTAAAAATACTCTTTACCCTGAAACACCTCTAGGCACAGGTGCCCTCCTCAGTCTGCCCTGAATAGTGAGGAGCAGAGCTGCCAGTTGGCACCTGTTCCTGCATCCTACACAAGCTTGGGTTCCTCTGTGCTGGATCTAGGACCCCTTCTTGCCCCAAGTACAGTTCATGCAGCATAATGCTCCTTGTGGCACACTCCTGATCAGACCCCATGCCCAGCATCCATAGACATGTTTGTTAAACTATGCTGATCGGCTGGAAAAATAACTTCCTGTGATTTTTTTTTCTTGGGATTTCCCTATCAGTGTTTAGCCTGGTTCATTTTCTGGATCTGTTTGGAGGGATTAGGGGAAGTAAGAGCTTGTTGCATTTTTTTTCTTGCTACTCCATAATCTTGGCTCTGCCTCCCTCTTCAATAATTTTAAAAAACATCAGTGGCCTTTAAAAAAATCTGAAACACTATTGTCAAATCCTTCACCTCGCTCCAATGCCCCCGCCCCTGAATAAAAGAGAAAGACAAAAAAAGGATACAGTCCAGAAAAACAAAACCACACAGTAGTCATATCAAAAAATGTGTCTTTCTGCACTTTGAGTTCATCATTTCTGTCAAGAGGTAAAACATGCTTTTCTTAGATCATCTGGAGATATGATTGGTTAGTGTATTGATCAGTTCTTTATAGTGTTGTTGTCCTTGCATAAATTGATTGCCTTGTTCTTCTAAGTTCATTCTGTATCAGTTCATCCTACTCAGGATTCTCTGAAATCATGTCTTATAGTCAGTCATATCAACAATATTCATCACACACCCCAAATTGTTCAGCCATTTTCCAACTGACAGCAAACTCCTTAACGTTAGTTCTTTGCTTGTTTTTTTTCCCCCCTTTAAATCCTGGCCCCCTCCACTTCAAGAAAATAAGCCTGTGTTTTACTTGTGACTATTCCTTTTGCATTATCTTCCCTCTTATATACCCCCCATTCCTAATTGTTTATCTGTTGAGTTGATGTATTTTATACACCAAACTCTGTGTTTGTGTGTTGAACAGTGTCCATTTGTCCATTTCAGCTAAGAGTGAGGTCAATCTAGTGTTTCCTTCCCCTACCCTTTCTCCATGTTTGTATACTTTTCTTCTCATGCACCTCAACAATTACAACAGCCAGTTCCACATCCTCATATTTCTCCTACACGAGCATATTTCTTTTTGCTCCTTCTTTCACCTCTTCCAACCCTCAGAACAGAACCAACCCCCTCCCAAGACCTCTGTTTTTTCTTAACTCCTTCAGTACCCTTTGAGGTTCTAAAGAAGCACTTGTTTTTTCTCCTATTAAAATGTTGGCACTGCATCATTATCCAGAACCTTCTTCTACTTGCTCAAAAAAATTTACCTTTCAAAGTTTCCCTTGACTCTTGTGTTTATATTTCAAAGTTCCTACTTGGCCTTTTCAGGAGATGCTTCAAAGTTCTTTTGTTGCTGTTCAGTCATTTGAATTGTATCCAACTCTTCATGACTTCATTTAAAAATTCATTTTCCCTGTTGTAGGATTATACTCAACTTTATAAATCAATTTTGGTTGTAAGTGGATAGATGGATGGAGGGATGGATAGATGGATGGATGGATAGATGTAGATAGACAGGTGAATGAGGTATTTTGCCTTTTGTAATTTGTATTAGATCATTTTTATAGAAGCCAGGTCTTCCATGATTCTGACTGTAGTTTCTTCATACAAGAACTTATTTTTAATGGTTGCTTGTTATATTAGCTTTTTTTCCTAAGATGTAGGAGCTCCAAATTTTTACTCTGACATTCCTGAGACTCTCTTTTGAAGTTCTTCTTGGGAAGTTATCAATGGATTCTATCTTCAATTTGCCCTCTGGATCTAATATATCTAGACAGTTTTCAATTATGATTTCTCAAAATATAGTACTCGGTATTTTTTAATCATAGTTTTCAGGAAGTCCAATGATTCTTAAATTATTTCTCAACCTATTTTCTAGGTCAGATGTATTTTGATCTATTACATTTCCTTTTTGTTCTCATGTTTCTTATTGACTTGCTGTAATCTAACTTTTCAGAAATTCCATTTCTTAGGTAAGGTTTGCTATTTTCTCTTCTGTACTATGGATTCTTCCAATTCTTTCCTCCAGAGCTTTTATTCCAATTTCTATCCTTTGCTCATATCTTCTAGGTATTCATGTGGTCCTTCTGGAAAATATTTTTTCCTTGGAGTCACATTACAAAAATCCTTTTTCCTTTTGGGGGAATCTCTATTTACAATAATTTCATCTCTCCAGCTTAAGATCCTAAGTTAGGGCTTTCTGCCAAGGCCAGGCCCCATTCCATGTTATACTTTTGGGTAGGATGGTTGACCCTGCTGGGTTTAATCCTGGTTCCCCCCAGTTCCTTTGCAGACATGAACCTCCTAGGATTAGACCTCTTCTGGAGCTTTCAGGTTTGGAGTGCTGGTTGTTAAGGGCACTCTGTGGCTACAGAAGGCCAGGGGCCCTGGAGTCTCAGGCACCTGGGTTGTCCTAGTCTGAAAGATGCCATACTTAGTTGAGCAATGCTGGCCGGTATTGCTGTGCTGCTGTGGTTGCTGCCACATCTGCTTATCCTGAATCATGAATTTATCTGTATGAGAATTCTCTGAAGCAAAGAAGAGTCAGTTTTTTTCTTTATTTCTTGGATCTCTTTTTTCCTTATTGGCCAGAATAAGAGAAAAGAACATAAGAGTAAAGCAAATAAAAATAAAAGAATAACTTTTCAAAGTGGATCTGAATATAAAATATAATGTTTGGGCAGTTTCTTATATGGCACTAGCTTTTAATATTTTTCATTTCTCTTATTTGAAATTTGTTCTTTTGGGTTCTCAACATTGAAATGAAGGTCATTTGAGTCACTCTATCCCTGAAAAAATCAAACCCCATTTTCTGTAGACTTGAATTTGTCTACAGAACAACTATTTTTTTTCTCTTCTCATAATTTCTACCTAAGTTGAAAGTAAAAGGAGGCAAAGACATTGCTATCATGAGTAATAGTTTGGGGCCAATTTTAGGGGTTGGTTACATTTCATCCAGGCCCCAGAAGCTTTAGTAAAGTAGTAGTGAGGAGATTTCTTGGTACAGAGTCTAGAGTTATTCTAGTGCCCTCCCTATGTTGTGTTCAAAATATAGCAGAAAACTTTCATTCCTTTGGTTCATTGTGGCTTGATGCTACATTATGTGTTTCCAAACTGTGAGAAAATACAGCTCCAAGCAGTTATCCAATTTATGAAATCTAAGAGGAACTATTTGAGGCGGGCATGGACTTCTTTGCCAGAGCAACAGTTTAAGCCAAAATGGTCCTCCATGTTCATGTCTTTTTCCCTCTGAAGAAAATGACCACGTCAAAGGATCAGAAGTTACTCAGGTAGTTGACAGAGAACTGTGTAACTCATAACACAGCTCCAGCTACCTAAATTCAAGGGTCACTGGCCAACAAGTTTTGCCTTGTTCCAGATGTAACTTGTATACTCAGAAAAATCCACCTTTTATATTTACTGGTGACTCTATCATCTCCTGTAAGTCTACTCCTGGTACATAAGTTCAAGCAAATCTTTTATGGGAGCCAAAAGATTTTTTGAAAGATACTAGGTCTCAAGGAGTGGGGACAACTTACCACAATTGTCATTTCCTTGCTACATAGTGGGATTTGTCTTCCCTACCACTAAGCAGCACAAGCTCTCTAAATTGTGAGCTTAAGTTGGCTGATTCTTTATCTTAAATAATTTTGGTTTTCCCCTTTATCATCACCACTTCAGACTTTTTCCTCCTTTCTTTTTGCCTCCCTCTTTAAAAAAAAGAGGGTAGAGAAATAGGAGGAATTTAATTGCAATCAAGACAAATAATGTACAAATCAAGTGGTCTGTTTTTACTTCTCTTCTCCCTTGTGCTATGATGAAGTGTGTAGAAATACACATAATTCAAGGTAAAATATGATAGGGGCAAAGGACAAGTCCAAAATGCTCTAGGAAAATATGGGGAAGAAGTTACTTTGAGCTTGGGGATGGGTAGACAGGAAATCAGTAAGGCCTTCATGGAAGCTGAGCCTTAAAGGAAGAGGATTTCTAGGGGTAGAAAAGGAGGAAATAAAGTAAAAGGCAAGACAAGACTGGGAAAACTACTTGATGCCAGACCCAAACATGAAATTAAGTAAGACTACACCAGTTGGTAAAAAAAAAAAAAATTAATATAGAAGCCAAAATAAAGAGTACACTTTGTACATCAAATTAATGGGTTTATTTTCATCTTAATTAACAACCATTTAGCTGAAGTTCAAAACAGACCTGACACATGGACATGGATACAATTTAAATAACAAAAAAAAGAACTATATACACAAAGTCAAAGTATGATTTTTTTCATAATCAGCCTGTTTATATTTTGCACTTCTGGAAAACTATAAGTGCTACACTAAGTAAATAACTACAACTAAACATTACATTTTCGATTTAGATTTACAATGAAATAATACAATAACATTTGTGATTGACAGCTTAGAATTGAGCAGTAGAGTTTTTCAAGAAGAGTCACAAAACAAATTAGCTGAAGAACCTGCTGTATATTCTGTAGGCTTTTTTTTTTTCTTAAGGATCTTACACATCAGTACAGTTGATACAGGACAAAAATAAATATTTACTTAGAAGTACAAACTTAATTAAAAATACCATTCAAAACTAAATCTAGAGCAGGAAAGCTATGCACATATTAGCCCAAATTAATCTTTAATACACTCCTATTCTTGACTTGATGGATAAACATATGACATAAACTCTAATTAAAAAGATATTTAATGTAATTTTTAAGTCAGATTTGCTAATACAACTACTGCTTTTTCTTCCTGTGGCAAGGGGGAAATGTTCATTTTAAATTAAGTTTTATACAGTAAATTGTTTCATCAAACTTAAGGTTGGTTATCAGCAGCAAAGCTAGAATTGCCCCCTTCACAATCTTCTTTCTAAACAGCCTTAACAAAACTTTATTTTGTTTTAAGTAAATAATTCTAAGAAGGTATGGAAAAGGAATACAAGATTTTAAAAATCCTTTACTGTTGTGAAGAACAAGCAATTCCAAGGTACAGAGTAAAATTTACAAGCTTTCCCTAGGTAAAAAGGTAGAAAGAAAGGATAAAACCCACGATTTTTTAGTGGACAAGAATCATGTTTGTGTGGAGGCAAGACTGCATCAACTCAACAGGCATGCACCATCAGAAGCAAAGGGTTTCATTGATGATAAAAAAATACACACACCAAAAGATTCTTAAAATAAAATCTATCCCAACTAGGCACAGATTCAAAATATTAATTCCCACCACTAAACTGGGGGTGAAAAAAACTCAATAGAACAGTACTGATATCAATAACAACAAACAGGCAGAGATGACTTGGACTGAAGTTGCAGAGAACTAATTTTCCCCCCAAGCAGCTGTCACAAACTACTTCCACCACCTGCAAAACACATGTGGAAAAAGAGGAATTGTTCCCCCTGCTCCCAACACCTTGATGGAGAGACAATCAAGGGACTAAGAGGCAACAACACAAAATGGTTTTTATCATAATACAAAAATTAAGCCTTTTTTGTACCCCATATTTGTATTTTTGGGGCAAGTTTATAACACTAAAGCATTATCATCATTCCTGAGAATATGGAACAGCAGATAAGACATGGTAGAAAGGGACATTCCTACCACTGTCAATATCCAGCCTTTTGAAGGAATGTGAAAGTCTGAACAAACTTCTGCCCCAATTCAATTAGAATTTCA
This sequence comes from Pseudochirops corinnae, assembly GCA_028646515.1. Classification (NCBI taxonomy): domain Eukaryota; kingdom Metazoa; phylum Chordata; class Mammalia; order Diprotodontia; family Pseudocheiridae; genus Pseudochirops; species Pseudochirops corinnae. Next base: position 142,882,299 of record CM053592.1, read on the forward strand.
AAAGCAACAAGCTTTATTACAAAGCTGAATCTTTAAGAAGGAGGGAACCTAGTCAGCAATCTCACTTAGAATACAGTTTAATTTCTGTGTGCAAAAAAAAAATTATATCACTAGTCAGAGACTGGATCACTCAGTCTTTTAGATGCCACTGATTTAAAATATTAAGTGGCATAAGTTTTTATAAAGGTCTGACACAAAGATACTGATATCGATAATGATACAGATAATGATAAATGCCTGAGATGGCTAGATAGAAATTTATGTCTGACGGGGTGTGGTGTAAAGACTGAGTTTTATAAGATGGCATTGAGCTTTATGAAACAGCCCTCTGCTCACTGCTGATTACTTAATTAGGTAATGGAAGAAACGAGGAAAGGTAGACAAGGACACCAATTAAAATAAGAGTATTATATAAGTCTCTATGAAGTAGAAACACATGGCTAATGAATGATCAAGTGAAGCTTGAAAAGTCTGGGACTTGCCAATGAGAAATCTTTCATAATAATAATAATTAATAATAAAAATAAAGAGCTTCCAGTGAGTTTGCTTCCAGCTTCCAGAGAGACCTAGAGCCACTGTTCTATATTTAAGTGTGCTGGTGGAGAAGACCCAGCAGCTATACCCAGGGAGCTTTATTTTTGGCAGTTCTGCAATTTCTTCAATACATCAGTGTATTCCTTTCCCTGGGGAAGGCCCAGGGCTTGTCATGTTCTTCATTCTGCTAGGCTGTGAATCAAAAACAGGTTTTTTTACACCAATGTGTATGCATATGAATGCATATGAAATGGATGGGTCTGCTAGGAGCAGGACTCAACCACTCTTCCCACCTATGCACCTTACAAGTGTGAAGAGGCCACTCATCCATGCCAATGTCTTACCTTTCATTCTTTTAGTATTATTAGATTCAGTTACTTGACTGACTTTGAAACCAAAGAGCTTACATACCCTAATGGTACAGAGAAGCTGTGTCAAAACACAGGGACTTTGTTGAGAGAAGACATGTGGCTCAGCTAACCTTTATAGACCCTCAGAAATTCAGCCCAACATTATCAAATGTGAGAAAACAAAAAGCTAGGTTTATGACATTTAAGTTTGGACGATAAAATCTGTTTACAAACATCCCAGGTAATCATTTTTAAAATCAGTTCTCCTTACTGTCAGGTATGTTGACAACCTCAGGACATTTTCACTGCAATCCACGTAAGGCTGTCCTGAGAAACATAGTACATATCATATATATATTGGATGATATTGTTTCTGGTTCAGCTTTTTCCGGCAAGTTGGGCAGGAGCTAGCATTTCTAAGGGCATCACGGAGGCACTGGCTACAGAAGACGTGACCACATTTTGTAGAGACTATAAGTCGTCCACTGTGCAAAATCTAGAAAAATAGCAAACAGATAAATTCATGAAGCTAGGTCTCTACAAGATAGTTATGTTCTTCATACTTAAACACATTCTCAATGCTATATGCTGGCAGTAATTAGTTAAACAACAGGGCAACAGTTTTGTTACTGATAACCAACCACTGGGACTTATAGGTTCAAGAGACACAAACTCTAGTAACACTACATTCTTAAGCAAGTCCTTTCTTCTGTCTCAGATTCCCCAACTATAAAACAATGGGGCTGGATTAAATGATGGGTAAGGAGACCCTTTCCTGCATTGTTTTCAGTCTTTGAAAACATCCCTAATGGGAGACCCTTTGGAGTAAAAAGGTCAATAAGAACCATAATCTTAAGTCTTGCCCTGGAATTGTCCAGTTTGGCTGGTCCAAAATAGGGCTCTTAAGCAAAGATTTCATCCTTCTCTTAACAGTATAAGACTTGAGCTGACATAATCAGTCCTAAGCTGGAATGTCTCCAAAGCTGTACAGAGACAGTGACCATTTCTATAAAAGGCCAATACGATGTAAAAGGACTTCCTTAAAATATTCAATCTTTTGTAACAGGTACCAAGTATAGAACACATAGTTTAAACGTAACTAGAAAATTCACACAGAGTAAAGGACACTAAATACTATTTTTTCAGTAAGAGTACTTGCAACTTGGGCAGACACAGTAATTTAATTTTGCTTTTTGATAGTTCCAGGTGTCTTGAAATCAGACTAAACTGAAAGTGAGTAATTTCATCTCTAAAGAAAAACCTCCCCTCTCATCTAATTCTTTCACTGAAGCATTTTTGGGGAAAATTTATTAGATGACAAGCTGTAGTTTTCTTACCTCTGAGTATCCATCCATGCAAATTGGACAACTAACAGTACCAGAAGGCCTAAAAACACAATGATTTGGATCAGTTTTACAACAAAAGGAAAAAATTCGATTACTTGGCAGTTGATACCTTAAATAACCAATTTTCCCCAAGATGATATAATAGCTATAGAAACTGTACAGTGCTTTAAGGTTTATAAAATGCTTTACATAGTATATATGTAGAAAACATATATATATATATATATAAAACCATATATATTTTATGTATATAGAAAAATTTTTAAATATATTTTCTTTCTCTTTTTCTATAAATACAGGACTCCTCGTTCAGTCCAAAGAAAAGTATCTTCCATGGGAAGTATTTGTGAAGTAGTAATGAGGAAGTAAAAGGATCTGAATAAGAAAATTAATTTACCCTTTAATCAATTTCAAATTCTTCATGGCTTTTTCTTCAACTATAAATTATCCACATCCTATCCTGGCTGAACTTAAGATCTGAAACAATGGAAACTACCTACTATTTGATCACACTAATTGTGAAGATTAGTTCCTTATGGGAAAATAAATGTTTCCTTAAGTCGCTGCCCCCCCCAAGTCCCTCCAGTAAAAAAATCTATCTTGTAATTTAAAATTAAGAAAAGGTGCTTCGCACTTATAGATCTTGAAGAGATACTTGTGCAAAACGACTTCTCTTTTTATACATGTATGGGAAAGAGCAAGTTCTATATCACTTAATTTACAGATTATCCTCATCCTCCAAGGTCTTTGGTTTCCTTTTGATTCTTAGTCAAGAGGGAAAGGCCCAATGGGGATCATCAGCAACAATTAACAATTTGCTTGGCACAATAAATGGAAATGAGTGGCTCAGATAATCTTCTGCTCAATCCCAAGTTTTCCCAAGGCCTTTCTAAAGTGGGGTGGCGTCAAGGACGCATGTAGAAAATACCTACTCTAAGAAATAAATGACCACTTTTTTAATGGTGACTCCAATAAGTTGTTTATAGGAATTTCAACTCTTAACAACAGGAAGAAAGGATAAGGATAGTTGATGAAAAGCCTATCCTTGAGCAACTGAAAACAAACAGTAACAAGCTCTACTTACTTTATATGTTATTAAATAAACTCACTTTTTATCTGATGTCCTTCTCTTCACTAGATTAATAGATAATTTCATAATAAGAGCACCATAAATTCACACTTTCTCATGTGATCAGTGCCAGCAGGGCTGTGATAAATGTGGCTGAGTAAACGCTATTCTAATAAAAGTAATTCCTTTCAGTTTTAATCTCTTAAAATACAAAGTAGACAGAAGTCACAATCATCTTTCACCTAGCTACCAACCCTGGAAGTCTAAGGTTTTTCTAAAACTACCACAGAACAATAATACATTTTTAACAAACAAGGTAATGGGACAAAACGCCAAAGCCATCATAAAAATACATGCAAAATCCATACATCATTATGAAAATTAACCAACAAACATTTATTTAAGCACCTGCTGTGTGCCAGGTCCTGTAATTGGGATACAAGTACAAAGAATGAAAAATCTCTATATATGAGGAATTTATATTCCAAATAGGGGAGACAAGCACAGACAGCTCTCACTTTAAGTTCCGGAGACGCGAAGGAAAGACCCCTAGTAAATTTGCCCCTATTCACCCACTTCACTTAGTCTAGATAACAAAGGTAACACACAAAAGAATACCTTTATGAAGACATAAGGTATACTAAATAATGCAGACATATCTCTAACACTGTGCCATGATAATAAGCAGAATTATGAAATGAAAAGTAAAGTTAATGATAAAGTCTGTACAGTAAAGTTAACCCAGTAAAGTTAACTCTTCCCCACCCACCGCATCTAGCCTTTATCACTGGGGGTTGGCTGCTGTGCAACTTTCTAAAGGAAGCTATCAAGGATGTTTGGACAGTGGCTCTCTTTTTTGTCTCGTATATCTGACGGTAACAAACAATATTATATAGCCTCAACTAGTCTTTGAACTTTAAAAATTCTTGAAGTATCTGGATCCATCTTTTCGATACAAGAAAAAACTTCATTCAAATGATGAAATGCTTCTGCCAACTGTACTGGTGTGAACTTTTTGGGTTTGACCTTGGGTTTCAAAGCTTTCCTTTCTCCTTCTGCAACCTGTGCAGCCAGCAGCTCAGTCAGGTGCTCCTTTGTCAAGTCTTCTCCATGAGACTCAATCACGTCCTCCACAGTATTTTCAGGCACTTCTAGCTCTAATTCTTGTGCTAATTTTATAATCCCAGTTCCTTCCAATGTTTCATCTCTGTCAAATCTATAACTGTGAATATGGACTTTCTTCAGAATTTTTAAATTTAAGTCAAATTTGTATAATATGAGGAGAACTGTCTGTACATATTTAAGTATGTACAAATAAATACAAAGTAGTTAAATACAGGGAGATGTGAGAGAGGTATTGGACAATTAGGGGAGTGGCGGGGTGAGGGATAGGGAAGATCAGGAAAAGCTGCATGTAAGATAGTATTGGAGCTTCATCCAGAAGGAACAGGGAGATTATATGACACAGAGGTGGGAAGTGAGTGTATTTCAGACATGAGAGATAGGCAGTGCAAAGACACAAAGATGGAAGGTGGAATGCATTGTGTGAAAAACCAGAAAGTCAGAGGGGAAGGGGCAGAAATGTAAGAGAAAAAGAGGGGCATGCAGAGGGGGAGGAGAAGGAAGAGAGAAAGAAAATATAAATGTGTGTAGGGGGAGAGAAAGAATATACAATGAGGCTAAAACAAGAGTTGGGGCAAGTTTGGGATTTTTTTTGGTTCGTTTGTTTTTTGTCTTTTTTATGGGGAGGAGAAGGCAGGGCAATTGGGGTTAAGTGACTTGTTCAAGGTCACACAGCTAGTAAATATTAAGTGTCTGAGGCCGGATTTGAACTCAGGTCCTTCTGACTCCAGGGATGGTGCTCTATTCACTGCACCACCTAGCTGCCCCTGGGGCAAATTTTTTAAAGGTTTTAAAAACTAAACAGAGGCACACATTCAACTACTGTTTAATATTTGAGCCTAGAGGCAATAGAGCACCACTAGAATTGATTGCATAGGGGAGTCTTGATCTACCCCTTATGGAAAATCACTTTGTCAGCAGAGTGCAGGGAAAGAATTGAAGCAGAAAGACCAATAAGGAGGTTGCTGCAATAATCTAAGCAAAAGGTAATAAAAGAATGAATTGAGGTAACGGCTGTTTTGGTAGAGAGAAGGAAACGAACGAACCCGAGAGACTGAAAGAATAGGGAAATTTTGAAGACACTGGGTTTGAGGGGAAAGAAAATGAGTTCAGTTTTGTACATGGTGAATATGGAATACCTCTAGCACATCCAGTTTGATACATCTAAGTTGGCAAGTGGTGATGCCTTTTTAGCTCTCCCCCAACACCAGAAATGCACTGCATCCTCACCTCTACCTCTGAACAACACTGATTTTCTTCACAACTTAGCTGAAATGCCATCTTCCACAATGTCTTTCCTGATCTCCTCAAAGCTGGTTGCTAGTGCCTCCCCAAATTATATTCATTTTCCATATACTTTTAGATGTCCATACTATCTTTTCTGATAGAATGTATGATGCTTTAAGGGTAGGGAGACAAATGGTATTCTTTACATCTCCAGAGCCTAGCATAGTGCCTGATGAAAGGAGATGCTCAATAAAGGATTGATTAATGGATCCTAAAAGTAATTAAAACTGAATGGGAGGAAAATAGACATACCAACAATAGATGATCAAGATCTACTCTAGGTGAATCTATCAAATTCTATGAGAACAAAGATGGAAAAAGACTTAGATTACACAAAGTACAGAACAGAGGTCTATGCTGGTGGCATCGAATGTTTTGAAGATGTAAGTGATCAATTTTCAAGCCATCTAAAATCAGAGTGGATACCAAAAGCATTGAAAACAACATGGACAACTGTTACTCCTAAAAAACAAAGGTTAATTAAGAAAAATACCAACAGCTAATGATTCAAATGCTTACTATTCCATTTTTCACAAAATCTTTATGAAATAATCCATAGAAGGATCCCTTGCTGAAGGTTTGAGAACAGGTAGACTTTCACAAATAATCTTATAATTACATTTTTATGGACACAGCCAAATAGGCATGTTTGCAGACTACCAAAAAAAAGCATCTGATTTAAAAAGGCAAACTGCCATTTAAATGGTTTTCTTCTAACAAATCATCTCTCATGCATATCAAAATCATCCAAGATTTCTTAATAGATCCAACAACAGAGGTCACTTGGTTCAATGACCTCTGATTAATATCAAGAAAGTTACTCAATAAGGAGACAAACATAAGCTTACCGAAAGTATCTACACTGTCATAGGATGTCCAGAACAAAACACATATAGGGATTCTCTAGAAATGGTACGCCCATCAAGTGGCTGTTTATGAATGATGATGGGGCAATCAAATTACATCAGAACCTTCAAATGCGATCATTATATTGACCAAGTTGAAGAATACCAATTGTCTAGACCTGGGGTTCTTAACCTTTTTGGTGTCACTGACCTCTCTGGCAGTCTTATGAAATCTATAGATTCCTCAGAACAATGTTTTTAAATGCATGAAATAAAATACCCAGAATTACAACAAAAATAAATCATATGAAGCTGGTCCATCCTTATATATTTTGCACAGACACTGCAGATGAACAGTAAAGTGTAGACCAGAACTAAACAGAAGAAAGATGACAGGCCAGATTGCATTTGAAAAGTATCATTTTCAATGACCTTAAACTTTTCCTAGAAACAAAAACCTGTATTTTTAACATCAGTATTCTTCTGGTTAATTCTATCTGTGTATCATGAAATAATACTATTTTAAAAACTGCAGGTCACTAAAAAGGTGGATGGACATACAGTGATCAGGTGCAACGTGTGACCAATTACAAACTGCATGCAAAAGGCAGCAGAAAACATATCAAGATACATGACAAAGAGAAAGTGGGATGGTCAAAAAGCAAAATGGAATTATAATAGATGGAGCACATATGCTCCACTGGTACCCACACAGAGTCAAGAGACCTAGTTTTAGGAAAGCCCCTAGTATTTTGACCAGACCCCCCTAGCAAAGGGTCATGGGAGGACATAGATGAAGCCAATAGAAGGCATGGAATGTTTGTAATCTGTAGCACAAAAGGGAATTCAAACCTTAATGAGATCAGAGATTCATTCACCGAAGCATGTTTTAAATATCCCATGAAGTACTATTTTGTTGTCTCATCACAGTATGTAGAGGTTTTCAAGAGCTATGCCAATATAGCAAAAATTTTATCCAACTAGAAAAACTTCAAGCCATGAGACTCATAACAAACTCTGTCTGCTGTCCAAAAATCAATCCAGTTGTGCAAAGGCATTCATTATCAGAAGGTTAACCACATTTTTTTAGCCAAAGCAATCACAAAAACTACCTACTAAGGTATAGAAGTGCTGCCATCTACACTGGAGGAAACACTGATATTACGGAAATCACAGGTCCTAAAAGCAACTATTTCATAATATCCCCGAGAGATAAGCCCAAAACAGAACTTTCTCCTTAGTTATGAGAAGATTCAATTAAGATAAGTATATAATCAAGTAAATCAGACATATGACAGATAAACTTTTACTTAACATAATGCTCCCTAAGAACTGGCAGTTTTCAAAAGATTATATGCTTACTTTATATTTTTTCATGTATTTCTATATATCACATATGCAGAGAAAATACCAGAGTACATACCTTATGCTTGATGTTTCTTCTTCCAGAACAACTGATTCTCTGGGTGGATTTTCTGTCACATACACATCATTGTCTCTTGTTTCTTCATCATCACTACTCAAAACACAGCTGTCAGGCTGTCCTCGACTTATTCTTGGGTTTCTTCTTTGCCTTCGATTTTCTAAAAATTCAATTAAAAAAAGTAGAGTTAATGAGGATTCTAGCCTTCCCAGGGTAACAGGTCACCACTGGCCTCTCTCAATAAAGCCCAGCTAGTGGCTTCTGCAACCATTTATCTCTATAGCACTGTCTTACTTGACCAAATATTGATGTTACTGTCCTGAGTTTTCTAGAAATATCTTCCTTGGCACCCTCTTTCACACAGCTCAAGCTGCTTTTCCCTGACCTATTAAGTTCTCTCATTGTTAGACAAGACAGCCCATTCCTCTCCTACTGAGAAGTGCTCACTAAACTCCTCTTTCCCCTATCTCCTGCCAGTCACAAGGCTTTCACTACTGCCTAGAAATGGATCAGAGATAGAGATTCCAGCAAGAAGTTTTAGTAGGACTCCTAAAAAAGCTTAACAGTGGAACAGGAGTGCACTTGTGACACTGAGTTAGGTCACAAAAGCTTTCTTAGGCTTCTGAGATTTACAGGAAGGATCTTGCAGTAAGGAAAGAAGATGACAGATTTTTAAACCAACATCAGCTGCTTACAAATATGAAAGAATTAAAAGTTTTGGAGCCCAGGTGCCAAGCTTAACCAACTATGAACAAGATTAATACCAACCCTCTCTTTTTATAGCCTCTGGGAACTATTAGGACCTCTTTTTAAGCCCTGTTAATACTAAAACTTTGTGATCCAAGGTTTTTTAGTAAAATGTGATTAAATATGAAATGTTGCTACTTACCTTCAACAAACTTGTTTAAGAAATAGGAAGGAAAAAAAAGAAATGATTAGAATTTTATTTTAAGCATTCATAATTAAGTATTTTTAAAATATAAAAATGTAGCATAGCATATCTTAACTTCAAAATGTCATAAATCATGTGCTAATAAGCAATTAATAAACTAACAGGGGAAAAGTGATATAAGGGAAATGGCTTTGAATCTGGGGACAAAGGACTGGAGTTCAAATTCCACCTCCAATGCTCATTTCTGTATAATCTTCAGCAGGTCATTATCATCTTTGGGCCTCAGTTTCCTTAAAATAAGGGTACTGGGCTTCATTGCCTTTAAAAGCCATTACATCTCTAGAATTTATGAGATAAAACCTGTGTTTAAGGAAATAGAGTAGAAGGGTGCTGTCTACAAATGACCAAATTCAGGGAATGATGATGATGACAGCCAGCATCCTATATATATAGCACCTGAAAAGTTTATAAAGCTCTTATACACATGCATACCCAGATCAACACCCCAAATCATCTCAGGCTGAAGACGTGGCTGTAAGATTCTCAACTGCTTCATACTGCTATAAAAAAATCTCTTTCCCCATCCCTTTTACTTAAAATGTCTTACAAAATTTAACACAAGCAATTTTTAGTGTCATTTAGGTTGTATTTAAAATGTGTACCTGGACTTCACCAATATTAATCAATAGCAAATGAAAACAAAGCACTTCTCAAACTGTCGATTCAACTGAGCTCAGAACACTTATTTTAACCACTTCAACCCAGTAAACTTTAAATTTGAAGGAAAAGCTTTAATATTTGTAACATTTAGCTTTAATCTTTGTTACATATGTAGACAGACTGAAAATGCTAGCTAGAAATGTTCAACAAAGATTCTGGTCTTGCTGACTCTCCATAAATAATGATATATGATCACATAATTAGTTATTTGGGAAAGCAGACTGCCAGATTTGGCAACCTCAAGGTCATTTTGAGTTCAAGGATACCATCAATTCTTTCAATGTAGGAGGAAGGCAAACAGTATATATGTTATAAAACCTTAAAGTTTCTTCTGATGTAGCAAGTATTAAGCAGAGTGTAACAATTCTCTAATCCCAGGTGGAAAAAAACCTTTAAAGTAACTAAGTCCAAGAAACTCTTATTCTATTCTTTTGGAAAGCATAAGTTCTCAAAAAACCTGAGTTCCAAATATTGTAGTTACTGGGGGACTCATTATTTGACAAAAACTACTGGGAAAAACGGAAAATAGTCTGGTAGAAATCAGGTTCTGACAATACAGGTGAGAAAGATATCATTGAGAAAGCTGAATATCTTAGTCAAAAGTCTTTGTGTTTCCTGAAATAGTATACCAATAGTTTAATGGAATTAAAAGGAGGTAGGATATCTGACTGAACAAACTAAAACTAAAATAAAATACTTAAACAGAGGAGATGGCTGAAAGAACAGTCATCTCAAAAGCCCCCAGAAGATCAGGAGCTTGACAGGAGAAATTTCCAAGGGGACCATCAAAAGATTAATGATTTTATTTGAAATACAAGAAATCTGAGTAGTAAGGAAAGTTCTCTAGAAACCTGATGAGTTTGTACTAGTTTGTACTCACTAACTAATAACTTAATCACTTCTTCATATTTGTATGTGAGATAGAAGAATGTTTCTTTACAGCACGGTTTCTGAAAAATGATAAAGTGGATATGATGGAAGAAATAATTCACAAAGTAAATTAGAAAAAATGTCCCTTAGGCATCAAAAACTCATTATTTCTTCTCTCAAACTGTCTCTTCTGAACTTTCCTATCCAGTGCAACACCATCCTTCCAGGTCACCCAAATCCGCAACCTATATCACCCCTTCCCTTCTTCCTATTTCACTTCAGATATCCAATTGCCAAAACTTAAAATTTCTTTCTCTACACTAACTCTCAAATGCATCTCCTCTCTACTATGTTAGAAACAAACACGACTGATACCAAAATCTGGGGTATCAAAAGAAGTTAATTGAGGAGAAGTCCAGAGGAACTGAACAGCTCTGGCCAGGACTGGACTCTGCTTTTCTGGAAGGAGGAGCAGGGGATACAAAACCAAAGGAAGTTTTATGTCATTAATTTGGTGCAGACACTTCCTTGACAGGATGGACTGGTTTGTTCTCTTCAGGGTTACAATTTTCCCATACATCATCATACATTATCATACATCCCATGTTTTGCTAATGAGGCTCTAATTCTATACTGGGCATGTCGGATAATATACATGAGTTTTATTAAGCAAGTGCATTAATAACTTTGGAATACCCGGTCACTGACCCCTCAATGGTTTAGACCAGATCTGTACTTGTCCTGGTTGGAGAGTCCCAAAGCCACTGTCTGTTTTCTGAGTGATCAGGTCCACCTGCTGTCTGCTAAATTCTTTTATTTGAGTAATGTCTAGCAATTCTGTGGAAAACCAAGCCCTACTATTTCTCACAATTTATTATCAGTAGTCTTCTGTGGTTTTTTAGTGGTTCTGTGGAAACTTAATCCTTTGCTATCTCTCACAACTAACACAAGCGCCACTCTAGTTTAGCCTCTCATTACCTCTAACCTGGACTATGGCAATCACCACCTAATTGGTCTATCTCAAGTCATTTCCCCATTTGAATCCATCCTCCACACAGCTGGCACAGGAAGTCCTGAATCTGAATCCTGCCTCAGACTCTTGACTAGCTGTGTAAGAGTGTCTCAATTTCTGCATCTATAAAATGGGGCTAATAAGTACTTACTTCCCAAGGTGCTGTGATGATCAAATGAGGTAAAATGTGAAACACCACTTAGTAAACCACAAAGCACTGAAATGCAAGCTATTATTATTTCCCCAAAGTTATGACCACATCACACCTCACACCCCAGCCCCAATCCTGCAATGAGGCCCAGTGCTTCCATACTACCTCTACTACCAAACAGGCACTGGTGAGCATTTCAAGTTTTTTACAACGTGGATTGTTCCTGCTAGTCTTTCAGTTTTCCTTCACAGTGCTCATCTCCGTACCTGCTATGGTCCAGCCATCTTGGTTTACTTATGGTTACTCACACCTGATGCTTCATGTCCATCTTCTGCCTTTTTATTCATTTCATTGTCCCTTGCTTTTCTGGAATGTTCTCCCTCTTGACCTCTGCCTTTCAGAATCTCTGTTTTCCTTCAAAATTTAGCCCAAAGTCCATCTTCTGCAGGTCTTCCCTAGTCTCCTAGCTGCTGATATCTTCCCCTCTAACACTGCCCTCCATCTATTCTGTAAACTTCTTATACATACCTATTTACATGCTACTTCTACCATTAGAAAATAAGTGCCTTGAATGCTGAGACTGGTGTTAGGTTCCTTCTACCCGCAGTATTTAGCTCAGGGTATAAAGTGGGCACATGATAAATAAGTAGGTACATGATAAATGCTTGTTGATTATATTATAAGGAGATGAAAAGGAACTAAAACTACAAAAAGGGGTACATTAGAGCTAAAAAAATAATAATAATTTTATGGATTACCCCAACACAGGGTAGGGGAAGTCGGGGAGTGGAAGCAGCATCCTCTACAAAGCAACAGAGGAGCTGTCAGGTCCTGATAAGGATAAGGAAACCCAGTACTAGCCCCAAGGGGTAATGGAGTTGGGGACTTCTTAAATGACAAAGAAATGGTTATAGGGAACCCAAATCTGGCTATTTGAGAGGTATTCTTGAATCATGTGTAAAATGTGATAGGATATATTCCAATAAAAATCAATGAATAATAGGCTTACTAAGTACAAATTACTGCGCTAAGTGCTAGGGATACAAACATAAAAATTCCATGTTCTCAAAGAGTACACATTCTAATAAGGAAATACAATACATACAAAAAGGCCACTTCAAGTAAGATAGAAAGGCCTGGTGAGTCCTTAGGGATCAGCTGAAAGGAAGATGATAATGCATCATCTTTAGTGTCCTGGCCATTAATAAAACAATATACATTTCTAAAGTTGAGACATCTGACTGTGTCAAACACTTTGATTATAATAATGCCACTTAAAAAAATTTTTAAAGTTTTAAAAAATTATTTGCTCATCACCCAAAAGTGGAAGAGAATATAAATATGATTCCTATTTTACATGTAAGGAAACAGATTGGATGATTAGAAGGATGATGTTGTCAGGAGAAATGAAGAAGGAAGGAGGAACAGATTTAGGGAGAAAGATGAATTCTGTTTTTGATCTGTTTAACTGAGATCCTTACCAGTAAAAATAATCAGGTGGAAATGACAGCAAGTTGTTGGTAATAAAGTACTGGAGGATAGAGATATATGGTGGGTGGATATTTAGGCTGGGAGTCATCTTATTAGAGATATCTTTTATGGATTCCAGTGTCTAACTGAAGGTTATGGGAATGCAGGTTAATATTTTTACTTTTTTCCAGTATAAGGCTGGGACTAGAGAAATGAAACATAAATGAGAGTCAAAGAACAAGATTTTTATATTTGGAGGGAAGGTGTAGGGGTAAGGACGGCTAAGAGAATATAACGATTCATTACTAGCAAAAAGAACTGACAAATGTTTGGCTAGAGACACTAACTCGATCAAGAGGGCTTTAAATTGAAAATTAAAGGAATGGGAGAGTATCAAAAATGACAGGAAAACAATGGAAGAGTTCTCACTTTTTTTTTGGAGGGGGTAATGCAGGGCAATTGGGGTTAAGTGATTTGCCCAACATCACACAGCTAGTTTTTTGTGTTAAGTGTCTTGAGGCCAAATTTGAACTCAGATCCTCCTGACTCCATGGCCAGTGCTCTATTCACTGTACCACCTATCTGCCTGGAAGAGTTCTTAATTCACAAGAGAAAGTAACTATGAAGAAATAATGATGCACAATAAATAAGGAAAATGTGTAGTATAGCACAGAGAGCACTGGATCACGATTGTGAAATCCGGATAATGAAAGGCTTGCTGATCTGGGCCCCTACCCCATAGAGAGGTTCCCAGAACAACTCACCAATGGAATAAGAGGGCCATGTCCCAGCTTTGAATTAGTTCTGCTACTGATTACCTGTGTAACCTTTTGGCAAGTTCATCTCTCTGTGCCAAAATTTTACATCTGTTCCCTTCATCTGAATCCTATAAATGCTATGGCCTTAATAATTTTAGCTCTTTTTTAAAAAAATTAACTTTTGTTTATTTTTAGTCTACATCATTCATTTCCACAAGATTTTGAGTTATAAATTTTCTCCCCGTCTTTCACCTACCTACCACCCCAAAACAGCGATCCCACTGTATACCCCCTCCCCCAATCTGCATTCTCCTATATCCTCCCCATCACCTCTCTTATTTTCTAGTAGGGCAAGATGGATCTCCCTATCCCAGTGCCTTATTTCCCAGTTGCATGTAAATAATAACAACAATAATAAATAATATATACATAAATTTTTTAAAACATTTGATTTTAAAACTTTAAATTCTAGATTCTTTCCCTTCCTCCCTCGTTGCCCACCCCCCCTGGGAAGACAAGCAATTCAATACAGGCCATATGTGTAGTAAAGCAAAATGTCTCCACAACAGACATATTGTGAAAGACTGACTATATTTCCCTCCATCCTATCCCACCACCCACTTGTTCTATTCTCTGCTTTGTCTCTATCCCTTTACAGAAGTGTGTGCTTCTAACAACCCTCCCCCCCAACCAGCCTTCCCCTCCATCATCCCCCCTCACATCCCCTTCCCCCCTCCTCTCCTGCAGGGCAAGATACCCAGTTTAGAGTATATGTCATTCCCTCCCTAAGCCAAATTCAATGAGAGTAAGGTTGATCCATTCCCTGTTCTTCCCCTCCATTTTAACAGTCATCCTTTGCCTCTTCTATATGAGATAATTAACCCCATTCTGTCTTCTCCCTGTCTCCTCTCATTCTATTCCTCTCCCACTTCGCAATTTCACCTTTTAAATATCATCCCTTCCTATTCAATTGATGCTATGCCCTCTATGTATACCTGTACACATATATACACACAGTCACATATGTATTCATATGCATATATACCTTCCTATTTAGACATATGTGTATGTATACATATATATACATTTATATTCCCTTCAACTATCCTCATACTGAGAAAAGTTTCGTAAGTTACAATTATCGTTTTTCCATGTAGGCATGTAAATAGTTCAACTTTGATAAATTCCTTATGATTTCTTTTCCCTGTTTACCTTCTCCTGCTTCTTGTATTTGAATGTCAAACTACTTATTCAGCTCTGGTTTTTTCATCAAGAATGCTTGAAAGTCCTCGACCTCATTGAATGATCTTATTTTCCCCTGAAACATTATACTCAATTTTGCTGGGTAGGTGATTCTTGGTTTTAATCCTAGTTCCTTTGATCTCCGGAATATCACATTCCAGGCCCTTTGATCCTTTAACGTAGAAGCTGCTAGATCCTGTGTTATCCTGATTGTGTTTCCACATAATTCAAATTGTTTCTTCTTGGCAGCTTGTAATATTTTCTCCTTGATCTGGGAACTCCCAGAACCTGGCTATAACATTCCTAGGAGTTTTTTTCCTGGGATCTTTTTCAGGAAGTGATTGGTGAATTCTTTCCATTTCTATTTTGCCCTCTGGTTCCAAAATATCAGGACAATATTCCTGGAGAATTTCTTGAAGGATGATTTCTAGGTTCTTTTTTTGATCATGGCTTTCAGGTAGTCCAATAATTTTTAAATTGTCTCTTCTGGATCTATTTTCCAGGTCAGTGGTTTTTTTCAAAGAGATATTTCACACTGCCTTCTATTTTTTCATTTGTTTGGATCTGTTTAATAGTAACTTGATTTCTCATAAAGTCATTTTCTTCCATTTGCCCCAATCTAATTCTGAAAGAATTATTCTCTTCAGTGAGCTTTTGAGATTCTTTTTCCATCTGACAAATTTGGCTTTTTAAGGCATTCTTCTCCTCATTGGCTTTTTGGGCCTTTTTTGCCATGAGTTAGTCTATTTTTTAAGGTGTTATTTTCTTCAGTCAGGTTGTTGACTATCTTTTCATGATTTTCT
>CM053592.1:142906033-142926190 GCA_028646515.1 Pseudochirops corinnae
TCTATCTCTGGTTTTTTTTTTTTCTTTTCCCAGTGATCACTCATTGGTTACAGCCCTTCTATATGACCAAACTATTGTACAATGTGAAAGTATTTGCAGATCCTATACACGATTGCACGCCACCATGGGGGGGGGGAGGGAAGGGAGGGGAGAAAATCTGAAACTCAAGTGATTGTGGAACTGAATCTTGTAAATTAAAAGTAAATGAGCAAATTAAAAAAAAAAAAAAGAATAATTTCCAAGCATAAACTGAAGTATAATCTTCTTACCTTCTTTATTTTTTGGTCTTCCAATATAGCTAAGATGGAAACGTTTTGCATGACTTCATATGTATAATTAATACAGTGTTTTCTTTCTTAATGAGTGGAGGAAGGGTGGGCAGGAGGGAGAGAATCCAGAACTCAAAATTTAAAAAGAACATTAAATATAAATAATTTTAGGAAGGCTCATTGATGAGG
Organism: Pseudochirops corinnae; assembly: GCA_028646515.1. Classification (NCBI taxonomy): domain Eukaryota; kingdom Metazoa; phylum Chordata; class Mammalia; order Diprotodontia; family Pseudocheiridae; genus Pseudochirops; species Pseudochirops corinnae. The sequence goes on from CM053592.1 coordinate 142,906,492, forward strand.
CAACTAGGTGACACAGTGGACAGAAATAGGGACAATATAGGGCCCAGAGTCAGAAGATCTAAATGCAAATCTAGCCTCAGATATTTATTAACTATGTGATCCTGGATAAGTCTTTTAATATGTTTGAGTCAATAGATAAATGTTAATTATTATTATAAATGCTTATTAATGTTTTGCTACTTGCTAGGGACCCTGCTAAGCACTGGGGATACAAAAAGAAGGAAAATAACAATCTCTGCCCTCAAGGAGTTTACACACTTAATGGGGGAGATAACATGCAAACAAATATATACAAAGTAAGGCATATATAAGATAAATAGGAAATTATTAACAGAGGGAAGGCACTGGAATTAAGAGGGTCTGGGAAAGCCTTCCTATATAAGATGGGATTTAGATGGTACTTAGAAGACTGGGAGACTGAGGATGCCCTAGGCTATGAAGGGCTTTCAATGTCTAACAGAGCATTTTGTATTTGATCCTGGCAGCAACAGGGAGCCAGTGGAATTCGGGGAGATGATGTAGGGGTGGGGGACATGGAGTTTACGTAGTTGGACCTGCAGGTCAGGAAAATCACTTCTGAATAAATGGCAAACTGGAATGCGGAGATACTTGAAGGAGGCAGATGGCTACTGCTACTATCCAGGCATGAGATGATGAAGGCCTATGCCAGAGTGGTGGCATTATAAGAGGAGAGAAGGGGGTGTATTTGAGAGACGTTGAAAAGGCCTAACAACAGACTGGATATTGGAGGGAAGTGGAGTGAGAGACAGTAGGGAATTCAGGATGACTCCTGGGTTGTGAGCCTGAGGGACTGGGAGGATGGTATTGCCCTATGCAATAATAGGGAAGAAGGAGAGTTGGGGAGCATTTAGGGAGAAAGATAATGGGTTCTATTTTAGACACAGTGAGTTTAAGAAGTCTACTAGACATGCAGTTCAAAATGACTAAAAGGCAGATGGAGCTGTGAGACGAGGTCAACAGAGGATTTGGGGCAGGAAAGGTAGACCTGAGAATCATTAGGATAGAGATGGTAATTAAATTGCTGGGAGCTGGTGAGATCACCAAATGAAGTATAACACAAGGAGAAAAGAACTGGGCACAGGGCAGAACCCTGAAGAACACCAATGGTTAAAGAGCAGGATCTGAAAGTAAGAGCAAAAATGATACAGAAGGCTGTCAATCAATCAATCAACATTTATTAGCTACTCTGTGCCAGGCACTGCAGAAGAAGAACCAGGAGAGAGATTAATGTTCCAAAAACCTAAAGAAAATAAAACATCAGTTAGGAGTGATCAACAGTATCCAAGACGTGAAATAGGTCAGCAAGAATGAAGAATGAGAAAAGCAACTTGGTAACTAATAGATCAGTGGTAACTTTGGAGAGAACAGAATGGCCAGAAGTCAGATTATAAGGAAGTTAAGAGAGTGAGAAGAGAGAAAAGTGGAAGCATATATTGCAGAAGGCCTTTATGCAGTTTAGCTACATGGGACAGAAGAGATACAAGATGATAGCAGGAATGAAAGAAGCAAGTGAAGGACTTTTCTGGAGGGGAAGAGGCATGAGTATATTTATAGGCAGTAAGAAATGAGCCGTCAGAAAGGGAAAGACTGAAAATAAATGAAAGAGTGGAGATGACGGAGAGGGTAGTCTGATAGAGGAGATGGGATGGAATGGGGTCACTTAAACAGGGAGAAGGGGTTTAGCCTTGGTAAGGATTATCATCATGTGAGACAGCTATGAAGGAGGAATTAATAGCAGAAGGCACCTGAGTAGGAAGAGGTGAGAAGAGGGAGTTCACAGTGAATGAGGCAAGATTCTCAGCTAACAGGGTAAGGGATTATAATGCCAATGTGATCTTCACAGCACCCACAGTGGCTAAGAATATGCTGATGTAGTTGTGAATCACAAAATATAACAGACTCCCCACGTGGAAGACAGAACCAAAACATTTATTCAAATATCAGAAAGCCAAATCCATCATAGCAACCAAGAAGTTGGTACACATAACCAATGCAGCAAACACCAACATTCCCAAGCCTTCCCTCCTTCAAGCCTTCAAAACAAAACAGGCCCCCTTAAGCAAAAATGCCCCTCTCTCACTCCTGATAGCCATTCTGCCTCCACACTGCTTGCTCCCAGCTGTTCTGGCTCTCTCCTACTCCTTACTGCTCCACCCTTTCAGCAAGCTCCTCCCCCTGGGGTCTCCATGTGAATACATCTGATCTATTAAGAGACAGGGAGGATCTTCAAATTCCCATTACCATTACAGGGAAGGGCATCCATGGGAGGATTCGGGAGGGACGAAAAGGTTTGGAAAAGCTACTATGCAGAGTAAGAGAGTAAAGTGATAAAGGAGGTAGAATAGGACTACCTAGCAGGAAAAAGGGCACAGATGAGGCTGTGTAACATGAATTTGTAGTGGACCAAATCAGAACAACTGGCTAAAGAAATAGTTATAGGAGAAGGCAGCAAACAATGAGAATGATTCAAGGCTGAGGTTTGTTGGGCATAATTGGTGATATAAGGGAACTAAGAATTCAAGAGAGAAAGATCATGTAGCATTAAACTGATTCACCAACAGGTGAAGATGGGGAAAAGAGGAGAGAATGGCTAATGCAGGGAATATGGCTTAGGAGAGAACTGAGAGATCAAAAAACTGAAGTTCATAGTGATGACAAAAAGAGTAAGGTTTTGTAAAGGAAGGCAAAAGGAGAGTCTGAAAAGTCAATAGATAAGGAGATTTCAGAGTTCAGTGATGATGAGATCAAGCCTTAGTTTCCTTATCTGTAAAATGGGGATGACAAACGGCACCTACCTCTCAAGAGTTGCCCTAAGGATCAGATGAGATAATATTTTAAAGCATTTAGCACAAGGCTTGGCACACAGAGAACTGATCATCCTTCCTTCCTCTCCTCTCACTCTGTCCACACAGGGAATCATACCCTTACCTTGGGTGCTCTGTCCAAAAAAATATAGATTTTGATCACTGAAACCTGTTAAGATATTTTGAGGTTTACAGGGTAGATTTCTTTTCAAGGACCATGCCTTAAATCCAAATCACTCTGGCTCTCACTGATAAGCCAAAAACAGGTCCCAGGCCAAGCCTCACTGGGTCTTTGGGCTCTGAAGGTTCAGTTGTTTCTGTTCTACCAGAAACCCTGAGGGCCTTCCCCTCCCATATTGAGGTGTTGTGTTTGGGGTTTTTTTGGACTAGCTAAAAGAGGCCATTCTTTGCCTCATTTCTTACCTATCCAAATCACTGAATGGGCAATGCTTCATACAAACTGAGACCTAGGAAAGACCATAATTTAAAGACCAAGGTCTCTCATGGCGTCCAGCACCATCTCTAGTCTTCCTAATTTCTATCTTGCCATTGGAACCAGATGGCTCCAGAGGAGAAAGTGAGGCTGGGGTCTTTGCACAGCCCTGCCTCACTTAAATCCAATTCACTTCCAAGTCATAGCATCACCTTCCTGAGGTCAACAGGACAAACAGGTCCTGAGGAACAAAGGACAAACAACAACAATTAGAGGTACAGGAGACCCAAACTAGGGGAAGGAAATAAAACAAGGAGGAGGGCTCTGACATTCCCTGAGGCAACCGTTTTCTTTTCTTTCTTTTCTTACAGCCTAAGGATTCCATGCTGTAAGATAGTGTGTCTCAATAAATTCCAACGGTAACAGAAGCAGAATAAAAGTCTTTCCTATCTTTTATCTTTCACAGAGCTTTGAGAAGAACAGAGTGCTTCTGGGATTCCTCTGACTCAGATCACTCAGAAATTTAAAAACACAATCCACAGTTTCTATAGCATAGATTAGGAGGCTCTGAAGCTGAAAGGAATTTTAGACGCTGAATCCAATTACCTCATATTTTTGATGACCTGGCCAAGGTCATATCAATATTAACATGCAAATCTAAGGCTTAAACTCTGACTCTAAATCTAATGCTGTTTCCTACATTAGTTAGAAAGTCAGCCTCTTCTAACTTGCAGCACCATGAGAAGAGGCATCTGCTAAAATGACAACCAGGTAGGCTTGTGTAGTGTTCCAGATTCTGCCCCACTTAAGACTGTGACCTAAGGCAAGTCATTTGGCCTAGACGATTTCTAAGGTCCACTGTAGCTCTGGCTGCCTGTCATTCTAAGTTTTTCTATTATAACCTGATATTTTTACCAAAAGAGACCAAGCATTGGGAGTTATCAGAATCAGTATAGCAGAGAGTATGCTAATGGTCAAAGACAAAGTAGAAGGTCAGTGGGGAAACTCTGTTGGACCTGGGTGAGAGAAGACTGCAGTTTGGCCCTATCTCCAGGGTGGTGGAGGTGGCAGGGACAGTGGCAGTGGCAGCAGCAGCAGCAGTAGCAGCAGCAGCTGATTCCTGAACTCCAGGTCCACAGATAGTGGGAGGATAAAGCAGTTGATCACAGGGCAATTGCAGGGATGTCTTTGCTGGAGCTGAGGCAGGATTCTCTTGCTTTGCCCTGCTTAGATCTGGGTCACAGTCTTGGGTGGTGGTGCTAAGGTGAGGAAAAGCGCTGGTATGGAAGAGCTTGTGGCAGCTGTGGAGAGGGAGTCCTCCTCACAGTTGCAAGGCAGAAAAGAGTGCTTGTGGTCACTCACAGGTGCTTCGGGGGAAAACATGGACATTCAACGAAATAGAAGACTTTCAAGCATTTGAGATAAAAAGATCAGAGTTGAATATAAAATCTGACTTCCAAATACAAGAAATCAAGAGAAGCATGAAAAGGTAAACAGGAAAGAGAAATCATAAGGGACTTATTAGAGCTGAACTGTTTACATTCTACATGAAAAGTTGATATTTCTACTTTATGAGACTTTTCTCAGTATTAGGGTAGCTGAAGGGAAAGAGGGAGAAGGGGAGAGGGGGAGGGAGAGAAGGAGAGAGGGAAAGAGAGGGAAAGGAAAAAGGAGAAAGAGAGAGAGGGAGAGAAGGAAAGAGAGAGAAGAGAAAGAGGGAAGAGAGAAAGAATGTGTGTGTGTGTGTGTGTGTGTGTAGGGAAATAAATATATACAGGATGAGATGAATATGAAGGTCTGATATTTAAAAAATAAAATTAAGGGGTGAGAGAGGAATATATTGGGAGAAGTAGAAAGGGAGAGATAGAACAGGGTAAATTATCTCACATAAAAGAGACTAGAGAAAGCTGTTACAATGGATGGGAAGAGCAGGGAGGTGAAAGGGAATGGGTCAACTTTAGTCATTGGATTTGGCTTAAGGAAGGAATAGCATACACACTGAATTGGGTATCTTACCCTATAGGAAAGTAGGGGAAAGGGGATAAGAGGGGGAGATGACAGAAGGGAGGGGAGATTGGGGGAGGGGATAATCAGAAGCAAACACTTTTGAAAAGGGACGGGGTCAGGGGCAGCTCAGTGGCACAGTGAACAGAGCACTGGCCCTTAAGTCAGGAGGCCCTGAGTTCAAATCCGGCCTCAGACACCTAACACTTATTAGTCATGTGACCTTGGGCAAGTCACTTGACCCCATTTGCCCTCCAAAAAGCAAAAAAACAATAACAGAAAAGGGACAGGGTCAAAAGAGAAAACAGAATAAATGGGGGGATAGGATGGAGAATATATAAATATAGTCCTTTACAACATGATTATTAAGGACATGTTTTGCTTAACTACACAGGTATAACCTACATTGAATTATTTGTCTTCTCAATGGAGGTGGGTGAGGAGGGAAGAAGGGAAAAAATCTAGAACTCAAAGTTTTAAAAACAAATGTAAAAAATTGTTTTTACATGCAACTGGAAAATAAGATATACAGGCAAAGGGGTATAGAAATCTATCTTGCCCTACAAGAAAGGGGGAAGGAGAGAATAGAAGGGAGGGGAGACTAAGGGAAGGGGTAAATCAGTATGCATGCCATCTTGAGGTGAGGGGTAGTGGAGAGATGGGGAAAAAATTTGAAACTCAGAATCTTGTGGAAAAAATGCTAAAAACCAAAAATAAATAAATAACGGGGGAATGATCTATCTTTTAGGGCTGGAGAGTGATCAGATTCTTTGTTAAGAAACATTTATTTCCAAAATAGAGGAACACATTTCTGTGTCTATGTTTGTACAACCAGATGTACATCTAAATAACTTTTGGAGAATGTTCTAAAGTATTTTATCCTTTATCTTTGAAAATACAGAGTAATAATAATGCCTGACATCTCCTATAGCCCTTTAAGGCTTGCAAAGGGCTTTATATACATAATATGCCATGTGAATAATAATCTGCTTGCTGGAGTATAAAATACTATTGCTGTTCCTCTGAAAGTAATTTATACTTAAGATGTGACAGTCACTAGACCAGTCTGACTGCCCAGGTAGCTAAAACCTGGTAGCCTCCAACTCAATCTGTACTACTGATGCTTACCACCACAGAATCATTGTGAGTTAGATCCACTACCACCGGTTCAGTAGATTCACAGGTGAGGTCCACCACCTCTTCTCCAGCTTTAAAAGGAAGCATTTTATAACAAGAATCAGGAAAACTGACCACAAAGTTCAACAAAAACAAATACCCTGTACCCATGCAAATTTGACCCTAGAAAAACAGAAAAGTTATCAGCATATACATCTTAATACTAAATTTCTCTAGTCAACCATGAGGTCTTTTTTTTGTTTGTTTTTTACTTTTATTAGATAGTCTGCTCTGCCTTGAGTCTGAAATTCAGAACAATCTCTGGAATCCTAGGGATTATATATGCACTAAATTACAAATTTAGAAACCTCAATGAAGAATAGCTCTCTATAAATATCTGAAGACAACATTGGCTTTTAATATAACTGGTTATAAGTATCACCAAAAATTCATGCTTAGGAGGTAGCAACACAATAAAAAGCTACAGCCAGCCAATTCTTGCTGAAAACAATTATGAAATAGAGAGAACTCAGTTATCAGGAGCACAGAAGAACTACTACACGGCTTCTAGCAGTGATATAAAATTACTTCACAAGGCAGAAATGATTTGGAAAAGGTTGCCTTTCTGGAAATTTTTAACATCATTTTGGTGCAGGAAGGACAAGATGAACATACTCACAAGAATAGCCCCAGCATAAAATTCTTTCCCTCACCCCTCATACTGTCAATTCCATGGCTTTAGAATTTTCCTGTAACTCACAGGAAAATTTGCCCCCTTTATGAAAAACCAAGGGAGAAGTTTATGGACTTTCATGAAGTAACAAGACAAAGGATAAATTTAAAGAAAAAAAGAGAGTCTATTACATTACAAATTTTACACACTGGGAATTACCAGTTGAACCAAACTCTAGCAGTTTTCAAGTTTTAGAAAGTGAATTGGCCATAACAAAAATTAGCTTTAAATTCTGAATAAAAATTTTGGAGATGATAGTTCCAAAATGATTCTCAGTATTTCAGGTCCTATAACATCTTTCCGAAATTAGAGGCTCCCATAATTTTGTTTGTACACTTACCACTTTCTACAAGTTCTATTGGCTCAGCTTCTGAATTCATCTCAGTTGTTGGACCAACCAAACGTTCTCGTTTTTGAGCCTGCCTGGAATTTATTGTTCCACCTCGGCGCTTTCTTTGAGTCTATTAAGGATAAAAATAAATTAAATGATTAATGAAAAGATCAGAATTATTTTGACTTAGATCTAAGACTTTACACTGGTATACATTTCAAGTTTCGCATTTGAGTTTAATAATCTACTACACCAGTCCAGGATGGGAAGGAGATGTAGATAAGAAGCAGGTCCCATAAAAAAACAAGAACAGTTTTAAAAGACAAAATCTGTGTGTGAAATGGGAGCCAAAAAAGTTTGTGATAGCAGCAGCTCATAACTATGTAATGTTGTAAGGTTTATAAACTCCAATGTAGATCTGATCTTATGGCTGCACACCAACATACATCTGGTGTCCAGTCATGACTTGTAACCATTTCCTTGTCCTCCAGACTGTGTCTGGAACAAGAACAGTGGTAGATATCTCATTTTAAGGACACTGAAAGCTAGAACACAACCAGAGGAAGATGACTAGGATGGTGATGGGACTCAAGATCATACCATCTTAGGACTGGTTGAAGGAAATGGGGACGTTGAACATAAAGAAAAAACTTGCTGGGAGATGATAAGTGATCTTCAAATATCTTGAGGGTTGTAATGTGGGAAAAAGGATTAAATGTTCTACAAGACCAAAAGGTAGGAATTAGTGGAAGGCTGATTTCAGGTCAATGAGGAAAAAAACTTCCTAGCAATTTCAGCTGTCCAAAAACGCAATAATGCCCTGATTTAGGATATGGTAATTTGCCAGTTACCATAGTTCTTCATGTGGAATCTAGATCAGAGGTATCAAACACACAGCTGCAACGCTCCTGAAGTACCACAGAAACAGATTAAAATATAATTGGAAAATATTTAACAAAATGAATACAATAAAAAAATGACTTTAATATGGTGTTTTCTAAGTCAATATGCAGCTTACAGGGATCCTTATGTACAGCCTATGTTTCTATGAGTTCTATACCCCTAGTCTAGGTGACTACTTGTCAGGAATGATGTGGACAGGGCTCATGATTTGGGTAGAAACTAAATTAAATGAATTTTTAGGTTCATTATAACTATGACGCTTTGATTTTATGAACACAAATTTGTTAACCCACCAATGGAGCTAAGTGGCTTTGAATTCCAATTAAAATCCTTTGTCATATATTTTAGAATCCCTTGCAAAGAGCTCATCATTCATTTGGAGAACCACACATAATTTTTCAACTTTTCTTGTTTTTCCTATTTGGTCAATTTTTCTTCTGTTTTCATCAAATGAAATAAAGTCTGTTTCAAAACAATTGCTCAGAATCTCTTTTTGCTGGAAAGACTGAACAAACTGATTAAATCTGATACATTACTAAAGCCTACTTTGATGCCACAATAGAGTATAGCAGTGATCTTGGGTTTTTCAGGATTTTATCAGCAGAGCTGAAACCCTAGTACTGCTTAAAAAGATGATAAGGTTCCTACTGTAGGTGGAGGAATGAGTGATATGTCAATTAAGGTAGAACACTGCTAAATATGGAGAGGTTCATTACCAGAGGGCTGCTTATTAGGCAATTATTTGTTTTAGCCATAGTAAGTCACAATGACCATATATTCTAAAAAGTAGGGGGGCTGCAATTATAGAATTTGAGTTGGAACGGACCTTACAAGTCACTTAATCCAACTTCCTACTAAAAAGGAATCTTCTCTTTAACATCCCTGACCCAGATCCAATGGAGAAATGCGTGAAAGCTTTAAATAACGGAGAACCCATTATTTCCTGAGGAAGTTCATTCTACTTTGGCACAAGCTCTAATTGTTGAATTTTTCTCTATATTGAGCTGAAATTTATTTCTCTGCAACTTCTACCCACCACTCCAAACTTTACAATGTGGGGCTACAGAAAATAAGTCCAATTCATCTTCCAAATGAAGACCCTTCAAAGAGCTATGATGTCTCCCCTAAATCTTCTCTTTTGGCTAAACACTCTAAGTTCCTTCATGTGATTCTTATATAGCATGGGCTCTATTATATATCTACTCAACATCCTGGAAATACTCCGTTTTGTAAATGCACTTCCTAAAATGAGGTACCCAAAACTGAACAGTATTTCAGCTGTGGTCTGACCAGAAGTGAGTAGAGCAGAATTATCAAATTCTTTTTCTGTACAAGATATTTTTCTGAAAACAACATAGGGCTGCATTTACTTTTTTTGGATGTCTGGTCGAATAGTTTGTAGTCTATCAAAACAGATCTTTCTCAGACAAAATGCTCTCTAGCCAGGCCTTCTCCATCTTTCATTGGTTAAGTTTACTTTTTTAACCCAAGTACAGAATTTCACTTTTATTCCTATCAAACTACTTTAATCATATCAGATTCAGCTTAAGATATGTTCAGATTCAGCCACTTTCATTTAAAATGAGGTAACCCTCTTATTTTCCTGAATGCTACTAAAGTTTTCAACCTTACAGTCATCATTCTCCCTCAATTCCTATATCCAAATAAATTGTCCCTAATTCAAGCAATTATGAACCCCAGATTATTGCAATGGACTCTTGATCTTATTTCCTTTCATGGAACATTCTTCATCTCATATTTCCTTCCTCTATGCCTTTGCACAAACTGTGCCCCAAGCCTGAAATGCGCTTTCTCCCTATAATCACATCACAGAATCCTTACCTTCTTTCCAAACTCAGCTCAAGTATTACTTCCTACATAAGGTTTTTCCTGGTCTTCCAAGATGCTTCTGCCTCTTCTAAAGCCACCAAGTGACATAATATAGCTTCTTTGTATATATTTTGCACTTATGCTTATTGATCTATGCTTTCACTAGAAGTTTGGATGAAAGTGCTGAATGCCACAAAGCAAAAGACAGATTTCTGGGGAATGCTACTGGACACAGACAATAATCTGTGAATCACTGCTCTTTGATTTCAACCATCCAATATTCCCAAATCCACTTAACTACATTATCACCTAGACTACAACTTATCATCTTGTTTACAAAGGTATATGCTGAGAGACTTTGTCAAACACCCTGCCAAAATCTATGGTAGGCTCCTGATCTACCTATCCAGAAGCCTTGTCAAAGGAAATTATTCCACATAGAATCACCAAGTACTGAAAGCCAGGGCAAGTCACTAAACAGCTTTAGGCTTTGCTTTTCTCATTTGCAAATTATTCCAAGATATCTTTTTATGATAATTTATTCAATCCACTACCTAAAACCAGCTGCAAAGTATTCAAATAGACACATTATTTCTCTTAACAGTTTTTAATGCAAACAGTACATGTATCTAAGTGACAGATTTCTATAACAAAATATACCAATAATTCACAGAACTAGTTTAGCTCTGCTTAGTACCTGTGTGTTAGCCTTCCTTATTCTTGCCCTTAGATTACTGATTTAAGATGAGGGAAGATGATCACAAAGTTCTTTCTATACTTAAATTCTATATACCCCAGAAAATCCTCTAAGACCTTGGAAGGTATCCAAGGAAGATTTCTATTTAAATACTTTGTCCTTCTTGGTCCTAGGCCTTTTGTCTAGGCTTGCAATAAGAAGGTTTAAAACAATTTTCAAGTTTCTTATGAGCTATATACAGGGGGAAAGGAAGGAATAAGTGAATAACTATTTATATAGTATTATGTCATTTAATCCTCATAACAGCGCTGTGAAGTAGGCAGCTTTATATCTCATTTTCTTCACACTTAACTAATATAGTCAAGCCTCAACATCTACATATTTAACTAAAACCATCGCATAATTTTATTAGTAAGCTCATTTTTACTTTTATGTTGAGAACCGTGCACATTTGTGGTTGTGTACAGTAGAGGAAAAGAAAGAGAAGTGTGACATGCCATTTGTGGAGTGGCTGGTATCATACTAGGTGCTTCATTAGTCTTTTTCACCTACAGTTGCAAAGAGCTCCCTAGGCATTCATCGCATCTTTTCATTGTGTTTCTCTAAAACTCAAGTTCTGTGTTGGAATTATGCCCCCAAAGCATAGTGAAAATCCTTTGGGCTCTAACCTTAAGCATGCAAAGTCAGTGATGTGGCTTAGTGAAAAAGTAAAGGAACATCTGTATCTGCTAAAGGTTCAGAAATCATGCACAATGCCAAAGTTGCTGATAGATTATTTCAAGCTGGTGCTTCTTCACAATCTCCAATGCCATCTACCACCTGTGAAGGACAGTGTCAGAGGTGGATGTCAAGACCTCATGAGTCTTAGCATCTTCTGACAGCAGCAACTAAAGTCCCAGCAACCTCTCCTTTGGTTTTCAGAGAGAAGCCAAAGTAAAGAGGTTCGCAGCAATATAGTGTAACACAATGCCCTTACACTGTCATCTGACAAAGCAGAAAGATTCAGTTTAAAAAATGTTTTAATTTTAAGAATTTTATTTACTGTACAGTACTTATGCTACTATAGATTTCATGTGTTAATGAAAAGGGAATATTGTCTGAAATCAATTTTTTGAAATGAGATGTTAGCACAAAAGGTCACAGAATACTAGGGATTTACTAGTGAGGAAAAAGGTTTTGCATGTTACCGTTTTATTTTGTAGACTGCATAGTTTGTTAGGAAAAATACATATTATCAGACAATGTTTTGTTACAAAGAATAATATGCAGAAAAGTGTATTTTCAAGACTCTCTAGCAAAAGAATACAGTTTCTGGTGGTCATGGGAACTTAACCCCCTATTTCCCACAAGTACAATATATCAACATTCATGGTTTTTTGCTTTTGTGTTGTTTTCTAAGAATGTTACCCCTATGAGAGTTAAGGATTGTATTTTGTTCTAATTTCCTTTTCTCAAGTTGAAAAATGGTGATTTTTAAAGCTTCTTTCCAGAATGTTGAAATTAATAATGTGCTCATCAATGTCTGGTTCACACAAGGTTACTTCCTCTACCAGTTATTACTTACTGTGAAGGACCAAGTCTATTGTCTTCCTTTCATCATAGGTTCTCAAATTACCTATTCTAAGAAACTATTAATTTGATACAGATTCCACCTATTGTCAAGTCAAGAAACATTTATTAATGCCTACTATGTGCGAGGCATTGTGCAAAGGCAAAAAAATCCTTACTCTCAAGGAACAGGGTTCAGTCTAGTGAATATAACAACCTGCATACAACTATGTGCAAGCAGGCTATATGCAAGGTAAACTGGAAATAAACTTAGAGGGAAAAGAAGTGGAATTAAGAGGGATTGGGAAAGGCCTAAGTCAAGGAAGTCAGGAGAGGGAGATGAGGATAAGGCATTTGGTACAACCAGAAAAAAGGTATAGTTGGGAAATGGAGTCAGGAAGAAGAGAGGGTTTAGGAGGAAAGACAGTAAGTTCAGTTGAGTTTTAACAGGATATTCTGTTCAAATGTCCAATACATAGCTGAAGATGTAAGAGGGGAGCTTGAGTGAGATGTTAGGGCTGGATAAATAAATCTGATAACCATCTGCATTGAGATGGCAACTGAATCTATGGCAGTGATTTAACTAAATGAAATAGTATAGAAAAGAGAACAAGGCTTAGAGCACTCTTGGTTGACACCCACAATCACCAAGGTACAATATAAATATCTACCAAAGAAGCCAGAAAGGGAGCACTTATAAGACAAGAAGGAAAAGAACCAGGAGAGTCCAGCATTTCTAAAATCTACAAAGAAGGGAGTCTATCAAGGAGAAGAGGGCAATCAATGGTGCAGAAGCTACAGAGAGGCAAAGAAGGATGGGACTGAGAAAAGGCTATTAGGTTTGGCAATGAGGAGATCACTGATAACTTTGGGTAGAGTTCTTTCAGTCTCTGTATTCAGCCAGAATACAGAGTTAGAAAGGGAGTGAGAAAAAAAGAGTGCAGGAACAGGTTACAGGTGGTATTGCTCGAGGATTAGCCATGAAAGGGACAAGAGAGATAGCTAGCAGGGATGGACAATTCAAATGAGTTTTCATGCCTGGATGAAACTTCCCAACGAATAATTACAGTTCAATCTTAGCACAACTTAGACAATTTTCCATTCATTTAAAGATATTTGTATTTATTATGTGTAACACACCACACTAAATGCTATGGGAAAGACAAGTAAGGTAAGATATGGTTTTGACACTAAAGAAGCGTATAATCTAGCACGATGAAAATGAAGCACATGGAAATGAAACACTGAGTAGTATAGAAAGAATTTTGGATTTTGAGTCAGCTAGGCCTGGATTCAAAACACGGCTCTGCCACTAACTTGTGGCATACTTCATGAATTTCCTTGACTATTGTCCCTGTCTAACCTGAAGGCCTGTAATTTCTTTTTGTGTCTGTGGTGAAGGATACCATGATCTGAGGGTCTTATCTCATGTGGCTTAATATTTAAGGCAAGAAAACATTTTTGTGTGCTAAAAATGAACATGCAATCTGTCATAAATGAAAGACTATTAATGCCTATGTGAACAACACTGAAAACACATACTTGGAAACAAGTTTATATAAGTAAGCTGGTTAAATATCTTCAAGTTTTACTAAATATATAATCCAATTAAGTAAATGAGACACATTATATGCCATAAAAATTAACATCACAAATACAGATGTTATTTTTAACTTTCAAAAGTAGAATTTATTCTAAGTAATATGCAATCTAAACATTATGTTTAGAGGTAGGTAACTAGCAGAGAAAAGATTTGAACATATTTTTCTCCCCTAGTGTATTGTAATCTCTCTAAGAACCAGGTCTATATTATCTTTGTATCAATACTGTTTTGAATATAGTAAGGAACTTAATGTATGCGTGTTGAATGAAAGGGACAACTAGTCTAAACCTCACATTAGGATCCGAGTTGGAAAGGACCTTAAAAATTCCCTAATACATCATACTGATGCATGTACTCCTCTCCTCAAAAACCTTTAATAACTTTTTATACCTATGAACTTCCTGAACCAGGCACCAAAGGTTCTCCATATCCTCCTTCCAACCTTACCTCATACTACTTCCTCTAATTCATTCACACTGCCTCAAACAGAACCCTCCCTCTACCAATATCTGCCTTCCAAATCTCTCTTTAACTTTAGAGGACAAGATTAATGTCTACTATACCTGCTTCTGACCCACTGCCAGATGACATGATCTTACTTTTTAAAATTATCATAGAATTTGGTTTTCACCAAATTTCTACACTACTCTCACTCTACCTTTCATTTGTGTATACTAGATCAAAAATGTAGGGCTACAATGGGACTCGGAGGTCATCAAATCCAACTTCCTTATTTTGTAAGCAGGAAATGGGGAGAAGCCCAGAGAAATCGTGTGTATGCATGCATGCATGCATGTACACCCACGTGCACACCATGCCAAGAGCTAGTTAACTAGCAGAAATGAAATTTAAAATGTCTTTCTCCCTTGTATACTGTGTAACCTTCCTAAGGCCACCAGTTCTTTACTATAGGTGTCTTTGTACCTACACTGCTTTGAACATAATAGGCACATGATAAATGTCTGCTGAATCAACCACTTGAACCCCACATTAAAAAACTTATATTTTGTTTTTATATAACCTTTTCCAAATCAATCTCTTTCTCTACCCAATAAGCCATCTCTTTTAACAAATTAAGAAGAAAAAAAAAGTTTAACAAAACCAATTAATATAATTAACTAATCTATGTACATAATACTCCAAATGCCAAGACTGAAGGGAGGTGTATTTTTTAACTCTCCTCGAGGGTCAAGCTTCTATTACAGTTATATAGTATTATCTTTTTTGGGGGGGTTATATTATTATATGTAGCAAAATATTTCATTACATTCATATATCACAAATGATTTAGCCATTTATCAACTGATAGTAATTTATTTTGTTTTGAGTTCCTATTATGAAAAGTGCAGGAAAATATTTAGATATATATATATATGACCTAGCAGTTGGTTCTCTGACTCAAAATGTAAAGATGTTTTATGCATTAAAACCAAAACAAAACAAAAACCTTAATTCCAAACTCACTTCCAGAATAGAAACCCCATATTTTATAAGACTCAGCTGAGGCCCAGGTGAGAAAGATCAAGTCACTGACAAGTTCAAGGTCAGTAAGTTAGAAGCATAACTAAAAAGCCCCTGCACTTTCATGCTACAGTTCAGTTCAATATACCACTAAGTAGTTATGACAGTACAGTTAAGTGGCTTAAACAATGGAGTAGGTCTAGAGGTTGATAGTCTCCTTTTGGTTCTTCCACTAATTCACTTTATGATTTAAGGCAAATAATTTCCTTTCTTTTGGCCTCAGTTACCTAAAATGAAGATATTAGAATAGATGATTTTTTAAGGCTTAAGCTTTAAGATCATATATCCTTATTTTTGAAAAATAAAACAAAAACCAATGAGATGATTTCTATGGACTTCGTTTAAAAAAAAAAACTTACTGTGCTCATGATGTTTCTCAGATCCAAACAGGGAGAAAAATGATATATATGTATGTGAAATATGCCAAAAATATGGCAGCAATTAAAATCTTCAAATCCTTATATATGCTTGTAGACCATTTCTTTAGCTTTCACAATAGCCCAAAGTGCAGATTTCCAGTAGCAGTTTTAAAACCTGTTTAAAAAAAAAAAGATAATATATAGATAACTGCTACCTATATCACCAGTAAGATTCAGCTCAAGACCAGAAAGCTTCTTGGGGAAGCATATTGCTGCATGTAAAGTGCTTCTGAATTGAATATTTGGATCAAAGATCAGACAGAGAAAAGATCTGACAGTCTTATTTGGCAGTGTAAAATAATTTTCAAATTATTAAAAATAAAAAAACCAAACCATTCCCTACCCACACCCCAACCAAAACATTAAGCCTGTTACATATATGAACCATGTTAAGTCCAAAGGAATGAGTCAAAAATTACCCAAAGTAAGGGCGGGTAGGTGGTGCAGTGAATAGAGCACTGGCCCTGGAGTCAGGAAGACCTGAGTTCAAATCCAGCCTCAGACACTTAACATAAAAACCTAGCCGTGTGACCTTGGGCAAGTCACTTAACCCCACTTGCCCTACAAAAAAGGCAAAAAAAAAAAATTTTACCCAAAGGAGCAATTCTCGCCTTAAGGAAATCAGCCAAAAAAAAAAAAAAAAAAAAACCCATCCAATATAAGTATAAACAATTCCTTCATATATTTCCCTACACTCAGCTGGATGGAGCAGGAAGCGGGGAGAGTGTATAACGGGGGGATGTAAGAATGTATTTAACACCTGGGGGTGGGGGAGGGAAGGGGTAGTTGAAGGAATTTGGAGAAAACAAACAGACTTTAAGGGAAAATTTTCCATCAAAAGCCACTTAATACTAATTAGGCCACATAAATAAACTTCTATAAACCACACTGTGACATCAGTAAGTCAAGAAGCATTTTAAGTGCCCGCCATATGCCAGGCATTGTGCTAAGTGATAGGGATGAAAAAGCCAAACAAAACTAAAATCAAATCTAACAACAAAAGTCCTTACTCTCAAGGAATTCACAATCCAATGAGAGAGACAATAATGAAAACAAAATACATACAGGATAAACTGGGGATAATCAACAAAGAGAAGGCATCATTAAAAGGTATCAGGAGTAGAAGGTGGGATTTTAGCTTGACATAAGGCAGGAGTTGGACATGAGGAGGGAGGAAATTGCAGGCGTGCGGAATAAACTGGTGACAATAGTCAGGAGATGGAGCGTTTTGTGCAAGGAACAGCAAAGGAACAGCAAAACACCAGACTGAAGGGGTAGGAAGAGTAAGGTAAAAGACTGGAAAGGTGAGAAGGGGGTCAGGTTATAAAGGGCTTTAAAGATCAAACAGAGGATTTTGTATTTGATCCTAAAAGTAATAGGGAACCACTGGAGTTAATGAATGGGAAAAATAATTAGATCTGCATTTTAGGAATATAACATGACAGCTGGGTGAAATAAGTATCATAGCACAGAGAAACTTAAGGTAAGGAGACCAACCAGGAGGCTAGTGCAATAGTCCAGATGTCAGGTGATGAGGACCTGAAACAGAATGTCAGCAATATTAGAGAAAGGGACATAAATGAAAGATGTTGTGAAGTTAAAATAGAAATGACCTGGCTACAGATGGGGTAAGGGGGAGAGATTGACGAGTCAAAGATGATATCTACTTTGTGAATATAGGTGACTAAGAGTAACTGATAATAACAGGGAAATTAGGAAGAAGGGAAATTTTAGGGGAAAAGATAATGAGTTCAGTTTTGGACATACTGAGCTTAAGAAGTCTACAGGATAAATTGACAAACGGTCAAAGGATATGAAGAGGCAATTTTAGAGGAAGAAATTAAAGCTATCTAAAGTCATATGAAAAAAATGCTCTAAATCACTATTGATTAGAGAAATGCAAATTAAGACACCTCTTGAGGTACCAACCACACCTATGAGATTGGCTAATATGACAGAAAAGGAAAATGATAAATGGTGGCAAAGATGCAGGAAAATAGGAACACTAATGTATTTTTAGTGGAGTTGTAAACTGATACAACCATTTTGGAGAGTAATTTGGAACTATGATCAAAGGTCTAAAAAACCCTTTGATCCAGAATACCATGAGTAGGTAGATCTGTATCCCAAAGAGATCATAAAAAAGGGAAAAGGACCCACCTGTGCAAAATTATTTATAATAGCTCTTTTTGTGGTGGCAAAGAATTAGAAGCTGTGGGGATGCCCATCAATTAGGGAAGGGTTGAACTAGCTGTGGTATATGAATGTAATGGAACATTACTGTTCTGTAAGAAAAGATGAGCAAGCAGATTTCAGAAAAACCTGGAAAGACTTACATGAACTGATGCTGAGTGAAATGAGCAGAATCAGGAGAACACTGCACACAGCAACAGCAACACTATGAAATAATCAACTATGATAGACTTAGCTTTTCTCAGCGATACAATGATCCAACACTGCCAAAAGATTCATGATGCAAACTGCTATTCACACCAAGAGAAAAAATATGGAGTCTGATGCAGATCAAAGTATATTATTTTTCCTTTTTTTTTGTTTTTCTTTCTCATGGTTTTACCCTTTTACTCTTCTTTCACAACATAATTAATGTGGAAATATGTTTAACATGATTATACCTGTATAACCTATATCAGATGATTTGCTGTCTTGGGGGAGGAGGAAGGGAAGGGAAGGAGAAAAACTTGGAACTCAAAATGTCACAAAAATGAATGTTGAAAACTATCTTTACATGTAAATGGGGGGAAAAAATAGTATTGAGAGGGAAAAAAAAAAGCCTACAGGATATACAATGAGATGTCCAATAGGCAGTTGGGAAGGGGAGCCTGAAAGTCAGCTGAGAAGTTAGGACTGGATAACAGAATCTGAGAATCATTAGCATAAAATGATAGCTGAATACATGGGAAATGATGACAATACCAAGCCAAATAACATAGATGGAGAAGAGAAGAGGTTTGCAACAGAGGAGACACCACAGTTACTAGGTAGGACCTGGATGAAGATCCAGTAAAGAAGTCTAAGAAGGAGCGGTCAGACACGTAGGAAGCAAACCAACAGAAAGCAGTGTCACAAAAACCTAGAGAGAAGAGAAGAGAATAACAAGAAGAGAATGACTGACAGTTTCCATAGCTGCAAAGAGGTCAAAAAGGATTACATTTGATAAAGTCAATCAAAATTTAAGTTTGGCAGCATTAGTTGAAAAATGAGGGTGGAAGGCCAGACTAAAGAGTTAAAAAGAGAATGCAAGGGGGGGTGGAGCCTAGACGGCGGCATAGCAGCAGCAATATATCACAGCTCTCACACAGCCACCCCAAAATACCCATAAAATAGGACCCTAAACCAATCCTAGAACTCCAAAACACACACAAGGATACTTCCCACTAAAATCAGCTCGGCTACGAGGAACCATATCAGCACTGCGAACTGAAACCAGCCTGGCCTGAAGCTGCAGCTGTGCCCCGGGGGCGACTGGGCGGGAGGCACAGAGAAGCCTCTCAGGTGAGTGGATTAGCACCAGCTGCGAGTGGGGATTGTGAAACAGGGAGATAAGCAGTCCGGCCAAAAGGTCTCCAGAGCGGAAAAGCGAAACGCAGAGGTTTTGCACCCGCCTCTGCATTGTAGCTTCCCGCCCGGCCTGCAGACAGCAGGGGGATTGAGCGATTGTTTTCAAGCCAGTGCTCTCGCGTTGAGCGGCCTGGATCCGGATCGTCGTCTTGGGCCT